>CM064488.1:45376392-45642213 GCA_032716605.1 Paralithodes platypus | reverse complement strand
GAAGGATGTTATTGAAGAGAGCAAAGCCCCACTCAGAAAACACTTAAGAGGAACCAAGACACACAAGAAGAGACCAAGAGGAAGAGTGTAAGGGGGAGATAAGGTTTAGGGAATAATAAGGATCCTGCGTAAATAGTCTAAACAGAGGTTAACAGAGCAACAAACAGACATGGAATGACAAGGTGATTCATGTAGGGGAGTAGGCATTATATATATTCTTTATTCTTCCTTTCTTTCTTTCTTTATCTAGATCTTCGGTTTCTTCCAATAAACTTCCATCAATCTTGAAGAAAAAAGGACCAGACTTCGAGATAAATTTGGGCAGTATGGGTAGATAGAATATTGCACCGGCCGAAGGCCGGTTCATACATCAATTGCAGGTTGCTTTCGCTCGCCAGGAAAAATATCGACGCCTATATGGCATAAAGGGAATCAAAATCGACAAATATATGGGGCGAAAGGTCTTACGTAACCAAACTAATATGTGGAACGTCTTAAAATCTCAAAAATAATGGGTCTAAAGTTGAGGGAGAGGGAGTCCAGAAAGAACACCCCCTTAAGGAAGATACGATACCACGCGCGCGATAACATTGATTCCTAACACTGACTAGAGGTGAAGTATCCTAGTTCATGATACTATTATTTCTAGTAACAATATTGTTATATATCTAACATTTGGATCACATAAAATTTGGAATACCAACATTTCTATTACGCAGGTACTAACACTTCACAGTAATACTAACATTTCTATACTAACATTTCTATACTAACATTTCTATATTAACATTTCTATACTAACATTTCTATACTAACATTTCTATCCTAACATTTCTATACTAACATTTCTATAATTAACATTTCTATTCTAACATTTCTATACTAACATTTCTATACTAAAATTTCTATACTAACATTTCTATGCTAACATGTCTATACTAACATTCTAAACTAACATTTCTTATACTAACATTTCTATACTAAAATTTCTATACTAACATTTCTATACTAACATTTCTATACTAACATTTCTATACTAACAGTTCTATAATAACATTTATATACGTAACATTTCTATACTAACAGTTTCTATGTACTTACAATTCTATGCTAACATTTGGTATACGAAGAGTTTTATACTAAACAATTCTATACTAACATTTCCTCATACTAAGCATTTGTATTACTAACAGTTTGATGATACTAACGATTTCTATACGCACATTTCGATACTAATCATTTATAGGCTAACATGTTTCGTTATGACTAACAATTTTCACTTCTACTAAAATTTCTATACTAACATTTCTTATGACTAACATTTCTTATACTAACATTTGTATACTAACATGTCTATACATAACATTTCTAAAACTAATAACATTTCTAATGTAGTAACATTTGTATATGCAACATTTCTATAATTAAAATTGTTTGTTACGAACGATTACTACCTCAGACGTTTTTTGAGACTGCAACAAAATCGTACAACAAATAATAATCTATGAAACAAAAATACAAAGACGTCGCCGGTACACAAGGGGTTAAGGGGAAATGAGCCTGTGGGTTCTAGGTCCCCCTATTCCTCCTTCATGTTTAGCCTCATTTAGTTTTAAGATTTTTAGACGTTTGGCTTCATTGATTTAAAGCACTTTCCATCCCATTTCGTTGTCAATTTGTATATGACCTTTCAATGTACCATTTAGGTGTGTGATTTTCCTGGCGTAGCAGCTAGGCGATTGTCCACTGGTACATTTTAATGTTATGCTGAATTGGACCTCGGCCCAGGACGTGTTGCTCCCGAAGTATGTTACACATGATCTTGAAGGGGGTGTTGTTTTTAAGCTTGATGGAGGTTCTAGCGAGGAAACTTAAAGAAGTAGATGGACTAAGTGTGATACAAAAAATAAATAATATGTAACAAAAAAAGATAATAAAATACAAAATAAAATAAAAAAATACAAATATCAGCCACTAGCCCTTAAAACTCGCGGGTGACTACAGCGGCATGCGAGAGTTGCGACTATTGTTATGACTTTTCCATTTGCGACAGGGAGCGTATACAGGCAACACAATGATAGTCACGGAATCGAGGCGGTGGGTATGGTTCTTGCAAGGAATGAGGGGTATGGATTTGCACATATGGTTGGTTTGGTTTAGTCAGTCAGTCAGTCAGGTAGTCAGTTAGTAATTCAGCCAGTCAGTCAAGTAGTCAGGTAGTCAGCAAGTCAGTCAGGTAGTCAGATAGTCAGTCAGTCAGTCAGTCCATCAGGTGAATCCGTCAGTAAAGTCAGTCAGTCAGGTAGTCAGTAAGTCAGTCAGTCAGACAGTCAGGTATGTAGTCAGTCAGGTCAGTCAGGAGGTAAGATATTCAGTCAGTCAGGCCAGTCTAGCACAGTCAGTGCAGCCAAGTCAGTCAGTCTCTATATCTGTTGTTCTGCTCTAACAACCGGAAACGGTGTCTAGATAGGAGTTAGCAGTGGAGCCGATGATGCCCGTCACAGTCTCACCGATTTGTTTATATTGGCGCCTGTCGCCTCTCGTCCGGGACACATTGCACACCGCGTCCGAATGCGAGGGTGTACGACAACGATATCAATATATGTCTCTTTCGTCTTGAAATGTATGTAACCAACTTGTATGTGTTACCTGTTTATTGTGTATATATCATATTTGTAGTTTTATTTGGGGAGGGGGGGGAGGGTGGGGGAGGGGATGTGTACCTTCTTTATACGTTTGTGTTATTGTGAGCCTCATAAACTGTAACTTTTTCATTTATGTGTTCATTTTATTTATACATTTTCGCCTCTGTATTTACCTGTGTCAAATCGAGTATGATCGTATATTTTATCCGTCCTGTGCATTTTTTGCTTGCCTTGAATGTAATATATAGTATTTTTTGTTATGTATTTTACTTACAATTGATGCTGCAGACAAAGGATGGTTGGCGAGGATTTATATAAACACAGTTCCTCAAGGCCATTACTTGTTGGCGTCAATTTTCAAATGACAACCTTATTCCTTCGCTCTTCCATACCTAATAGAACCCCCTCCCCACAAAAATTATAATACTAAACTAAAATACAATAAATACCAATCAATTATATATACAAATAAAACCAAAATAAATTAGAGATAATAAATATTTGATTGCGCTTTACGAAATTCACTGTTGCAGTTTAGTAGGTAACAGAGGGTAAGTATATTCAGTTTAGTAGGTAACAGAGGGTGGGGAGGGGGACTTGTGGGTGCGTTAATAAGTGATTGCAAAGAAAAGTATATTCAGTTTAGTAGGTAACAAGAGGGTAAGTTTATTCAGTTTAAGTAGGTAACAGGAGGGTAAGTATATTCAGTTTAGTAGGTAACAGAGGGTAAGTATATTCAGTTTAGTAGGTAACAGAGGGTAAGTATATTCAGTTTAGTAGGTAACAGAGGGTAAGTATATTCAGTTTAGTAGGTAACAGAGGGTAAGTATATTCAGTGGACTAATTAGTGTACTCGTTTGCCCTACAGTATACATACATTTAATAATAAAAAAATAAAAAACACACTCATGAAGCAGTTGATCAAATATCAAAGTAAATAGAACGACAGTATACAATTGATAATAGTATATAAAAACAAGTTGAGAGAGAGAGGAGGAGGATCGGGGAAGAGACGGAGAGGAAGGAAGATGGAGAGAGACGAACTGAGGGAGAGAGAGAGAGGAGGGAAGAAGGGGAGATTCGGAGAGATGAGACGGAAGAGATGGTAAGGAGAGAGAAAGTGTAGAGGATGGAGTTGCGATCGGTGTGATGAGATGAGGGAGGCTGAGAAGGAGGAGAGAGAGAGAGTAAAAGGTAGAAACAGTGATAGACAGACATAGATAGATAGAGTAGTTGGAATATAGAAAACAAATATAGATAAATAAATGATTTATAAATTGAGAGAGAGAGAGAGAGAGTGTGTGTGTGTGTGTGTGAGTGAGAGTGAGAGAGAGAGCGAGCAAGAGAGAGAGAGCGAGAGAGAGAGAGAGAGAGAGAGAGAGAGGCGAGAGAGAGAGAGACGGAGAGACGTGTGGAGGGCGGAGAGGGAGGAGAATTGAGAGGAGAGAAGATATTGAGAGAGAGAGAGAGAGAGCGTGAGATGGACAAACACCATAAAGTTGTGAGGAAATACTATAACAAGGAACCAGGGAACGGTGGGAAAGGCAGAGGGAGGAGTGTTAAGGGGAGATGGGTCGTTTTCCTGGTCCCCTTTCTCCCTCATGTTTAGCCCCATTAGTTTTCAGAATTTAAGATGTTTGCCCCAATAGTTTATTGATTTGATGACCTTTCACTCCATTTCTTTGTAAATATTTAGGAATTTCGTGCTATTTAAGTGTCGATTTTTTTCCTGGCGAACGATAGTGAGCCTGTAATTTTGGGAAGAACCGGTCTTTGGCCGAAAAATGTACACATTGATCTAGAAGGGAGATCTAATGGATGTGTTTTCTAAGTTTATGAAGGTCTAGGGAGGAAACTAAAAGAATAATAAATATAAGAAATAATCGACCAAAAAATAAACCCTTCCCCCTTAAGAGTTACAAGAAGGACTACTATTTCAAACACCCTGCAGTCCATTGTAGGGATTAGTACACATGACACAAGACTCATTGAATTAGTACACATGACACAAGACTCATTGAATTAGTACACATGACACAAGACTCATTGAATTAGTACACATGACACAAGACTCATTGAATTAGTACACATGACACAAGACTCATTGAATTAGTACACATGACACAAGACTCATGAATTAGTACCACATTGACACAAAGTTGACTCATTGAATTAGTTACACATGGGGACACAAACGACTCATTGAATTAGCTACACATGAACAACAAAGACTCATTGAATTAGTACACATGGACACAAGACTCATTGAATTAGTACACATGACACAAAAAGTACTCAATTGAACTTAGTACACATGACACAAGACTCATTGGAATTAGGTACACATGACACAAGGACTCATTGAATTAGTACCATGGACAAAGACTCATGAATTAGTACACATGACACAAGACTCAGTGGAATTTTAGTACACATGACACAAGACTCATTGAAGTTAGTACACATGACACAAGAGCTCATTGAATTTAGTACACATGACAAACAAGGAATAATTGAATTAGTACACATGCCACAAGACTCATTGAATTAGTACAACATGACAAACAGACTCATGGAATTAGTACACATGAACACATAGACTCATTGGAATTCGTACAACGATGACACAAGACTCATTGAATTAGTACACATGACACAAGGAAGCTCATGAATTAGTCACCATGGACACCAAGACTCATTGAACTTAGTTACACATGACACAGAGACCTCATTGAATTAAGTACACATGACACCAAGACTCATTGAATTAGTACACATGACACAAGGACTCATTGAATTAGTACAAAGGACACAAGACTCATTGAATTAGTAGACATGACACAAGACTCATTGAATTAGTACACATGACACAAGACTCATTGAATTAGTACACATGACACAAGACTCATTGAATTAGTACACATGACACAAGACTCATTGAATTAGTACACATGACACAAGACTCATTGAATTAGTACACATGACACAAGACTCATTGAATTAGTACACATGACACAAGACTCATTGAATTAGTACACATGACACAAGACTCATTGAATTAGTACACATGACACAAGACTCATTGAATTCCAAAATGTGCAAACTAATAGAAGGAGGAGCCAAAAATCTTGATCCCTGTCCTCTTTGTAACTCAAAAGACCTTAGAGCATGCACCTGGCTGCTATTATCCACACCTATTTCCTGGTGAACTCTTCCCAAATGACAGAAACTTCAGCCCGATTGCTTTAATTAATTTTGAGTTATCAGCAAGGGGTCATGATTATTGTCAAGTTCTCCGGCGCTAACTATACCTATTTTTGTTGTTTTTGTTTTGTTTTTTGTTTTTAGCATTTTTAGAGAATATTTTTTTAGGGCGGTGTTAAAGTTTTAGCATTTTTAGAGATATTTTAGGGCGGTGTTCCGGCAATATTCTAGGAGCAAGTTGTTTCTCGCAATATGTGGGGGCTTTATTACATTGGTACTGAAAGTAGAATATGCTTGGTATTTTAAGTCTAATAAAAGTTTAATTCTGAAGTTGCCAAAAGAGAATTCCCCGTAAATATTGCCGGAAAAAGTGCTCGTGTGACACCACATTGAATTGCTATCTACTGCATGGATCCTCCACAGAAAGGTTTTTATTATCTATTAAGTAGATCTTATAATATGTGAGCAACAAATCCACTTATAAAAGTTGTAATCCCATTCAGCTCTTAACTCTCAGTATTCATGGACGCGTTTCCTCAATTTATTCTGGCTATCAGTATACGATTTCATTTAGCTTAGGAGGGACTTACGAGTATCTGAGGGTTAGTTGAGACACATTTTGCCTCTTTGATACATAGAGATCCTTTCTAAGCTGCTCGATATCGTCTAATGCTAACCAATATAAAATGTGAAATAGCGTCACAGGTCCTCAAGGGATTAACTTCTTTGCATCTCGTTATTTATAATACGCATAAAACTCAGCCTCTCAAACAACGGAGGGAGAGAGAGAGAGAGAGAGTGAGAGAGAGAGATTCAGATTATTTTATTTCCATTAAATATACAATTACTGCTCATACACCAATGGCTGTTCAGAGAGAGAGAGAGAGAGAAAGAGAGAGAGAGAGAGAGAGAGAGAGAGAGAGAGAGAGAGAAAGAGCGAGAGAGATTCAGATTACGTTATTTCCATTAAATATACAATTACTGCTCATACACCAATGGCTGTTCAGAGAGAGAGAGAGAGAGAGAAAGAGAGAGAGAGAGAAAGAGCGAGAGAGAGATTCAGATTACGTTATTTCCATTAAGTATACAATGGCTGTTCAGAGAGAGAGAGAGAGAGAGAAAGAGAGAGAGAGAGAGAGAGAGAGAGAGAGATTCAGATTACGTTATTTCCATTAAGAGAGAGAGAGAGAGAGAGAGAGAGAGAGAGAGAGAGAGAGAGAGAGAGAGAGAGAGAGAGAGAGAGAGAGAGAGAGAGAGAGAGAGAGAGAGGGGAAACAGGAGAGGGAGTGGGAACAAGGTAATTTGAGAACCAGGCCTTTAGCGGTTTGAACGGAAAGGGAGAGAGGTAAGAGGAATTACAAGGAATGGCTAGTATTTGAAAGAACTTGCAGTCCATGCCAGGGAGATACTTGATGTGGAAAGAGCAAGACTATGTAGAGCACTGCACTTGTTGCGACAGTGGCTGTTTTTTCAGTCTATTAATTAATGTATTCATTTATTTTTAAATTTCCCCATTAGACCTCCCTTAAACTTAGAAAAAGTTTAGGCTTGTACATTTTTCGGCAGAAAAATGTCCTGGCCGAAGTTTCCGATACCAGGGCAAAGTACTCCAGATATGTTGCCCGAAAAGTGTTGATCATCGAATGTTGACTATGAAAGCTCTCGTGTGATACCGGCATTATACTCTCTTCTTGAACTGCTCTACTGAAGAAATGTTTACAATTTATGAGGACCGATTGTTCCACGTAGAACAGATAACATATGTGAATAAGTTTCCACATACGCTAGGGCTGAACTTCTTATTTCTCTCTCTCTCTCTCTCTCTCTCTCTCTCTCTCTCTCTCTCTCTCTCTCTCTCTCTCTCTCTCTCTCTCTCTCTCTCTCATACGCTAGGGCTGAATTTCTTCCATACTACGGTCGCTTGTTGTATTTCTATTCAATGCAAATCAACCAGAGACAGCTTCGAAAGTAAATGTATCAGCATTATGGGCTGTTTTTTTCTGGCCCCCTTCTCCCTCATGTTTAGCCCCATTAGTTTTCAGATTTTAGGATGTTTGCCCTATTAGTTTGTCGATTTTAAGACCTTTAACCCCATTTCTTTGTTAATATTAAGACCTTCGTGCTATTTAGTTGTCGATTTTTTTCCTGGCGAACGATAGTGAGCCTGTAATTTTGGAAGAAGCGGCCTTCGGCCGGGAAATTATTCTACCGAAAAGTTTACAAATTAATCTAGAAGGGGGATCTAATGGATGTTATTTTTAAAGTTTCATGGAGGTCTAGGGAGGAAACTAAAAACATTATAAATATATGAATGATTGAGCTGAAATTAAACTTCAAATTATGTTGACTTTAGGTCAATAATCAGGTAGACACAAAATTTACATACACGCTAACATTTGTAGGAACGCTGAAAGCAGTAACAAGAAATAGGGTGGTCAGTACGGAAGTGAAGAAGTCCTTGCATGACAGTGTGGTAATCCCGACACTGACTTACGGAAGCGAAGCATGGACGTTGGTTGAGAGACTCAGACCAAGAGTGAGAGCAGTGGAAATGAATTACTTGAGTGTGTGCGGAGTTACATGGAGGGATAGACAGACTAATGAGGAAGTAAGAAGGAGGTGTGGTGTGGAGGTAGATGTGCTGGAAAGTGTGAAAAGGAACAACTTGAGATGGTTCGGCCATATGGAACGTATGGAAAGCGAGAGAATGACTAAGAGGGTGTACGGGAGCGTGGTGGAGGGACAGAGAGGGAGAGGTAGACCGAAAAAGAGGTGGAAGGATGGAGTGAGGAAGTATATGAACGAAGGCGGTGCTGGTTGGGGGGAGGGGCGTCGACTGACTGGGGACAGAGGTGCATGGGGGCGGTTCGTTCGTGGCCACCCCTTCGGGGATCACGGCGTCGGGCAATAGATAGATAGATAGATAGCTAACATTTCCATGTTTTCCTCATTTTACATGTATAATTTAAACCTTTGCATATTCCATAACGCTAATATCTTTTTACTTGTCGATTGTTTAATTAATTCATGCTAGGCATTTCACTATATTCCCTTTACTCTCCAACATAAGATTTCTTAATTCCACGCCACTTTAATACGAATCATTTATATTATTTTAACTAACATAAATATATGCAGTAAATATATACAGTATATACAGTATATATATATATATATATATACAATCACACATATAGTTATCTACAGAGTCAATACAAACCTTACAGTCCAAGCGAGGATGCCAGGATTATATTATAGCAGAGAGAGAGAGAGAGAGGGAGAGATGTGGGGAGGGGGGGAGGGAATAAGAGAACAACGCCCCCAACAACAAACAAACAAAGCCCCCTAAGTACTTTCCGACCCCTCACTCCAATGACGACGGAAACTAAAACAAAACAGGGAGCGAAAACGTGAACAACTCTAAAATGGTCGTATATGGCTTCTGTCACACACACACACACACACACACACACACACACACACACACACACATACACACACACACATACACACACACCTCCCCGTGGCGTAACAGATAGCGCGTCTGGCTCACAACCTGAAGGTCCCGAGTTCGAGACCCGGGAGGGGAAGAGACATTCGGGCAAGTCTCCTAACGGTGTAACCTCTGTTCACCTAGCAGTATAAATAGGAACCTGGAATAAGTGGACGAAGTTGTGACGTCCCATCTGGGGTTGGTGATCGGTTACAAGGTGAGATGGGTTTCGTACTGGTCAACCTAAGCTACTGGTCAACCTAAGCCTTCGGGTGAGACTGGTATCGTAGTGAGAATGGTACCGTACAGATTAACCCTAAGCCTTCGTTTCCAGATGTCGCCAATTGGCTAAAATACAGACTACACACACATCCACAGCCATTCCAACGATACACTAACATGCATTTCACGCAATACATTCCCAGTTAAGGAGGCGCGATAATGAGTTTAGCTCGCATTACGTGGATTCCCCGTGACGAACAAGTGAGAGTGAATTACACACACACACACACACAGCGGAGTGTTTTATGGTGCTGTGCGCTGACTGCGAGGTCGAGGGATAGAGTTAATCAGAATCTTAACCCTTTGAGTACCAGCGACGTGTGTGATATTTTATTCTAGCTATATCTAGACGATATTATGCAGCTTAGGAATGATCTGTGGTAGTTAATAGGGTTGGTTGAGATAGTTTGAAGTCTTATTATTGCTAAAGATCATTCCTAAGCTTAATACAATCGTCTAATAGTAGCCAGAATATAATACAAAGGACGTCACTGGTACTGGACGGGTTAAAGTTTTGTTTATATTTTTCGGCTATCCCGTTGGAGAGGATTGTATCGTGGTCCCTCCCTAGCCAAGCTGCTCAACTATCAACTAGTGTAAGCGTCTACATACTTCTCACCAGTGCATCTGCGTATGAACTATGCTGGGAACTCGGCACCTCACGGTCGCCAAAGGTCGCATGTGACCTTGTAGTTAAGGTAGAATAAGCATTGTACTGTACCTATGTTAAGAAAAACTCCGGATTTTCAGTCTCAGGAGTGCAAGTGAACAATAAATCGACACACACACACACACCCCAGCGGTGGTGTGTTTATCGGTACACACGTTAATTTTGCATACTTACGAGTACATTTTTCGATTTTTAAACCTAAATATAAATATCTAGATCAAACTTAACCTAACCTAACCTACCTAACCTAACCGAACTTACCTAACCTAACCGAAAACACTCCATTTCAACGTATTTTAAAGAGGTGTGTACACTTAAACTGTCGCCCTAAACCTCATGTACCTGCAAACCTACATATTTAGTCAATTGTGTACCTTTAAGCACACCACCGCTTGTCCACACACATACACACACGCACATTTTTAAGGCAAAGTTAGATCATTGTAACTGAGGAAGCGGGACAATACGAGCCTAAAAAGCTCAACTCCTGTATATTACAATTAGGTAAATACACACACACACACACACACACGCACTCACACTCTCTCTCTCCTGTCACACAATAAATATAGAAAATAAGAAAATAAATCTGTGTATAAACCCCTCTTTGTTCTCTCCCTTTTCTTTTGACTATATTAATTAAATTATCAGTGATAAATTTAATTCAACATTGATTAATTTTCAACTAGCAATAGCAATTATGAAATTATGAAAGCTTGTACAGTATAAAAACAAAGAAACAGCCTACACTAGAGCAAATGGTGAGGATTTTTCTGCAGTTAGTGACCAAATGAAAGATACATGTGACTAAATTATTCAAGTAAATTAATACTAATATATCAACAAAATCCTAGAGTTTGGAGTAGAAAAATATAAATGTCACGTGATCGTTTTTTTGGTAATTTTCGATGAACAAGAATGAGATGGAATGCTGGAGTTGAGAGGTATGCGAGTGAAAGTGGTGGTGCTGGGTGGGAGGAGGGGCGCTGCTGGTGACGAATGACAAAGGAGGATGGAAGCGATTCATCCGTGGCCACTGCCTCAGGGATTGAGGCTTTTGTCAATATATAGATAGCAATTATGTTCTGGCAACATTTTATAATTTTATTTGTATTTATGCATTCGATTATTTATGTATATATTTATCTACTTATTTATTTATATGTTAATTTATTTATTTTTTTTTGGGGGGGGGGGGGGCGAATTGGGATCACATAAAGGGGGAAACTTAAATCTGTAAATCTGTCCGAGAGAGAAAGAATGCGCAATAGTTAAGTTTGTTGGTTGTGTTTTGCTTTTGTTTGTTGCTTTACTTTGTCCTTCCCCCCCCCCCCACCTCCCCTTTCTCTCTCCCCCTGCCTAACCCCTACCTCCCTCTCACCCTCCATCCGCCACCTCCCTTACCCCTCCCTCCCTCCCTCCACCACCTCACTCCTTCCAGCTTCTCTCCTCCAACTCCTCCCTTTCCCTCCCTCCTTCCTATCACCTCTCCTTCCCTCCCTCCCTCCTTCCACCTCTCCTCCACCTCCCTCCCTCCATTCACCTCTCCTTCCCTCTCTCTCCCCTCCCTCCTTTCACCTCTCCTCCACCTTTATCCACCTCTTCCTCTCGTTCTCTCCCTCCCTCCTTCCACCTCTCCTTCCCTCCCTCTCTCCTTCGCTTCCTAATTCCACCTCTCCCTCATTCCCTCCCTCCTTCCACCTCTCCTCCACCTTCTCTCCCTCCCTCTTCCCACGTCTATTTGTAAACAAGATTAAGGAGGTACAGCTGGACAAATTGACTTACAGACAATCTAGATGACCACAAATAGCGTAACTGTATACCCTGTCAAGAGAGGCATGTGGGACTCTCTCTCTCTCTTACAATTGAAAAAGTTCAGCACTATTATTTGTGGAAACTTATATAAAATATGTTTTACCTGGAACAAACTTCCCCCAGAAGTAGTAAACAGTTCTTCAGTAGAGCAGTTTAAGAAAAGAGTATATGGTATTATGCACACTCTGCAATAAGTATATGGTATTATGCACACTCTGCAATAAGTATAGCGCACTACACAATCTCTCTCCTTTGAGATAATCTCTAGCCTACTCCTTTAACCCTTTGTAATTCTCTCTCTCTCTCTCTCTCTCTCTCTCTCTCTCTCTCTCTCTCTCTCTCTCTCTCTCTCTAAAACACAAATATTTGATTAAGTTTCATTAGTATACAATATTTCTTACCATCATTTTATACTATGAATTCTCCATTAAAAAAAAATAGAATTTTGCTAATGGCCTTGTTTCCCCAACTAAATTTCATACCGACCCAAGGTCGGTGGGGGTGATGGGTGGGGAGAGAGCCTTCTGCTTTGCTCTCTTAACCCTCCACTTTGCAGCAAATCCCATGTTAGAAATAATCGGACTATCTAGTAGGGGCCGCATGGCCTGTGTAGTCTGTGTATCTATGTATCTCTCTCCTTTGCTATTTTTCTCACTGTCTCATAGTTTTTCTTTTTTCTCCAATACTCCAATCACTCCTCTTTCTTCCTTCTTTCATTATCAGCATTGCTTCATCCATCTTTCTTGCGATAGTCTTCTCTCCCCCTTCACCAATCCCTCTCTCCCTTCTCCCATTTATCTTATCTTGTTTCTAGGTCCATTTTTCTTTCATATCGTGTTCTTTTAATTTCTACCCCTTCTCCTTTCTCCCTGTCCCTCATTTTCATTCCTTTTTTTGTTTCTCTCTCTCTCTCTCTCTCTCTCTCTCTCTCTCTCTCTCTCTCTCTCTCTCTCTCTCTCTCTCTCTCTCTCTCTCTCTCTCCACCGCCCCCGCCTCTGCAGCTGTGTTAACTAAGGAAGAGATAGCACTCAAGAGGTTGCAATTCATTACCCCCTTAAGAGTTTTGGTAGGACCTCGCGATTGGCAGGCGAGGAGGAGGAGGAAGAGGAGGAGGAGGAGGAGGGGCAGGAGTACAAAGGAGTACAAAGGAAATAAAGCAACAACAGTTCTAGTGACACATCTAGGCTGCTTGTCCTCCAAAACACTGCGGATCAAGTGTCCAAACAGTGGTTTAGAGTGGGTAGGGAAAATTGGAAAGGAAACCACTGCCCTGGAACTAATGTCCGTGGCAGGACTAGGAAGTTAGTAGGGGACAGATGGGTTAGTAACATAGCACAGTTATAAGGATCTTTCGTGTATCTGGGAAAAAAAAGAGTAACGTCTTAGCAATTTATAAACGCAATAATCCTTTGATGAATCTGAGTTGGGATTAAAATAAAGTTATTTATTTACAAACGCAGTCAGTCGCGGGTTTGATGCAAGATATTTGTCTAGGCGAAGTTTAAAAGAATCAATGGTGCTGCAGTCTATAGGAGGAGGAGAACGTGGAAGAGGAGGTGGTGGAGGAGGAGCAGGACGAGGAGAACGAGAAGGTGGAGGAGGAGGAGGAAAAAGAGGAGGAGGAGGAAAAGATGGGAGCTAGCTTTTATATATTTGTGTGAAATGGACGGGTGAATGGATGGATAGATAGATATATAAATATATAGATAGATCGATCGATTGATTGATTGATAGATAGATAGATAGATATAGATATATATATATATATATATATATAGATCGATATATATATATATATATATATATAGATCGATATATATGATATGTAGGTTGGTAGAAGAAAGGCAGACAGACAGATATATAGATAGAGAGAGAGAGAGTGTGAGAGTGAGAGAGAGAGATAGAGTTACAAGGAGTTACACGGAATAGCTAGTATCTCATATGTAGTAGTATATAAGGTTCAATCCGGGGAGATACTCAAAGTGGAATGAGAGAGATTATTTATACTAGTGTAGGCACCAATCGAGCAGGGCAATACCCAGGGGAGGCCACATAGGCATATGATAAGGAAATGCTGGAACTCCTGTTTCATTTGCCTGGCTTCCCCCGCTGTTTCTATTTTGCCTCACCTACACAGAGATTAATCCAGCTAATTCACAAAGACCACCACCTAATCATTTCACTAACCTCAATAAGCACACCACACTTCTTTGTAACATACCTTGTATTTGAATCTCTTGCAGTCTTTATTATTATTTTTAATTTTTGTTTGGGGGGGGGGGGGGACACTGTTTGCAGACAGCTTTGCCTTTAGTCTCCTTCATAAAAAACAAAACAAAACAAAAACAGTACGTCGGCAGTCCTCTCCCTCAGGCCAACGTACGCTAGGCTGGGCGGAAGAGATCGAGTTTCTCCGGATACTATTATCGTTTGGGGAGTGGGGCCGGGTTGTTGTTCTTTGGGCGGCTTATTGGAGGCCTGCTGCGGCGGGGAGGAAGGAAAGAAAAGAAGAGATGAGAAAGAGAAGTGGACATAGAAGAGAGAGAGAGAGAGAGAGTGAGATTGAGTGAGAGAGAGAGCAGGGTGTCAAATGAAAGCTGAGTCCATTCTTTCTAGCCTTTATTATTGAATATGCAAGGGTCAAACCATGGTTTATGGTTCACATTAGGTCTTTGGAAGTGATTAAAGGGCCAAAACAATGCTATTTCATGTTAATTATTTTGTATTTCTTCTCATAAAGAGAGAGAGAGAGAGAGAGAGAGAGAGAGAGAGAGAGAGAGAGAGAGAGAGAGAGATAGTTTGATAGATAGAGAGAGAGTTACACAGATACTCACTCTACAGAAACCTTTATAGATAGATAGATAGATAGATAGATAGATAGATAGAGAGAGTTACACAGACACTCACTCTACAGAAATCTTGCGGGCCCTACTAGCTGGTCCGGTCTTAATACTACTAGACAGGGACAGCTTTATAGTAGAAGAATAGGAAAGCAAAGTAGAAGGCTCTCTCCCCACACTCCGGCTTATTGGAGGCCTGCTGCGGGGAGAAAGGAAAGAAAAGGAGAAGAGAAGAAAAAAACTCAAGACGAGAGAGAGAGAGAGAGAGAGAGAGAGAGAGAGAGAGAGAGAGAGTATCCTATAACATCTTTTTTGTACAGTGTATTCTACCGGTGATTATACATCTTCCTGTTTCTATACTGTAAATACTAGAACAATATTATGAAGGTATATAATAGTATTACGATCATTGGGTATTGTTATGCCAGGGTTTTTACCGGGTTTATATTGGGATTTGGTAGGTTCTACTTAACTGGAGAAGTCAAAATCATACAACACATGCACAGAAGGAGTAAAGGGTAGAATATAACACTGTGTACAATGCATACATCTTATCAACTCGGTGCCTGCGGGCTGTTATGTAAAATATACGGTCATCACTGCGGCACTTGTCATATGACAATTGCCGAATTTCTGCCTTGAACAAGGACTGGGAGGCAGGCAAGCCAGTATAAGCAGCGCGGGACCGTCCCAGCCACCGCCCACCGTGTCTGGGCCATCACTAGTGGCAGTGGGAGACATCTCCAGATCCCTTACAAACTCGGGAATAGCGTAAACCGCTCAAACTCGCTATTTTTTACCGATTTATCGTCACCTGTGCAATATCGTTGCCCGGCAACCAGTGGTGGTACAGACATGATTCAGGTGTCATTGGAAAGGTTTATTCCTCTGCTTTCAAGGATGTATCATTGAAATACGTTCTAGTTCTTGTTTATACATGAAAATGTGCAGGGAATGAAGGTGACTTTTATTCCAAAACCCTTGTATGGTTCAGTGGTGACCAAGCAATTGTCATATGACAAGTGCCGCAACAAAAGTGTTAACAACTTTAATTAGTAACTCACTATGTTGAACAATAATACTTAATTACACTTGAACAATGGTTATATACATATATTAACCGAGCACGGACGAGTATCCACGAGGGAACTAGGAATATACTTGTCTCTTTCTCTTGCTATGCACTATACACCTTAATTCACTGGTGTATGATATACTTTACTTTATGCTCTCTAGTACTTTATCTCATATCTAGTATTGATGAGAAAACATATACTCAGGTTCAATTAGTTATCTCAGGTTATCACTAGTATCCTAGAACTATGGAAAAGATAATACACTTAATCACACTGGTATATCATTAAAAACAGAGTCCTCGGAGTGACTCTACTTTTCATAAGTATTTCACCTTAGTCGCACTGGTGTAAAAATAAAACAGAGTCCAATGAGTGACTCTATTTTCCTAAGTATTTCACCTGGGCGCACTGGTGTATGAGTGAAAGGGATTTTCAGTAACACTCCTAATCTAGCACTTGAAGGCTGGAGTGATGAACACAGCCTGGGTAAAGATGAGAGTGATGAAGTCTGGTCGCCTAGTTTCCGTCAAGCCGCTTAGGTGGTCCTGCCATGTGGATGGAGTAGTTTGGGATACATAATTATGGATTAGTTGGTTTTGGATCTTAAATGATAGCTCCTTGATGTCATGACATAGGGCACTTTCATCGGACTAATGCGAGCGTGAGCGAGGACATGTCCTGGGCTACTAGTGCTCGTCTATCCTAACCATTATACTAATCGTTGGTAAAGTTCCGTTTCGGTACTCTTGACTTGGGGTCATTAATACAGCGTCTCTAGTGTCATGACACAGTGACAAGTTATCGGGCTAATGCGAGGAGATGAACTTACTAATTTCAATCAATCTGCCACTGACCGTTATAAGAGGTTCAAAGAACTCAGGTTCAGTGTTTAGACCTTTTTACTGTAAGTGTCCTCGACCATGGCGTTGGACAGATGCAGTATGGACTTCTATATGTAGAGTGCCGATATTTAGATGGTGTCTCACAAAGCCCGAACTATTAGAATAACCTTTACCATGGCAAGTATCTTTCTATAGTTTTAGAGTGCGGTTTTTAGCAAAAGAAGTAAGGTGGGGACATGTCCTTGCGGTTATGCTTTTAATACTAAAGGTGCAGCCTAATAGGGATCTTATTATTAAACACTATACCATGGCATGTGATAATAGTAATTCCTCAATAGGGAAAACAACTCCTCAGACCTCAAAAGATATTCACTATGGCTTCAATTCTTTCCTTGAATGGGAGGGTAATTGTAGGACTTGATTGCTAACATGTCAGTTTATCAAGCCCTAGAATTGCTTGCTCTACCATGGTTTTCGTCCGGGTCGTGACGAATTCGGCTGATATGTTCCAGGTCAAGTGTGCGGAGGTCAGAAGGTCATAAGAACAGGGGGCGTATTCTGAGGGGATTAGGTAGACCCCCTAGATGTTTGCGGGCAGGTGAGTAGAGGCCTCTGCGCAGAAGAACGGCGCAACTGCTCCTTGGTGGTGTGTCTGTGTTGGTCCTTGTGCCTCTGACTGTACACTATCTTTTTCTTAGTAGCCTCGTGGTTGTTGTTGGGGACTGGAATTGTCTTGCCTGGCGTGGTTGGTATAGAAGGCTTTATTGTGGCAATCCTGGCGTCTTGTCTGGTATGGTGTAGTGGTGTACAGGTAGATTCTGGGCGGCCATGTGTTGATGATTTTGCTGTGGTAATGATGTCCTTCCGTGGTTTTGATGCCGCGTTTGTTTTCCGTGGTGGAGGTTAATTTTCTTTCTCTGTGTTGATCTTCTGCTCCTTGTTCTTGTTGTCGCTTTTTCCATTTGCGTAATTGCTGAGTGGGTATTCTTGGGCTCTTCGTTCTTCTGGTCTTTGTATCTCCTTCCTTCGTCTTTGTTAGTTTTTATTTTAGTTTCTTCTTCATTGATCTTGCTTCGTTTTCCTTGGTGTGTGTGTCTTCTTTTTCCGGTTATATTAGTCCCCCCTCCTTCTGTTTCTTTCCTTTTTCCGTGTCGAACTGGTATGGTGGTGATGATTAATTCGGGTATTTTAGGTATACTGATAGTTATATCATAATATAGCTTTATATGTGTGTGTGTATGTGTGTGTGTGTGTGCGTGCTTGGCTCCTATAAATTAGCAGATTATCAAGGCAGCAATTGTTATGTTTTTCTATTTATATATCTATCTATCTATTTATCTATCTTAGTATCTATCTATCTATCTATCTATCTATCTATCTATCTATCTATCTCTCTATCTATCTATCTATCTATCTATCTCTCTCTCTCTCTCTCTCTCTCTCTCTCTCTCTCTCTCTCTATATATATATATATATATATATATATATATATATATATATATATATATATATATATATATATATATATAGTATATACACGAGTGTGTTCTTCATTGGCAAATTATCGTTCTCGCACAATACAACTGGATCCCCAAATGCGGGCGATCTTATCATTTAATTGCTGGATTAGAGTTGTTTTATCCCTCTTATCAAGCCTACTCGGAGGCCAAACTGTATGACGTATACTCACTCACAAGCAGTATAATTAGAATGACGGGCAATAAGAATGAGACTAAACAGAATGAATAGAATCAGAAAGCAGTGCGAACAATAAAGAGTAAAACAGTAGAGGCAATAACGATGCCAATTTTAGTTTAGTCCAAACAGAATGAAGCTAAGTTGAATGAAGTACGAACAGAATGAGGCTAAATAGAGGAAGTATAAACAAAATGAGACTAAACAGCAGGGGGCAAATATAATGAAGTACAAGCAGAAAGAGGCTAACCAAACTGAAGTACGAACAGAATGAGGCTAAACAGAATGAAGTACGAACAGAATGAGGCTAAACAGAATGAAGTACGAACAGAATGAGGTTAACCAAACTGAAGTAAGAACAGAATGAGGCTAAACAGAATGAAGTAAGAACAGAATGAGGCTAAACAGAATGAAGTACGAACAGAATGAGGCTAAACAGAATGAAGTAAGAACAGAATGAGGCTAAACAGAATGAAGTACGAACAGAATGAGGCTAAACAGAATGAAGTACGAACAGAATGAGGCTAAACCAAACTGAAGTAAGAACAGAATGAGGCTAAACAGAATGAAGTACGAACAGAATGAGGTTAACCAAACTGAAGTAAGAACAGAATGAGGCTAAACAGAATGAAGTACGAACAGAATGAGGCTAACCAAACTGAAGTAAGAACAGAATGAGGCTAAACAGAATGAAGTACGAACAGAATGAGGCTAAACAGAATGAAGTACGAACAGAATGAGGCTAAACAGAATGAAGTACGAACAGAATGAGGCTAACCAAACTGAAGTAAGAACAGAATGAGGCTAAACAGAATGAAGTACGAACAGAATGAGGTTAACCAAACTGAAGTAAGAACAGAATGAGGCTAAACAGAATGAAGTACGAACAGAATGAGGCTAACCAAACTGAAGTAAGAACAGAATGAGGATAAACAGAATGAAATACGAACAGAATGAGGCTAACCAAACTGAAGTAAGAACAGAATGAGGATAAACAGAATGAAGTACGAACAGAATGAGGCTAACCAAACTGAAGTACGAACAGAATGAGGCTAAACAGAATGAAGTACGAACAGAATGAGGCTAACCAAACTGAAGTACGAACAGAATGAGACAAAGTAAATAAATATATAGACCACAACATTACCACTACCCACTTAAGGGGAGATGGGTTGGTTTTTATTAAATATATTCAGTTATTCATATATATTTTTGTTTCCTCGCTATACCTCCATCAAGATTAAAAAACAAAACGCCCCTTCAATTAAATGAGTAAATTTTTCGGAAGAAATATGTCCCGGCCGAAGGCCGATTCCTCTTAAAATTACAGGCTCGCTGTCGCTCGCCAGGAATAAATCGACAGGTAAATGGCACGAAAGGTCTTAAATTTGACAACGGAATGGGCGAAAGGTCTTAAAATCGCCAAACTAATGTGCCGAACTTCTTAAAATCTCAACACTAATGGGGCTAAACACGAGGGAGAAAGTGGTCCAGAAAAAAGGCCCATCTCTCCTTAAGCTTTAGAAAACAAATAACAGTACAAGGACATATGATGTAATAATTGTCCCACATCCTGATACTCATAAACACACATTAAAGTAAACTAGCATTAAGCCCTTATGTACCGTCGTTTTAGCTGTATTCTGGCTACTATCAGACAATTTTATTCAGTTTAAGGGGAGGTTTTTAGTTAGTTCGCTAGACCTCCATCAAGCTTAACATTACAGCCCCTAGACCCCCTTTCAAGATAAATTTGTACATTTTTCGGTAGAAAAATGTCCCGGCCGAAGGCCAGTTTCTCTTAAATTACAGGCTCGCTATCGCTCGCCAGGAAAAAATCGACACCTAAATGGCACGAAAAGTCTTAAAATTGACAGAAATGGGGCGAAAGTTCTTAAAATCGCCAAACTAATGGGGCGAACGTCTTATAATATCAAAAGCAATGGGGCTAACCATGAGGGAGAAAGGGGTCAAGAAAAAAATCCCTCAAGTGGAATTCTCCCCTTAAGAAGGGCCTCCAGCAATTAACAGGCCTTGACCTGTCTCACTTAACACTTTTTACTGCTACAGATCCTTTCTAAACTGCTCACAATTGTCTAAATACAAGAAGAATACAATATTAAAAAGACGTCGCCGGTACAGAAGGTGTTAAGGGGAGATCTTCACTTGAGGGATTTTTTTCTTTACTCCTTTCTCCCTCATGTTTAGCCCCATTGCTTTTGAGATTTTAAGACGTTCGCCGTAGTAGTTTGGAATTTTTTAACATTTTGCCCAATTTCTGTCAATTTTAAGACCTTTCGTGCCATTAAGGTGTCGATTTTTTCCTGGCGAGCGATAGCGAGCCTGTAATTTAAGAGCAACCGGCCTCCGGCCGGGACATTTTTCTACCGAAAAATGTACAAATTTATCTTGAATGGGGGTCTAGGGGGTGTAATTTTAAGCTTGATGAAAACGTAGGGAGCAAACTAAATACCTCCCCTTAACATTATAATTCCTTATACTTTTATTAATGCCGGCACAACCACACTCAAAAGATGAACCAAGCTCTATTGTATATATTTTGGAAATGATCACACGTGCAGAGAAAAGAAAATAACTTAGAGAAAAAGAAGACCTTCAAAATACCACAAGTACAACTTAATTAAAATCACTTACATAAACACAAAAGAACTTCAAAATAATAGATATACAACAAAAACCAAATAATTTGCATAACACACAAGAATACATACATACATACACACACTAACAAAACTTCAAAATGCTGCCAAAAAAAGGGTGAAAGTAAGAGCCAAGAAAAATTAAGGGAGCCCACCTCGCTTTTTTCTCTTTCTCTCCCTCTCTCTTTGGCTTGTATCCATTCGGCCCCATTCAGCCTACTGTTTTAAGACGTTTACCCCTATCCAGGTGTCAATATTTTCCTGGCCAGCGGTATCGAACCAGCATAAATATATTTTTGTTTTGACAGCAAGCTAAATTAGTACATTTTTCGATAGAAAAATATCTGCGGCGAAGCCGGATTTCTCCATACAATGCTGGCTCGCTATCGTTCGCCAGGAAGAAATCGACACCTAATGGGGATAAACGTCTTAAAACAGTTAGCTGAATGGGGCCGAATGGATACAAGCCAGGGAAAGACAGAAAAGGAAAGAAAGATACAACAAAATGATGACCCCCCCCCTTGAGAGCAGTTAGATGTCTGGAGCTAAGAGCATTTTGAAATTGTGTGATAAAGTAGCAACAAAATCAACAAAGAGGATCACATGAGAGTAGCTATCACTTTTAAGTTTTATTTTATATATATTCTTTTTTTCTGGACCCCTTCTCCTTTATCTTTAGCTCCATTAATTTTGAGATGTTAAGACGTTTACTCTATTAGTTGGGCGATTCTAAGACCTTTCGCTCCATTTCTCTGTCAATTTTAGGATATTTCGTGCCATTTGAGGTGTCGATTTCTTTCTTGCGAGCGATAGCGAGCCAGTAATTTAGGAGGAATCGGCCTTTGAGCGGGGCACTTTTCTACGGAAATTATGCACACATTTATCTTGGGGGTATATCGTAAAGCTTGACGGAGGTCGACGGAGGAAACTTTAAAAAAAAAAAAAAAATACGAATAAATATATAAACAAAATAACATAAAATAAATATATACAAAAATAACATAAAATATAATTATATATCAAACAATTATATAAAATAAATATATAAATAAATATATATAAATACATTCTCCCCTTTAATATAGCCTTATTTATCACGCACTATTATTTACTATATGTGTGTGTGTGTGCATACTAAATAAAAAATAAAAAAATAAAAAAAATAAAAAAATAAAAAATAAATGCAGCCTGTTATAACACAAGAGACCCTATAGTAACAGACATTCTCTCTCTCTCTCTCTCTCTCTCTCTCTCTCTCTCTCTCTCTCTCTCTCACACACACACACACACACACTCTAAATCGACCAACCTCCGCCATATCTTTATCACTGGCACCATTATTAGCTTCTCTTAAGGGGGGTGACCTGCTATTTGTTATTTCTGTCCTTTTCTCTCTTTCTCTGGCTTGTATCCATTCGGCCCCATTCAGCCAAATATTTTAAGACGTTTATCCCCATCTAGGTGTCGATTTCTTCCTGGCGAGCGATAGCGAGCCAGCATTATATGAAGAAACCCGGCTTCGCCGGAGACATTTTTCTATCGAAAAATGTACACATTTAGCCTGCTGTCAAACAAAAATAAAAAACATGCTGGCTCGCTACCGCTCACCAGTAAAAAATTTACACCTGGATGGGGATAAACGTCTTAAAACAGTAGGCTGAATGGGGCCAAATGGATACAAGCCAGAGAAATCTAGAATAGGACAGAACAAAAACCGGTCACCCCCCTTAACACGCAAATATGTCCATAACCAGATTAACCCCTTCTGTACCGGTAACGTTCTTTAAACTTTACTTTGGCTACTATTAGACGGTCTCGCTCAGTTTAAAAAGAGCCTCTAGCATATAATAAGCTTCGATGTATCTCACTTAACCCTTTTTCATTACTACAGATCCTTCTTAACCCTCTCAAGTTCTTGACGCAATTTTGAGGCTATTGGGGATACTTTAAAACCTTTGTTACCATCAGGGGTATTTATAAACCATTAGTTTAGTTACTTCAACCTCTGCAGTTGTCTTTGAGTTAGTTGTGGGGCAGAACACTAATTTTGGAGAGGTAATTATAAAAGTGAGAGAACTCTATTTCTTATTGCTAATCTGGCAACCTCTGCGTCATATGGTCGTGAGAGGGTTAATCTGCACAAATGTTCTAATTATAGCTAGAATAAAATACAAAAGACGTCGCCGGTACAGAATGGGTTAAGCGTTTGAGCGTACCGGTACCGGATATATATAGTAAAGTTTTGGAATTCAAATTCTGTCTCATAAAAAAAAAAAAAAAATACAAATTTAACTTGAGGCTAAGTTGATAAGCTCGATGGAGGTCTAGGGAGGAAACTACAATAAAATACGTATACAAAAAAAACAAAATCATTACCCCCTTAACCCCTTCTGTACCGGAGACATGTTTGTAATTTTATTCTAACTATATTTAGACGATTATGTGCAGCTTAACCCTTTCACACTTATGACGCGATTTTGAGCCTATTGGGGATACTTTAAAGCCTTTGTTACCATCAGAGGTATTTATAAACCTTTAGTTTAGTTACTTTAACCTCTGCAGTTGTCTTTGAGTTAGCTGTGGGCAGAAAACTAATTTTGGAGACGTAATTATAAGAGTGAGAGAACTCTATTTATTATTGCTAATCTGGCAACCTCTGCGTCATAAAAGCGTGAAAGGGTTAAGACGGATTTGTGGTGTTAAAAATGGTCAAGTGAGATAGTTCGAAGCCTGTTAATTGCTGGAAGCCCTTCTTTTGAATAATATCGTCTAATAGTAGCCAAAGTAAAGTTGAAAGGACGGCACCGGCACGAAAGGGGTTAAGAGACACCGCGTCAAGTTAAGGTCAACGAAAAATTTATGGAAGAAAAACAGGGGAGGAGGATTAGGATTAGGATTAGAGTACAAAGGAGTACAAAGGAAATCAAGCAACAACAGATCTAGTGACCCTTCTAGGATGCTTGTCCTCCAAAACACTGAGGATCAAGTGTCCAAACAGTGGTTTAGAGTGGATAAGGGAACATTGGAAAGGGAACTACTGCCCTGGAACTAATATCCGTGGCAGGATTAGGAAGTTAGTAGGGGACAGAGGGGTTAGTAACTGAGGGGGGGATGAAATAAAGTTATTCATTTACAAACGCAGTCAGTCGCGGGTTTGATGCGAGATATTTGTCTAAGCGGAGTTTAAATGAATCAACGGTGCTGCAGTCTATAACGTCTCGGGGAAGCCCATTCCACAAGTTGACAACTCGATTGAAGAAGAAATTCTTAGATTCGTGTGAGTTAAAAGATTTACCAATAATTTTGCAACCGTTTCCCCGCGTGTAATTAGATTGGTCGATAGTGAAGTAGTTACTACAGTTCATATTGTCGATGCCTCTGATGATTTTGAACACTTGAATTAAGTCACCTCTTAATCTGCGCTGGGTTAAAGGAAATAGATTTAATTCTCTAAGACGCTCTTCGTATGGTTTGTTCTTTAGGCTAGGTATCATTTTGGTAACTCTACGTTGAACTCGTTCTAGCTTGTTTATATCTTTTTGGTAATAAGGGCACCAGGATTGAACGTAGTATTCCAGAAGAGGGCGGACCAAGGAATTGTAAAGGGTTAGGATAATTTCTTTGGATTTATGCTCAAATGACCTGCCTATAAAGCCAATTATTTTGTTTGCCTTCTTAACAACTTCTGAACATTGTTGACTCGATACATTTTACTCGATATTGTTACTCCCAGATCGGTTTCTCTGTTTACATTCTTAAGCTGAGTGCCATTCATCGAATACTTTGCTTTCTCATTTAGGTATCCGATAATTATGTAGTACTTTACATTTATCCGCATTGAAACTCATTTGCCAAATTTGGCCCAACATGACAATTTATCTAGATTGTGTTGCATATCGTCAACTTGTTCTTTTGAGAGTACGCTATTTGCAATTTTTGTATCGTCAGCAAATTTTGAGATTGTACAGGTGAGACCCACATCTATGTCGTTGATGTAAATTAGAAAGAGAATTGGTCCTAGTACCGATCCCTGGGGTACCCCGCTACTTACATTAGTCCATTTAGATGCCTTACCGTTTATGACTACTCTTTGCTTTCTGTCGCTGAGCCAATTTTCTATCCATTTCAACACACCGTCTTATATTCCATGCGCTTTTAGTTTTAGCAGTAAACGTTTGTGGGGAGCTTTGTCAAAGGCCTTTTGAAAATCAAGGTATATAATATCTACAGCTTTACTCTCATCGTAGAGGTTGAGGATATCGTGGAAGAAGTCTAAGAGGTTTGTTAAACAGAACGTTTTTTACGAAAGCCGTGTTGAGTATCTTTAAGTAAGTTATTTGCCTCTAAGTGATTTACGAGTCTGTCTCTTATGACCGTTTCTAGCATATTACATACAATTGAGGTTAAGCTAATTGGACGATAGTTACTGGGTAGGGATTTGCTGCCTTGGGTGGAGGAGGAGGGAGAGGAAGAGAAGAAGCTAATAATAATAATAATAATAATAATAATAATACTAATAATAATGATAATGCTAATGTTATCAAAATAATATTATTATGTATAATAATAATAATAATAATAATAAAAATAATAAAAACAATGGTAATAATCTTATAATACTATGCAGATGATGATGAAGAAAAGGAAGGAGAAAGAGGAGGTAGATAAAGAGGAAATAGAGAAAGGAGAAAGAGGAGGTAGAGAAAAGAAACAGAAGAGGTAGATAAAGGAGAAAGAGGAAATAGAGAAAGGAGAAAGAGGAGGTAGAGAAAAGAAACAGAAGAGGTAGAGAAAGGAGAAAGAGGAGGTACAGAACGGAGAAAGAAGAAATAGAGATAGGAGACACAAAAGCTAGAGAAAGGAGGAAAAGGAGGTAGCGAAAGAACGAGAAGAGAAAGAAGATGTGAGTGGGGAGGTAGAGAAAGAAGGACAAGAAAAAGAGAAGGTAGAGCAGGAAGGCTAAACGAAAGAGAAGGTAGATAAAGAAGGCTAAGAATACGGAGAAGGTAAAGAAAGTAAAGAGAGTAAAGAAAGGGAAGGCAGAGACGGTAGGATAAGAATAAGGAGAAGGTAAAGAACAAATAAAGTAAAGAAAGGGAAGGCGGAGAAGGAAGGATAAGAATGAGGTGAAGATAAAGAAAGTAAAGAAAATATACAAAAGAGAAAGTAGAGAGGGCGAAGACATATTGGCAAACTATTGGTAAACCGGAGAGAGAGAGAGAGAAGAAGATGATTGATGGAGCCAAAGAAAAACCAAAGACCCTAAAATTATTATATATTGGCGGCGTAGAAGGGAAGGAAGAGAGGAAGGTAGGAAGGAAGAGAAGTAGCAAGGATGGAGGGAAGGAAGAGAGGTAGGAAGGAAGAATGGAGGAGGGAAGATGGAGGAAGAGAGGTAGGAGGGAAGGAAGAGAGGTGGGAAGGAAAGGCGAAGGAAGGAGGGAAGGTGGAGGAAGAGAGGCAGGAGGGAAGGAAGAGAGGTGGGAAGGAAAAGCGAAGCAAGGAAGGAAGGAAGAAGGGAGGAGGGAAGGTGAAGGAAGAGAGGGAGGAGGGAAGGAAGAGAGGTGGGAAGGAAAGGTGAAGGTAGGAGGGAAGGAAAAGAGGTAGAAAGAAAGGAGGGAAGCACGAGAGGTAGGAAGGAAAAATGTCTGTCTTCCATATTTAACCAAGATTCCGTAATACTGATTGTATCATCATTTTCTGTGGACACAATTTCCTATAGATCTGAAAATTGATTGCATATGGTATGCTACGATCATTTGCATAGAATACCTTTAGAGAATTAGGGTTACACTTAACTGACTGCGCATTTTCCGAATTTCTGATTCTCGTGAGATCTACACTGCCCTGCTTGGCTGCACACGATCGATCCCATTTTGTGCACGAAAATACAGCATTATTCAGCAGACGACCAAAATGTGCTGGACCTACCTGATTCAGATGAACACGTCTCCTGAAAACAAAAATTCATCATGGTAAAAATCATCCCAGGTGTTGACAAATCTGATGTCCTCCTCCTTGCAGAGGTCAGCAAGTCGACGATCATACTGGTGGCTATATTGTATAAACTGTTCTCTGCATGGATGCGGGGGACAATACCTGAAATAACAATTTAGTTAGACATTAGCTTGAATTACTTTATCAGCTGCCGATACTTGCGTTAAAGATCCTCTGACCAGGTCCGTTGGATGTAGTCTGTGGGGCAAGCTTGGACACCTTGTCGACGGCAGCAACGTCGGCCACACCGCCACCTTGGATGCAGAAACTCTTTCTGGTCCTGGGTGACCTGGCACAGAACCTCGTGAGTTGACCGTGTAACGTTGAGTTGCCCACAAGCCACACTTTTTGTGTTTCTTCTTCCTCATCTGTGTCTTCAAATATCTGGAAACGGTTTTGACATACTGTATAGTTAGGTGGACGATCTTCCTGGTACTGGGGAACACATTGTTCCTCACAATGAGAGAGAGAGAGAGAGAGCAAGAGCAGGCACAAATGACAGACAGACAGATAGAGAGACAGACAAAAAGAAAGAATGTGAGAGAGGGAGGCGCTTTTTAACCTATAGTGGTTATAGTCCTCTGTACTTTATCCTGGCGAAGGTTGTTCTAGTCTACCAAGGGTTCGAACTGCTCTTGAACCAGCCAAGTTTAGGAAGGTGGGCACTTACATGTGAACGCCTAGTCCGAAAAAGAAAGAAAAAACTAACTGTCTTCGTCGTGCGATGCAAAAGGTGTTGATTTTCGGTGTGAGCATCCTGGGTTCGAATCCACGGACTGCCACATGTGTTTGTAAATTTCATTAATCGATTTTAGGAGTATAGTTGGTTGTTGGAAGAAACATAATAACTAATAATAATTCACTGTCACTACTACTATTTTCTGTTTCACCTCCTTTCCTTGTCTCTGTTCAAACCTAGAGGCAGATCCCACTGTCTTCAGAGAGAGAGAGAGAGAGGTGTGTGTGTGTGTGTGTGTGTGTGTGAAGGTTGGGTAATCTTTTATACGCAATGTTGTTGGTAGACGAAGCGCTTGAAGTCTCTTATTTTTTCATACACAGGCATATGCAAGGATGAACACACACACACACACACACACACACACACACACACACACACACACACACACACACACACACAGGCATATTTGTTCTCTATCTCTCTCTCATCTGTCCCCTACTAACATCCTAATCCTGCCACTGACATTAGCTCCAGGGCAGTACAGTAGGTCCCTTTCCAATTTTCCCTTACCCACTCTAAACCACTGTTTGGACACTTGATCCTCAGTGTTTTGGAGGACAAGCAGCCTAGAGGGGGTCACTAGATCTGTTGTTGCTTGATTTGCTTTGTACTCCTTTGTACTCTCTCTCTCTCTGTTTGACCAACTTTTATTACACAGACACTCATTCTTTGTAGTCTAAGAAATTATGAAATTCTGAAGTTCGGCTTATTGTATACTGAATCACTTATACATGGTCCGACTCCCAGGATGTTTTTTATAATTTATTCCTATCTGAATGTAATTGATGATTATATCTCTCTCTCTCTATGTAGGCCTATGTATGTATGTATGTATGTATGCATGTATGTCTGTACGTATGTATGAATGTATGTATGTATGAATATCCCTCTCTCTCTCTCTAACCCGCGACTGACTGTGTTTGTAAATGAATAACTTTATTTTATTCAACAGACATTAGTTACAGGGCAGTAGTTTCCTTTCCAATTTTCCCTTACCCACTCTAAACAACTGTTTGGATACTTGATCCTCAATGATTTGGAGGAAAAGTAGCCTAGAGGGGTCACTAGAACTGTTGTTGCTCGATTTCCTTTGTACTCATTTGTACTCTGTTGTACTCTTCGCCCGTCAGTCCGTCCGCCCCGTCCGTATCTGACCGCCTGTCTGTCTCTCACTATGACAGCTGATATCTCCAAATAGATTGCCACATATATTTTTATCAGGCCTCCCCCTTGATAGCCTAAGTTATCAACCACGTATTTGTTGGTTTTAGTCTAACAAACCAAATACAGCGTCTCTTCATCTGCTTCTGCTTTACATATATATATATATATATATATATATATATATATATATATATATATATATATACAGTATATATATATCCCCTTCAACCACCAGATCTGCTGCACCCAACACCATCTACCACCATCCACCACAACTACCACCAGCAGCTACCACAAGTACTGTACCACCCAGCATAGGAGCCCCTTGAAAGTCCTGGTTGGTTGGTTGGTGGTTTGGGTGTACTCGAGATTTGTGGGTTATGTGTGAATGTTGTGTTTTGGAGGGTAACTCAACCGTTCTTATCTGGGGCATCTCTCTCTCTCTCTCTCTCTCTCTCTCTCTCTCTCTCTCTCTCTCTCTCTCTCTCTCTCTCTCTCTCTCTCTCTCATTACTAAACTATCGAAACCAGGAAAGACGAATGGTGCAAGACCAGGAGCGCCGCAATATGACCCGATTTGAAGAGGTATTTATTAATGAGTGGCATTAATGGGAGTTAGTGGGCCTGTCTCTCTCGCCTTTCTTCCTTTTTCTCTCCCTCTCTTTCTCCCCCCCCCCCCCCCCCCCCCCCCCCCCCCCCCCCCTCTCTCTCTCTCTCTCTCTCATACGTCAATGACATCGATATTGGTCTGTTGGGTATGATCTCCAAGTTTGCAGATGACATAAAACTTAGAATGAATGTGAAATACTCCAAAGGGGTTGCATAGCTCAGAATGGACCTTAAAAGGCTTGGTGAATGGTCGGACACATGGCATACTAACCTCTATTAATCACAAATGACTACAGTAATCGAGCTAATATTTCTACCATTTGGGAAGAGTCAGCCAGGGAATAGGTGTGGACATTTGCTTCAGCCAGTTTGGAGTTACAGAGGTTAGCATTCACGATTTCTTGCATACACTCACTTTGAACAGGACATAGTAATGTAATCTTTTGGGCTCAATCAGTTTACCATAAAAGTTCGCCAATGTATCATAATTGTGGTTCAAAAAATTGTCCTTAAATTCCTTCACCACGACTCTGCATTTTTTTTTCTTTGACAGACGTCGTAATTCCCATGAACATTAGGCGTTTGTCACGAAGCCCTAGGTCAAGTTGCCCGGGCTTGACATCTACCAATAACGTTTTGACAGTGCGGGCTCGATCCGCCGACCCTTTGATCAGCAGCCGACACTCTACTGACTGAGCCAAGTTGCCAGGGCTTGACATCTACCAATAACATTTTGACAGTGCGGGCTCGATCCGCCGACCTTTTGATCAGAAGCCGATGCTCTACTGACTATGCCACGGCTTGCGATACGACTCTACATAAAGAAACTATACCTGAACCTCAGAAATTGATAGCTATGGAATTATAAATAAGATAGGCCATAATAATAAGGTAAGCCATAATAATAAGGTAGGTCATAATAATAAGGTAGGCCATAATAATAAGGTAAGCCATAATAATAAGGTAGGTCATAATAATAAGGTAGGTCATAATAATAAGGTAGGCCATAATAATAAGGTAGGTCATAATAATAAGGTAGGCCATAATAATAAGGTAAGCCATAATAATAAGGTAGGCCATAATAATAAGGTAGGTCATAATAATAAGGTAGGCCATAATAATAAGGTAGGTCATAATAATAAGGTAGGCCATAATAATAAGGTAGGTCATAATAATAAGGTAAGCCATAATAATAAGGTAGGCCATAATAATAAGGTAGGCCATAATAATAAGGTAGGCCATAATAATAAGGTAGGCCATAATAATAAGGTAGGCCATAATAATAAGGTAGGCCATAATAATAAGGTAGGCCATAATAATAAGGTAGGCCATAATAATAAGGTAGGCCATAATAATAAGGTAGGCCATAATAATAAGGTAGGCCATAATAATAAGGTAGGCCATAATAATAAGGTAGGCCATAATAATAAGGTAAGCCATAATAATAAGGTAGGCCATAATAATAAGGTAGGCCATAATAATAAGGTAGGCCATAATAATAAGGTAGGCCATAATAATAAGATAGGCCATAATAATAAGGTAGGCCATAATAATAAGGTAGGCCATAATAATAAGGTAAGCCATAATAATAAGGTAGGCCATAATAATAAGGTAGGCCATAATAATAAGGTAGGCCATAATAATAAGGTAGGCCATAATAAGGTAGGCCATAATAATAAGGTAGGCCATAATAAGATAGGCCATAATAATAAGGTAGGCCATAATAATAAGGTAAGCCATAATAATAAGGTAGACCATAATAATAAGGTAAGCCATAATAATAAGGTAGGCCATAATAATAAGGTAGGCCATAATAATAAGGTAGGCCATAATAACAAGGTAGGCCATAATAACAAGGTAGGCCATAATAATAAGGTAGGCCATAATAATAAGGTAGGCCATAATAACAAGGTAGGCCATAATAATAGTGTGGTATAAGACATGATAATTATAATATATATTCAGAGAAAACATAGTTGAGTAAAAGTGGTGGGGAAGGGTTACACACACACACACACACACACACACACACAATCATCCCTCATTTGATCTCTTCCGACGATTGACTTTCCTTTCTAATAGGCTTTACCTGACCTACACAGTCCGTTGCCACATTTACCCTTTTCCAGTTCCCTCATTTAATCTCTCCCGAGGATTTTACCTTCCATTATTAGCCTCACCTGACCCCACCAGAACAGTATTGTATGCATGTATGTATGTATGTTTGCATACGTGAGCGTTATGTGTGCACTTACTGCATGTTCTTATTTTCTTATGTATGTATATGTATGCGTATATATATAAGTAAAATTAATGTGTATATGTATATCACTTACTATCATGGTTAATTTATGATCATTTGTATTTTACACAAGCAGGCGTTCATCATTATTGTATCAATTTTGTTTTGTTTAAGTATATTATACTCACACATTATAAACTGAGCTTACCATTTTCATATCTATATTTCTAATGTCCATCCACTAAATTGTAAAATGTGTATATTAAGTTCATCAGGCTGCCATTCTTTAATAAAGCGTTTATTATTATTATTATTATTATTATTGTTATTATTATTATTATTATTATTATTATTATTATTATTATTATTATTATAGCACCATATTTACACCCATACATTGCAACCGTCTAAATCTTGTTTAACGGGCGTATTAATACTTTATAATTATTTCAAGAGTCAACAAGCTGTGTGCTTGAAAGGGTTAACAATGCAGTCTAAAATGTATTATGGAGGAAAATAAGAAATAGTTCTCCCAGGTAATAAAGAATACAATAGATAAAACATGAATACAATATATATTAATTATACCATGACAAACACAGCGTCTCCCTTCATGTTCGATATATTTACGAACATATAAAACGAGATTATTATATTTGCTACACTGCCCACTTGCAGATATGATTTCATTTGGTGTAAATTGATCATAAAGTCGATCATAAATGTTGTTTGTTGTTGTTGCTGTTCCCCAGGCTGTATGGCCGAGCAGCCCCAAGGTCCCGAACAAGGCCAAGGCCATAACCGAGCGCCTCCACAAAACCCTCCCTGCTTACCACTAATAAAGCCTGGGTGACCGAAGCCATTCCAAGGCGGGTGAGCTGAGAGGGTGTGGAAACGCCCGGGAAACCAAAGCCCCACCCAAGGCCCTGTGCCCCTCAGCAATTATGAAGGGAAGGTTGAGGGGCAAAGGAAAAATGTGACGCTTTGACTCCCAATCTGCCAACGCCGTCACTTGAGATCTAGAAAATATATAAGTTGTTGTTGTTGTTGTTCCCCAAGCTGCCTGGCCGAACAGCCCCAAGGCCCCGAGCAAGGCCAAGGCCATAACCGAGCACCCCAACAGAACCCTCCCTGCCGACCACAATAAAGCCTGGATGACCGAAGCCACTCCATGGCGGGGAGCTGAGGAGGGTGCGGAAATGCCCGGGAAACCAAAACCCAAGGCCCTGTGCCCTCAGCAATTATGAGAAAGTTGAGGGGCAAAGGAAAAATGTGACGCTTTGGCTTCCAATCTTGGTAGATTGGGAGGTCAATCCACGCAAGAGACGCCGTCACTTGAGATCTAGAAAATATATAAGTAAAAGGAATAGTCAGAGTAAGCTATGGGTATGGCAGAGATCGCTCAGTTCTCACTCTGATAGACCAGCCCATCACCAAAAAAATATATAAGTAAAAGTAACAGTCAGAGTAAGCTATGGGTAGGGCAGAGATCGCTCACCTCTCACTCTGATAGACCAGCCCATCACCAACGATCATAAATGTTGTTCCTCGCGGTACTTGTAAGGCGCAGTTCTCGTTCTCGGTAATATTGCGAGGTTTTGTGATATTATTGTTTGGGTACATGATGTACATATATCCCCCCCCCCCCCCCTTCTCTCTATCTCTCTCTCTCTCTCTCTCTCTCTCTCTCTCTCTCTCTCTCTCTCTCTCTCTCTCTCTCTCTCTCTCTCTCTCTCTCTGCCAGATTACAGTTAATCTTATATCTCATATCTATAAAAGGGTTTCAGACAACGTTAATCATGTTTGATAAAATTGATTAGATTTTCGAAATATTGAGTGACTATGAAGGTAGTAGAGCTTTTAAACACATTTCCTTAAATATTCACAAGTGATAATTAAATGTGATTTCACTAGACACAGCTAATTCGAGAGACAGTTAGATAACACAAAGACAACACTTCTTCCCACACACCTAAGTTACCGGGGGGGGGGGGGGTGGGGTGGGGGGGGGCCGTGTTACAGTCCGCTTTGCCGTTTGTCTTCTACATGCACATAGCACAAACAAATCAACAAATACAAGAAGCTTACATTTGTGTTGTTGTTTTTGAATGACTCTTGTAACTGCTGGTGTTCCATAGGGAGCTGTCCTTGACCCACTGCTCTGTATCACGTATGTTAAGGGGGGTGACCTGTTTGTGTTCTGTCCTTTTCTATCTTTCTCTGGCTTGTATCCATTTGGCCCCATTCAGCCTACTGTTTTAAGATGTTTATCCCCATCCAGGTGTCAATTTTTTACTGGTGAGCGGTAGCGAGCCAGCATATTATGTATTTTTGTTTGACAGCAGGCTAAATTTGTAAATTTTTCGATAGAAAAATGTCTCCGGCGAAGCCGTATTTCTTCATATAATGCTGGCTCGCTATCGCTCGCCAGGAAGAAATCGACACCTAGATGAGGATAAACGTCTTAAAATAGTTGGCTGAATGGGGCCAAATGGATACAAGCCAGAGAAAGAGAGAAAACGACAGAAATAACAAAAAGCAGGTCACCCCCCTTAAGGAGATTTTTCTAGTTTTCTACCTAGACCTCCATCAAGCTTACAAAAATACCTCCAAGCCCCTCCCCCCCCCCCCCCTTCGAGATAAATGAGTGTTAAGGGTAGGTTTTTAGTTTGCTACCTAGACCTCTATCAAGCTTACACAAATACCTCCAATACTTTCGAGATAAGTGTGTACATTTTTCGTTTTTCGGTAGAAATAATTTATGTCCCGGCTGAAGGCCGGTTCCTCTTTATATTTCAGGCTCGCTTTCGCTCGCCAGGAAAAAACCCGGCATGAAAGATCTTAAAATGAACAGAAATTAGGCAATAGGTCTTAACATTCTCAAACTAATGGGGAAAACGTCTTAAAATGTCCAAACAAATGGGGATAAGCATTAGGGAGAAGAGGGTACAGATAAAAAAAATAACTCTAGTGAAAATCTCCTCTTAACCCATGGCAGATACGATGTTGCATTATTTCTGCTATCTGGCTGTTATTAGACGATTTTCTTCAGATTACGAAGGGTGTATGGAAATAATAGGGTTAATTGAGATAGTCTTTAACCATATTCTTTCGTAAGCTTCTTCCTAAATTGTATAAAATCTTTTGATGAATATGCAGTGAAATGATGTATAACGATTATAATGAATCCAAATTAGGCATACAAAGCTTTTTTATTGATTGGAAGAGTAAGCTATGAGGACAAGTTAAAAGCTGCATGGCATTTCTAATTGCTAACACCACGTAACGAGGCCAATTACTCTTAAACATTTGAATTATTAAGGATTGAAAATGTGAAGCACCCCTCCCTCCCCCACACACACACACACACACACTCACTCACTCACTCTGACTGACACACACTCTCTCTCTCTCTGACTCTGACTCTCTCTCTCTCTCTCTCTCTCTCTCTCTCTCTCTCTAGTATCTCACTCTCTCTTTAGTATCTCTCTCTCTACTCTCTCTACTAAAACCAAGTCCTGACCACCTCGCTGGGATTTCAAGGTCTGTGTGGTCAGTGTATCTGTGTAAATCTATGCAAATCTCTCATCACCACCGTCTTTAATTTTCCTCCCCAGAGCTGCTATCTTTCAATGTTTTCGTCCTGGGCTCACTATCATATACAAACACACACAGGAATACACGCACAAACACCCAACCACAGCACCCCTCACAGAAACATAAGCACAAGCACTCCCCCCCCAAAAAAAAAAAAAAAAAACACATACACGGAATATATAGCTGCACACAAGATATTCACACACCCAAATTACACACACAACATCACAAACACACACAAGATACTCACACACACAAGATACTCACACACCCAAATTACACACACAACATCACAAACACTGTCCCCCATTCGGTACATACGCAAGCCGACTCAAAACATACTCAACAATAGAGGGGTACTCGGTAGAGCGCATACCTCCGCCTATACTTAATAGGGGAGGCTGGCCGTTTGTTTGGTCTATTAATTCATTTATTCATATATTTTTTTAGTTTCCTCCCTAGACCTCCATCAAGCTCAGAAAAATACCCCCTAGACCTCCCTTTAAGATAAATTTGTACATTTTTCGGTAGAAAAATTTCCCGGCCGAAGGCCGGTTCCTCTTAAAATTGCAGGCTCGCTTTCGCTCGCCAGGAAATAATCGACACCTAAATGGCACGAAAGGTCTTAAAATTGACAACGAAATGGGGCAAAAGATGTTAAAATCGCCAAACTAATGGACCGAACGTCTTATAATCTCAAAACTAGTGGGGCTAAACATTAGGGAGAAGGGGGTCCAGAAAAACGGTCTGACTCCCCTTAAATGCACAACAATGACACCAGTGTGACATATGCTAGCTGGTTCGTTACCATCTGGGTTCCAGGATATGATCTGGATCGCCTCCTAAACTAAGACACTTCTTCCTTGGGGTATATCCTATCTGCCCACCAAATTTCGTGAAAATCTGTGACTAACTTTGTGAGATATATTGTTTACAAACAAACAAACAGGCAGACAGACAAACAAAAACGGAGGGGAAAACATAATCTCCGTCCAACTTAGTTGGCTTAGGTAATAAACACAAAGATACGCACACAGATAGAAAGAAATACACATATTCACATAACATACATATTAAGCCCAGCATCCCCCCCTCCCCCCCCCCCCCCGACCCCCTTTCAAGATACATTTGTAAATTTGTTGGTTCTTCTTAAATTACAGGCTCGCTATCGCGCGCCAGGATGAAGTCGACACGTAAATGGCACGAAAGGTCTTAACATTGACAGAAATGGGGCGAAGGTTCTTAAAAACGCCGAACTAATGGGGCAAACGTCTTCAAATCTCAAAAGCAATGGAGCTAAACATGAGGAAGAAAGGGGTCCAGAAATAAATCCTTCAAGCGGAAATCTTTTTATCTTTGTAGCTCAAGTAGTCCATCAAAATAGTTCGCCACTGGATCGTAATTGGGCCACAAACATCATCCAGAAATTCCTGTCTACGTCTGTACATCGTTATAAATACACTCAAGTTCATGATAACACACACACACACACACTCTCGCACACATACACACACACACACACCTATCAAAACAGGCCAAAACAAAATGTTCGCTTTTCTTACCTCTTACTAACAGGCCAACATGTGGTTGTTAGGATCAGCTGTTTTTTTTATTGTTTTGGTGATGCATACAAGATGGTATTTTTCATTGTGTGTGTCTGTGAGTGTGATTTATATTTTGATCTCTTGATGTATTGTCTTCGTCATATGTTTATTTACGCTTTAAGTCGTGGAACGTCGGCACTTAATTCGTCCTACTGTTACGGGTGCTTTACATACTATATACCTATTTATCTTAAGCACACACACACAAATAACACTCCCACCCTCTCTCTTTTTACGACATAGATGAGGGTCTCACCTGTACAATCTCAAAATTTGCTGACGATACAAAAATTGCAAATAGCGTACTCTCAAAAGAACAAGTTGACGATATGCAACACAATCTAGATAAGTTGTCATGTGGGGCCCAAATTTGGCAAATGAGTTTCAATGCGGATAAATGTAAAGTACTACATATCGGATACCAAAATGAGAAAGCAAACTATTCGATGAATGGCACTTAGCTTAAGAATGTAAACAGAGAAACCGATCTGGGAGTAACTGAAATGTCGGGTTGGTATTTCAACTCGACTGGTTATAATCTCTATTACAATCTTATAATAAGATATCTTGAGATAGAATATGCTCGACAGGGTCACGTCTAGCTTTATATATCTTGCATCAACTCTTTATCCCAAGGCAGCATTCACATAATAAGAACACAATATTACTTCACACTTTAGTTTATTCAATTTGCATAAGGTATGGTATATAGTGTATTGTTCTGTCATATAGGGCAGACAATAAAGGTACTCAAGTGACGCATCAAATATAGAATAGTCTATAATGATATTTTGATTATAATTAATCATGTTACATTTACACACAGTATAGATAATATAAATATGCAGGAATAATAATGTTACACATGTACAGTACATAGGAAATCAAATGAAATGATAACGCGTATGTGAGTATAACGTCTAACGTGAAGACTTCTGGCATAAGGAAAATTGCCTTGACTTAACGTTCACGAGCATGGGGCGGTGAGCGCTTATCAAGGGGATTAAGAAAGGGTCACACAGGTTAGATAATTATAAGTTAGTGCGTTTGACCCTAGGTCAGAGTGACTGCTTTGGTATGAATTTATAATTCGAAATAGTACGACTATAAGACACTGTTGCATAGTAAATATATACTAAGGAGCTTATCCACAGGGTGGTTTAAGTTGGAATTTACTTATCTAAGCGGTTTCTGTGAAAGACTCGACGCACGGCTACGAAAAATAGATTTGCACCGGGTAAGAGATCGATACACTCAAGTATAGAATTCAAATTCAAATTTAGATCAATGAATCGCTATAACAGGGTTTGGAATGAATGCAAGTTAATATAAAATGAGGAAAAGACACTCAATTAAAATGCGACTGGATAATCACAGTAAAATAGAATTCGGAAGAACTCAGAATATAAAAGGGCGTACACAACGAAGTTGTACTAGGTTAAAATACTACGATAATAGTATTAAAGGAAATTTGAATATATTAGCAATTCCCTATCTGGCAACACGTGGATCAAAGATATGGCGTATGCGAATTACATGATCATATGATGTAATTAAATAGTTACTATAGAAATAGTAAGATCGAAATGGTAATGGGCTCTACGATAATAAGGAGACACGAATAATAAATAACTTGAACGAGAGTTGCTATAAATGTGTGAAAAGAAATATTTTAATTATCCACACGCTTAGATCAGATTAATTCACAAGCACTGGTATAAACTAAATAGCTCGAATAATAGAATTAACTCAATAGGTTTTAACTCAACGGAGGGGTTCTTGACTTTTCGGTAAGGAAAGATAGATAGATTAAAATTTGGGCATAGGTCCTAGGTAAATGGTAGTAAATTAGGGAATATCTTCACGTTACACGTTTACACTTCAACTTGGATACACAAGAGAATAAATAACATATATAGGTGACATCTGAGAGTATTCCGTTGTGAGCCTGGATCGAGATGAGTGTATATTATAATGGATGTACAATTGACAAGGCACAATAACACTTCAGAAAGATACTGCAAAGGGGTAATATCTAGTGCGATGAAATCACTTGCACAGATCAAGGTTATATGGGAGGGCAAATGACTACCGTATGTAACGTGTACACAGATTGATAATTGAACAATTAATAGACCCTGATCCTTGGCACAGATCAAGATTAATGGAAAGACAAATGACTATGTAACGTGTACACAGATCGATAACTGAACAATTAATAGACACAGATCCTTGGCACAGATCAAGACTAATGGAAGGACAAATGACTATGTAACATGTACACAGATCGATAATTGAACAATAAATAGGCACAGCTCCTTGGCACAGATCAACTTAATAACACTTCACGGAATACTCGCATATATTACCTTACCTTCAACAATAGCCACAAATTGATATACGCAGGGTTAGCGTGGAGGAGGAGAAGGGCCAAGTACGAGGGGCGGGGCGTCACAGAGGTCCGGGCATGGCAGCTGGACGTAAGGGGGCCACTCGTCAGGGGTCCAGGAGGCAGGGCCAGGCGTCAGGGTACTGCTTCGGCAGGGGTCCAAGGACAGGGGGACAGTGGACAGCAGGCTCCTTCCCTCTCTCCGGCAAACGACTCCCGGACAGCAATTATCCGGATGGAGTGTTTAGGTAGTTATACTCCCGGACATATATCCGGACGGAGCAAGCTACTGAGTGTGAACTGACTTCCTGTAGTTTCAGTCAGTACATATTTGGGTTATTTCTCTTTGTCAGGTTGCGTGATCTCTCTCGTATGAATAGGGGCATAGTAAATACATAAAAGTGGGCTATGTTGAGGTTAACAATTACATGAAAAATACATTATGGTGCTTAACCCTTCCAGCCCGGGTGTCATTTTAAAATGACACAAAAAAAAAGGGCCGGAACCCGGGTGTCATTTTAAAATCCTTGTGCTTGAAAGCGTGCTTCAAAATTCACGCGGCCAATTTTGGCATGGTAGGAGCGACCGCAGCGCCACCAAGCCTCAACTACTAGTGTTATCAGTTCGTACGTGGCCGCCATAGCGAGTAATACTGAAAAAATGTTTTCCGACGTGTCCGATTCGTTGCAACCTCCCGCGGGCCCCAGTGCTACCCCACTCGCAACTTCAACGCCTGTTGCAACCGAGAAGAGAGCTCAACAAAAGAAAGTTAAGCGTTTGTTGAGTGATAGCGCTATACAGCGACAACTTTTTGATAGTGATGAAGAGAGCAGTGGCGAAAGCTTGGTGGACAAGGTACAATTTATAAGTGAAAGTGAAGACGATTTCGTGGGCTTTGGAGACGACGATAATGTCGATTTATTTGAGGGGGGAGACAGTAGTGATGATCCTGATGTGGAAGTGTTTCAGGAAGGTGCCATTGAGCTTCCCAGTGTGCTAGAACCTAGGCCTATCCCCTCGCCATCTTTGCTAGGTCAGCCTAGGCCTAGCCCTAGCCCTAGCTCAGGACCTTCCCCTTTGCCTGCCCGTACGCCCTTGAAAGTGGGCAAATATTTCTACAAACAATCATTGATCAAAAGTGCAGCTAAAAAAGCACGCAGGGCAGCCGCAGAAAAGCATAGGGAAGCTGAAGATAGCGATAATGACGTCGACCCTGGCCTAGCAACCACCCGCATTCCATTGTCCCGACGCCTTGACACGGGACGCCGCGTGGGTCACCCACAGCCCTCGCCTTCATCTCTCGTTCAGGATGACCAAAGGGCCTCTTCAAGTGGTATTGGTGATGTGCCACAGGCCTCAACACACCGCAGAGCATTATTTGCTGCTGAAAAGCCCTCGGCTCGCCGCAAAAGGAGCCCAACTCCCGAGGCCTCGGCTCCCATTCTTGAAGCTCCCGCAGCCTCCCGCACCCCCACACCGCCGACGCCCGGTCACTTCTTCACCAGAATTGTCTCCTGAAGAGGATGCTGACGACCCCAACATTGCCCCAGATGACCTGACGTCGCCTGAGGAGGAAGAGGAAGAGGAACAGGAACAGGAAGAGGAAGAGGATGTGCCGACAAAACGAGCGAGAGGGCGAGGTCGTGGACGTGGTCAGCCTGCCGACGCCGCTGCCCCTGGGCCTGGGCCTGGGCGTGGGCGTGCAGGGCGTCCGCCTGGGCATCCGCGTGGCCAAGGGCGTGTGGCGTCCAGGGCGTGTGCCTGCTGCAGCACGACCTCGAGCATCAGCATCCGACCTGTTTGTGTGGACAGATGGAGCTGATTTTGAGCCAGATTGTCCTGCCTTTGACGAGGTACAGATGGGTTCTGGGGTGTCACCAGCATATCCCTGTGGCCCAGATTCTACCCCCAGTGAACTTTTCTGTGGCTTCTATGACAATGAAGTCATGGAATACCTCGTCAAAGAGACAAATCACCACCATGCTATCTGTGCCAACTTTCTTGGGAGGAAGACCAGTGCCAAGATGGTGGCATGGAGAGCTCTCACTGTGGCAGAACTATATGTGTTCTTGGCACTCACAATGCTGATGACTCATATAAGGAAGCACGTTCTGGCTGACTACTGGATCACTGGCGACATCATAACGACTCCATCATTTGGCAAATACATGTCCAGGGACAGGTACTTCGACATCCTCTCCTATCTCCACCTGACAAACAACATGGCAGTCCACCTTCCCGACTCATTATGGAAGATCAGGAAGCTGTATGACATGATACGTCATCGGTTCACCACATACCTGATTCCTTTCCAGAAGATGTGCCTCGACGAGTCTCTGGTCCTGTTCCGTGGTAGGCTGCACTTCCGACAGTATATCCCGTCCAAGAGACACCGCTTCGGCATCAAGCTCTTCGTCCTCTGCGACTGCTTGACGGGGTATGTGCTGGACTTTATAGTCTACAGCGGCAAGGCTGGAGAAGTTGTGACTGACCCTCTCATTGGTTTTGGTGGCGCTGTAGTGAAGAAGATGATGGAGAGGCACTTCAATAAAAACCACATCCTCTACACAGATAATTATTACACGTCGCCTCTCCTGACCAAGTACCTCCATGACCGCAAGACCGGAACTGTCGGCACAGTCAAGGGCAAAAGGAAGGGCATGCCAGGCTACCCAACCAAGACGAAGAAGGCGGACATCTTCCACAAGAAGAGTGGCCCCATCCTCTCCATCCACTGGCATGACCAGCGCAAGGTCAACCTCCTCACCACATGCCACAAGGCCCAAATGGTCGCCACAGGGAAGGTGGACCGAACAACCAAGAACCCCGTCCAAAAACCAGCTGCTGTCCTGGATTATAACATCAATATGCGCCTCATCGACAAGTCCGACATGCAGATGGGCTTCATCGAATGCCTGCGAACATCTTGCAGGTGGTACAAGAAGTTTATCCTGCATACGGTAGATATGTCGGTCCTCAATGCCTACAACATCTACCGTCTGAGGACTCCAGGAGCCAAGAAGTACAAGTCCCTGCAGAAGTTCCACAAGCAGGTGCTACTTGAGCTCCTGGCTAAACATGCGGGTACACCAGGCAGGCCAATACAAGGACCAGGCCAGCTTGACAGAACGGGGTGTGCTGAATTCTTCAGGAAGCACCAGCTCAACGCCCTTCCTTTCAAAGCACCAGGTAGTAACGCTAGGAGTCAGAAGAGGTGCCATGTGTGCAGCCACACAACTCGCAGACCCCGCAAACCCACAAAAACCACTTGGGAATGCCTCGAATGTCAAGTTGGACTGTGTGCTGGCACCTGCTTCAACGACTTCCACATTCTAACAAACTTTTGAAGTGGAAGTGACAACAGTGAAAGTGACACTCAAATGTAGGCTAAGAATAATAATATAACTAAGTATAAGTGAAAAGGACACATAAGTAATAATAAGTGCCTTCAATAACAATATGAACAAGTGAAAGTGACACTAAAATATATATTTCTAACAATAAATAAGTGAAAATGACACTCAATAAGCCTAGGCCAGTCAAAGTGACAGTATAATAATAAAACTAAGTATAAGTGAAAGAGACACACACAAGTAATAATAAGTGCCTTCATAACAATATGAACAAGTGAAAGTGACACTAAAATATATATTTCTAACAATAAATAAGTGAAAATGACACTCAATAAGCCTAGGCCAGTCAAAGTGACAGTATAATAATAATAAAACTAAGTATAAGTGAAAGAGACACAGACAAGTAATAATAAGTGCCTTCATAACAATATGAATAAGTGACAGTGACACTATATATATTATTAGCTTACCTAACAATACATAAAAGGGGAAATGACACTACCAATTATCAAAGTCCAGTGAAAGTGACACTAATAATCATAATAATAATAATAAAACGAAGTAATAAGTGACAGAGACACAAATAAGTTCATATAAATAACTTTATTGAGTGAAAATAACATAATAACTATATATAATAAATGACAGAATAACCAATAAAACACTATCAAATTGCTTCCCGGCATAATTGCGGGTGGAGCGACGAGTGCAACTGGGCGTCGTAGCCGGGGCCGCGGTTGAGTGTTCGGACGCGCCGAGGTAAATACGCGGCAAAAGTTACCTCCACTTCCATCACCATCACTCCGGAACCAGTTGAGCTAGAGAGCTCTACTCAACGCCATTCTACGCAGGAAGGTAAGACGCTCATTTCTATATGTGTTTGATTAATGTAGGTAATATATTAAGCGAGATTAGCCTTAGTTTACTTTTGTTGATATTCGACCAGATCGCCCAGTACGAGCTCCGTCATTAGGAGAGCCTGCCTGGGCCAGGAGGGTTAATGACATCGCACTGAGGTTCTCGTCTGTTTGACATTTTGTTCTTTCTTATATCATCAAACCTGATGATGTAATTCGTGATTTCCTGTTCACTCATTATTATGGCTAATTGGACTGTTTATGGAATGATTTTCTTCTGTGGCACTGTATATTACCATTTAACTTTTCTTCTCGTCTGGCAGCTTCTTGAGGATGGAGGGCCCCAACGATTTAAATATACCCAGGGCTCTTTATGTTGAGATTGCATAAACACTTTTTCATCATAGTACTCGGGGGAGGGGGGGGGGGGGTATTCGGGGAGAAGTTCTGCCTTGGCTCTTTGAGTCCTGCCCTGTGATTGGCGGGGCCATGTGAGGTGCTGATTGGAGGGGCTTGACCTGCCCTTAGGGGCTAACTCACCTGTACGGGGTATTAGAGCATGGGTATAGGGGTCAGATTTCCCGTTCTCTGGAGAATGGGAAATGAGTCTATTTCTAAACCCTTTTCTCCTTGTCTCCCTGGATTCCCTTACGGTGGCTATCTTGTGTGGTTGTCCTTTTGGCTCCGTCATTTCAGTAACAATATCGAGTAACCTAAAACAATGTTCAGAAGTTGTTGAGAAGGCAAACAAAATAATTGGCTTTATAGGCAGGTAATTTGAGCATAAATCCAAAGAAGTTATCCTAACCCTTTACAATTCCTTAGTCCGCCCTCTTCTGGAATACTGCGTTCAATCCTGGTGCCCTTATTACCAAAAAGATATAGACAAGCTAGAACGAGTTCAACGTAGAGTTACCAAAATGATACCTAGCCTAAAGAACAAACCATACGAGGAGCGTCTTAGAGAATTAAATCCATTTCCTTTAACCCAGTGCAGATTAAGAGGCGACTTAATTCAAGTGTTCAAAATCACAAAGACATCGACAATATGAACTGTAGTAAGTACTTCACTATCGACCCATCTAATTACACGCGGGGAAACGGTTGCAAAATTATTGGTAAATCTTTTAACACACACGAATCTAAGAATTTCTTCTTCAATAGAGTTGTCAACTTATGGAATGGGCTTCCCCGAGACGTTATAGACTGCAGCACCGTTGATTCATTAAACTTCGCCTAGACAAATATCTCGCATCAAACCCGCGACTGACTGCGTTTGTAAATGAATAACTTTATTTTATGCCCCCCTCAGTTACTAACCCATCTGTCCCCTACTAACTTCCTAATCCTGCCACGAACATTAGTTCCAGGGCAGTAGTTCCCTTCCCAATGTTCCCTTACCCACTCTAAACCACTGTTTGGACACTTGATCCTCAGTGTTTTGGAAGACAAGCATCCTAGAAGGGTCACTAGACATGTTGTTGCTTGATTTCCTTTGTACACACATACACACACACACGTACACAGCCCGTAGCCTAGTAGGTAGAGCTCTCGTCTCACACACGAGGGGTCGGGGGTTCAATCCCCGGCCGGGCGGAGACAAATTGGGCTTGTCTCCTTTCATGTGTTAGCCTCAGTTCACCTAGCTGTAAATAGGTACCTGGAATAAGTGGACGACGTTGTGACGTCTCATCTGGGGTTGGCAAAAATGGTACAAGGCGAGATGAGTATCATATGGTTCACCTAAGCTGATGGCTACCTAAGCTTTCGGGCGAGACGGTACCGTCTATAGTGAGAATGGTACCATACAGATCCACCCTAAGCCTTTGTTTCCGATGTCGCCAATTGGCTAAAAATACAGACTACACACACATCCACAGCCATTCTAACGATACATATAACACCTACACATATAGGAGGCGGGATATAACGAGCATGCTCACTCCCGCAATACAACTAGAGTAAGTACGTGCAGGCAAACAGTCACACACTCATTCTCTCACACACTATTTACCTACCGGTACCTATCTTAAACACACATTCACACACACATACACACACAAGCAAGCAAACAGTCACACACTATCTACCTACCTATCTACACATACACACATACACAGGCAAACAGTCACACACTATCTACCTACCTATCTTAAACACACATACACCCTCACACTAAATCCTCTCTTACCTGCATAAGTACCCCTCTCAACAATGTTCCTTATGTCTTTTATCGCTCTCTCTCTCTCTCTCTCTCTCTCTCTCTCTCTCTCATTCACTGTCTATCTCCCCTCTTATCTCTCTCTCTCTCTCTCTCTTCTCTCTCTCTCTTTCTCTCTCATTCACTGTCTATCTCCCATCTTCTCTCTCTCTATCTATCTCATTCACTGTCTATCTCCCCTCTTCTCTCTCTCTCTCTCTCTCTCTCTCTCTCTCTCTCAGTAGTGATTGAAGGGTAGCTCTGTGTGGTGTTGTCCCTAGGATGACGTCACTGGCTGCTGATTTGTGAATTGAAGGCCGTCTGTCCAGTGCGGGCTCAATGTAATGTGTATGTACCGGTTTGTAAATATTATGCGTACTAATTTTATTGTCCAGTACTAATGTAGGTCTGTGTATGTATGTGTGTATATATGTATGTATGTATGTATGTATGTATGTATGTATGTATGTATGTAATAATGATAATAATAATAATAATAATACTAATAATAATAATAATAACAACAATACTAAAGGTTTATTGCTCACTTGTAGTTGTGAGGCTGAAATTTACACTTTTGTAACGTAATTTTAGTTCAATAATTAGTTGGGCGGCTGCCCAACTTCGAAAGGAGTTGAAATAGGGGAGCTATCCCCCCGCCAAAGGCGGCTTTCTAGGGCCTTTCCTAGCTGATGCTGAGAGGATTGGGTTCTAGTCATGAGGTGATGGGCTGGTCTATCAGATTGAGAGCTGAGCGTTCTCTGCCATACCCATAGCTTCCTCTGACTGTTCCTTTTATTTATATATTTTCTAGATCTCAAGTCATGGTGTCTTTAACGTGGATTGACCTCCTTACTGTCAACCTAGAGGTTGGCAGAATTGGGAGCCAAAGCGTCACATTTTTCCTTTGCCCCTCAACTTTCCCTTCATAATTGCTGAGGGGTACAGGGCCTTGGGTGGGGCTTTGGTTTCCCGGGCATTTCCGCACCCTCATCAGCTCCCCGCCTTGGAGTGGCTTCGGTCACCTGGGCTTTATTAGTGGTAAGCAGGGAGGGTTCTGTGGGGGCGCTCGGTTATGGGTTTGGCCTTACTCGGGACCTTTGGGCTGCTCGGCCAGACAGCTGGGGAACAGCAACAAAAACAACGTGATCACATGCGATTTTAGCGACCGAGATAATTTGTACATAGTAGTTACCTGTGCACTTTCGAAATGCGTCATAAAATCTTCAGATGGTTGAGTTAAGGGGGGTAGGGTTTATTTTTTTGGCCAAATTCTATATATATTTATTTATTTTTTAGTTTCCTTACTAGACCTCCATCAAGCTTAAAAAAACAACAAAAAAACAACAACAACACTCCCAAGACCCTTTTTCAAGATAAAGTTGTACAATTTTCGGTAGAAAAAGGTCCAGGCCAAACACACTAAGCACCTCCCTACTCTCATTAGTAATTTACTTATATTTAATTGGAGGTTTTTATATTGCTCCCAAGACCTCCATCAAGCTTAACAAAAGACCTCTAAGTCCCCCCTTTGAGATAAATATTTAAATTTTTCGTTAAACAAAATATTAAGGCCGTTTGCCTACCTAACCTAACCTAGGTTGGTTAGGTTAGGTAGAAATAGGTTAGGTTGAATGAGATGGAAGCAATGGTTTGTAACTTGTAGTGTGTTTCTTTTCAAATGACGGAAATTTGCAGTTTCCATGAAATTGTATCAGATATTTTGAAGATTTTGTATTGAAATATGGTGCTAATTATATATACTTGGTCTTAATATGATTTAGAGACATAGTAGTTTCAAATTTGTCCATTAAGTAGCGAGAATTGAGTTGCTAATAAGGGATTCAATTTATCGTCAGCTGAAAAGAAACAGAGTATAGTGTTTGGGTTGGTATAGTTGAGTAACACGAGATACAAAGTTGCCATAAGTTGCCTGGTGGAGCAATATATATATATATATATATCTGTTGCTTGAAAATTCGCAATACTCTGTTTCGCTCTCTTAAAAAACCTCGCACGTTTACTTATGAAAGTAATGAAAGGTTTGTGTATTTTTGTGAGTAGTATATATCTGACTAGGCTATCCTTCATCATTACCTATAATACCTATGATTCTCATATATACTTGGCCCAGACCATATCGACCGCAGAACCAAGCGGCCGCATACCAAAGCACTGACTGACCAAAAATACGATATTTGTTGACTCCATGATGCACTGGGTGAGTAATAGTGGACAAAAACAAAAATCGTGCATTAAGGGGAGGCAATTGGTTTTTATGGACCTACTCCCTTGTGTTTAGCATATGAGTTTTGAGATTTTAAGACGTTCCTTCCATTATTTTGGCAATTTTAATACCTTTTGCCCCATTTCTTTTTCCAATATTAAGACCTTTCTTGCCATTTAGGTGTCGATTTTTTCTTGGCGAGCGATAGCGATCCTATAATTATAGAAGTAACCGGCCTTCGGCCGGGAAATTTTCTACCGAATAATGTACACATTTATATCGAAGGGGGGTCTTGTGGGTGTTCTTTTAAGTTTGATGGAGGTCTAGAGAGCAAACTAAACCCCCTCCTTAAACCATTCAGCCGAACCAGTATATTATGCTGCACAATAACTTCTGAGCTCCCTTAACCCTTTGAGTACCAGCGACGTGTGTTATCTTTTATTCTAGCTATATTTAGACGATATTGTGCAGCTTAGGAAGGATCTGCAGTAGTTAAAAGGGTTGGTTGCGATAGTTTGAAGCCTTATTATTGCTAGAGGTCCTTCCCAATCTTAATATAATCGTCTCATAGTGGCCACAATTTACAGAAAAGGACGTCACCGGTACTGTATGGGTTAAGGGGGGTCACCTTCTTTTTTCACCTTTCTCTCTTGTTCTCTCTTTCTCTGGCTTGTATCCATTCGGTCCCATTCAGCCAACTGTTTTAAGACGTTTATCCCCATCCAGGTGTCGATTTCTTCCTGGTGGTGAGCGATAGCGAGCCAGCATTGTATGAAGAAATCCGGCTTCGCCGGAGAAATTTTTCTATCGAAAAATGTAAAAATTTAGCTTGCTGTCAAAGCAAATATATATATATGCTGGCTCGCTACCGCTTGCCAGGAAAAATATTGACACCTGGATGGAGGTAAACGTCTTAAAACAGTAGGCTGAATGGGGCCGAATGGATACAAGCCAAAGACAGAAGGAGAGAAAGAGAAAAAAGCGAGGTGGGCCCCTGTAAGCCAGTGGCCTAAAAGAGCTAACAAAAGCGACCTTGGATCAAAGCAGTTATAGAACAAAGTAAATATTGACCAAAACAACCTCAAATTCACCTCAAATTGACCTCACACCAGAACATTCACACATTACAAGTATATTGGGGTTTGTAATTGACGATTAATGTTAAGAATGGGGTGTTACTTATATCGGAGAAAGTATGTGGTTTACTTTGCATACATTGTCATACTACTGTATAGTCTATTCGCTGTAAAGCTCGGTTCACACATACCCGTCCTGAGCTCCCGTCCGGCCCCGACCTCTTAATTCGCCGTGCCTAGGTGGCGTCCTTTTTATGCATGCATAAAATGGACCGTGTGGGTCGGGGCAACTGCCAGAAAACGTGTTATGCCGGGACACCCACGGGACATACACGGACACACACAGAAGTTATTTTCTTGGTCGGGGACGGACGGTACGTTAGAATGTGTATGTGTGACCCGAGCTGAAGTAGGCGAGAAATCACGACCTCTATCCTCTGTAACTCAAAAAAGGGCTAGAGCAAATGGGCTGTAAATTTCCACATCTATTCCTTGATTGACTCTTCCTAAATGGTAGTAATATTAGCTTGATTACTCTAGTCGTTTTTGAGTTACAGAGGTAATTAAGAGGTCATGATTTCTCGCCTACTTACAGTGAATAGACTATAACAACACGCAAGGTAGGCTAATTCGTTCTCGGATAAACTATTATTTACATTACAATGATTGATACCTGTCTTGAGAACGATGAAGGTTATTAAGGGAGCCCACCTCGCTTTTTTTCTCTTTCTCTCCCTCTCTCTTTGGCTTTTTTATATTCGGCCCCATTCAGCCTACTGTTTTAAGATGTTTACCCCCATCCCGGTGTCAATATTTTCCTGGCGAGCGGTAGCGAGCCACCATATATATATTTCTGTTTTGACAGCAAGCTAAATTTGCAAATTTTTCGATAGACAAATGTCTCCGGCGAAGCTGGATTTCTCTATACAATATTGGCTCGCTATCGCTCGCCAGGATGAAATCAACACCTGGATGGGGATAAGCGTCTTGAAACAGTTGGCTGAATGGGGCCGAATGGATACAAGTCAGAGAAAAAGAGAAAAGGAGAGAAAGAGAAAAAGAAACGGTGACTCCCCTTAAGATGGTACATTGAAGGTTAAGGACGAGGAATGGATATGAAAATGAAAGGGGGTAGTGGTTATTTATTGGGTCGGTTTATCTATGTATTTCATAGTTTCCTTGCTAGACCTCCATCAAGCTTAAATAAAACACCTCCTATAAGATAAAATTGTACATTTTTCGGTAGAAAAATGTCTTGGGCGAAGGCCGGTTCCTCCCAGAATTACAGGCTCGCTATCGCTCGCCAGGAAAAATTTGACACCTAAATGGCACGAAAGGTCATTATATTGACAAAGAAATGGGGCGATAGGTGTTAAAATCGCCAAACTAAAGGAACAAACGTCTTAAAATCTCAAAGATAGTGGGACTAAACATGAAGGAGAAAAAATTACTACCTCCCCCTTAACCAACTGAGCCCCAGCGACGCAGGGTTTGCGTCCACAATGTATGTAACGCTAAACCCCAGCGACGCATGGTTTGCGTCCTGGCCGGTTCGGTCCTAATTACTCCGGTCCTATCGCACCCCGAGGGTTCAGATTTGCATGGGAACTGTGTAAGTATCCCACGCACCCATGCCGATGGTTGAAAACTCTCAAAATCCAACCGTGTGCGCGTGAGCGCGCAAATACATGTTTTTTTTGGGAAATTGCCTTAAATTTTTACTCTTGTAAAATCCGTTTTCGTGGGCTCTGTAGGACAATTTTTTGCACTTTTTGACCAATTTTTTTTTTCCTTCATTCCTAACCCATTCGCTATTGTTTCTGGAATAAAAACAAAATTCAGAATCAGCCGGTCCTGGATGGTACATTTATCAACTCTGCGTAAGCAGAGTTTGGTATCGCCCCCCCCGTATAGTGGGTACCACACGAAAAAAATGTCTGTCGTCGTCGTCGTCCGTCTGTCTCGGAACTCCTCCTAGACCGTTGGACGGATTTTCACCAAATTTCACACAAACATTTGTTGCGTGAATGCAAACGTCAGTCAAAAAAGATTTTTTGAATTTATGCAATAATTATGATTTTAAGTCCAAAATATGGTCTCCCCCCCCCCCCCCAGCAATGATGGCGTTCTGGGAGCGAAAACATCTCGCTACGTATTTGCTAGGTTAAGTTAGTTTAGTTGGCATTAGAAGTAATGGTAGTAATATTTGGATTTATGGTGATAGTAGTGATAATGGTGATAGGGGAGGTGTGGTGGAGTGGTCTTGCCACTGGCCTGGTAATCCAAAGGTCCCGGGTTCAAATCCCGATGTATCAATGGGAAGATATTATTGGGATGGAATTTGTGCTGTACCTAGTATCAGTGCATTACCACAAGCCCACCGAAACGTCAATAGAATACCCTCATTGTTCCCTGATTAAATAGCACTGTATGAATATTCCCATATTCAAAATATGCTATAGGGGTGCAATGCCTGATGAGTTATCTGCTCAACAGGTGGCGTTGTGTGTGTGTGTAAGTGTGAAAGTCCGAGTGTAGGGGGTGAGACAGTGAAGCACGGGAACGAGGTGGCTTCAGAGATGGGGTCGTTTCGGGCCATGAGTGAGCACCGTGCCTCATGTGAAGGCAAGATGGCAGGTGCTCGTTGTACTCTACGTGCTTCACATGTCTCACTCCCTAGACTGGAACAAGACCTCACTGGCTTCACTGTTCATTGTAAAGCGGTGAATGTTAAGGCTCTCAGCCTATACCCGAGAGGAAGTAAGTTGGAATATAGAAAAAAAAAAAAAAAAAAAAAAAATGTAGTGATGATGGTTGTAGTTGTATTGATGATGATGACAGTAGTGATGATGATGACAGTAGTAGATATGATGGTGACAGTAGTAGTAATGATGGTCATAATAGTAGTGATGATGGTGACAAGTAATGATGATAGGTGTAGTGATAATGACAGTAGTGATGATGGTAGTGACGATGGTGTGAGTATTAGTGATGATGGTGAGTAGTAGTCAGGATGGTGAAATTTGTAGTGATAATGACGATAGTTGTGGTGATGAAGTTCATAGTAATGGTGATGATGGCAGTAGTAGTGATGATGGTGACAGTAGAATAAATTATGGTAATATTTGTGACAGTAGTAATGATGATGGTTATAGTAGTAGTGATGATGGTAACAGTAGTAATGATGATTGTAAGATGGTGATGATATTAGTAATGATGGTTGATAGTTGTAGTATCAATGATGATAGTAGTGATTAAGATGTTAGTGACAATGGGCAGTGATGATGGTGAGAGTAGTAGTGATAATTGTAATTGTAGTAGTGATGATGATCATAGTAATGGTGATGATGACAGTACTCGTGATGATTGTGGCAGTTGTAGTGATGATGGCAGTAGTAGTGATTTTGTTGATTGTTATTGATGATGGTATTAGTAGTGATGATGGTAACCCATCGCAGAGTTGGGTATGCCGTTTTGATTTTGGGCAAAATGGCACGTCTACTTTATTAATATTTAGCTGGTACTCAGCGGGTTAAGCATACCTAATGGGACCATAATTACTTTACATACAATTCTCAGTTAATATTACTGTTAGGCCAGGTTTTTGTTAGGATTAACTACATACATACATACATAAAATTTTAAGACTAAGTGTTCCGCACATAAGTGCAGTTTCAGTCTCTTGTCCTAATGGCGGCGTTCCAGGCAACCCTGTTAAGGGCTGCTTCACTTGTCAAGTTCTTGGATTTGAGATCGGCGCGTATAGTCCGATCCCAGGTCTTCCTCGGTCCACCCCTTGGTGCAGCTCCCTCCACAATCACAGACCTGCATGTTTTCACCCAATTTTGTTCATCCATTCTCTCCACATGTCCATACCATCCCAGTCTACTTGTACGCATCACCTCGCTAATACTCTTTATACCTAAACGTCTCCTCAGCTCAACATTTGTTATTCTATCTTGTAGCCTGGCCCCACACATCCATCTCACCATTCTCATCTCATTACGCTCCATTCTGTTGACATCCTCTACTTTAACGGCCCATGTTTCTGAGGCTTACATCATTCCACTTCTAACACATGAGGCATACACCTTTCCCTTCAGGAGGAGAGGCATTCTTTTCATGGTTAGGATTGGCATCAGTTCTCTGAACTTCCCCCAGCCACACCTAATTCTAGCAACAGTGGCAGCCTCGGCCCCACCACCGGCAGAGATGGTATCTCCTAGGTAACAAAACTTGTTCACCAGCTCCAAAGACTCATTTCCAAAATTCACAGCCACAGGATCATCACTTAACTCAAGCTCGCCTTTGCATACTACGCACTCAAATTTCTCTATTTCTAACTTATCCTTCGGCAGGGGTCCCTTTATTCTACTACAGCGCTTACTCCCATGGTGTACCCAACATCGACAGATGCTACATTGAATTGAGTTAACGCCCACTCCCTTTCCACACACTGCACATGGGTATGCACCGCTCTTTTCCACATTGCCTCGTCTCAATCTACAATTCATAACCTTGGTTTTGTTAATATTGACTCTTAAACCCTTGCTCGCCATGCCCTCTCTCCACTCTCTGAATTTGGCCTCAGCATCTTGCATACTGTCAGCTATTAGGACTAAATCGTCTGCATAAAATAGTTCCAACGGGAGTCCGCCTCTAAAAACTCTGGACAGTGCCTCCAAGACCATAATAAAGAGGAGTGGGCTTAACACTGAACCCTGATGGACTCCAACACGGACTGCGAACTCATCAGTCAGTACACCCTTACCGCACTTCGTGAATTCTCATACATCTTCATTATCACACGCACCAGCCACTCTTCCACATCAAGTTTCCTCATAGCCCACTGCACAGCATCTCTAGGCACCCTATCAAAGGCCTTCTCCAGGTCTACAAACACAAAGTAAAGATCCCTGCCTTTTAGAAAGTATCTTTCCTGTATCTGCCTGACTATGACGATAGCATCGGTTGTACCCCGTCCCGGCATAAAACCAAACTGCATATCACCAATAGAGATGCTTTGCCTGATCAAAACCTCAAGGACTCTCTCACAGACCTTCATGATTTGGTCAAGCATTTTCAGGCCCCTATTTAGGTAGGTTCTTACTTGACTGGAGAAGTTGAAACCACATGAACTCATGCACAAAGGTAATAGAGGATAAATATAATAGAGTACAAGCGTAGAGTATCTTAGGCAATGTAGCTATAATATTTATACAGAGTTACCGTCAGACATGGACAGGTATATACACAATTTTTCCTAGCACGATCGATGATCCACAATAAGGTCCAGGGGGATGACACTATGCACTTCCGGTGATGACACTATGGTGCACTTCCGTGGCACTTTCGATGAGGTTCTTGGGCCGTGGTGGTGGTCCTGTCGTGTGGTGATGACAGGATGGAAGATGTTGAAGAACTCTTGGGTTTGGGGTCTTAACCCTTTCAGACTCATATGACGCAGAGGTTGCCAGATTAGCAATAAGAAATAGAGTTCTCTCACTCTTATAATTACCTCTCCACAATTTGTTTTCTGCCCACAGCTAACTCAAAGACAACTGCAGAGGTTGAAGTAACTAAACTAAAGGTTTATAAATACCCCTGATGGTAAAAAAGGCTTTAAAGTATTCCTAATAGGCTCTAATCGCATCATATGTCGGAGAGGGTTAAATGAATACGTTACGTTCTACCAGTGTTATACATAACATATCATCGGATTAATGTGAGGAGAAGTTATACCGGTGTTATGCTGTCTCTCTCAACTATCTTGACCTTTTAAGAGTCGTTAACCCCCCCCAGACATATTAACTTACGGAAGTTAGGGGTTGCCCGACCGCCCGGTATTTCACCCACAACAGTCTTTCTCACACTGAGGGACTGTTAGAAGTCGGAGGAATTTGGGGTTGCCATCAACCGACAGATTATGATCTAACTTACCTAACTTACTAAGCTTAAAATGACGCAAATGTGTTATATAACTTATTATTGAGCTATTTCACTAAGTTCGTATGACGCGATCGCGTCATATGAGACAGAGAGGGTTAATAAAGAATCTTTACAGTACTCTTGGGTTTGGGGTCTTGAATGAATACGAGTCTGTTCTGCCAGTACTATACATATCGTATCATCGGACTAACATAAGAGGGTTGGGATGCCTGTGCTCTCCAACTTCTCTTAACTGTCCTGACCTTTATAAGAGTCTTCAAGGGACTTTGAATAGGTTTGTATTTTGGCCTTTTACAAATACGTGTCTTATTGCCAGTGCCTGGAATAGCGTACCGTAAGGACTCTATGCAAAGTGCCGTTATGCTAGTGCTACGGTATCTCGCGAGCCCTGACTTAGAAAGAAGCCAATTGCCAGTGTGTGAACTTCTAAAAAGTCTTACTGAGGTTTGGTTTACTACCACTGAAGCGCACGACAGTACAGCTTTCTTTAGCGACAGTAATTCCTGATGATCGACGCGAAGAATAAATATTGAGTGGCCACCATGGTGATTCAATAACAATTCCTTTGTAGAGCCAAGATCTAAAGATCCTCAATAAACCTTTATTTGCCAGTGCTTTGATAGTTTATTGAGTATACTGTAGGCCCAAATTTTCCAGCTCTTAAAATAAATTCCAGTGAAATGTGTTTTTAAGAGCTTGCCAACTGTGATGATCTTTATTTGTCTGGCATAGTCTTACCAATGGCAGCGTTTCTCCAGGTGCTCCTTCTCAGTGCAAGAAGGGCGGATGTGCTGGGAGGAGGGCCTGGGGCGGCTGGGGTAGCCCCTCTGGTTTTCCCTGTCACGGCGGTGGAACGGCTTGGAGCTAAAAGGGCGCATGGCGGTGTAGGACTTATGCAAAGTCTTGCTTGCTTTTCCTTCCTTCCGGTCCATCTTGGTCTTGTCACTGCCCGGGTTCCTTATGGTGTCTATAATGTCCTTTACTGGTGTTGGGGGAAGTGCGGGTGTGATGGAGGCGACTCGGGCGTACTCTGGTGGTGTGGCGTTTGTGACTTCTTTCCTCGGTGGTGTGGTGGCAAGGGTGGTAATGTTTGTTCTTGGTGGTGTTGTGTTTCCACCCTCTTTCTTCGTTATTTTAATTACGCCATTTCAGCTCTATCTACTGTAAAAACCGAGTATTAATAATCCAGCTTGTTTATCTACAAAGATTAGACCGCATCCGAATAGTACAATAAAGTTAATACAAACAAACCTCTGCATAATATCTGGAGTATGACGTAATATGCCAAGGCCACATGTACACCAGGCCGACCCTAAATAAACACAAGGATTTAGCTCAAAGGAAATTATGGTTAGTTAGGTCACAATTCCGCTATCCATTAACTGAATAAGAGGGGAAACCAAGAATCAATAGGACCTATAGCCATTAATACATAATTGAATAAATATTGGCTAGGTTCTATATTTTTGTCCTAATGATTAAGGTATATACAGTATATATATATATATCTATCTATATATATATATCTATATATATATATATATATATATATATATATATATATCTGTATCTATATATATATATATATATATATATATATATATATATATATATATATATGTATATATATATTAGAACCACCGTAAGGAGAACTGTAGAGAAACTCATTGTGACGACATTTCGGGAAATCTATTCTCATCTATAGGTCTACAAAAAACAAAAACACTTATTTTAGGCTTATACGGTAATGTATTTTACTCGTTTAATTACATCACGAGGTTTATTGAAGCTAAAACAAGGTTTTAGGAAAAACACACACACGCAGAGTGCACGAGGTCGATAGATAATGTATACATTATATGAGAGACAACAACATTACATCTGTTGGAGAAAGATGATAGTTTCAAGACCTCAGCGTACAGAAAGCCTACCTATACTGGATTGACTACTATAATCCCTACTATTGACTACTATTGACTACTATAATCCCTACTATTGACTACTATCCCTACTATTGACTATTATAATCCCTACTATTGACTACTATTGACTACTATAATCCCTACTGTATACCCCTATTCAATTCAGCGTACAGAAAGCCTAGCTATACTGGATTGACTACTATACTTCCTATTCAATTTAACCCCTTCTGTACCGGCGACGTCTTTTTCATTTTTATTCTAGCTACTATTAGACTATTTTATTCTGTTTAAAAAGGGCCTCCAGCAATTTACAGGCTTCCAACTATCTCCCTTAACCTTAGTTTACTACCGCAGACACTTCTTAAACTGCACAAGAGCATCTAAATATAGCTAGAATAACATTAGAAAGACGTCGCCGATACAGAAGGGGTTAAGCGTAATATATATCTACCCTTGTAACATGATCTTATCATATTTGTTCAAATTATATCACTCTACATCTTGAATTAGAATAAATTAAGAATACCCTTATGTTAAATTAATTCCCTACGGAATTTATCGACACGTACTGTATATTGGTAAGCAACTGACCAAGTTTATTTTTATCCTTCACAGAAAATAACCGCTGTAAAAAAAGGCGACAGTCATCATCCCACTCCCTTTCTTAGTTAATAAATGCTTCAATGTCCGAAACCAACTATCCCGACTCAAGAAAGAATTCTAACCTCAAATTTCAACTATGATCGTTTTTTTCTACAAATAATAACAAATTGAGAAACTGGTTTACGTTTAAAGATAATATCCCACAAAGTTTGCAATCGTCAGTTGTATACTGTATACAGTACGTGTAAGACATATAATAACCACGTGATATAAGTCTTAGTACGTCGATAAAACAACTCGGCAACTCCGGGTTCGTATCAATGAACACTTAGGTCATTCCTTCAGAACAAGGCAATTACTTCAAAAAATATTATTTTTGGCCATTAGATATCACTCACATACTCCCGACCACTCGATGAGTGATTCCGCCGGTTACCCTACAGACATGGAGATGCGTATAACGGAAGCTCTCCATACTAAAGTTGTGCAACCCAGTATAGGTACCCACGAATCTGCATGCGATCTACTATATGTCTAAACTGGTGAGTTTCCCCCTAGGTTTTATAGTTATTGGTAATTGTTTACAAGAACGGCTTCTCCTCCGACGTGCGTGACCGCCACCTAGCAAGGTGGACGTAAACAAACACGTGACTCACCCGCCGCCTCCGACATTATCTAATCCCTAACAAGCTGATCTAACACCCTAACAACCTGATCTAACATGGGGGCTGCCCCCCCAGACCCCCGCTGCTCTTAAAAATGACTTCGAAGACGTCAAATTACTAAAACAAACGGGTTAAACTTGAAGAGACTCCGGACAGCATATTTACTAGTTATTTGTTGTTGTTTTGTTTGTTTTCTTCGATATAAAGTGTTGGGAAAATCTACTGTTGGTAAATCTACAGTTATACTACCCCTCGCCCACTACCCCCCACCACCTCCCCCCTTCAAAACACGCCTTTTAGCGTGGATTTGGATGGTTCAGCAGACGCGGAAACTGGAAAAAAAATATTTTGATAAAAAATGATCACCAACCAGATACAAGTTTTTCAGGTAATTTGTTGTTGTTTTTAATTTTTTCTTTGATATACAGTGTTGTTTAATACCGAGGACCGTCGCATTTTAGTATTTTTAACATAGCCTAACCTAACCTAACTTTAACCTAACCTAACCGAAAAGTAACCGGTCTCCGCGACGGTCTAAACTCCCCCCTCACGTTCCCTGTTTATGGGTGCGCGACGGTCTAAACCCTGCTCACGTTCCCTGTTTATGGGTTTGCGAAGGTTTGTAATACTTCAATGTTTCTATTTCAAGTCAAATATACATTTCCGCGCATCATCAAACCATACTAAGTCTACTACTAATAATATTAACCCATTAGTACCAACAGAATAGCGACAAAATAGGGGTAGTATAACTGTAGATTTATCCTACTGTTTAACAACCCCTATATTTTCATTGTTTTCCTTCGAAACTGAGCCTTTTTTAGTCTTACCATATTCAGGAAGCAGAAAATATTACCGAAACTACCACTAATTTTCCCATGGATTTTCTTTTTGGTTTTAGGTAGTTTGCATCATTATACAGTAGTTGAAATTAGATACAATCCCCGGAAAATTTTATTTCTCCCATTATCCAACGATCTTAAAACACTCAGATGTAATTCATTTTCAGAGTAAATATACAATTCGTTTTGCCTTTGGATACAGGATGGGTTGAGGGGGAGCTTCCCCCCCCCCCATGACTTATTGAAATCAGCATCTATTTTAACAGTAAGGGGCTTAATAAGAGTTTCACTGCCGTCAATAGGGAGAGTTATAGGGAGAGTTTTGTTTTTACAGTACTTTATATAGTGTACATAAAATAAATCTCCGGAGATTGAAACACATTTTAATATGATCTTTGCAACATCCTTATTCTATACTAGCCTTTAAATATTGAGAAATAATTAGTGGTAGTTTCGGTAATAAGTACCCAGGAAGCCCTAGGTTGGCATGTTATATCAATGTTTCCATTGAAAATGAGAGTCGGCGAGGCAGACACTCGCGGACCGCGGCGGACGCCACGTAACGTAAACAAACCAATCACCCGCCTCCAGTGATGACAATATTGGCATTAACCTAACCTAACGTGGGGGCTGCTGCCGCCCCCAGACCCCCGCTGCTCTAAATAATGATGTAGAAGACATAAAATCACTAAAAAAGTACTGCGGGAGAGCTAAAAACACCTTCGAGATCTTGCGTTGTAAGAAAATGGGTCAACAGAAAACGGGAGTTTCGGGGGTACAGTCGGCAAACCGCAGCGGACGAGTCTCACTTTAGTGAAGATTTTTAATACTTTAATGGATCTATTTCAAGTCAAATATAAATTTCCGAGCATCATCGAACCATACCAAGTCTACTACGAATAATATTAACCTATTAGGAGCAACAGAATAGCGACAAATCAAGGGTTGTGAAGCAGTAGAATTATCAAGGTGGTTAGGTTAGGGTTAAAAATGCTGGGGTATTCTGCAGAACAACAACTCTTCAATTACGGGATTCCTGTCTCATGGAATTTAGTTTTTTCGCTCTTACCTTACTCAGGGGACCTTAGTGATGTGCGGATAAGTGCTACTTTTCTTATTTCGTCAATTTGATTTTCACTCTCCTATAACATTATCAGTTATTATTGTACAGCCAGATCAGGACACTATGTTTACATTCTAGCCTCCTTGGAGGCTCCTCTCTGATGTTTAGTAGCCAATCAGAGTGGAGCTTAACCTACAAGAAGTCATTACATTTTTATTGGTACTTTCCTGTTATCGACAGCCAAAACTGAAGATTGCAGAGTAAACACCATAGACTTTATCCCATATTTTTTATAGTTTTAATACCTAATCAGCAGGGATGTGGGGCGGCAGCCCCCACCCATAATACTAGGATAGGTTAGGTAAGGTTGTTAGGTTAAGCTAATGTCTTTTCAAAGTTGACTAATTCGAGTAAACTCCTAGATTGTTGAGGTACCTGAATTACAATTAACAATGCAAATGCTAATAAAAAGTGCTTTCCGCACTCTCTAACAATAAAATACACACTTACAAAGCATTAACATACAAAAATATAATAAATAAAACCTAAAATAACAGGAGTTGTAGTTATGCAGAATTACCCTTCCCCCTGAAAGACCTCCGAATAGGGAGAGGAAGACGAAGAAGCACACAAAGCCGACTTAAAGGAGGCTGGTAGGTCCCTAGATGGGCCAGTGATTCAATTGTCAACTCCCCGGATGTGATGCACAATCAGAGGGTACTCCTGTAGCTGTAGAGCTTGTCTCAAAATCCGCTGGTGGTTGTTCTTCATACGGTCAATGAAGGTAAGAGGGTTATGATCCGTAAATACGTCAATGGGGGGCGAATACTGAGGAAGATAATCAAAATTCTTTATTGCTAGGACTGGAGCCAAAGCCTCTTTCTCCAAAATAGAGTACCTTCGCTGATGTCTATTAAATTTAGTGGAGAAATAGGAGACTGGGTGGAGAATAACTTTGTGGTACTGTAGGTGGACGGCTCCAACACTCATACCACTAGCATCAACCTGCAGTTGATAAGGTTTGGCAGGATTAGGGGCACGGAGCATTGGATGGGTGGACAGTAGAGTCTTCACAGGTTGAAGGCTGCTATACAAGCGGGAGTCCACACAAACGCCACCTTTGTGCTGGTTAGGTTGGTGAGAGGGGCAGCAATAGTGGCAAAGTTGTTGCAGAACTGCCTGTAGAAGCCACACATCCCCAGGAACCTCATTAGAGACTTGCAGTTCTTAGGCTGGGGATATTTTAGGATACTCTCGATGTTGGCGGACATTGGGCGTGCCATGGATTGGCCCACCACATGGCTGAGATAGGTGACCGTGGCCCGGCCAAAACAGGACTTTGTGAGGTTGATTTTGAAGCAAGCCTGTGAAAGACGAGAGAGTAGCATCACCAGCTGTGCCAGATGCTCAGACCACGATTCTGTAATTACAACAATGTCATCCAAGTAGCAATCTACGCCAATCAAACCATGAATAGTATGGGACATTATTCATTGGAAAGTTGTGGGAGCATTGATCATTTCAAAGGGCATTACATTACTGATAGAGAACAAAAGGGGTGGCAAATGCCAAAATGGTTTGTCATGCCTATCTGATAATAGCATTTCTGTAGGTGAATAGTAGAAACAAATGAAGCCCTTCCCATCTTATCGACCAAATCATCTACATGAGGGAGAGGGTAAGCATTAGGTACAGGGACTTGATTGAGCTTGCGGTAATCAGTGCAAAGTCTACTGCTACCATCTGATTTAGGGACCAACAGACTGGGTGAAGCCCATGGGGAACGAATATCTTTTATCAGGTTATTCTCCAAAATAGAAAATATCCTTCTTCATGAAGGATGGCTTGACACCTCTGATATTACTACATATGCTAAGCTAGTTAATTGTTGTTTTGGAAGAATGGAAGAGGAAATTACGATTTAGCCTATATAGTTGTTGCTTAAGAGGTTTAACCAGATCAGACGATATTGAATTTAGGAGATCTCTGTTGCCCACCAACCATATTCACAGGGTTATTACTAGAGGATGATTTTACATTAGGGTTCCTGGATTTATCTTTGCAATAGAGATTCCTTTGGATATGTGCATACGTATCCACCAGCTGTGCTGCTTTGGTCAAGTCTGTCTCTTCTTTCTCTTCTAGGTAAACTAACAAACTAAATGGTAATTTCCTCTTCCATTCTTCCAAAACAACAATTAACTAGCTTAGCATATGTAGTAATATCAGAAGAGTCAAGAAATTTCTTTTAAGATGTGGCTCCCGATAGTGGGAGGGCTATCAAGATCAAGGAAAATGTGGGGTTAAAAACATAAGGCGATATTATGGCTTTATGGTGAAAGTTGGCTCGGGTATTCTTGTTATTCAACTTCAGAAAACCCCAAAATTAAAATATCTGAGCCAAGTTTTGGCAAAAGTTGGCTCGGATTTTATAATTTTTCAGTTTAATAAAAGGCAGAAACTGCAAACAAAAGTTGGTTAGTAATTGGCTATTTTGTAGTCATTAAAAGCAGAAAATGCAAAAAAGTTGACTCGATTTGGCAATTGTTCAGCTTAATAAAAGCTGAAAATTTGTTTAATGCGGGCCAAATTTTCGCCATTGGATACAGGATGGGGTGTACAAAGGAGTACAAAGGAGTACAAAGGAAATCAAGCAACAACAGGTCTAGTGACCCTTCTAGGTTGCTTGTCCTCCAAAACACTGAGGATCAAGTGTCCAAACAGTGGTTTAGAGTGGATAAGGGAACATTGGAAAGGGAATTACTGCCCTGGAACTAATGTCCGTGGCAGGATTAGGGAGTTAGTAGAGGACAGATGGGTTAGTAACTGAGGGGGGGATAAAATAAAGTTATTCATTTACAAACGCAGTCAGTCGCGGGTTTAATGAGAGATATTTGTCTAGGCGGAGTTTAAATGAATCAACGGTGATGCAGTCTATAACGTTTCGGGGAAGCCCATTCCACAAGTTGACAACTCGATTGAAGAAGAAATTCTTAGATTCGTGCGAGTTAAAAGATTTACCAATAATTTTGCAACCGTTTCCCCGCGTGTAATTAGATTGGTCGATAGTGAAGTACTTACTACAGTTCATATTGTCGATGCCTTTGATGATTTTGAACACTTTAATTAAGTCACCTCTTAATCTGCGCTTGGTTAAAGGAAATAGATTTAACACTAGATTAGCGGGCTAGCGGTTTATTTATATGTACCGCCCAGCGGGGTGTTTTTAGCCAAAATAGGGCTGTTTACGTGATCATTTTCATGCCTAAATAAGACCCAGAGCATAAAACAAGTATCTATCCCTGAAAGGGCATAAACAGAGCTTTCCAATGACACCATAACGATCCTTTTATGATGGCTAGTTTTCTTGCAACAACCGCGCAACGCGAGTGCAAAAAGCATGTAATTCGGCACTTTCCCCATACAATTCCGTATATAGCGAGTGAGAGAGGGAGGAAGGAGGTGGGATTCGTGTCAGTAGGTTCGCCGCGGTGGTCTGGAGCAGTCATACGCTCGCTACTCTCCTGCCACCACTTGTCTCTCTCTCTCAGCAACATTACGTGCTGAAATTGCCACACGACCTATGTCGAGCGCCGCCAGATAGTACAGATTTATTATACTCGACTTATGTTGCGCGCCGCTAATTAAGGGTTAATTCTCTAAGACGCTCTTCGTATGGTTTGTTCTTTAGGCTAGGTATCATTTTGGTAACTCTACGTTGAACTCGTTCTAGCTTGTTTATATCTTTTTGGTAATAAGGGCACCAGGATTGAACGTAGTATTCCAGAAGAGGGCGGACTAAGGAATTGTAAAGGGTTAGGATAACTTCTTTGGATTTATGCTCAAATGACCTGCCTATAAAGCCAATTATTTTGTTTGCCTTCTTAACAACTTCTGAACATTGTTGACTCGGTTTTAGGTTACTCGATATTGTTACTCCCAGATCGGTTTCTCTGTTTACATTCTTAAGCTGAGTGCCATTCATCGAAGAGTTTGCTTTCTCATTTAGGTATCCGACATGTAGTACTTTACATTTATCCACATTGAAACTCATTTGCCAAATTTGGGCCCAACATGACAATTTATCTAGATTGTGTTGCATATCGTCAACTTGTTCTTTTGAGAGTACGCTATTTGCAATTTTTGTATCGTCAGCAAATTTTGAGATTGTACAGGTGAGACCCTCATCTATGTCGTTGATGTAAATTAGAAAGAGAATTGGTCCTAGTACCGATCCATGGGGTACCCCGCTACTTACATTGGTCCATTTAGATGCCTTACCGTTTATGACTACCCTTTGCTTTCTGTTTCTGAGCCAATTTTCTATCCCTTTCAACACACCGTCTTGTATTCCATGCGCTTTTAGTTTTAGCAGTAAACGTTTGTGGGGAACTTTGTCAAAGGCCTTTTGAAAATCAAGGTATATAATATCTACAGCTTTACTCTCATCGTAGAGGTTGAGGATATCGTGGAAGAAGTCTAAGAGGTTTGTTAAACAGGAACGTTTTTTACGAAAGCCGTGTTGAGTATCTTTAAGTATGTTATTTTCCTCTAAGTGATTTACGAGTCTGTCTCGTATGACCGTTTCTAGCATTTTACAAACAACTGAGGTTAAGCTAATTGGACGAGTTACTGGGTAGGGATTTGCTGCCTTTTTTGAATATCGGTGTTACGTTGGCTAGCTTCCACTGATCAGGCATAGTTCCAGACTGCAAGGATTTATTGAATAGTAATGTCAGTGGTTTGGAGAGCTCATCCTTCGCTTCCTTTAGAACTCTAGGCGAGATTGTATCAGGTCCTGGCGTTTTATTTACCTTGAGTTTATCTAAACAATTCAATACTTCTCTCTCTGTAACGGTGATATTGCTTAGAACATCTGAATTATCAATCTGAATCGGCGATGGTGTAGGGATATCACTGAGGTCTTCTGTTGTAAAAACTGATGCAAAGAAGGTATTGAGGGCATTACTCATTTGTACTTCGTCTTTGGTGTATTCTCCATTTTCATTGACTAACGGTCCAACAGTTGAAGTAACTACTTTTTTCTTTCTGATATAACTATAGAATTCTTTCGGGTTTGTTTTACTTTGATTCGCAATATGTAACTCTAAGGTCTTTTTACTCTGCTTAATTTACTTTTTGGCTTTGCGTCGTAGCTCTACAAATTTCACCCGTTCTTCGTCATTTTGTGAGGATTTTAATCTATCATTAGCAAATTTTTTAGCAAGCAGGCAGTTTGAAATATCTTTATTCCACCATTTGGGCTTATTATTATGGCCTGGACGCCGTATTTTCGATGGTATGCAGTCTTGCACTGCTTTTAGGTAAGTGGTTTCGAATAACTTCCAAGATGTATTTATGTCGTTATTGTTAATTAAAAAGCTCCAGTCAGTTTCTTTAAACATAGCTCTAAGTTTATGGAAGTTTGCTTTCTTGAAATTAGGGACATTTTCGATGCTACTATTTGGTTCGTTACTAGTAAACTTTAAAGTGAAAGTTATCGTACGATGGTCGCTGTTACTGAATTCATCACCAACATTCAAATTCTCTATCAATTCTTCTTTTGTTGCAAGTACAATGTCAAGAACGTTATTACCATGGGTCGGCGTTCGAACAAATTGATAAAGCGAACTCTCTTGCAAGTTCGTATACAAGTCATGTCCGGAGTGTGAAGTAAGAGTATCGCCCCACTTGGTCACAGGTAAATTAAAGTCGCCAAAAATTACGGTATCTTGTGAGTTACTTACATCTGCAATTTGTTCGTAAATTTCTCGGTCAGTTTGCACTGATTGAGCTGGAGGTCTGTATATTAACGCAAGTATTATTTTTGTACCTTTATTATTCTTTATTAGCACAAAAGATGTGTCGACGTTCACAATTTGAGGTTTTGACACGAGGGTCGGGTTAAGACTTTCTTTGATATAAAATAAAACGCCACCTCCATTTTTATTTATTCGGCTGTTCTCAAACATTACATAACCGGGAAGTGAATACTCTGCTAAAAAGTCTCTATCTTCTGTATTGAGCCAAGATTCTGTTATGCCAATCACATCATAATTTTCTGTAAACACTAGTTCCTCTAAATCTGAAAATTTATTGCATATGCTACGAGCGTTTGCATAGAAAACCTTTAAAGCTGCGGTTTTAGAACTCTCAGAACGTTCTTTCATCGAATTTTTGGTTCTGGTCGGATCTATATTTACATTCATGGCTGTCCTCGGACCTCGGTCGTTATCCCTGGCGGTTTTGAATTTGGGTCGTGTTGGTGGAGCTTTATCCAAATTCGCGGTTCTTGACGGATTAGTATTTAATTCCTTTGTAGGTTGCCGTCCTCGCTGTCTTCGGTCCTCCTTCCTGGTTGTCCTGTACTGAGTCTATTTCTTCTCCGAAAATCCGTCACCGCATCGTTGAGAAGACGCCCAAAACGTGCTGCTCCCACCTGGTTCAGATGAACTCCATCGTCCGAAAACAAATAGTCATCGTAGTAGAAATTGTCCCAGGTGTCGACGAATCCCACGTTCTCTTTCCTGGAGAGGTTTGCTAGACAACGATTTGTGCTGGTGGCTATGTTGTAAAATCGGCTCTCTACACCGAGCCGGGGGACGATTCCTGAGACGATGATCCTTGATGACTTCTCCTTAAACGACTTGATCAGCTGCTGGTACTTTAAAAGCAAATCTTCCGACCGGGTTCGCTGTACATCATTGGATCCAACGTGGATGACATGCATTGTATTAGCAGGGGCCAGCTTTGATACTTCGTCAACTGCTGCAACTACGTCGTCCACACCACCACCAGGGATACAAAAACGCTTCCTGGTCTTAGGTGCCCTGGCGCAAAACTCTGTGAGCTGACCACGTATCATCGAGTCTTCCACGAGCCGGACTTCTTCTATTTCCTCTTCGTCATCTGGGTCTGTGAGTATCTGGAAACGGTTTTGACACTCGGTAATAGGTATGTGTTTCCTGGTCTTGGGGCAAACGTTGTTCATCACGACACGGAAGTTGTCTTGAGGGGGAAGAGAGGTGTGGCGGGCTCTGCCCCCCCCCCCCCTGGCTTATTGAAATTATCATCTTTGTTGCCCCCCCACACCCCCATGACTTATTGATATCATCACCTATGTTGCCAGCATTGGGTCTAATTAGGGTTGCCATCCCCCCCCCCCCCAACACACATTTCACGCATGTCATCATCATCTGTGCTAAATAATAGGTTGCACAATTAAGGAGAAAGTTTATTAACAGACTAAATATGCTCCCAAAGTACAACAACATTGACACCCGCCATTTATCAGCAACTTTTTACAAATTTTATATGTCAATATTCTCCCCTAACATATTTTTCCATAAAAATAAAACTTACATTAAAATGAAGTACGGTTTATAGGTATTCCAACATGCATTTCAGAATTGTTATGACAATTGGTGGGTGGTCTGCTTAATATATACACAGCAGTCAAATGAGACGCGAATGTAACTAACGCGACTATGTTTACAAAGCAGACGGTATGCCCCTAACACAACTCTTACCGATGAATGTAGAGAAACTCATTGTGACGACGTTTTGAAAAACCTATACTCATCTTCAGGTCTAAAAAGAAACAAAACTTATTTTAGACAAATTTAATTATATGATGAAAAGTATGTAAAATATTTGAGTATTATTTTAGTTTAACACCGGGTCGAAGTTATGATCTATTATTTAGGTTTATAAATTAGTTATATCATGTACTTCATTGGCATATATGTCCAAACCGTCTGTAATTCATTATGCTTTACTTCCTAAATCAATAACAAAAAAACGGGAAGGATGTAGTATTCAGGCGTACGGTCATGTTTACATAATATTATGTCGTATGCTCGTGTTTTTTTTTTCATTTTTTTCTGTTATTTGCCCTCTTAACTGAATTACATTTTAATATCTTGAGTCTAGTGTGACAATTTGGGAGTTACCATATCGCTTAGTGACTACCAGGCCTAATTTACCCCTTCTGTACTGACGACGTCTTGTTTACTTTACTCTGGCTACTATTAAACAATTTTAGTCAGTTTAAAAAGGGCCTCCAGCAACTAACAGGCTTCGAACTATCTCACTTAACCATTTTACTACCACAGATTCTTCTTAAACTGCACAAAATCGTCTAAATATAGCCAGAATAAACTTACAAAGACGTCGCCGGTACAGAAGGGGTTAAATCACTTCATAACTTCCGAAGTATTATATATACTGTACAGTATATGTTAATGTGTATTACATATACTGTACAGTATATGTTAATGTGTATTACATATACTGTACAGTATATGTTAATGTGTATTACATATACTGTACAGTATATGTTAATGTGTATTACATATACTGTACAGTATATGTTAATGTGTATTACATATACTGTACAGTATATGTTAATGTGTATTACATATACTGTACAGTATATGTTAATGTGTATTACATATACTGTACAGTATATGTTAATGTGTATTTGTGTGGATGTGTCCAATATAACTGTGAATAATATCTGGTACATTATGTCTGTGAGTACTTAAGTGGAAAGAACATAAGACAACGGGAGTCTGCAGAAAGTTGATTGGGTCACACAAGGCAGGTCTCATTCACACCCAGCCCATCATGTCCATATATCTATCAATTTCTAACTTTAAACTCGCTATCGTTCTCGATCCTAGTATAACACTTGGTAGCCTAATCCACACATTTACAAATTAACCTGAGCGCGGCGAGCCTATGGTATTTAAAACGTCCCGCTGGGCGAAGGTATTGTGGGTAAATACCAACGAAATTCGTCCTTTTATGATAAATATCGTTATTACTTATTCATATCTGCCTATTTTATGTTTAATATGGAGATATTAACATATTAACATGTAACAACAATAAAACAAGTGGGAATAGTATTTGGGGGGTGAAAAAGACTAATTATTGCCAACCGTCCAGTCATGAGGTGAGAGGCGCGCGAGCCATACACCCTCCCCTCTCGAGGCCTGAAGCGAGACTGATGTCTCGCTAGTGCTGTCTCTCTCTACCCACGCTCTCTATATGCCTCCCAGATGACCTTGAAACCGGGTGGGAGATATTGCTGTGGAAAATAAACCGATAAACAAGGGAATAAGAGGAAAAATAGGTGATAATTGAAAGGGATGGGAAGGGGGGGGGGGTTGACACATGTGGAGGAGTGATAGAAGGTATGGAGGGGAATTATCTTGCTTAATCACACATACCTTTGTTTTGACTGCCAGTGGGATGTTTTGAAAGGCTTTTTTTAGGCCTTGGCTCATATGAGGACACTCGCCCTCGTAGGGTTCAGACTCATACGAGGACTCTCGCCGTTCTTGGTTTAAGAGTAGAAATACAATGAATAAGTTAGTGTTGATTAGGGTTAAGTAAAGCATCAATGAATTGGTGGTATAGAAAGCTTATTATTTATCAAAAATTGGTTCAAGTATCCGTTTAGTATGTAAAAAAATAAAACTTAAATAATAATGTTTTTCTATGTGTATGAAGGAATGTAATCCACATAAGATAGCTTGTAATGTCTGAAATTTAATAGGTTTCTGTATAATTTTAGTATGTAATTAAAATATATAAAAAAATAAAATTAGCTATTTACAAAATAAATGTACTGGTTCATTAATAGTAATCCATAAATAATAGCATCATTACGGATAAGAAAGTGGCCTGGAGGTAGCTAACATGGCAGACTTGGGTGTCAACCTGGTGTCAGCCATCTGTGTGTAGTAACAGAGGACATTCCCCTGAACTAGCCAGCCGCACCGGCTCCACCGCTGTTGTTTCAGTGGAATAATGGCTCTTTGAGCAGTATGTATCGCCTTACTAGTGGTTGTCCCCTCACAGGATGGGGGGCGCTGCTCAATAAACTCGCCCCTCGGGGCAAAATCAAAATCAATCTATACCTCCCTCCAGAATCCTAAAGTTTTTGTTTAGGCTATCCCAATGGAGGAGGATTATAGTGTACTCCCTCCCTAGCCAGGCTGCTCAACTATCAGCTAGTTAGCCTACACGTACTCAAGTGCATCTGCGTATATGGTGTAAACTCGTTCACCAAAGATAACATGTTGTGACCTCGTAGTTAAGGTAGACTGAGCATTGTACTGTACCTAAGTTAAGAAAAACTCTAGTTTTTCAGCCTCACGCCTGCAAGTGAATAACAAACCGACAATTATTTCTGCTAATTTACACGCACTCTCTCTCTCTTCAACTCTTCCCTCCCTCCCTCTCTCTTTCTCCTCAACTCCTCCCTCCCTCCCCTCGCCAGTGCCACAGGATGAGGACTTAGGACTTAGAGGGCCACAATTTGTCAGCCCGTGTGAGGGACTGAGTGCCAGAGCCTCACCTTACCCACAGTGCCACCGTTCACCCCACTGGCACCCGACAACAGGAGGACTATTGTTTGCTAGGACGTGTTAAAAAAAAATCGAGACCTTTTTTTTATCTGTGCCTAAAATATAGCTAATAAAACTCGGCCTAAATGAGAGAGAGAGAGAGAGAGAGAGAGAGAGAGAGAGAGAGAGAGAGAGAGAGAGAGAGAGAGAGAATTTTGAAGCAAGTACTGTACGCCTTTGAAGTTTCTTTCAGTTCATGCTACGAACACACATACACACTAACTCTCTCTCTCTCTCTCTCTCTCTCTCTCTCTCTCTCTCTCTCTCTCTCTCAAGCTCGGAAAGATATCTGAGGACTTAAAGCTAGTTATTGCAACCCATATTCTTAACCCTTTGAGTACCAGCAACGTGTTATCTTTTATTCTAGCTATAGTTAGACGATATTATGCAGCTTGGGAAGGATCTGCAGTAGTTAAGAGGGTTGGTTGGGATAGTTTTAAATCCTATTATTGATAAAGGTCTTCCCTAATCTGAATATAATCGTCTAAGAGTTGTCAAAATATAATGAAAAGGACATCACCGGTACTGTATGGGTTAAGCAAAACTAGCATGGTGCCCGGAGAAATATAGACCCATTTTCTTGACTTTAATCATAGTAAAACGGAGTATTCACGAGCGCATTTTTCCGGCAATTTTCAATGAGGAAGTTTTTATATCGTACTATGTTCAGGCTATTGTGCATTGGAATCGGAAACTAGATTGTCTTTGCCATTTTTGAGCCATGTATTTTAGTTTGTCCCCGAGGTTAACTCAACGCCTTCCCAGACTTCCTTCAAATTAAAATATGCCCAACTAGCCCCCTTCAAGCTTAATTTATACATTTTTCAATACAAATTTTTTCAATGAGTGCTATCGCGCCCCCAGAATAAAATCAACACCTGAATTGGGTTAAGCGTCACATTATCGACAAACTAATGGGGGGGGGGGAAACGTTTTATATTCCCCAAACTAATGGATATGCGCAAGACATATCAAAAGCTTTTGATAGATTCTGGCACAAAACACTTTTTTCCAAACTAACATCATTGAGCTTCTATTCCTCGACCTATGCCTTATCGCAAAATAACTTTACCTGGCCGTTCCATAGCTGCGGTTGTGGATGGCCATCGATTGCTTCCTCACCCTATCAACTCCGGTGTTCCTCAGGGTTCTGTCCTATCCCCAGTCCTATTTCTTATTTTCATTAATGATCGTCTCAACTATACCTCTACTCCTATCCACTCATATGCTGATGATGACTACCTTACACTATTCCACTAGTTTCCCACAACCTCCTTCCTCAATGTCACTCTAAATCTCATGTGATGAGGCCATGTCTCTCCTACCCTCTGGTCTTTCAATAATTTCTGATTGGGCTAGAGAGAATCTTCTTACTTTTAATGCTTCCAAAACCCAGTTTCTCCATCTGTCGACCGTCACAATCTTCCACGACTATTCCATATTCTTCAACAATACATAAATCGATCCCTCATCTCTCAATATCCTTGGTGTCTCTTTTACCTCTAGCCTTTCCTAGAAAGACAATATCACTACTCTTGCTTAGGCGGCTTCCCTCTACTATTAAGGGGAGTGAACTGTTTTTGTATCTTTCTTGGCTGTATCCATTCGGCTCCATTCAGCCTACTGTTTTAAGACATTTATCCTAATCCAGGTGTCGATTTTCTCCTGGCGAGGGTTAGCGAGCCACCATTTTATGGAGAAATCCGGCTTCCCCGGAGACATTTTTCTATCGAAAAATTTATAAATTTAGCCAGCTGTCTAACTCATTATCCAAAATATTGTGGCTCGCTATCGCTCGCCAGGTGTAAATCGACACATGGATAGGGATAAACGTCTTAAAACAGAAGGCTGAACGAGGCCGAATGGATACAACCAAGAGAGAAAAAAAAAGCAGGTCACCCCCCTTAAAGCAGCTCCTTGGAATGGACCACAAGGTTTGTGGGATACAGTACTGAATTTCCTCATCCGTGTAACTCCGTCAACGTGAGTCAGTGCAGCCATGACTCGAGCACAAGCCGTCAATGAAACCACTGCTGGGCTGTTGTAAGATCCAGAAACCACAGACACACACACATACACGCCACACACACACACACCACATCATACTTTCATACACCACACTACACTACACACTCACACTAGTCACATTCTCAACACTACACTACACACTCACACTAGTCACATTCTCTCTATTTCTCTCTCATCACATTATACTTTCATACACCACACTACACACATTCACACTAGGTACATATTCTCTCTCTCACACGCACACACACTCATACTCTATTACACTACACTACTGTACACTACACACACACACACACACACACACACTCATACTCTATTACACCACACTACACTACACTACACTACACACACACACACACACACACACACACACACACACACACATATATTACTCTAGCACACGTCATCAATGAAACCACTGGAGAGCTATAACAGGATCCAGACACTACATTTACACACACACACACACGCACACACATGTACGCATACACACATTTGCTAAATATCACTCGCGCATACACACATATAATTATATACCCGTTAACTTTTACACACACACACAAACACACACTCTCTCAAGTTAACTTTTACTCGCACATACATCACACTTGAAGTACTCAAACACAACACACACACTTTATATCTCTCTCTCTCTTTTCTCTCTCTCTCTCTCTCACTTCAGGCCTCATTCTGAATCATCCTTGGCTTATCCCGTCTTGTCATGACTCATTCTTATTTTATTCAGCTGACTAATCCTGACTAATTCTGCGCCACCCTGTTCTAATCCAACCTCACCGTAACTAATCGTGTTTCACCCTGACTAATCCTCCTCACCCTGACTGATCATGACTCATCCTGCTTCACCCTGACTAATTCTGGCTGATTCTGACTAATATTGCCTGTTTCTAACCCATCCTGCCTAACCCTGACTAATCCTACCTTACCCTGACTAATTCAGCCTCACCCTGACTTATCGTACATCATCCAGCCATATCCTGCTTTCCCCTGACCATTCTGCCTTATCCTGCCTCACTCTGAATTATCCACACACACTCACACTCCGAAACAGACACACACACACTCACTCAGAAACACACACTAAAAAAAAAAAAAAAAAAAAAAATATATATATATATATATATATATATCAGTGTGTATGGTGTCCCTTGTACTACTGTACTTCTCTACTCATGTTTCTGATATTTCCTCTCCTCACCATCTCCGGCTACTCTCATCCTGTAATTCCCGCAGCCTAATAAATAGAGTACTGTTAGTGCTAGTTAACCCTTTGAGTATCAGCAACGTGTTATATTTTAGTCTAGCTATATTTAGATGATATAGTGCAGCTTAGGAAGGATCTGGGCTACTTAACCCTTTGGCTGCGGCTATGTTTGGGCTATTTAGGGCATATTCAGGCACTCCTGAATGATAAATCAAGCATCTGCATAAATGAAGTGTATTCTGCCAAAAACTAAGCGAAAATAGCTTCAAAATGACACCAGAACGGACCCTGTACGTGGTCTGAATAACATTGACTGATAAGAGCTAGAACAATATTGTAAAAACGTCGCCGGTACAGAAGGGGTTAATTTATTGCATTCTATATATAGATGTCAGTTTCTAGATTGATAAGGCTTGTACAGTCGCGCTAATAAGTCATGTCACAGCTGTCATTACCTTTGGCTTGCTCTGTGCTGTATTAATGTCTGTCAGATGTTGAATAGGGTGGATAAGTGTAGGAACATACTTGTATATTTCACTCGATAGGAAGAAATGAAGCTTAGATATTGCTGATACCAATTATTGATCAAAACATACTTGGTGCCATCACTTATCACTTATTATCGCGCATCACTTATTAGCGCGACTGTACACTCAACTCGTATAATCCGCAGTCTCAGAATATTGTTTAGGCTTACGAAAAACTTAAAAACGTTAATGTATACAATCAATGTGCAATGTATAAAATGGAAAAAGAGTTGAGTTAAGAAATATATAAGCATTACAGTTTCCTACAGCACTCTGAACAAGTATAAATGCATAACTAAAATTTCTGAGACTGCGGATTAAGGGGAGACTGGCCGTTTGCTTGGTCTATTAATTCAATTATTCATAATTTTTTTTAGTTTCCTCCCTAGACTTCCATCAAGCTTAGAAAAACACCTCCTAGACCCCCTTCAAGATAAATTTGTACATTTTTCGGTAGAAAAATTTCCCGGGCGAAGCCCGGTTCCTCTTAAAATTGCAGGCTCGCTATCGCTCGCCAGGAAATAATAAACACCTAAATGGCACGAAAGGTCTTAAAATTGACAACGATATGGGGCGAAAGGTGTTAAAATCTCCAAACTAATGGGCCGAACGTCTTATAATCTCAAAACTAGCGGGGCTAAACACTAGGGAGGAGGGGGTCCAGAAAAACGGTCTACCTTCCCTTGAACGAGTTGACTGTACACTCGACGTTATAAATCCGGGTCGTCCGATATGAACCATCCAACTACAAAATGAACCCCCGAAATGTAAATAGTAAGTAAGCAAATTAAGGGAGGTCACCGGCATTTTTTTTATCGTTCTCGCATTTTCTCACTTTTCCATTCGGCCCCATTCAGCCAACTGTTTTAAGACATTTATCCCCATCTTGGTGTCGATTTATTCCTAGAGAGCGATAGCAAGCCAGCATTGTATAGAGAAATCCGGCTTCGCCGGAGAAATTTTTCTATCAAAATTTTTACAAAATTAGCTTGCTGTCAAAACAGAAATATATATATGCTGGCTCGCTACCGCTCGCCAGGAAAATATTGACACCTGGATGGGGGTAAACGTCTTAAAGCAGTAGGCTGAATGGGGCAGAATGGATACAAGCCAAAGAGAGAGGGAGAGAAAGAGAAAACAAGCGAGGTGGGCCCCCTTAAGGAGAAGATTCGATTTTGGTCGGGATAGCTTCGAATACTTAGGCCCGAACCTATGTCGCTAAGTGTTACACAGTCGGCCAACGTTCTACCTGGCCCAGGGCTTCTTGTAAGTATGGTATTTAAGGGGGTAGTGCTTGGTTTTTGGTCTATGATATAATTCATTAATATATTTTTGTGTTTCCTCGCTAGACCTCCATCAAGCTTAAAATAGCACCGCCTAGACCCCCTTTCTAGATAAATGTGTACATTTTTCGGTAGAAAAATGTCCCAGCCGAATGCCGGTTCTTTCCAAAATTACAGGCTCGCTATTGCTCACTAGGAAAAAATCGACACCTAGATGGCACGAAAGGTCTTAACATTGACGAAGAATTGGGGCGAAAGGTTTTAAAATCGACAAACTAACGGCACGACAATCTTAAAACCTCATAAGTAATATGCTAAACATGAGGGAGAAGGGGGTCCAGAAAAAGTGAGTAGTACCCCCTTAAACTATTTACAAATATATAAAGGAGAAATACAAAGGACGGAAATTTAACAAAGTAATGGTTAGGTTAAGTCTGTATATCTCGTTTGTCATTACTTTACTTTATTACACGTATAAATATATAATGGGGAAATGCAAAAAGATAGACATTAACTAACTAGTGGGTAGATTAAGCCTGCCATTACTCTATTACAAATATAAATATAATATGAACATATATAAAGGAAGCATGCACAAAGACAGAAATGAGCAAACTAGGGGGTAGGTTAAGTTATCTCGTTTGTCATTACTCTATCACAAATATTAATATAATATAAAAATACAAGAAGGAAAAATGCAAAAGACAGAACTGGACAAACTAGGGGGTAGGAGGTTTAACTTGTATATTTGGTTTTCCATTACTCTACTTTATTACTCTATAATTTAAGGGAGCCCACCTCACTTTTTTTCTCCCTCTCTCTTCGGTTTGTATCCATTCGGCCCCATTCAGCCTACTGTTTTAAGACGTTTACCCCCATCCAGTTGTCAATATTTTCTTGGCGAGCGGTAGCGAGCCAGCATATATATATATTTATTTTTACAGTAAGCTAAATTTGTACATTTTTCGATAGAAAACAAAATTCCGGCGAAGCCGGATTTCTCCATACAATGCTGGCTCGCTTTCGCTCGCCAGGAAGAAATCGACACCTGGATGGGGAAAACAAAGAGTGTCTTGAAACAGTTGACTGAATGGAGCCGAATGGATACAAGCCAGATAAAGAGAGAAAAGGAGAGAAAGAGAAAAAAAGCCGGTGACCCCCCTTAAAAGAAGCCCCGGCCCAGCTGTTATGTTGGCTGTCTGTCCAGCTCTTAGACAACCCCCAACACGATCGGTGGTTGGTCTTTACTAGGGTTCTGTCCAATTCCAAGCCAGCAATCATCTAATGGTTGCCCAGATCGGTAAGATCCTGAGTATAACTAAATAAGTTGGTCACCAATTATTTTGCAATATTTGAAAACAAATATGGATTTTATATGCTCTAAACATACTATGAAAATGTGTTTTAAGCCTCGGCAAAACCTAATAAAAATATATGGTACTAAAATGGAATTTTGTCGTAACATGGTTGTCAAGCCTTCCTATAGACGGCACCGATTCGTACACACGCCATTTTCACCTGTCTCCCGAGGTCTGTCCACCAGCTTTTTAGTCCACTCCACCTGCCCATCTCTGTCGATAGATTGGGTTGTTTGGTTAGGTTAATATACTAGGTCTCATAAACAAGATTCGTAGTTGCGGTAGTATTTACGGTATCTGGACACTAAGAGCGAATTCATATTCGAGCGGAGGCGCATTTAGGTTAGGTTGTGCATCCGCTCGATCAGGAATTCGCTCGAAGTGACTCGCATTCGTACTTACAGATACGGCCGAATACCGGTAGGCTACTAAATGGGCGCCGGCCCAACCGCCATGTTGTATCCCACGTAGGCCTACTAGGTAGCCTACTACGGACACATTGTAGGCGTTAGGTGTGGATTAGGCTTGTATCCAATGTACTAGGTCTATGTTACTGGATATTTATAATTTAAATAAGTGCTAAGTTTTCGATAAATCTGGTTATATGGCTTTGCAATTAGGGAAATCATGAGCCCATTTCCGACATTTAGTTAGTCTTTTTCGATTCTCAAAATACGATCCAAGTTTTGCCAAAACTTGGCTCGGGTTTTCCAAAATTATGCTTTTTGGGGTTTGCAATGTAGGGAAACATGAGCCAAAATTCTAAATTAGGTTACTGTAATTTGTTTACTCTTAAAATTCGCAAAATCCGAGCCAAGTTTTGCCAAAACTTGGCTCGGGTTTTCCAATATTCGGGTTTTATGGCTTTACAATTTCGGGAAACCTGAGCCAAATTTCTAAATGAGGTTACTGTCATTTTGTTGTCTACAAACTCTCAAAATCCGAGCCAGCTTTGGCCAAAACTTGGCTCGGATTTTCGAAATATTGGGTTTTAGGTCTTAGAAATACCTTAAAACCCGAGCCAAGTTTTGCTAAAATACGTTTTAATCGCCGTTTTACGCATTTAACCCCTCATTTTCCCTGTACTTCATAGCCCTCCCCACTATCGGGCGGCGTGTCTGAAGATCGTTGTATAATGGGGAAAACGGTTTCGCCGAGGGTTGTAATTATTTCCAAACACTATATATTGATGAAAACTAACAGGGAAAAATAAAAAAATCCATGGGAAAATTGGTGACCATCTTATTTAGTTTTTCCAGATCCTGTGTAGCGGGAGGAACTGTTTTTGAGATGCCTATTTACTAAGAAACATTGAACAATATCTTTAACCTAACCTAATCAAAACCTAACCTAACCTAACCTAGTATATTAGTGGACTATTTATGAATGTAAAATGTAAAAATATATTGTAACATTACCAAATTATTGAGATATATGTCCAGGTCCACCCGCTACACATGATGACACCGGTACTCAAAGGAGTACAAAGGAAATCAAGCAACAACAGATCTAGTGACTCTTCTAGGCTGCTTGTCCTCCAAAACACTGAGGATCAAGTGTCCAAACAGTGGTTTAGAGTGGGTAAGGGAACATTGGAAAGGGAACTACTGCCCTAGAACTAACGTCCGTGGCAGGATTAGGAAGTTGTAGGGGACAGATGGGTTAGTAACTGAGGGGGGGATAAAATAAAGTTATTCATTTACAAACGCAGTCAGTCGCGGGTTTGATGCGAGATGTTTGTCTAAGCGGAGTTTAAATGAATCAACGGTGCTGCAGTCTATAACGTCTCGGGGAAGCCCATTCCACAAGTTGACAACTCGATTGAAGAAGAAATTCTTAGATTCGTGTGAGTTAAAAGATTTACCAATAATTTTGCAACCGTTTCCCCGCGTGTAATTAGATTGGTCGATAGTGAAGTACTTACTACAGTTCATATTGTCGATGCCTTTGATGATTTTGAACACTTGAATTAAGTCACCTCTTAATCTGCGCTGGGTTAAAGGAAATAGATTTAATTCTCTAAGACGCTCTTCGTATGGTTTGTTCTTTAGGCTAGGTATCATTTTGGTAACTCTACGTTGAACTCGTTCTAGCTTGTTTATATCTTTTTGGTAATAAGGGCACCAGGATTGAACGCAGTATTCCAGAAGAGGGCGGACTAAGGAATTGTAAAGGGTTAGGATAACTTCTTTGGATTTATGCTCAAATGACCTGCCTATAAAGCCAATTATTTTGTTTGCCTTCTTAACAACTTCTGAACATTGTTGACTCGGTTTTAGGTTACTCGATATTGTTACTCCCAGATCGGTTTCTTTGTTTACATTCTTAAGCTGAGTGCCATTCATCGAATAGTTTGCTTTCTCATTTAGGTATCCGATATGTAGTACTTTACATTTATCCGCATTGAAACTCATTTGCCAAATTTGGGCCCAACATGACAATATATCTAGATTGTGTTGCATATCGTCAACTTGTTCTTTTGACAGTACGCTATTTGCAATTTTTGTATCGTCAGCAAATTTTGAGATTGTACAGGTGAGACCCTCATCTATGTCGTTGATGTAAATTAGAAAGATAATTGGTCCTAGTACCGATCCCTGGGGTACCCTGCTACTTATATTGGTCCATTTAGATGCCTTACCGTTTATGACTACTCTTTGCTTTCTGTCGCTGAGCCAATTTTCTATCCCTTTCAACACACCGTCTTGTATTCCATGCGCTTTTAGTTTTAGCAGTAAACATTTGTGGGGAACTTTGTCAAAGGCCTTTTGAAAATCAAGGTATACAATATCTACAGCTTTACTCTCATCGTAGAGGTTGAGGATATCGTGGAAGAAGTCTAAGAGGTTTGTTAAACAGGAACGTTTTTTACGAAAGCCGTTTTGAGTATCTTTAAGTAAGTTATTTGCCTCTAAGTGAGTTACGAGTCTGTCTCTTATGACCGTTTCTAGCATTTTACATACAATAGGTAATTGGACGATAGTTACTGGGTAGGGATTTGCTGCCTTTTTTGAATATCGGTGTTACGTTGGCTAGCTTCCACTGATCAGGCATAGTCCCAGACTGCAAGGATTCATTGAATAGCAATGTCAGTGGTTTGGAGAGCTCATCCTTAGCTTCCTTTAGAACTCTAGGCGAGATTGTATCAGGTCCAGGCATTTTATTTACCTTGAGTTTATCTAAACAATTCAATACTTCGCTCTCTGTAACGGTGATATTGCTTAGAACATCTGAATTATCAATCTGAATCGGCGATGGTGTAGGGATATCACTGAGGTCTTCGGTTGTAAAAACTGATGCAAAGAAGGTATTGAGGGCATTACTCATTTGTACTTCGTCTTTGGTGTATTCTCCATTTTCATCGACTAACAGTCCAACAGTTGAAGTAACTACTTTTTTCTTTCTGATATAACTATAGAATTCTTTCGGATTTGTTTTACTTTGATTCACAACATGTAACTCCAGTGTCTTTTTACTTTGCTTAATTAACTTTTTGGCTTTGCGTCGTAGCTCTACAAATTTCACCCGTTCTTCGTCATTTTGTGAGGATTTTAATCTATCATTAGCAAATTTTTTAGCAAGCAGACAGTCTGAAATATCTTTATTCCACCATTTGGGCTTATCATTATGGCTTGGACGCCGTATTTTCGATGGTATGTAGTCTTGCACTGCCTTAAGGTAAGTGGTTGTGAAACACTCCCAAGATGTATTTATGTCGTTATTGTTAGTCAGAAAGCTCCAGTCAGTTTCTTTAAGCTTTGATTTAAGTTTATGAAAATTTGCTTTCTTGAAATTAGGGACTTTCTCAATGCTGCTATTTGTTTTGTTACTAGTAAACTTTAAAGTGAAAGTTATCGTACGATGATCGCTGTTACTGAATTCATCACCAACATTCAAATTCTCTATTAATTCTTCTTTTGTTGCGAGTACAAGGTCAAGCACATTATTACCACGGGTCGGAGATTGTACAAATTGAAAAAGTGAACTCTCTTGCAAGTTAGCATAGAGGTCGTGTCCAGAGTGTGAAGTAAGAATATCGCCCCATTTAGTCACGGGTAAGTTGAAATCGCCAAGAATTACTGTATCTTGTATGTTAGTTATTTCTGCAATTTGTTCATAAATTTCACTGTCAGTTTGCACTGATTGAGATGGGGGTCTGTATAATAAAGCTAGTGTTATTTTAGTTCCTCGTTTATTATTTAATAGTACGTAAGATATGTCTATATTCGCAATTTAAGGTTTTGACATTAAGACGGGATTAAGACTTTCCTTTATAAAAAACAGAACTCCTCCTCCATTTCTATTGATCCGACTTTTCTCAAACATTGTATAACCAGGAAGCGTATATTCGGCTAAAAAGTCTCTGTCTTCCGTATTTAACCAAGATTCTGTAATGCCGATTATATCATAATGTTCTGTAAACACGATTTCCTCTAGATCTGAAAATTTATTGCGTATGCTACGAGCATTTACATAAAACACCTTAAGAATATTAGAGTTGGATGTTACTGATTGTGCATTGTCTGAATTTTCAGTTCGTATTTGACTTACACTACCCTGTCTGGGGTCTGGTTGACCCAGTTTTTTTAATGGAAATCCTTGACTGCATCGTTCAGCAGACGACCAAGATGTGCAGCTCCTACTTCATTGAGATGTACACCATCTCCTGAAAACAAAGATTTATCATAGTAAAAATGATCCCACGTGTCGACAAAGCCGATGTCCTCCTCCCTGCAGAGTTTGGCTAGTCGGCGATTTGTACTGGTAGCTATGTTGTAGAATCGGTTTTCTACATCAATCTGGGGAACAATTCCTGAAATTAAGATTCTATTCGATTTTTCCTTGAAGGACCTGATCAGCCGCCGGTACTTGCAAAGTAGTTCCTCTGACCGCGTCCGTTGGACATCGTTAGATCCAACGTGGATGACATAGGTAGTGCTTGCGGGGGCGAGCCTGGAAACCTCTTCCACAGCCGCAACAATGTCGTCCACGCCGCCACCTGGGATACAGAATCGCTTTCTGGTCCTGGGTGCCCTGGCGCAGAACTCGGTTAGTTGGCCACGGACCATGGAGTCGTCCACAAGCCGAACTTCTTCCGTTTCCTCTTCCTCGTCAATAGCCAGAATTTTGAAGCGGTTTTGGCATGTTGTCGGGATGACCTTCCTGGTACTGGTACTGGGATGCATATTGTTTCTCACTAACTGAAAATTGTCCTGGGGGGGGGAGTGAGAGTAGAGTCATTATTATTTTCTGCAACATCTAAGGTAGCTGCTGGTGTGGGTACCGGTACCGGTACTGTAGGTACTGGAATGGCGGTTGACATCGTAGTGGTTTCTTGGGCCGAGGGCACTCCTACGTTGAGTGTGGCAAATTCTTGAAGGGATTCAAGCTTCGTAGTCAGGGCATCGATCTTGCGGTGAGCTGCATTCAATTCATCCACAATCTTCTCTCGGAGCTGGCAAAATCTACAAATTTGGACATCAGTATCAACAAACATGGTAGGGCCAAATTTACCGGAACAACTCGTGCAGGTTCGTTGCGGCGCCATGACGATATAATCACAATATGGCTGAAAATCACACAAATTTATGTTAGCAAAATGGTACAATTAAAGCCTGAAAATCACAAAAAATGTATGTTAGCAATGTGATACAATTAATTCCTGAAAATCACAATTTTTTTTGTTAGCAATATGATCAAATTAATATGCCTGTAAATCACAAAAAATATGTTAGCAATAGAACTGGAAAACAGTATACAGTACAGTAACAAAAAAATATTTGTTAGCAATATGGTACAATTAATGCCTGTAAATCACAAAAAGAATATGTTAATCACAAAAAGAATATGTTAATCACAAAAAGAATATTATGGCTGTAAATCACAACAAATATGTTTAGCAGTAGAACACAATTTATGCCTGAAAATAAAAAAAAAATTGATGTTAGCAGTATGACACAGTTAAAGCCTGAAAATTGTAAATGGACTAGTAATTTGTTACAAAATTTACTGGAAAAAAAAGTGGGAGAGGGTTAATTTAGCCTAGTGAGAAAACTGGAAAGCAGTATACAGTACAGTAACAACAAATATTGGTTAGCAATATGGTACAATTAATGCCTGTGAATCACAAAAAGAATATGTTGATCACAAAAAGAATATGTTAGCACTAGAACACAATTTTATGCCTGAAAATAAAAAATAAAATTATATTAGCAGTATGACACAGTTAGGCTAAAGCCTGTATATTAGTTTATACAGTGGTCGACACAATACTAATAATAATGGAGTTAGTAATATCCCTGGCAAGAGTGTGAGAGGCCTATTTATATGGTGACAAGTATCTGAAATGCGATTAATAAATAGGCTATCAAAAAGTATTACAGTAACTAAATTATTCTAACCCAATATTAAAACTATCTTGACAAATGTTAGTGTGTGCGATTTATATAGATAACCAAGATAAAAAGTTTAACCAAGTACAGTATTGGCTAGACTTTGATATATAAAATACAAGAAGAGGGTTTGTTTATGCGTACACAGGTGGCGCTGGTATCGGCGGCGTCTCTACTAACTTGACAAATAGAAATTTGAAAAACAAACGTTTATCAGTCAAAACTACAGTACAATGTCATGCAAAATAACTACTGGGTGGTTTGCTAAGCACTTAACTACAGTGAGGGCTAAAATATCTACAATAAGTGCTAGAACTTTATAATATGAAACAAGCAAATAGTTTGTTTACTTTAGAGCGTCGTCCGTCACTAACCGGTACAAATGTAAACAAAAGCAGTCTCAATAAACAAACGTTTATCAGTAAAAAACACAGCAAAATTACATGCAAAGCAACTACAGGGCAGTTAAGCTAGAGCTTAGCTACAGCTCATGCAAACAAATAAGGGGATGAGTAATGGAGTACTCAAGTTATGGTCAAATTTCGAGCAGCAAGAGCGAAGTGCTGTTGGCGGGTTGGCGCGTCGGGCTCGAGAGGAAGGGTTGACAGTGTAAGGTTAGTAATGTGCTATTGTGCTGGGATTGAACTCTCGACCTCTTGGGTGGGGTGTCTTAGATAGGTGTGCAGTGTACAATCGACCAAATAAGTTACTCTATGCCAAGTATATTCTGATCCATAATTGGTATCAGCGAGACATAAAACTTGATTTATTCGTTTCGAGGGAGATATGCAAACATGTTCCTACACTTACCCACACAATTCAACACTTGACAGACATTAATACAACACAGAGCGAGCCAAACGTAGTAACAGCTGAGACGTGACTTAATAGTGCTACCGTATAGTATGAGAGTGTTATGTGCTGTGTGTGTGTGGCCTGATGAAATACTGTATATCCTCTTTTATTTTAGCTTTGGGTGTGTGTTTTACTACATCTATAATATTCTTCATATATTTAATGTGTTTTATCTCAGTTGTCCTAATCTCGACTCTTTTCACGTGTGTGTGTGTATGTATGTATGTATGTATGTATGTGTGTGTGTGTGTGTGTGTATGTGTATGTGTGTGTGTATGTGTGTGTGGTCTTAGGTATCAAGGTGTTAAGAGGTTGGAGAAATAAACAGTACTGTAGGGGTCTCTCTCTCTCTCTCTCTCTCTCTCTCTCTCTCTCTCTCTCTCTCTCTCTCTCTCTCTCTCTCTCTCTCTCTCTCTCTCTCTCTCTCTCTCCTCTCTTCTCTCTCTCTCTCTCTCTCTCTCTCTCTCTCTCTCTCTCTCTCTCTCTCTCTCTCTTTTTTTTTCAAGGCCTATCACACACCAACACAGGCCAGATTAAAGACCCATTCATTATTAGACTTTAATAAGACTGTTGATGAGTGAAGCCTAGAAGATCGATTTCAAGCAGTCTGAGCGCTCCCCCATTGATTCGGTGCTCTCCTCTCACTTCCTTAACCCTATTTGGACCGAGGGAGGTGTTGTTGATTTTCTTCTGTTTCCGCTTCATTAGTTTGGAGATTTAAAAACACTTCACCCCTTTCGTTTGGCGATAATAAGACGCTTCGCATTCAGGTGTCGAATTTCTTTCTGGGCGAGCCATAGCGATTCTGTTTCTTATCCCCTTCTGTATCGGCAAAGTCTTTTAAATTTATTCTAGCTATATTTAGTCGATTATATGAAGCTTAACACTCCACGAGCGGCTAGGTTAATAACTTCTACTACCTGCCCAGCGGGCATATTTGCCCTCAATGAGCTTCATTCCATGCTCTTTTTCATGCATAAAGAAGAGCCAGAGCGTAATACAATTATGTATCCGTGAAAGGGCGTTAATTGAGCTTTCCAATGACACCTGAACCATCCTTCTACGATCACGGGTTGTCTTGCAACGATCGTGCAACTCGAAGGAAAAATCCCTAAAATACGGTAATTTCCTTACATAATTCCCTGTCTAGCGAGGCAATGGGTGTGGATGTGTGTGGAGGTGGAGCCAGTTGCGGCGCGGGAGCTGTGCCGAACGGTCAGAGCCAACCTACGCTCCTCCCACCGCTCGGACTCTCTCTCAGAGCCAATTATGTGCTCAACATCGCAACCGACTTAAGGCGGGCCCCGCTCTTTTGTCCATGGTTCTCTAGACTGCCTTAAGTTGGGCCCCACCAATTTGCAGCAAGTTAGGAGCATTATTAAGGCTTTTAAAGGGTTAAAATCGAGTGCAAATGGCCGGGAGCGCATCGGGCCAGACAGCCGACTCCGAGGGCTTACCGCCGCCCATTAACTCATGTTCCTTGTGTTCTCGAGAGGCCTGCAGTGTAGCCAGTAGTGAGCATAGCTGGGAAAAATATACCGCTATACGCTAAACTCCCATGTTCGTGGCACCACTGCAAGAGAACCACGAGTGCTATGTAGCTCGTTCTGGTCTCATTTTGAAGCTTTTAGCGCCTAGTTTTTTGCTGAATAAATTTCTTTTCATGCAGATACTTGATTGATCATTCAGGAGGGCCTGAATATGCCCAAATGAGCCCAAAACACCCCGATAGACAAGGGTTAAGTAGGCTAATATGATGAGCTAACTAAAATAATTGTTCTGTAGCCTATGAGCCATGAAGTAAAACAAAATATGAATTAACAAATGATGATTTGTCTAATAAATTATGAATAAATATATTTCAAATTGCAGCTAATTGAAGCTAAATACTTAAATCTTGTGAAATTCTGAATATAGGCTAATCGTCTAATGATTTTAACAAACTGATATAGCCTAATGACTTATGATTCTCAAGGAGTTAAGCAATTTTCCAAAACCGCTGGGTAAAATCGTCTACTCTACCCTTTCCTGGGCTGGTGAACCATCAAATATATTTACTATTGTTATGTTTGTGTTTTTGTTTTGCTGGCCATGCATCTTGCCAGCAGAGCATCTTCAGTTCACTCATATTTTACTACTAAATTACGGGGGTGTGGGTGGGTGGGTGGGTGGGGGAGAGAGAGAGAATGATAGGCCTATTTTATGCCAAATACGGGCTATGACAACATTTTACCCCCTTTATATTCTAAAATCTAATGTAGGCCTAATACAACTTCACGATATTTGCATAGCAATTCCTTGCGGTAATGTTACTAATATAGTCAAATCAAATAATTATTCATAGCTTCCGATAGTCAACCTCGGAGTTGGAAATCTTAACGTAAGGGAGACCGGCCATGTTTTCCTTTTAACGCCATTTTAGAGCCATGATTATCAACGACGTGAAGGTGGTTATATTCTTATATTTTAGTTTTGATTATAAATAATTTAAATCTGAAGATTAAACTATGTATCCCATACCAGTGATGCCAAATATTTATTATAATTATGGACACATTGAGTGTAAAGAGCGACTAATGACACCAGTGGTACCAATATGGCGTCGGTTGGCCGAAGTGTTCCAATGGGGTCGTTACCAGAGTCTGGTGGATCATTATGAAGGACGGGAACCATATAGGGGCTATGAATGTATTCCTACATTACTTTATTCACTCTGAAGACTATTCTATAATGTAGGCTATAACTAAATACCCGTGATGTTACTGCTAAAAATGAAGTCATTGGGACAAATGGTTCACAATTACGGGGTTTCGAATCTTGAATATTGCGCGCCATGTCTCGAAGCCCATGAGTCGGTGGGTGATGCGGGTGGTGTGAGCGGCAAGAACCAATGACAAGCCGCCAACAGAGAGCGGGCGTCATTCTGTAGTGAACCAGCTAGAGGGAAGGATCGGGTAGCTGTTTAGGAGAGGTAAATAGAAGTTCTTTTGGTTATACTATTTTTGTATGTTCTAAGGACGATCATGAGGATTTCTCGTCTCCATATCCTGTCTTGTTACTGTTGTTTTGCTTAGGGTAGTAGTGTAGCCAGCCTGTGCAGACGAGGGGGTTGCTGGGAGTCTCCAAGCACAAAGCAGCAGGTCAGGGTGGAATCACACCTTGGCGATTTTGCCTGGCGATGGGCTGCGACGCACAAAAAGCACTGCACGCACTGTCGTCTCCATAAACGTCGCCCAGCATCCCCACACGTCGGTATAAAGTCGCCACGCACTGCCACAGCGTCTCGCGGCGCGGCTGGTGCGGCGACCAAAGCCAACATGTTCCCTTTCGTCGCCACCACTGTCAAAAATCGCCACGGGATGGCGACCGTCGAACAACAGTCGAAGAAGCGTCGCCATAATGTGCGACGGCATGGCGATGGCATTGCGGTGGTGTAGCGGCCGCCGCCATACATCGCCATACATCCCATGATGTGGCAACACCGTGCGAGTGTTTGGCGGGAACGCTGCGGCCGCCGTGCTAGCATCCCTCCATAAGATAGCATCCCTCCATAAGATAGCATCCCTCCATGAGATTCCAGGTAGGTAGTAGGGGTAGGCAGCCCCGCCCAGGGAAGTACTACCGCCAAGGTTTCGGGAGACTCACGGAATAGCCTGAATTCCATTTTCTCTCCCAGGCCTTGGTAGCTGGATACATATCTTTCTGCCTCACACATCAGGGGTATCAGGAAAACCCTCTTTATATAACACACATCCAACTTCACGACATTGCCCTACATCGCTATCCTCTATCCATAAAACACTACTCTTCCCACTACATATCATACATGCAACACCATACACTTACCTAATAAATATGGCAGTACAATTGTTAAGAGCAAACCTGGTGGTCCCTCGGATATCCACCCCCGGCAGGGTTGGGTTCATTGACACAGGGCCCGCCCGGTCGTCATCATGCGACTGTGTCAAGAGCATTGCAACGTCCCAAGCTGCTCGTCGGTGCAGCTTTTTCTTTAGTAATATAAGGGGACTTCACTCTAACATCAATTCTGTACACCAATTTCTTCAAGCAGAATCCCCTACTCTCCTTTTTTTGACAGAGACTCAAGTAACATCCACATCTGACACGTCTAGATTTAATTTTCCAGGTTATCAACTGCTCCAAAATTTCAGACCTAAAGGAGGTGTATGTTGCTTCGCAAAATCTGAAATTGCCCTGGAGGAGGTTACTAGTTTCAATTGTCCCTATTTTGATTATTCTATATACAAATTAATTTCTGCTGGTAAATTTAAATACATATGTTGCATCTACCGTTCCCCAAATACTCCTCCAGAGCAAAGTCTTTTTGATTCTTTGTCCTCACAACTCAGTGTCCTCAACTTAAATGCTTCTTCTGAAATCACTGTGTTGGGTGATTTTAATGTCCTAATGTTGAATGGCTCACTCATTCAGCCAGGACTGATGATGCTGGTCTTGAATGTGAGCTATTTGCAGACTCATTTAATCTCACTCAACTAGTCAACCAACCCACCCGTGTACCAGATAATCCTAATCATAATTCCCACCTACTGGACTTATTTTTAACAACCAATTCAGAAAATTATGATGTTACAGTGAGGTCCCCGCTTGGATATTCTGATCACTGTCTGATACAGGCCACCTGTCTATCACCTACCACACCTTCCCACTCTGAACCTGTTTTGGTGACTAAATGGCATTACGATAGGGCAGACTGGGAGGGTCTTCAAGGTTTCTTTATTGATATTTTCCTGGACCTCTTTCTTTTCTAATGATGCACACTCCACCTTGAGCCACATACAAGATTTTGTAAAAATTGGAATGGAAACTTTTATTCCTCATCAAAAGTACAGTAAAAGATCTAATTCACCTAAATGGTTTGACCATAATTGTGCTAGAGTAACTGAACAAAAAGCAATAGCCTACAATGCATACACAAGATCAAAAACACATGAAGCCTTTAATTACTTTAGAAACATCAGAAATCATGCCAAAACTGTATTAAACCTAACTAAATCAAACTTTCTCCACAAGCAGGCAAATAAACTTCTAAATAATCCAAATGATAACAAAATATTTTGGGTCTTAACTCATTTAAATCCAACTTCACTACTGCTTCATCCATTCCACCATTAAAATCTCCGACTGGCAATCTTGTAAGTGACCCAAAAGGTAAAGCTAACCTTCTTGCGGATATTTTCTCCACCAACTCAACCTTAGATGAAATAAATCAAGATGTCCCTGTACTTAATTTTAATTCGCCTGAAATTCCCTCACTTAAGATCCACACCAGACATGTCAAAACTATTTGCAGAATCTCTCAGTAGATAAGGCTCTGGTCCAGATGAAATTCCTCCAATAGTACTTAAGAATTGCTCCTTGGTGCTCGCTCCTGTATTGGCAAATTTTTTCCGTCTGTGTACTCATACCTCATGCTTCCCAGTACCCTGGAAAGAAGCAAACATTCATCCAGTTCCTAAAAAAGGTGCCTCTTCAGATCCATCAAACTATAGACCAATAGCTATAACTTCCACTCTTGGTAAAGTCTTTTGAAATTATATTAAATAATCACATAATTAAGCATCTTGAGAAAAATAAATTAATCAGTGATAGGCAATATGGTTTTAGACGATGTCGATCAACTGCAGACATTCTTTGCCTTCTTACGCATCAAATCAACCAAGCTACAGACCAACATGGTGAAACACATACAATAGCACTGGATATATCAAAGGCATTTGATAGAGTCTGGCATCAATCCTTATTGTCGAAGATGTAACACTACGGCCTTGCATCATTAGTTCCACTAATTTCTTCTTATCTTCATAACAGAAAAATACGTGTAATGGTAGATGGCCTTTATTCTCAATTTCACTCAATAAATGCTGGTGTTCCCCAGGGATCAGTTTTGGCCCCAATTCTGTCCTCATTCATATCAATGATCTCATATCTACCACTCATAATCCAATACATTCCTACGCAGATGACTCAACACTCACAGTTCCTTCACATTTACCAATTCTTTCACCCAACCCGATCTTATAAATTCAAAAATAAACACTGCAATTTCTCTGAACCAGGACCTTTCTAGAATTAATGGATGGGGACAAAGAATCTAGTTTCCTTTAATGCACAGAAAACCAAGTACATTCAATTTTCTAACCGACAGAATCTCACTGAATCCCATATATTTTTTAATGATGTAAATATTCCCACTTCCCCTAGTATTGACATTCTCGGTGTAACATTAACTACTAACTTGAGCTGGACACATTATGTTAGAAGCATTGCTAAGAATACCTCTAAAAAAATGGGACTCCTGTACAGAGTTCGAGAATTCTTCACTGACGAGCAGTTGGCCGTAATATATAAAAGTCATGTGCGTTCTCAGATGGATTACTGTTCACCTCTGTTGGGTGGAAGTGGAGTGGTTGCATTGAGGCAGTTGGACAACATTCAAAATAAAGCTATTAGATTAATCAATAACCCTGCAATCACACAGGACCTTCCTACATTATCCATACGAAGAAACGTGCATCCCTTGCATTATTCTACAGATATTTTCACAGCAATTGTTCCGAGGAACTTACTTCAATTGTGCCGCCTCTCCACATCTTTCCCCGCAGAACTAGGGCAGCTGAGAGCGCCCATGAATTTACACTTTCTCCTCCACAATGCAGAACTTCTGCTTATCAGAATTCATTTATCCCCAGAGCTACTACTCTTTGGAATTCACTTCCCTCGAATTGCTTTCCACAAACTTACAATTTACAAATGTTTAAATCCAGTTGTTATAAACATTTTATGAATGGAGGATGCCTTTAGGCACATGGATCTTTTTGTTTTATCTGTGTTTTTCCTTCCTCCGTTCATTGTCTTTAAAAAAAAAAAAAAAAAAAAAAAAAAAAAAAAGGTAAGCGCCGTATTTCTTACGGTCAACGTAGATGAGATCCATGGCGGGTACAGTCCGGTAATCAAATGGTGCGGATGAGAGTACAGCCTCAGCTTATATATGCCAGGTCCATTGTTTACCTAAATCGCCGCTACATCGTCGGACGCCGTTCCAATGCCGCACCTCCATTGATCATCGTATTCACATTACGATGAAGAGATTACTTTGTCGCGTCGCCACGGGTACACCGAACGCTACGTTGTACGCCGTGGCTCTCCATACGCCGCTGGCCCACGTAACACCGTAGCTACTACGTGCATGCCTTTGTCGTGATATCACACCGATGGACACCTATGGACACCGTCCGTCGCCAATTTGCCACGATTTGGGCCACGATTTGGCGTCGCAGCCCATCGCCATAGCCCATCGCCAATGTGTGATTCCAGCCTTAGTTAGTGTTTGAACTACTGTACTGAGACCTGATCGGGAATAGGTTACAGGAAGTGAGATTTACTTTCAGCTATATCATCTCGGCTATAGCTACATTGAAGTAAAATGATAAACTAGTTACGGTTTATAATCACTGTATTTAGGCTATAGCCTATGCCAAGAATAAATAGTTTCTGCAAATCTTATGATGTAATATAGTTGTTAGGAAGTAAGGGTAGCATTAAAGATTTGTATTATTAATAATAATATGCCGAAGCCTCTAACCAGGGTGCAGAAACACCTGCAGGATGAATCCACACAAAACACCCGGAGGCATTAGGCCTAGAGCAACTTAGAAAAGGGAAAACCAAAAAAACAAACATATAGGGTATATATATATGTATATATATATATATATATATATACAGTGTACACAAATATAATTAATAATAAAATATTACGCAATGGAGGATGTCAACTATAGGCTAAATATAGGCTAATGCAATAAAATAGAATAAAATGTTTAACAATTAGAATTAATGCTGCAAAAAAGCATTAACTCTAGGCTTAAAAATAGAGATAATTATACAACGGACACAATTTTCTTCCAATAGGCTACTGTAGTTTAATTTTGTTTGTTTCGCTTCCCTATCTTTCGAAAATACTACCTCCAGGCTAAGCTCAGTGTAACCTACTGTAGCCTATAGGCTACATCCCCTTAGCCTATTCAATTTCGGTGACTGCAATTTCTGAATAGCTACCGTATATACGAAAACTTTTGGAAGCATCGGAAACCAATTATTAATATAATTATAGTACAAAAAACTCTTACATACGAAATGTTTCCGTACCTCTTCGTGTTGCCCCCCCCCCCCCCCCCCCCCTCCCCCCGGCATCTTCATGGCTCGACTCAACAGTGAAACTTTCACGGTTCACCAGCATTGGAGATAGCAATACAGTATACTGTATACATAGATCATATTTTCTTGCGGCATTTGTGGACATCTGATCTAGTAAAATATAAATTATTAACAAAAACCTTTCCATTAACTAATCGTTCAGATGAGAAAGTATTTAAAATACCAAAATAGATATTAATAGTGTGTAAAATAAAGTACTGACAACGAAAGAAAACTATTCCATGGGGTACTATTCAATATTTCATGCAATGATCATTAAAATATGTACTTTTATTGATGTAGGCCTACTGAACTAAATATATTTCCTTGTAGGGCCGTGGTGAAGCACGTGCCCCCGTTACCCCCCCCCCCAGGTACGCCACTGATTTATTCACATGAAAAGCAGTAGGAAAACTGTTTGGAAAACTCGCGCATGTCAATCGGAAAATTTACCTATATTTTGTCTAAAGATATTGGTTTATTTTCCTTCCAATTTATAATTTTACTTAGTTCTACTGTACTTTGATTATTTTTTCAGTTGCATGCGCTCGCTGCTTGCATCATTTAATCTTAAACGTTTCTAATATCCTCCCTCTCCGCTTTTGCTCCTTTCCCCCCAAACTCATGCCTCGTCTCTTGGTTTGCCCTTCCAATCTCCCTAGTTTCAAATAGTCTATTTCACCGTTCTTCGTTCTTGTTTCTTGGATCACCTTTCTGTTCACTTTACCACCACTCCTGTGTTTACTGATGGCTCAAAAACTTCGGTTGGGTTTGCAGTCCTTTTCCCCCACTTGTTCATACCAGTATTCTTTGCCTTCTGAGCTTTGCTATTTTCTTTACCTTAAGATTAAAGTTTCCTTTCCCTCTTCCTTCACTTTACTGATTCCCACAGTGCTCTCCTCTTAATAAGGAACAGTCCTCCCCTGCTATTCATCCTTTGATTCTCTATCCATGAATTGCTTTTCAGTTTTCCGTCCGCAAAAAGATTGTCACTTTTGCTGGGTGCCCAGTCGTATGTTCTGACTTTAGTAGGCTATTGGATATTTTACTTTTTATAGGAGTTACTTTGATTGTTTACTCTTGGTTAAACATTTTAAATTAATTTTAGGCCTACTGTGTAACCTTTTGGAAATCTTAAATTTGTTTTAGTTTAATTTGCTTTAGTCTTGCTAATTTTGCTCTTGACAATGCTAACAGGTTTTTGTTTTATATTTTGTAGAAGTTTTGTAAATTTGGTTTGTAGCCTATTATAACTTGGATTTATACTTTAACGTGGCTTTGCGTTTCTTTTCTATTATGACTCCTTCAGAGTAGCCTATTTGAGCTTTTGTATTTAAACTTTTGACCCGTTTGATTTAGAGTTCTGCTATTTATGTAATGCGAAGTTTCAGTGATTTTCACTTCCGGGTATAGTTTTGATTGACTGGGTTATTGGCTTATTACGAGAAACTACTTGTATATTTCAATAGGCTACACTTAGGATTTGGAGTTTGCTTTTTTTCCCTCAACATTGCTGGCTTATAAGCTTAGGCGGTACGTAGGCTACTTAAACTTGTGAATATTGCAGTTGGCTTAACATCTTATTTATAAATGTATTTTTTTTTGGCGTTATTGTGTTTTAAATTATTATTATTATTTTTTTGTTTATTGATTTTAATTATTAGGCCTATTCTTCACATGGTTTTAACTTGATTCGTTGACAATATCCCAAAAACAAGTTTCTGGACATATCACATTTCTGCAGTTGGTTACCGGTATTGTTTTGGCTTTAGACGGAAGTTTGCTTTTGGAGTTTGCTATTGGTTCTGCTTAACTTTTAGAATTTTATAGTTTTGCTTCTATATTGTAGATTCTTATTTTAGATTTATTTTATTAAATATACTGTACTGTATATTATAATATGTACATATTATTTATATTATTAATATATGTACATATATTATATTATATATATGTACAGTATATAAATAAGTATTAATTATTATTTTTTTTTGGGGGGGGGGGGATTTCTTTTGGCTGTTGCTTCGGTGCCTTTGTGTATGTGCACAAAGGGTACAGGGGGCTAGGAATCCTCCTTTATTTGTATAATTCTCCTTCTCGGCGAGACAGAAAAACGGGCGGGGGAACGCGAAAAAGGTCCCGGACCCTGAGAATACCAGCCCTATGGGAGCTCTTTTGGGGAGCTCAGTGGTCTGGTTAACCCTCTTAAAAAATAAAATTAAAAATTAAAATAGAAATTTTAAACGTTGTTTCTGTTCGGGCTCTATTTCCCTTCACCGGCCTTATGAGGGCCCCGGCCCAGTAGGATGACATATTACATCTTTCTCTCTCTCTCTGTTCGGGCTCTGTCTCGTGTCGGCCACCCCCAGCAATGGGATATGTGCGTGAGTATATACTGTACATACATACATACATACATACATACATACATATATACATTTATCTATTGCCAAACATCCTAACCACGAATGAACCCCTCCATCGAGACAACTCGTTTGATTCTCTATCTTGTTTTGGGGGATGGTTGCTAATGCCCAACTGAGCATATTTATATATTATAATGTAAAACTTGCAAAATAAACAAACCAAAACGTATACGAACACAGTAAAAAGACAAAACAGCGAATCAAAATCGCCATGTGGAAACAACGCTTAAGTAAAATAATTATTTATACATAAAAGAACACAATCCACCACATAGGGTGTACATCACTACATGAGCAAGTTAATTTTTTTCTATGTGGATGAGGGAGACAAAAGGCAAAACTGCCTGTGACAGGGCCAAAATCACAGTCAGTATCAGTCTTGAGTCATTTTAGTGGTTGATTCCATTATAGTTGTTACAGTATAATATTATACAGTATTGATTTATTTCATTTGTATTGAATATCTATTTTTAGTTTATATTTACTACAACAAATAATAATAAGCTTCCAGATTTAGAAACTCATAATTTAAAACTAAATCTATGTATGTGTGTACAGTATGTATGAATGTAATGTTAACCTTTTCACACACAGGACGCCATTTGAGCCTCTTCTGGGATACTTTAAAGCCTTTGTGACCATCAGGGGTGTTTAGAAACCTTTAGTTTAGTTACTTCAACCTCTGCAGTTGTCTTTGAGCTAGCTGTGGGCAGAAAATAATTTTGGAGAGGTAATTATAAGATACAAATACAAAATTGGAAAAGTGGGGATTAGGCCTGAGCATATAGATTGATATATATAGATAGATAGAATTATAAGATTGAGAAAACTCTAGTTCTGATTGCTAATTGGCAACCCGGGCGTCCATACGTGCGTGAAAGGGTTAAGTTTAATATTCCATTTGTATTCTTGTCCGCAGAATAAACAACATGAACTCCCACGACATTCCGTACCTCAACTTGGTGGGACCTGATGGTAAGTACAACACAAGGCCCAGATACTGTACTCAAACATATCCTAAGGCGGGATGGGCGTATTTATTTTCTCATTTATGTATCTTTTTATTATTTTAATAGTTTCCTCCCTAATCCTCCATCAACCTAAAATTAAGGGGACCGACCGCTTTTTAACAGGGGGTGTCACTGAACTTGGTCCGATTTCAATAAGATTTCGCACATATACTGTATAGAGGATGATTTTACAAGGATTTTTTGTCAATTGTTTTTTTATCGTAGGTCAATCTGCATTAGGGTGGAAATTAGCTCGAAAATAAAATAAAAATTCGGAAGTCGAATAATTCGAAACCCAAGCACTATAATATTTTCAGAGGGATCAGACAACTCAGGACAAGTGGTTTTACAACTCTCTTGATCCATTTTTTTTATCTAATTGCGGAATTAGGCGACTCGGAAATTAGGTAATGATTTTGTACTCGGTGGTTAGCTACATATGCCAAGGGGCTGTGTCTCAAATTAAAAACAAAGGCGTCAAGAGCTTCATAGAGCATTTCACGCGCTTTTCAATGGTATATACTGTAAAACATTCCTAGAGGCCCAATAATACATTAATTATTTGATCCCAAAGTGCGACAAACAGGTGTTGAGAAAAACATGTGAAAGTCTAAGGTAATTGGTGAACATTTTTAACTTAATTTGTTTTGGTTTACAATATTTTACGCAGGAACACGGCAGAGTAGAAGATACAGCTTTTGGGAGGTTGTAGAGTATTTTACGATCTTTCCATTTATATATGTAAGATCCTCGTACGACCAGTAGTTATTGAGCCTGTCAATTTCAAAGTTCGCTATATAATGTTTTTAGAAATACAGGAAAAGTTTGGAAAACATAAAAAAAACACAATTTCCAATGGGTTTTCACTAATTACATTTCACTGGCTTATGAAGGGATGTTGAATTAACACATTTTAACACCTAATGGTATTTTCAAGATTTTGAGCTTTTTAAGCCTAAAAAGCGGCCGGTTCCCTTAAGCATTGTTTCCACATAGCCTAGCGATTTTGATAAGTTCTTTTGTCTTTTTACTGTCTTCGTTCAAGTTTTGGTTTGTTTATTTTGCAAGTTTTGCATTATAATTCTTTAGGTTGTTCTTAAGTAGAATAACAAATATGTCGGTAACTTTAACCCTCTCAGAATTATGGCATATTGTATTTTATAATGGGTAACTCCAGGAGATTTGATTAAGTTTAGGAAGAATAGCTGTATTTGTCTTTAGAAAAATGTCCTTTAGAAGTGGCTAATTGTATTATATTTTGCAAGTGTTATTTCCACATAGTGATTTGCATTAGTTCTTTTGCCTTTATATATATATATATATATATATATATATATATATATATATATATATATATATATATTTTTTTTTTAAGGGATGAGGTCACGAGGAACCTATTTACCCTGGCAGAGACCTATTTTACTGTTAGGCGATCAGAACAGAGGCAAGGGGTGTGAGGAGATTGCCCAACTATCTCCACCAGCCGAGAATCGAACTCGGTCCTCCCGGTTAGAAACCGAGCGCTCTACCAATGTCGCTACTGGTCACCCCGCCTTTATTTTGTCTTTGTCCCAGTTTTGGTTTGTTTATATTGCAAGTTTTATAATTTAATACAGTATTAAATATTTTGTGTTTATATTGGAGGTAACATTACAGAATACTATATCATACAGTTTAGGAATATTGATTTGGTAATGATGGGTCAATAAGAGAATTTATTCAGTACCCCTTATATTTCTAGAAGTCCTCCTAATAGTAAAGTTGAAGCATTGCGTAGCTGCGGTGTTCTCTGTCTCCTTGACCTTTAGAGCATACGGTTATTAAGCCAATACAGGGTAAACTTACCTTGAATTATATGTAACCCTTTCAGTATTATGATCCCGTTGTTGTTCCTTTGTTTATACAGTATGTGTGATTCGTTTGCTTGGGAAACATTAACTTGCTCATGTAGTAATGTGGTGGACGTGTTGTTTTATTTATAAATTATTATTTTGCTTAAGCGTTGTTTCCACATAGCGATTTTGATAAGTTGTTTTGTCTTTTTACTGTGTTCGTCCAAGTTTTGGTTTGTTTATTTTGCAAGTTTTACATTATAATTGTAGCTATCAATTCACCACTTGCGAGTTTCAGGCTATAAGGAAGTTGGAGCTGTAGACATCGATATTTAGCAGAATTACCAAATAAGATATGGTTGCAATGCCTTTATTTATAAAATCAAAGTAAACATAGTTTTTTATCCATCAGAACCCTACATTAATTATTATTACATTTCTGTTTAATATCGATGCTTACGGTTCCAACTTCCTTATAGCCTGAAACTCGCAAGTAATCAATTGACAAGTTTATTCAGTTAGGACGAAGCTGTGAAAGGTAGCGAGTTAATTGACCACTTGCGAGTTTCAGGCTATAAGGAAGTTGGTGACGTAAACATCGGTATTAAACAGAAATACAATAATATAATTGATATCTAATGGATAAAACGTATGTTGAAATGAGTTGTATGTATTTATAAATGTACTACAACCGCATTTTAGCTGGTAATTCTGCTAAATATCAATGTAAAAAATCTCCAACTTTCTTATCGCCTGTAACTCGCAAGTGGTCAATTGAGATACCGGTACTGTATTTTTTTTCAGTTAGATTATAATGTAAAACTTGCAAAATAAACAAACCAAAACGTATACGAACACAGTAAAAAGACACTTAGATTTCTATACAACCTTCCTAAAGTGGAAGTTAAATCTTGAGGCAGTAACATTAGGTCTTTTAGTATTATGATGCCTTTATTCTGGCTATCAATAGACAGTTTGACTCAGTTTATGAAGAATTTGTGAAAACCAAGGAGTTGCATATTCTATCTATCTATATCTATTTACTCAGGCACATTCCCTTTCTTATTCTTTTTTGTTTTTATCTGGGGGTGGCCGACTTGAGACAGAGCCCAAACAGGGACAACATAACACAAAAGAAAAATAATGAACACACGTAAAGTTGCTTATTAGTCTACAGTTATCACTTACCGGTACTCCGTCGTCGACACCTGCCCGGGTTGTAACACAGCACCCCATACCATTAAACACATCATAGAAGACTGCATTTCACACAACCACTTACGCCAACAACACAATTTACACTCTTTGAGAGCTCTGTGGGAAAGCCCGACCGTGGCCATGGCCTTCCTTAAGGACTCGGGGCTGTTCGGCCAGGCAGCTTAGGGAACAACAACAACAACAACCGGTACTTCTATAGGTCCTTTCAAAGTTACGTAGACTCATTTTGCAGTATCCTTTACCCATTCGGTATTGTGATGCCTTTATTAATATTATTGTGGCCATCATTAGACAATTTTATTCAGTTTAGGAAGAACTTGTTGAACAGGGTGTGAAATGAAAGCCAAATCCATTTTTTCTGTCTTTATTATTGTACATGTATAGCGGAAAGTATGGTTTATAGTTCGAAATATGTCTTGGGGAAATGATAAAATGGCCAAAACAACACTACCGTACTTGATAATTTTCCTATATGCCTTTTTTTGAGTTACAGAGGGTAGAAGTCATGATTTCTTGCCTACTTACAGCGAATAGACTATAGGTATCCTCCTACCCTTGTAAAACTCACCTACTAGACGAGACAGAGTACGGGGCGAGGGAACATGAAACTGGACCCGGACCTTAAGAATTGGAACTTTAAATTTTGTTTCTGTTCGGGCTCTGTCTCAAGTTGGCCAACCCCAGCTATAGGGTATGTGCCTGAGTATATACCTACATACATACAGTATATAGTATTTATGTATTAGTTTATTATGATGACAAAGTGATCCCCCAACACAAAGACGTGACTGATTGATCCGTAGCTGATGATATTTATTCAATAATTTAAGTTTTTACATTGTTGTCATCCAGAAGTTAATTGAATTTTCATCAACAGGTTGGCAGCCATGGAGTGATGACAGTTTATAATGGATAAAACACTCCAATTTGAAAATTTAGGTACGTTGTATGCTATATATACAGTATATAGCCTATTTTTTTTTCTTTTTTCTTTTCCCCCGTTTGGACTCTATCTAGTCTGTCTAGAGTCGGCCACCCCAGCTATGGGGTATTGTGCCTGAGTATATAAAAGATTTACATTTTAATTTAGCCTGCTCATACATCTTACTGGTTGTAGTTAAATATTATTCTTATGATGAATATTTACTTTTTTCCGTGAATCAAATGATCCTGCAGATCCAATTCCGAAACTCAAAAGTTGTGTTAAGTCATTAACATATTGTTTACACATTATAAATATACTGTACTTACTGTTTCAGGTGTGGCATGGGGGTAAACACGAGGAAGAAGGGGGACCATAAAAACCGGCCCAGCTCCCCTTAAGCTGACATACAAGTTGCCACCACCATTGCTAATGGGAACAAGGATGGATGTTGAGGACTGCTTTCTGGAAGGTAATTACTGAACTGTATAATGTACAATATCAATGCATCAAACATACAATGAATTAGAAAGGCAAGATCCTGTGTAGCGGGGAGAACTGTTTTTTAGATGCCTATTTACTAAGAAACATTGAACAATATCTTTAACCTAACCAAAATCTAACCTAATCTAGTAAATTCGTGGACTATTTATGAATGTAAAATGTAAAAATATATTGTAACGTTACCAAATGTTTTGAGATATAAGCACAGGTCTCCCCGCTACATAAGGTTACTGTTATACAATTGAAATAGTAGAAGTGAATTAGTGCCTATAGTATTTATTTATCCTCTTCTGTACCGCAACGCCTTTTTAATTTTATTCTAGCTACCGGTATATTTAGACGATATTGTATAGTTTAAGAAGGATCTGTGGTTGTCAAAAGGGATAGGTGAGATAGTTCGAAGCCTGTTAATTGTTGGAGGCCCTTTTGAAACTGAATGAAATCATCTAATAGCAGCCATAATGAAGTTAAAAGGACGTCGCCGGTACAGAAGGGGTTATTAGTTATGATGACAAAGTGATCCCCCAACACAAACACGTGACTGATTGATCCATAGCTGATATTTCTTTATTAATTTAAGTTCTTGCATTGTTGACATCCAGACGTTAATTAAACTTTGATCAACAGGTTGGCAGTAATGGAGTGGTACCAGTTTATGATGGATAAAACACTCCAAGGTGAACATTTAGGTACGTTGTATGCAGTACATGTATTTGTTTAACCGGAAAATGCAATAGGCCCGTTTATTACAGTTTCACCAGTGCTAAAGATTTTGCTTCAATTCGGACAGACGGTACTTAACTGAAAATTAAACACAGTGGATGCTTGGTGATGGTGAAAAGCCCCCAGATGATACCTTCCTCATATTCATCATCATTAATCTAATGCATCGCTTCCAGAGGAAGTGCCCCAAAAGGGATGGCCATGGCAGAAACTGCCTTGAGGTACCAAGACATGCCCCCACTGACCCACTCCACAGTGCCTTTTCCACTAAGTGGATTATGACTATTAACACTGAAGGAGCAGACCCAGAGCAGTCCCTTACCCGGATGGCAGTTCCACCACTGTTGTTGTTGTCGTTCCCCAAGCTGCCTGCCCGAACAGCCACTGTTTTGCTATTATATTTACCCCAGTGGGGCCCTGGCTGGAAGCATACCAAGCACAGGAATTTTCTGAAGATAGGAACCAGTGGTCCTCTGCTCCAGATTCCAGTCATAAAACTATATTGTCCCGATATGACAGCCTGGAGTGGAGACAACTATTTATCACTAGCCCATCCAATGTTTGGAGTCTTATGATTTTTTTTGTTTAATTATTGAGTACATTGTTTTTACCCTTTTTGAGCAATATATTTTTTAGTTTACCTCTGTCTTTGAAATTATAGTAGTCCTGATGACAAAGTGATCCCCCAACACAAACATGTGACTGATTGATCCGTAGCTGATGATATATTCTAACATGCCGTATATACAGTACTTGTTCCCATAATGCAGTTAAAGGACTCAAGTTTATACTTTCATTGACAGGTTGGCAAAAGTGGAGTAATCACTTGAGGATGGTTGAGCAAGATACCAGTAACTTTGAGGTAAGTTGATTTTATCTTGTTAACAATTTGTTAGTTTCTGTGGTAGATTGTGTTCTTTAATTATTATGTTACCTCCACCAACCGACTTTACTCCTAAACTCAATTAATGAAATCAACAAATACATGTGGCAGTCCAGGGATTCGAACCTAGGATGCTCACACCGAAATTCAGTACATTCAAAATATTATTTTATTAAGCGTAATTTCCACATCGATTTTGATCAGTTTTTTTGCCTTTATCTTGTGTCGTCCCAGTTTTGGTTTGTTTATTTTGCAAGTTTTACATTATAAATACAGTATTGTATGATGACCAAGTGTATATTGAAATTATATATACTGTAGATAGTATAACTGATTTGGCTTTACTTTAGTATATACATTTTGCAGTGGACTACATACATACTTTGATAGTGATGACCTAGTGATCCCCCAGCATGACTAAGTGACTGATTGATCCATATCTGATTACATTTATTTATCATTTAAGACTATTTTTTACTATAAAAAAGCTACATTTATACTTCTATTTTACAGATTGACTAGAGGGAGTGGCTTGCAGAAGAGAATGGAAAACCACTCGCATATACTGGTAAGTTGCATTATATATTATTAAGAATCCATGTATGTACTGTATATACTCAGGCTCATACCCCATAGCTGGAGGTGGCCGACACGAGACAGAGCCCGAACAGGGATAACAAAACAAAAAAACAACAACAACACAGAAATAACATTACACATCTAGGTTGCCCAGGAGAAGACCCAGAGACCTTGGCCCATTTGGGTTCTCCAACAAAAGACTCCTAGACCTCCCGGAGAGGTTCCGGTCTCAGCAGACAGACACGCAGCAACAAGATTATGTAATGTCACCTGGATGTTTAATGTATTTACGAATGGTGTGCTGAGGGACATAAAAATGAGAACTGCGGGTAGATGATTGGGTTTAGTAGGAAAGAATGGTGGGGATTTGGAGTTGAATCAATTGCTGTTTGCTGATCACACAGCGTTGGTGGCGAATTCTGTGAAGCTGAGAACTTCTAATGTAAAACTTACAAATTTACAAACCAAAACAGGGACGACATGATATAGATATAAAGACAAAAGAACTTGTCAAAATCGCGATGTGGAAATAACGCTTTAGTAAAATATGATTTTGAAATAATCGAACACAAAACCACCACATTGCAATGAAGTGTTCAGTTATACTTATCCCCTTCTGTACTGCAGCATCTTTTTAATATTATTCTAGCTATATTCAGACAATTTTGTGTAGCTTAAGAAGGATCTGTGGTAGTAGAAAAGGTTAAGTGAGATAGTTCGAAACCTGTTATTTGCTGAAGGCCCTTTTTAAACAGAATAAAATTGTCTATTAGTAGCCAGAATATAGTTAAAAATGCGTCCCCGGTACAGGGGTTATGGTCGATTAAGTCTCCTCTGTTGTCGTCGATGAGGGAGTCGCCCCACAAGTAGAGAATGGTACAGGTCTCCCTCACTATCCGATGCCCCGATTTACGATATCATTATAGGTTTTTAGGTGTTTGGGTTTTGGCTGATCCGAGAACGCATCCCCATTTATATTAGGGTTCGCTATAGGATTTTTTCCATATAAGATCGGCTTTTAACCCTTCTTTGGCGGCGCCCAGCTATTGTCGAGTGAAATAAATGTGGCCTATGTGGCGGGTCACGGCTATTGTCGAGTGCAATTTTGAGCACGTAATGTGCTCTGAGAGAGAGCGGAGCGGTGGGAGGGGCGTAGGTTACCTCATGACCGCTCGCCACGGTGGCCGTGGAGCTACTGAGATGTACACCTTTGTACTCCACCCTCTCTCACTCGTTTCACACGTAATTATGTAAGAAAATTACCGTATTTTACCGATTTTGCCCTTCAGTTGCACGATCGTTGCAAGACAACCAGTGATTGTAGAAGGATGGTTCTGGTGTCATTGGAAAGCTGAATTAACGCCCTTTCAGGGATACATACTTGTATTACGCTCTGGCTCTTGTTTATGCATGAAAACGACCACGACCACCACCCGCTCTTTGAGTGTTAAGGAACGTAACCCATCGTAAATCGAGGGAAACTTGCAACTTAAATGTTAGATGATAACACTATTATAATGTACAGTATAATTTGCAAAACAAACAAACCAAAACAGAAAGTGCACAATATAAATTCATATCACCAACCCACCAATTAACTTACAAATAAACCTAATAAATGAAACGATGAATACATGTGGTACTACATGAATTTGAACCTAGGATACTTGCACCAAAATTCTGCGCATTAACCATTACACTATCACGACCGTTAAAGGTTTATGCACAAGCCTACGATATACAACCTAAAAGAACCCATCAAAATCACCATGCGGAAAGAAAGAACGCATTGAAGATTTAGCAAAATTATAATATTTTTTTTTTAAAAGTTTATAGCTTATTGTAATAAGTAACACCCCGTACTTTCATAGCCACCTCCTTGGGGATCAAGGCGTCTGACAATGAATATCATAATTACTTTTACCAGTATAAGCTATACAACCCTATCTTGTCATATAGAATTAATTAAAATTGCTATGGTATTCATTTTGTTATATGACAAATGTAGGATATCCCCACTTTAAAATCCTTACATTCTAAAAATACAGTAGTAAGAGAAATCTACAGACCAAATGCCCTCTGCATGTAGGGACCAACGTTCAGAGGGCTTAAGATAAAAATAGTTAAGATAATATAGATGATGAACCTTTTTATATTTGGTGAATAATATGATCCTGCAGATCCAATTCTGAACATTTTACTGTGTATAGAAATAAGTTAGTGGTTATTGGGATGATGTTGATGTTATACTTGTTTTTTCAGGTGGTAATATTCGCCCTGACTGGTGTAGATGGTGTGACCGACTCAAGACAGAGCCCGAATAGGGACAACACAACACAACAGAACACACAAAACACAAATTCACACAAAACACAAATTCACACACATCTAGGTCACCCAGGAGAAGACCCAGAGACCAGGGATCACCTAGGTCCATACATACATACATAAATTTAAAGACCAAACGCTCCACACTAAGCGCGGTTCTGGTCTCACGTCTTAATGGCGGCGCTCCAGGCAGCCCTGTTAAGAGCTGCCTCACTTGTAGGTTCTTTGATTTAAGATAAGACTAATGAATTAGTTTAATTTGTATGCTATGACATGATAGCTTAATGAGGTAAGGCTTGGTTTTTATGGTCGCCTTCTCCCTCGTGTTTAGCACCATTAGTTTTAGATTTTAAGACGTTCGGCCATTTAGTTTGGCGATTTGAAGACCTTTAGCTCCTTTTCGTTGTGTAAATACAGCTAGAAAAAAAATATAACAAGCGTCGCTGGTACTCAAAGGGTTAACATATAAAACTTTAAAGCTAACTCAAAAGTTACTGTTCAAATTAATATAACAAACTCATTAAAATTAAAAACTATCAAAACGACATCACACTAAACAAAATCTTTGTGGAAAAATGGTTAAATTTATTGGAAACTTAACTTTTATTTTTTTTTTATTTTTTAATATCCACATAATTATCTGTACACCACTACCATGCAATCATGTAATTAGGACCTCGGCATTATCAACAACAAGTTATTGTGCCACTGACAGCTTTGTCTTGATAGTGTAATTATTAGGCCAGGTTTTTACTGGGGTCTGATTGGTTTGATGAAGTGGGTTCTTCCTAACTGGAGAAGTCAATATTGTTTTACCACAGACACAGAAAGAAAATAGAGGATAATTATCACAAGACGTGCATTCATATTCCATTTATTGGCACAAAAATATCGCATACGTAAGGCTAGAACAAAATGGTCAAGAACAACAATAATAGATGCACGAATGAGGCTCCACTAAGTCTGACTCGTAAGACTGGATTATTCTATGTAATATCTAAGTAAATATGGGGGACCGCTTTCTAATTGAAAGATTACACTTGTCCTGTATTTATTTCAGAGATAAGAATAGCACTCCTTTCAATCGAGGATTTACACTTGTGCTTAGAAAGGCTACGTAGTAATTATATATGTGAACTTTTGGTTTTTACCTGCGTAGAGTTATTCTGGATAGGAAGCTGAACGTAATTATTTTCTGTGTTAATTCACTATGGTGCTTACGAATAAGTTAACTTGAATTTATTTGTTATTTGTTTTACCAGAATTATTATCAGTACTTCCCTGATTTATTTGGGTTTCACTAGTACTGGACTTCCTTTCTCTCGCTTTTTGCATAAGCTCCTAGTATCCAATGTTTCTAGAATACTTCTTTATATATACCCGGTAGATATGTTTTGACTACTTTCCACTTTTTGATCTTTGTATACTCTTTCTCTGAGAAGACACTAAGTATATATTCTTTCCACAGTTAGATCCTCTATAACTTATAGGTATAACAACTTCACTTTAGATGTGTAGAATAAGTAATCCAATCTTCGGTAGATGCGTTGGCCGTGGGGGGGTTGTCCTGTCGTAACTGGGTTAGCACAGTTTTACTAGAGTTCTTGAATTGGAACCTTGAATACTATCTACCTAGCCATCGCAAAGGTAAAATAGAATCGAGTTAACGCAGGAGTGAACTGACTACTCTGGTCTTTGAAAGAACTTTGATGCAGAACTGAGGGTTGATGAGTTTCTTGCGGTTTGGTCTATCCCGGATAAAGCTACTATCCCTTCGGTAGCGTACTTTATCCACAATAGCGCCGGGGTTGGGGTAGGGGAGGATATTAGTTAGCTTCCTTCAAAGAGTCTAAGAAACCAGCCTTGTTGATACCCACTTCAAACAATTATTATTGGCGAGTGACTTCAGTATCGCAATTGTTTTTCCGTCCATCGACCACAAGAACAATTCTTCAACTGAGCCCTCAATCTTCAAGCTGTCCTTACGCCCATTGACCACAAGAAACGGCTCTAAATTGAGATACTTAAATGAAAATCGGCGGGAGTATATATCTCCCTTTTTACCTTGCCAGGTCGGTGGAGTGATTAGGTGACAGAAAGGCACCTGGCAGCCGGTATCTTGCGGTGATTAATTCCCTGTGGCTTTGAGTGGGGGTGGGCTGTCTGGACCCTACTTCTCGGCTTCCTTTGTCCCGGAGGTGGCGCGGGGGTGGGCAACGAGGGCGAGGGTAGGTACGGTTTTGATGGCGCCATTCTTGGTGTCGCCTGTCTTTCTCGCTTCTTTCCTTTCTTGGTACTTTGGCATTGTCTCGGTTGATGACTATGTCCTTTCCTGGTGTTGGAGGACAGTCCCTCTTGTAAGTAATGGTTCGAGCACGTTTGTCTGGGCTGGGGGTTGTGCCCTTGTTGAGTTGAGGGTTAGTGGGAGAATTTAGTCTTTTCCGTTTCTTGCTTTTATTTTCCTGGACTTTGGAATTGTTGATGGTGATGAGTAAGTCCTCTTCTGGTGTTAGAGGAAGTGTCATATTGATGGTAGCAATTCGTGTTCCGGGTTTGTAGGATATATCATTGTTGGTACAGGGAGGTGACCTTGAGTTGTTTTTCCCCTGGCAGTGTGGTAGGAAGCTCCGCCTATGATGCGTCTCCTGGCGGTGTGGCGGGAAGCTCAGCCATGTCCTTTCGTTCCCGGCTCTTTCTTCTACTCGGCCACTGTTTCCCATTCTTCCACTGTGGTGAGGTGGTGTGGTAGGATGAGAGGGAAAACTGTTTGGTGGTGGTGAATGCTTGGTTAACTGTTTCCCTGTTATTTCACTTATGGTGATGGATAAGTTGTTCCTTGGTGTTGGGGGACATGTCATGGTAGTATCTTGGGTGCCTTTTGTTGGGCTAGGAGTTGATACCTTGTGGCCTTGAGGTTTGGTGGTCATAGGAGCAAAATTGCTTGGTGGTGGTGCTTGCTTTTCCATTATTTCAATAAAAGGTTAGTGCTCGGAATTTCGGTGCGAGTATCTTAAGTTTGAATCCTTGGAGTACCACATGTATTCATTAATTAGGTGTATTTGTAAGTTAATTGGTGGGTTGGTGATATGAAATTATTGTCTTTTAAGACTATTCCAAGTAGTCTTCTAGAAAATGAAACTAAAACATGCCTCATCTGATTGAAAAGGTAATGAAATGCTAAAAAAAATTGTCGTGGGAGGATGTAAGTTTAATAAATTTGACATGTATATTTTGTTCATTTAATATCCTATGCTTGCATGTGTGGTTTTTAATAATAGAAGGTACGAACTTCCTTTTGTGAAATTTAATATTAATTGGATAAGAAATATGCGGTTTCGTCAAGCATACTATTGAACATAATCTGAATTGTAAAAGTATACGCGAGCTGCTTGATATGTTTGGGGTGACTTGTAGACAGATTGAGGAATGAAGAGATACATAGAGGGGGCAGCAGGAACATTTGTCGCCAAGAGTGAATAGAAGGGTGCTGGTATTGTGACGCCTACCAGCGTTGGCAGAATCGCCTCCCGTTAGCCACTAGCGCTTGCCAGGGCAGTAAAATGAGCTACATTTATCAGAGAATGTTGTTCCCTCTTTCATAGTACTCGCATTGTTACAGACAGTCCAATGGTGGTCTTTGTTTTCGTCTGTGACAACGGGAAGTGCTTTATATCATTAATAGAATATAACATGCATTGTATATTGTTGAGGAGAGAGAGAGCGGTGTAGGCAGTGTGGTGGTAATGTGTGCGTGCGTATGCATGTTGTCTCCCTCGCTTGGAGGCTCGCGCGCGTGCCTTCCCACGCCCCTTGATTGGCTGGCTTGTCTGGCTGTGTCACGTGACACCTGCTGCCTTGTGACGTATCGGCCTGTGATTGGCTGACCACCATGCCTTTCTGGGATCCTGAGGGTCCCGAGGAGCTACCCTCCTCAGAGCAGGCTAGGGACGCACATGACTAACATCCTTTTTACAACTGTCTCCCATATCTCCACCATTCTGATACGGTCTCTCTCACTCAACTTCTTTCATTCCTCTAATCTTTTAACGTCACAGCACTCCCTTTGGATTCTGTACACGATTTCATATCGGCCCATCGTATTGTGTGCGTCGCTCTCGTATATATTTCCATGTATTAGAATAGGCTATAAAGGTTCTTAGTCTATGGAGGTTTGAGACTCTGGGTGTGTCTCTCTGTGTCCTTAGTTTATGGAGGTTTGATGACTGTGTGTGTCTCCCTCATTATCAGTAGTGCTCTGCTGGGTTATTTAATGCAAGACTGGGATAAGGTACGTGTTGTCATTGTCAGCGATGTGTGTATGGTTTGCTTATACCTACACGACTTAGACGGTTTCTGTGGTAGCCTAGGTTGTCCTTTTGGTTGTGCCTTTTGCGAGTGCAGCATAGTGTTGTAAGAGGGCATTAGCCTACTACCTTATTACACAGTGCTGCCTCTTTGCTTGACTTTAGAGGGATCGCCAGGGTAGAACCAGATACTTGAGATATGGATCTACCAAGAGAGCATCCCCGTCATTAACGTAACTTTAATCATACCGCCTTAAGGACGATGCTAGGCTATGAGCCTGTCTTGCTCAGCCACAGTTTCTTAACCTTGATATCCCAGCTAGACTTTATTCGCCGAGCAGACACTAGTTAGGACATGAGCTCTTCTGATATGTACGCATTATTATTCACAGTATTTATTAGTCTAGGTTGTTGTTGAGTTGCACAACCATAGCAGGCTGTTTCGTTGATGAGGAAGTATTTCTTTTAGTGTCTAGCATTACTGCCGTTGCGCATTTATAATATTCTCGTGTCAGTTAACATTATATGTCCTATCTTTTAGTGTATTCAGTCTACACGTGTGGTGTCCTGCCTCCTGCCTTTATATAATTTAAGATACGAGCATCTTATGAGCATCAGACTTTCTTCAAAAGTTTCCAGGTCTATGCTGTAGGACTATACTTCACTTTCTTTCAGATAGGAGTGAAGAGTTTATTGTTGTTTAGAGTAACTATATTGAAGCATCTTTTTATTGTATTAAATCTTGCAGTGATTTAATTGATCTTTCCATAGCTTCCCTTTTATGCATTTTAACGTAACTTGCATCTGGTTTGTGATCAGGCTATACCAGTGTGAGTTAGCCTGAAGTACAGTACATCATTTTATGCCCAGTTAAGGATACCCCGTTATCGCAGATTAACTCTGGAGGGTATAGGTGTTTTTGTTCGCCGGCATATAAGTTCGAGGGCTTGGATCTAGCATACCGTTGTTGCATAGTGCCCTATTACTAGTCCAATCATTAAGTGCCCTAGTTTTATTCGTAGCCCCGGTCGTAACAGTATGGTCATGTTCAGCAAATGGAAGATAAAAGGCTTCCAAAGATAATGCGAGTCCGATACAAGGGGAGGTAGAGGGAAAGGAATACTTCCATTGAGATGGAGAAAATGTGTAGTAAGATTGTTGGAAGATAGAGGAATGACTATAGATACAAATTGCAGTTTCTTTATTCATACATAATTTAGTAAAATTTACCAGATCTCAAACTGACAAATTCCTTGAGTAGGACGATAGTGCATAGTTATGTGCGATTAGTTTGCTTGAGAACCAAATTAACTTGCTCATGTAGTGATGTACACCCTATGTGGTGGTTGTGTTTTTATTAAGCGTTATTTTCATAGCGATGTTGATTAGTTCCTTTGTGCGTTTATCTTGTCATACCAATTTTATTTTACATTATATAAACATGCATACAAGGTAACACTACTCCACTAGTATAAAATGATAATCGTAAAATTAATGATACGGTGGTCATACGGACGATACAAATTAGTGGTACTAGCAATTGAGAACATTTGAGTGGAGATACCAGTATTAGTTAGTGACCTGATGCTATCTGCGAAACGTCTGCCATGGTGTTTTTTATCCAATCTAGAACATATCTAGTAACAAGAATTACCAAACTTGTAATGGGTATATTAGTTAGTCAATGGCATTAATCTGTTAGTATAAGTTTGTATTCCAGACAGTCTATTAGAAAGTTCCACAATACTCCTTCCACATGTTTAAAATAGATTTCCTAATTGCACACCATTGGTAGGCCTAGACTTCTACCAGTTCAGGACCTTTCTCATGTTCAGGCGACTAAGGCTTTATCCAAACCTCAAACTACTGCTTAGTCCATGCCACATTCATTGCCCAGATTATAGTTTTCCAATCAAGTCTGTTCACACTAATGAACAGTTCCAAAAATAATCTTTTCCGCAGCTCTGATGAAGTCTACTTTCTGCAATGTAAAGAATAAGAAGATTTTAATTACATTACCTTGGCCAAGGTAATTAAGTTATAAAACTTCTGAATAAAATGAGGTACTGCATTTTGGATAGTTTGAATTTCCCGCTATCACGAGACTATTCCGGAAGATCCACAAGTTTGCTATAATTTTGTGGACTTTTTTATATGATTAAGTAAAGAGGGAGTGAACCCTTTTAACAAAATTATATATTTTTCGACCAGAAGCTAATATACCCCTACAGTGTCAAGACTTGCTTCATTGACCTCTAGTTAACATTACCCACGCCAGGCCCGGACATTAACCCTTCCTATCGAAGACCGAATCCTTCGAAACTACGCCAGGATCCTAACATAGCGAAGTCATTGATATAGATGGCTATGTATACACAGTTTAGTTAAGTGCTTCGGATAGATAGGCCATCATTGGTTGAGACAGTCACTTTTATTCGACCCATGCTATAAGGTAGGCTATCAATTATTTTTGACCATTTAAGAGCCTCACCACAAATACCAGCGCAATATTAATGGGTAATGAAAAACATAACATTAACAATTGTTCGCATAGGTTTAAACTTCCGGAAAACAATGGGTAATAAACAAGGATCTTATTTTCACTTACGTCCGCCGCCACACTCATGTTGTTGTGAACCTCTCTGCCCTCTCGTTGCAAGTCTCATTTGTTTTTAGTTGGTTTGTGTTTTTTGCAGTTACCCAACCAACGGGGATGTGGGGGCAGCAGCACCCTCCCATAATCTTGGGTAGGGAAGGTAATTTTGTGGAGTTAGGCTAAAATCTTTTAAAAGTTTACTAAATTTGTATAACAGGCCATTAGGCTTTTCACACTACCCAAACTAGATTTCTACCGTTAGCACTTCAATCCAACCAGCGGCGGTGACAGCCCCCACCCATAATAAAATACTAGGATAGGCTAATTTTTCAAAGTTTAGCATTTTTAGAACATAGGCTAGGCTATCGCCCATTCCACCCCATGAAATCCGATCTAACAGTCTTAACAAAGTTTTAATTTTTTTTTTAAGAGGCTAAAAGTCACTAACCCAAGCCAACGGTTAGCTACAATTGCAATGCAATAAATTTGCCTTTTAACGATTTCCCTATTCTTCATAGCCCTTACCACTATCGGGGGCAATATTTATGTTAGTAACTAGTTTATTTGGATAATGGGTAAATACTAATTTCCATGAATTAGATAAAGCTTAAAAAACTAAATCCAAAAAATAGAATTACTTTAAAATAGCAGTAGTTTAAAATATTGACCATTATTAATTATAGTATATAGAACATACGAAAATGGTTGTCTGCAGAAAGCCGATCGGCCCACACAAGGCAGATAACATAACATGATAAAAGAAGTATTAATTAACCAAAACTTTTAAATTATATGTACACCAATTTTAGTTTTATGTAGGCTATAGGCTAGTTTGGTCAAATTTGCTTGGTTGCCATTTTAGTAGTTATATATGCTACTAGGCCCATTTAGATCATTCTTTTATATATTTTTAAATAAATTCCACACTCTAGGAAAGTCAATACTAAAGTATATTTGAATTTTTATTTGCATAACATTTTTAGTACAGAACAAACTTTCAGAATTCCAAAAGAAGTGCTTTCGAAGATTCCAATAGTTATAATTCCGTAGACCTAGGGCTGGAGTAGGCTACCACGGGCTGAACAGGTTTAATGGGCTAGGTTCATGGAGCATCAGCAAAACCATGAACATTACCTTAAGAGAAAACATTAAAATTCTCAGTAAAATAATCTTCTAAACCATAAGTTTATACAGTTATAGACTAATAACAATAAACTTACACACCTATTGAACTTAAAACTTTTAGCATTAAATTAAAAGTTTAAAGTAAACTTCCTTAAACTAAAAAAAAAAACTCAGTTAATGTAAATACAAATCAGTCATTAGTTTAACATCAGATTAAATTTAAAACTTTAGTTCCCAAGAAAACACCCGTGCATTTAAAGGTGAATTCCAGGGATGAAACTTATTCAAACTACAATGTCCACTGGGATCAGCTTGGTTTTAGGTACATGATACCGAAGAACTTTTTATCAATTTATTCTAACAATAGAAATATAGCTTATCCAAGTTATTGTATGTGGCGCAAACTGGCGTGTTTACCATGACATAACTGTGGCCAATGGTGGGAACTATCGACATGGGAGAAGGGGGAATCATTTTATTTTTTTATTTGATTAACTTAATATTTATGCAAGTTTACATCTCAACATTTGACTTCACCACTGTCTGGTCAAGGGACCGCGATATATAAATTGAACAGAGAACTATATTATCATTACGAAATAGGCCTTAGAACAGTTCCCTCAACTCTGGACCAGGCTAAACATGCATAAACACTGAATGCATGTCAATTGCTGGAGAGCGGAGATTATTTCTTTATTTGCACATCAGGATGTTGGTCGATCTTTTGCAGAGCTTGAGTATTTAATTGAAAGTTATTAATTACGAAAAACAGCTCTCGCTGTTCAGGACCGCATATATTTTTTTTACAAACAGAGTCTACACAATGGAGTCACTCCAGCTGGCTGAAAATGCTAATTAGTCCCCAACGACTATTAGTATTTTGTTCTAGAGTTTAATGGAATTAGATCTATATTGCCCATATACATATTACAGTATATTCATGCCAAGTTATGACACTGCATTAATCTTCAGTTTTTCGTTCATCCGTGTAGTTCACCTTTAACACAAACTACTTGAAAATTCAGTAAAATATTGGTAAAGGGAAACAGTTTAATTTAAATTATAAATAACCCACAGTCTACAAGAAACAAAGCAACCAATTTAAACAAAAGGGATATGGTGTTATCAATTATTGAACCAAATTTAAGTGAATTTAATAACAAATATCTAACTAGGATTATAATCAAACTAATAACCTACACAGTACCTGGATAATACAGCAGAGAGGTGATGATGATCCTTATTGTATGGTGTCCAAGACTCGACTGATAATTTCGCAAAATTCTCTCCGTATTTATACCCCTCCTGAACGAAATTGAGGTCCCATACATTGTGCAAAATACGCGAAACCATTAAACTTTCTGAGAAACCATCCCTGGAAACCTTAATCGTCACTATTTTGTACAGTTGGCCTCATCAATATATACCCACTCAATAATGTGTGTGAATTTTGTGTTTTGTCTGTGTTTGTTCGCTGTTTTGTGTTTTCCTGTTCTTGCTCTGTCTTGAGTCGGCCACCCCCAAGAAAAAAATAAATAAAAACAAATAATAATAATAAAATAGAGGGGGGGGGAATAGGAAAAGTTGGGATTGGGCCTGAGCATATAGATAGATAACCTTATGTATGAAAAAAACAAAGTATGATTGACTTACATGAATAATTTGCCATAACACCATTAATTATTTGGTTATATTATTTAACTACGATACTGCATAAGATAATATATGTCCTCATTTATGTAGGTCTATATTTTTATAATTGTGTGTGTGTTTTTTTTAGTTTCCTCCTTAGACCTTCATCAAGCTTAAAAAAACACTCCCTAGACCCACGTTCAAAATAAATGTGTACATTTTTCGGTAGAAAAATGTCCAGGCTGAAGGCCGGTTTCTCTGAAAATTACAGGCTTCCTACCGCTCGCCAGGAAACAAATGACACCTAAGTGGCACCAAAGGTCTTGATATTGATATAGAAATGGGACGAAAGGTTTTAAAATTGACATACTAATGGGGCGTAGGTCTTAAAACCTAAATACACAATGGGGCTAAACACGAGGGTGAAGGGGGACAGAAAAACCAGCCCATCCCCCATTAACCCATTCAGTACCGGTATTTCATTATATTCTGGCAACTATTAGACGATATTACTTACTTTCAAAATAACTTCCAGCAATTATAAGGCTTCGAACTAAACCACTTAACCCTTTTTACCACCACAGATCCTTCCTAAACTGCATAATTATATAACGTTCAGCCATTAGCTTTGCGATTTTAAGATTTTACGCCCCATATCTTTGTCAATATTAAGACCTTTCGTGCCATTTAGGTGTCGATTTTTTCCTGGCGAGTGAAAGCGAGCCTGTAATTTTAAGAGTGACCGGCTTAAGACGGGGACATTTTTCTACCGAAAAATGTACCAATGTATTTTGAACCCCCTTCAAGGGAGCGATTTGTACAGGTTGATGGAGGACTAGGGAGGAAAATATATATATATATATATATATATATATATATATATATATATATATATATATATATATATATATATATATATATATATCAATTAACAAATAAATAAGGCCATATCCCCTTAGTGCATAAACAACATTAATTTCAACTATATGTAAGCGACCGATATATACAAATTGTTTGTTATATAATGCGGGTTTGTAATTGACCACTTGCGAGTTTCAGGTTATAAGGAAGTTTGAGCCGTGAACATCGATATTAACAAGAAATGGAATAATAATGTGGGTTTTTGATGGATACAAAGTATGATCAATTTGATTTTATATATTTATGAATTTTTTAAGACCGTATTTTAGCTGATCATTTTACTAAATATCAATGGCCGCAGCTCCAACTTCCTTATAGATCAAATCTTGCAATTGACCACTTGCGAGTTTCGGTCTTTAAGGAAGTTGGAGCTGTGGCCATCAATATTTAGCAGAATTATCAGCTAAAATACGGTCATAATACATCTAAAAATACATAAAACCAAATTAATCATACTTTTTATCCATCAGAAATCCACATTATTAATACATTTCTCTTTAATATCGATGTTCACGGCTCCAACTTCCTTCTATCCTGAAACTCGCAAGTGGTCAATTACTATAGTCCATTCATAATAGGTAGGCCAATTATCTAGACCACTGCCCTCTATAACTTATAAACGACTTGAGTAATTAAGCTAATAGTTTTATCATTTAGGAAGGGTCAGCCAGGGAATACTTAAGCTTTCTGCCTTTAACCCCTTCTGTACCGGAGACGTCTTTTAAAGTTTATTCTAGCTATATTTAGACAATTTTATTCGGTTTATAAAGGGTCTCCAGCAATTAACAGGCTTCGAACTATCTCGCTTAACCCTTTTAACTACCACAGATCCTTGTTAAACTCCACAAAATCGTCTCGATATACCAAGAATACAATTGAAAAAACGTTGCCAGTACAGCGAAGGGGTTAATTTGAGCTACCTACAGACTATTTTCTTTTAATTTAGGAAATATCCGTAAGAATGGGAAGGTTAATTTAAATACCCCTTTGATTCCTAGAGGTTATTCCTAAGCTAAGTAGGCTAAATTATTTACTGGTAATCAAAATAGCATTGAAAATAGTGTATGATTACACCAGATATAAATTTGGCCATAAAAATGGCTTCGAATTTCTATCCATAGCCAGCATAGATCGGGAGGGGATGTACGCAGCCGGATACCTTACCCTCTACGCATGCACGAAAATGTAAGCCTCCCTTGGCCCCGGCCCCCGTGTTTAAATAAACCCTTCAAACCATTCCTGCCAGCTTGCTCTGTAGTACAGTCACTAGAGCTCCCGCCTGGCATCCAGAAATCCAGTGTTCGATCTCACTCGAAGTTTAGTATATTTTTATATTTTTATTTTGTTATTTGTGTTATGTTATGTTATGTTATATTATATTATATAATATTATTTTATAATATATTATATTATATTATATTAGGGTTAGGTTAGGTTAGGTTAAGTTAGGTTAATCTAATCTAATATAATATGATATTTGTACATTTTCGGCAGTGGGCGGGGCCTGGGGTAAGGGTATCCGGCTGCGTACAGACCCTCCCCATAGATCTACCCTTAGTACAGTCATGTTAAAAAGTCGAGTTTCACATTCATAATTATTTAGCCTATCTCCCTTGAAACTCCCACTAAAACTCATTATAATGTAGCAAACTTAGGATTCGGTTGTATTCTTTGTAATTTCGTTTGTGCTAAAAACATAAATTTTACATTCATTATTATACAGATTCATCAAATTTGAAATATTGTAATTAGGGCATACAATATTTCAAATTTTATGAATCTTTATAATAATGAATGCAAAATTTATGTTTTTAGCACAAACGAAATTACAAAGAATACAACCGAATCCTAAGTTTGCTAAAATATAACGAGTTTTAGTGGGAGTTTCAAGGGAGATAGGTTACATAATTATGAATGTGGAACTCGACTTTTTAACATCTTGTATAACTGTAGGTCTGTAGCCTATCATAACTCGGGAAATTTCAAATAAGCCAATCAGCACCTTCCACACTAGCCTCGCACGGGGTCTCTAACATGTGGATAATATAAAAGGTGCTTCATATGAAGAGTCGAATCAGACGGGTTACGAATTGTGAAAAATTCTGGCTAATTAACTTCACCATTATTTATAAAATACATTTTAAAATTAAAGCTATAAAGTGTGAGCATTTATTACCCATATAGGCTATACTATACATAAGTGGATTAAACAGTATAATTACGAAAATAAGCGAGTATCGTTTCGTTTACGAGAGTCGAATCGTCAACAATCTGGAGCAGCGTTGCTAATTTAGCAACTTTTATGCTAGATATTTGAGATATTTACTGTATGAAATAATCTTTGTTATCTATCAATGTTAATTATAGCTGTTTTTGGAGATTATAACTGTTCTAAAGCATTAATAAAATGTGACATTTATCGAGTCATATTCTTTGTTTTGTATCCACCAACATTAATTATTGTAGCCATGGTTCAGGCTTTATTTAGCGGATATAGCGACTTTTATGCTAAATATAGAGCATTAAGGTTCGAATACGCGAGTGAAACAATTATTTTAACTCGGTCAACAATACCATGACACCTGGCTTCATTATATTCGGGCCATTGTTAGACGATTTTATAAAGTTCAGAAGGTATTTGTGGAACTCAAAAGGTTAATTGAGATATATTTCCGCCTTGATTACTAAAGGCCCTTTCTAAGCTGTTTAATATCGTCTAGTGTTAATATCGAGACGTAAAGATTCGATCAACCCAAAATTGGCTAAATTGCCGCGAAATTATTCGACCAAGGGTGTTCGAACCTCACCAAATATAAAAGCAGAGAGAAAGAACGGGAAGAGGAGGGGGAGCAGAGAGAAAGAACGGGAAGAGGGATGGGGGTAAAGGGAGGCAAAGTTGACTAGACTTGAGCCGGAGCGGTCACTCGTGCGTGAACATCCTTGGTGATCGGGAGCTCGGAAGCCACTCTCTTCAGTTGCCGTGAGATTCAACTGTTTTGCAGCAGTTTCGACGAACTAGCGTTGGTGTAAGTTTATTATTATAGTTTTCGTTGTTTAGGTAATAAGAGTATTCAAATTCTTCTATAAATTATTGGTGATCGTGAGTTCGGAAACTAGCAGAGTACAGCCAATCAGAATTGAGCTATAACTACATTAAGTCACTAAATTTGGGGCAATCTGATTACGTGGTCTGCTCAAATATATTTACTTTAATATGCAATTTTGCTTCCAACTATTTAATTTGTTAAAGTTTGTATATTTTTCCCTTTAATATAATGTTTTAGTAAAGTTTGTATGTATTTTTCCCTTTTAATAAGTTTGTGGATCACAAATGTGGCTCGCATCTGCCATTTGTGATTTACACTGAAGCAGCTGGTCGCCGCCATTGACCGGTGGCGAATTTGGCCACCTTGTTTGCTACGATAGATAATGTGAACCGACTATTTATAGTTCTATTTTACAGCTGTATACTGCTGTATTTCATGGTTCATAACTGAGGTAAGCAATTTGTGTGGCCATTCTCATTCATAGTTGCAATTCCTATGGCAGAGTTTGGGAAAGTTTGATTTTGAGTAGAGGGATACTAGCCTATAGGGGTAGGCTAGGCCTAATATAGGAATAACTGAATATAGCCTGCAGTATAATACACATTGTAACTACCATTTAAAGACTACTAGAGCAGCCTTATTTAAGATTTTTTCTAATTTTGCCAAGGATTTTTTTGTTTTCATGGTGTGAGTGGAGGAAAGGCTATGCATTAACTTAGCCTAGGCTAGGCTATCCATTAATCTGAAGATACCGAGTCAACTGGCGGCATTTATTGGGTTAATCACTCATTTACAGTAGGTAAGGGAAATTGAGGTGTAAATTGGAAAAATGGTGGGTTGAGGGGGATCACTGGCCCCCCACCCCCTTGGACATTGGCCTAATCAGTAACTTTATTACACTATTTAGGCTATTTTTTGTGTTAAGCATAGGCCCTATTTTAATTTATTTTACTGAAATTTTGATAAATCTGACCTAATATTTAGCAGTCTAGTTTTGGTGTTTCAAATTAGGCCATGTCTTAGTGTGCCACATTTAAGTAAGCTTAGGAAAGCTAATATTCTAATGTCTACTATCCCCACAGGTACAGATGGGTGCGGAGTTTGAGCCCTGCGTGGAATACCTTGTAGACTAACGAACCAGCAGGCTGAAACTTTTCAAAGTCACATCTTTCACAGATAAGTACAGTAATTATTTATTATAATCTTAGGACAATATTTAAGAGCCGTGCCACAACTAGGCTGGCAGCGCAATCTTAATTGTTCATGGCAAGTACCGTAACATAAAGATAAAAGAATTTTGGTCAATATTTAAGTCTCACCACAGCTGGGATCTCATTTCTAATGGTAGTTTTGGGTTCCTATCATTCTATGCTTCATTGCTATATACTTTTTATCCACGAGAGTTTTTTTTTCTTGGCTTAATTTTTATTTTAGCATTAACCTTCCCAAAAAACCTAACTTAACCTAATAGCCCCCATATACATTTAGGGTAAGTTAGGGTTTTTGGCTAGGTTAATGCAAAACAATAAAACAATGTTTTCCCGTGGATAAAAAGTATAGCAATGAAGCATAGAATGATAGGAACCCAAAACTACCATTAGAAATGAGAATCCAGCTGTGGTGACTCTTAAATATTGACCAGAATTTTTCCCATAGCTTTAAACTTCCGGAAGTTAATGGGTACCGTAATAAATAAGATTATTTCTCATTTAACTTACGTCCGCCGCCTCACTTATGTTATTGTTGTGAACCTCTCGGCCCACTCGTTGCCAGAGTATCCTAATTTATGTCCAATAATACTGTTTTTTTGCACTGTTACCCAACCAGCGGGTTGTGGGGGCGGCAGCCCCCACCCATAATGCTAGGATAGGTTGGGTAAAGTTGAGTTCGGCAATTGTCTTAAAATTTACTATTTTATAATGTAGGGTAGGCCTATTACTCCACACAAACTGGATTTCTACAGTTAACAGTTTTACTCAAACAGCGGGGGTGTGGGGGCGGTAGCCCCCACCCATAATACTAGGATAGGTTAGGGTTGTTCTTGGGCAGAATTGTGCTTTAACTGGTGGACAATAATAGACAGGAACAAGGTAGCCATAAATGATTGTTCTTTTATTTATAAATACTTTGCTAAAGTGTTTCTTCCACAGCGATTTTTATTAGTTTTGTCTTTACTGTGTTCGTATAAGTTTTTATTTTGGAAGTTTTATATTATATCATGCTTTCAAGTTTTCTTGCCACATGGAAGGGTGATGGGCCAGTGCTGCGAAGTAGTTTTGTGTTGGTTGTGTAATGGTTTAGATGCTTATGTTCTGGGTATGGTGTTCAGAGTTCGAATCCCGGTAGAACCATGTGCTATGTTTAGTTAAAGTACATTGGAGTTTGTAATTGATGATTAATGTCTAGAACAGTTTATCTTTTAAGTTTTGTTGCGGTTTAGCAGGGGTGATGAGTTAATTTTGTTAGTTTTGCTATTACCACAGCTCCTAGTTTGCATTAATGAATCTTTACTTTATACCAATGTCGTTGAACTTTGTTTAAATTAATGGCAAAAAATAATATTTGAAACTAGTTTTGTACGGCAACCTAAACTCCTGGTCAGTTTAACCCTATATACTAACCTACGGTTACTAAAATCTATTTTCTAACTGGTTTATTTGGGCTAATTACTCGGCTACAGTATTCCGAAGATTTTGTAGCTAAATATGTAATAAGTTGGGTAAAAATTGAACTGACTATAACCAGGGTAGCTTGACATATGCGATGTCCTAACACAAACTAACTTACAGCAGTGTATAGGAATACTTTAACACATAATTGTTAGAAATAATAAGCATGGGGTAATTAACTATTAGATCTGTTTCTCTATTATAATATATAACTACACTATCGGTAGAATTCTAGCAATGGCTCCAAATAGTTTAACATAGATTTTTTTAAATTTCCTGGTTTTCCTTCATATTTGTTATTAGCCTAATCTAACCACCTAACCTAACTTAGTACCGGTATAATTTAAAAACTAACTCCAAATATTAGTCCTTCCAGTCCACTACTGTACTAACTTATACCTAGTTTCTTTTTAACTGACTGTAAATTGCAAAGTTCCCATAAAGATTTTTATGATTATTTAGTGAAATATGGTGCTAATTGTATACCTTAATGATGCAGAGACCGTAGTTTAATAGTTTTCCATTAATATCTCAAAATTAGCTGCTAAGGGATTCAATTTACCGATTTACAGTCAGATGAAATGAAAACTTATCTATCCCAATCTAACCAGGGCTAATGATTAAAGTGAACCTTACCAATGGGTTGAGTTGACGAGGAGTTTAGTGTTGACCGTTAAGATTTATTTATAATTCTTCCATAGCGATTTTGATTAGTTTTGTATTTTTACTGTTTGTATAAGTTTGGGTATGTTTATTTTGCAAGTTTTATATTGATGCTACAGTCTTGTTTATTTTATTCAATTTTAACTTAAATCTTTAGAGTTCTGTGGTGCTGGGGGACCTCTTGCTTGGTGATTTTTGTAAGTTTAGTCTTTATTTTGTAGTCTCGGTTTTGGTTAGTTTATTTTTGCAAGTTTTATATTGGATTTATGCCAGAATAACAAGCTAATTTATAAGTATATACTCGTATAGTGTGGCTGTTTATTTATACTTACGCGCTAGTCTTTTTTTTAATTTTAATTTTTCACTTTATTCTTACTTCTGTGCTGCTGGGACACTTTACTTATACCGAAAATCAATCGAATTTATGTAAGTTTATACGCAACTGTATATAAAGTGACCTGTGAATGTAAAATTACTATGAATTATGCAATGTGATTTTAACATTAGTTTCGAAAACTAAATCCAATTTGAGTACAGTACAGTACAGTATATATAACTACTTTGACAATTTAGCCAACAAGTGTTTGATAATATAAAGAGTAGACTAGGAAATTCATGTGAATGTTAAAATTAGTTATCTTCGTATAATTAAGAATTTTATTGTGCATATACTGTCATAGCGATTTTGAAAGTTTCTTTTTACTGTGATCGTCTAAGTTTTGGTTTGTTTATTTTGGAAGTTTTAAAATACAAATTATTTTTTTACCACCATGCACTCCCTGCTCATGAGGTGGGCTAGGGTGGGTGCCCTGATGAATCTGACTTCAGTGAATAGTTCTCGGAATACGTTGTTACCAGGCGCATGTCTTGTAAATACCCAAGTTTATGTCAAACAGTTGGGGAGTGTGGGGGCGGCAGCCCCCACCTATAATACTAGGATAGGATAGGTTAGGTTAGGCTAATGTCTTTTCAAAGGGGTATAGTAAACACTACGATATACTCTGTCAGAGGTAGGTGATCCGCCCGATAACACAACTCTTTATAATATTTGTAAGAGCAATGTTAGAAAATTTTATTGCCATTCCATATTTTTCAGTATAGTGTAATTCCGTATTTTTTAATTTTAGAAATTATCCATAAACAAACTTAAGCATTTACCTGGTCTTTTTAGATTGTAAACTTTTAGTTAAAATACTAGTATTTAAATAGTTTTCACAGATTTTGGTGTTGGGACCAGACCGATGACCCTTCTTGGCAGCTAACTACACTTCACACCTTCAAGAGAAGTAAATTACTAGTTATAATTAAAGTGTCTAAAAATCTGAGTATAACCCAGGTTCGAATCCTTTTTCATTAATCCTGCTTTCATTAATTTCATTGGTGTTTGGTAGTGTGAAATTAATACAAAAAATATATATCAGCTGGGGTATATGAGTCTGTTTTACTGACTTGTGGCAGTGTATGAAGCGTTCCCCATGCAGTATAGAGTACTGTAAGTGTGCGATTAGTTTGCTTGGGAACCAGATTAATTTGCTCTTGTAGTGATGTACACTCTTGTGATGGAATGTCCTTTTATTTCAAATTTTATTTTAACTGTCTTGATAGCGTAATGCACAGTCCGCGGAAATTCGATGTATCCTGGGTTAAGATTCCCGGAGTGCCACATGTATTTGTTGATTTCACGGAGTTTAGATGTGAAGTTGGTTGGTGTAAAAAACTAATATATCCACAGCTATTTTTATTAGTTACTTGGCCTTTATCTTGTCCTGTTTTGCATAGTGTATTTTGAAAGTTTTACATAATAATCCTCTATATATAGTTCATGAAACGAGACTACCCATGGAACTGCTACTGGCCTAATGTCTAAACCTCTCACACCAAAATAGTAAAATTAACTTTACCATGTAGTGATGTACGTACACATTGTGGTAGTTTCTTTTATTTAAAAAATAATTATTTCCACATAACAATTTAAAGTTCTTTTGCATGCGTCATCCCAGTTTTGGTTTGTTTATTTTGAAAGTTTTTAATTATAATAGCAATTTTGGACTGACAGATTTTAATAGATTATTGCTAGATGGCTTAATCTCTGAGGGGATAGCCACGAACAAATTGCCTAAATGCTCCTCTGAATTGGTCAGGTGGAGCCCCTCTCACTCCAAATGACTGTTTTGTAGGTTTTGATTTAATCCATCTCATTCTTGGTCTAAATCTCCCCTGCTGCCCGTCCACCTCTCCTCTGCCCGTCCACCTCCCCGCTGCCCGTCCACCTCCCCTCTACCGGTATTCTTTTAGTAACTCTAGACTATGTATTTTTTAATTTTTGTTACATAAGCTGCACTTTTGAGTAATTTATTAATGCAAAATATATTTTAGGCTTGTGCATAAACCTTTAATTCTTGATAGCCTAGTGCTTAGTCTACAAAGTTTTATATTCAACCGTCAACCTTGTCTATACTGTATAATTATTCTGTCAATAAATTTAGCTTGTGAACTTTTGGTTCAAATACTAGCAAGTAAATGTTGTCCACAGATGGCGATGGTGGTGGTGGTTTAGTGTAGCGTGTGATGGTGTTGGTGTTTGGACGGGACTGGCAATAAACCTTCATGGCAGCCAACTATAATTCTAAACCTTCACAAAGATAAGTACATGGTAACATTCAAGACGGCTAGAGCCGCCTATTTACAAAGTTTCTTCATATATTTTCCCAGGAATAGTGTTTAATTGTTGTTTTTCATGGTTGAGTGGAGGATTTGCATTAACTTATCCATTATTCATTTATCTGAAGATACTCAGTCAAATGGCGCCATTTATTGGGAGAATCGCGCTTTTACAGTAGTTAAGGGAAATTGTGGAGAGGCAATGCACGCTTCCAAAATGTACAAATATTAGATTAGATAAACCTAACCTAACTTAACTAATATAATATAGTATAGTTTTTGTAAGTAACGTTAAAGCCATTTATTGGGTGAATCTCACTCCCCGCATCTTTCAAAACAAGAAGAGGACCCAGGTCGAAAGATTCATTGGGTGCAATGCTTAGTTTACGTTCGTGACCGTATTTTAGTGTTATTTTTCGGTGTAATCGGGTATTTCAAGTGTCGATAACTAAATTCCTCCATGCGGACTATAATGAGAAAAATATGGAAAGTCTATTAGTCTCTATTTTCCCTAATAAATTATTTCTAATAGGGCTGCGAAAGAAGTCTTGAATATTATAAAGTACATTACTAGTTTGTTATAACTGTTGGTGGTGTAATGGTTTAAATGCTTATGTTCTGGGTGTGGTGTCCCGGGCTCGAATCCCAGGAGGACCATATGCTTTCATTAGTTTATTAAAGTACATTGAGGTTTGTAATTGATTATTGTTAACACCTCTTTACTTCCTAATTAGTCTGTCTATCCCTCCATGTAAATCCTCACGCACTTAAAACATATGAAAGTAAAAGTCCTCGCAAGTACAAAATTGGAACTACTTTTGCTGGATAAACTCGCTTAAAGGAGTCTACCTATTTTTTTATCTCTCTCTGGGTTGTATCCATTCGGCCCCATTCAGCCTACTGTTTTAAGACTTTTACCCGATGGCACTATAGTTAGCGAGTGTTATGTATTTTGTACTATTGTCTTGTCAGGTTGCAAATTTGATTTTATTAGAAATTTTTGACACTAATTGTAGTGCTCGTGTAGTAATGTACACCCTATGTGGTGGATAGTTATTTTATTTATACATTTTGCTTAAGCGTAGTTTCCACATAGCAATTTTGATTAGTAGTTGTCTTTACTATGTTCGTATAAGTTTTAGTTTGTTTATTTTGCAAATTTTAAATTATAATTCCCATCCAAGTGTCTATTTTACCGCTATCGGTCGGCAGGAAAAAAGTTACCTTAATGGCATGGAAGTCCGTAATATTGAAAACAAAAAAAAAGGTTAAAGATCTTAAAATCGCTAAACTAGTTGGCATAAACCGAATATTTCTAAACTAATGGGGCTAAACGTGAGGGAGACGGGGACTCAGAAAAAAACGGCCATCCCCCTTAAGCGAGAATGCTGTCTTTTTCTGGACCCCCTTCATTTTTAGCCCCGTTAGTTCTGAAATTTTATAATGTTTGGCAATTTTAACATCTTTAACTCAGTTTCTTTGAGCAATATTCGGACCTTTCATGCAATTGAGGTTAATTGTTTTATATAATTAATAGTCATGCTCCAGCCAGGGTTCGAACTCAGGCCAGTGCTGCAGCACTCAAACACCCAAACCACTAGACCACGGAGTAGCTTAAAAGTAGTGGCTTCATTTGGAATTTTATCCCATCCACCACCACCCGCTCAGACTAGTGATACCCTGTCAAGTTAAATTTATAATTTTTTTGGTATACATATCTCAACCGAAAGGAGTTTCCTCATAAAACTACAGGCTCGCTATTGGTCGGCAGGAAAAAATTAAAGCTTAATGGCGTGAAAGGTCCTAATATTGACAAAGAAAAGGTTTAAAGTTATTAAAATTGCCTAACTAGTTGGCATCGTCCCAAGATTTCTAAACTAATGGGGCTAAACATGAGGGTGATGGCGGCCCTGAAAAAACAGGCATCCCCCTTTAGCATTTTGGCCCGGTCACTCTTCAACTCTGGGGAGGCACTATATACAGGCCGTTCTACCTTTTTTCTCACTCCCTCTCATAGGGAAAAAACGAAAACTAAACCTTCCCGAGAACAGGACCAAGGTAGAAATAATCGTAATGAGTTAACTCGTCCCATGGAAGTATATCCAGGCGGTTCATTTGTGGCAATCCCTTCTGGCATTAAGGCGGGCTGGCTGGCTTTTTCTGGACCCCCTTCTCCTTCACTGTTAGCCCCATTAGTTCTGAAATTTTATATCATTTGGCAATTTTAACCTCTTTAACCCAGTTTCTTTGGCAATATTCGGACCTTTCATGCAATTGAGGTGCATTTTTTGTTTTATATAATTAATTATAAAAACTATCTTCATCCGGAAAAAAATTATCCAAAAATTTACAAATTTATCTTTTAGGTGGATGTTAGTGTTTTTTTAAGCTTTATGGATGTCAAGGGAGGAAACTAAAGAAATAATAAACATTTATTTAATAAAGCAAATTAATACGCCCAACCCCCCTTAAGGTGTCTGGTAATGGTGGAATGATGTTAATTACAGTATAATGTAAAACTTTCAAAATAAACAAACCAAAACTTGGACGAACACGATTAAGACAAAACTTATCAAAATCGCTATGTGGAAACAACGCTTAAGCAGAAGATTTTAAGATTAGGAAGGACATGTTAAGTACCGGTAATCTCTCTACAATTTTGCCATTTATCTATTTGTATTTTGACTTTCAGTAGAATTTAGTTTACACTAAATTTTTTTTTTTTTTTGAACGTTTGTTAGGAACTCCGATCTGATGGCTTTTAATATCAATTGGTGGTGTAATGCTTCACTGGTCAAGTTTTTGGATTTGAGATCGGCATGTATAGTGCGATCCCAGGTCTTCCTCTGTCCACCCCTTGGTGCAGCTCCCTCCACAATCACAGACTTGCATTTTTTTCACCCAATTTTGTTCATCTATTCTCTATGTCCATACTATCCCCGTCAACTTGTACGAATCGCATCGCTAATACTCTACCTAAAAGTCTCTTCAGCTCATTATTTTTTATTCTATCCTGCATCCTTCGGGCCAGACCTATGAGAGTTCCGTATGGAGCTCAGTGGTCTGGTTAATCTGCTCTACATAACTAACTTCTTGTGTTGCATTCTATTGATATCCTCTGCATTAACTGGCCACTTCTGAGGCCTAGGTCAAGATTGTACCGGCTTTTATAATTAAATACTCGCTACATATCTGAAGTGGTATTTGTTTTTCAAAACTCAATGTGTTGTAAATGTTCCTTAGTGACTTATTCATGGTATAAATTTCTAATCTTCCATTCAGAATAATTTTAAACTCTTCAATCACATTTTTCTGTTGCATATTTTATTTTTATTTTAACTTTTCTTGCACTGCAGTCTAAATCTCTAAAATACTTTCCACCTGTTTAAATTCCTCTTGTGCTAATTTTTCGTTTATATATAGTTAATTTTAAGAAATAATTATAGATAGATTATATTTATAATTGACTGGAAAAACTGGAAGGATACAGAAGCTAAATCTCTTTTTGTACTTGAACCATAATTAAGTTAATTTTTATCTGTTTTTGGGGGCAGGGGGCTAGGAATCCTCTCATTGTAAAGTTCACCTACTAGATGAAACTGAGAAAGGGGCGAGGGAACACTAAGTGGTCCCGGACCCTAAATGTTTGGGCTCGGTCACCCCCAGTATGTGCCAGAGTATATACATAAATCTGTTGCATTTGCAAATGTTGAAGGCAAATGTCTAGTCTCTACAACCTGGTTATGCCCTAGCCTTGTGAATATAGAGTGAAGTGTTAAGTGAATTTTTAAATAAATGTTCTTAGTTTTAATTTTTTTTTTTATTCTGCTTGCATTTAAAAAAAAAGATATTAAATTTGATGATGCCTGTGTAAATTATATTTTCATAATGACAAACCTTTTTTCTTGCCAGACACTGCCAACAACCCTAGACACCGTACTCGGGACTGATCGGCCGGACAGTCTGGGGCAACTAACTACCACCACCAGCAGGATCACAACCCTTCATAAAAGATAAGTAGTTCTTCAGTAGCAGTTATTGTAAATTATCACTGGGGTATATGACTCAAATTGCTTCAAGCTCTGTGTCCAGGCATTTTGGCTCAAATTTTCCTTTATTTTGGCCATGTCCCTCTTTAAATTTTTGGGGAGGCACTCGTCACAGGCAGTTCTGCCTTTTTTCTCTTTCACTCGCATAGAAAAAACAAATAAATATGAGCCTTTGTGTTGTAGGGCAGACTGCAAAAACTATATTTCCACATATCCAAATTAGTTATAAGTGGCAACTGAAATGAGTTTGCCAGAGAAGGCCTCTGGCTGTGAAAAATTAATCCCGGCCACCAGTACACGGACTGTCCTTGAGAGTAGTGACTGTCTCTGGTAATTAAAATTTAAAGCTTTGCAAAATAAACCAACTAAAACTGGGAATACTTCGATTATCGCAAAGGAGCTAATCAAAATAGTTATGTGGAAATCATTAGAGACCGAACCATGTTATCCTGGATGTGGAGTTATTTTTTGAGTGATACGCCCAAACTCCAAACAATTGCTTAAAGTTTCTAGAGGCCCTATGTTTGCCCTTTTGATGTACAGTATATATTATATACTCAGGCACATACCCCATAGCTGGGGGTAGCCGACACGAACCATTATATATACTCGGGCACATACCCCATAGCTGGGGGTAGCCGACACGGACCATTGAAATTTACAGTAGAGTTTGGTCTTAAACCTGTAATGCAGTGTATATTATATGTTGATATATTAGTCTCTACCCATTGAGTGGTCTGGTTTTGCAATAGTTCAATTTTGTTTTCTGAATTTGATTATTAATTGTATGAAATTCAGTTTAGTTTTGGATGCACTGACTTTACCAATATGGGTAAGCAGTTAAGGTCATAGGGTGGTTCTCTGGCATCATGGTAGCCTATGTGGGGGCTGTGTTGTGTTTCTAAGACGTTCATGAAACAAACTAAAAATACCCCCCCTCCCCCCCGAGACCCCCTTTTGAGATTAATTTGTGCATTTTCTGGCAGAAAAATGCCCCGGCCAAGGGCTGGGCTCTCTTAAATTGCAGGCTCGCTATTGCTTGCCAGGATCAAATAAAAAATACATAGGGCGAAAAGTGTTAAAATTGCCTAACTAATGGGGCAAACTTCTAAACTAATGGGGCTAAATATGAGAAGGGGGTCCAGAACAAAACTACTTATTTCAATAACTGTACTGTAGGCTATAGAAGTTTAATGTGAATTCCACGGTCAGGTCAACCCCAGCTCCTAACCTAACTCAAACTAACCTCTATATACTAACCTGTATAACTAACATAGCTAGGATTAACCACAATATCTTCTAAACTGTCCTAATCTTCTAAACTGTCTTAATCTTCTGTACGGTCAAAATCAATATTTCAATAACTTTGCTCTTAAACAGACATTTTACTGGTTACTTTTGAGTTTGTTTTAAAGCTTTATATATCTTAACTTCCTAGAGTTTTGTTTTGAACGGAGATTGACTAGCCTAGTACTATTAATCTCAGGGTTGGAGAGTAGAGTTAATATCTGTTTTATCTGTTTAGATGCTTATGTTCTGGGTGTGGTGTCCCGAGTTCGAATCCCGGGAGCACTATGATTTAATTAGTTTATTAAAATACATTGGCGTTTGTAATTGATTTAACATTAAGAACTGGGTGTTACTCAATCCTAGATAGCGGTGAAATACTGAATTTGACTGTACATGCACTTTTTCCTCTACTAAACCTGGACAAGGTTGAGCTGACCGTAATAGAATGACTATAAAAAAAAAAAGTTGCTAAAAGTTTATTTATTGCATTTTTGTCTTTGTATTGAGTTTTTCCAAGCTTTTGTTTTAGTTTTAACATTTTAAATTATAATGCAGCGTATATATATATCTGAACTCTAAACATGTAAAGATTAAGCATATTTTTAGGAAGGGTTGATAGTCTGAGGAGCCCCCACAAATAATGGTGCCCAATAACAGCCTATTTAACTAATCTTCCTCCCATCGCAAGCTTCCTAGATAGAGTAGCTTTGTGCTGTTGTGTTGGTGTAATAGTTTAGATAATTGTGTTCTGGGTGTGGTGTCTCGAGTTAGAATCCTGGGAGGACTATATGCTTTCATTAGTTTATAAAAATACATTAGTTTGTAATTGAGGATTAATGTTAACAATCTGGTGTTTCATATTTATATTACAGTAATTGCCTTTATGTAATGGTTAGTGTTTACAATTTGTATGTGGTATCCCAGGTTCGAATCCCGGTGGATCACATGCTTGCGTTCATTAATTTATTTGAGAGTGGTTGTGTGTAATATAAAAATAGAATAGATTTTTTTGCTTTGGAATTAAAATTGTGCTGTAAAGTTTTTTAGTGCAGTTGGAATTGGAATTGGAAGAATATGCACTTTAGAAGAGTAAATATTTTGATCTTCATAGCGCTTAGTGCACCGAATTTGGGTGAGCGTATCATCCTAGGGTTAGAGTCCTTGGAGAACCATCTTCATTCATTAGTTTCATTTATTTCATTAATTCGGTATTAGATGTGAGAGTTTGTGCTTTTTGAGTTTATTCGTTGTTTTTATGTTGTGTTTTCCCTGTTCTTGCTCTGTCTCGAGTCGGCTACCCCCAAAATGGGGATTGGGCCTGAGCATATAGATAGATAGATAGATAGATAGATAGAATTAGGTATATTTGTTAGTTAATTGGTTGGTTGGTAACTAAATATGAATTTATTAGATACTGTAATTCTTAAATGGGATACACTTTTATTGTAATCCTGTATAGATTTTCATATCTCAAACTATATGTAAGTTATATTTTGAAGTTAATTAAGAATACATGCTAAATTAAAGACTATTTTATCTTAATTCTATATGTAATTGCACAAAATCATATTAATATCACGCTAATTTTCTGTTTTAGAAGCTTTGCGACCTCTTAGCAAAATATTATAGTTAATCATTGTCCTTAAATGTAAAGGAACTAGCTTGTTAGTTAGCTTAGGGGTAGAAAGTTTGTATGTATTTACTATGGCACATACCTCCTTGCTGGGGGTGGCCGACTCGACAGAGCCCAAACCAAAACTACATTCAAGAGTTATAATTCTCAGGGTTCGGGACCACGTTCATTGAGAAAGTTAGTTTTACTAAATAATTATTGAAAAGGTTTATAAGTGGCATTAAAGTGTTCAATATTTAGTAGGCTATATATTTGTTTTAATAATTTAAAATTTATTTATATTAAATTTGCTTAGATGATATTTTTAAGAATTTAATATAATTCATAATAAATATGCTTGCCAATGTTTCCAGCATTTTATAATTTGATCAACCCTGACCGAACCCTTTTTCCTTATCAGGTGGTGCAGAATACTCCAACCAAGCTACCAGATTACACCAAGCTACCACTAACAGGCCACACCAACCTACCTGACTACACCAAGCTACCACTACCAGGCACCCTTAACCCACCATCCACATGTGCACACAAAGATAAGTAGATTTATACTACCTTTTTATATATTCCCCGGAGGTGTCGCTGTAGGACAGTGTGGTAAAACCATATTTCCGTATATCCAAAGTCTTTTGAGTCACTAAAATGATCTTGCCAGGAAAGTTATAAAGAGTTTTGAAACTCTGAACCGTGATTGTCCCTAGGGGGATGAGTCACAGACTGTACTATGCGCTCATAGATGTAAAGTTCTTGAAACTGGCACTGCTGCCTTGATAGCGTAATGCATAAGTGCGTGGAATTTCGGTGTGAGTTTTCATTGAGTTTAGAAATAAAGATGGTTGGTGAAAAAATATGAATTGTTATGTAACCTTGAGGCACTAGAACTTAAAATAATTGTACTAGAATTATTCTGGAAGGGGGAATAGTTTCTTAATGTAAACCATTGAAGCTACTACACACGAGTAAATAGTATACATTCTTAGTGTATTGTAAAATAGTGGTAAATATTTAATGCAGAAATAGTCTTAAATTTTGAACAATCTGTCTTTGCAGTAAATTGTCCATTGCAGTATATTAAGTTTGATTCAACATAAACTTCATTAGTATTTTTCTGGCCGTATACTTTTTCAAAATCATACTTGATCGGTCATATTTTGTAGGCCTAAATCCTAAATTTTTTAAATTTATTTTGTATGCCGGTAATGCAGAAGTGCGCGGAAATTTCGTGAGAGTATCTTATGTTAAGAGTCTTTGGAGTGCCACATGCATTTGTTGATTTCATTGAGTTTAGATGTGAAGTTGGTTGGTGTCAAAAATACACATTGAGTTTAGATGTGAAGTTGGTTGGTGTAAAAAACACAAAATTTAGTAATTCTTGTGGTAAAATTGAAGGTATAGTTTAACTTTTAGGCACGTTGCATTGGAGTAACGGAACACGAATGATAAGTGCATAGAAATCACAGATGTGGAAGCTTGTTGTGGGTAGGAGGGTTGTTCTTGGGTAGGATGATGCGAGGGGGACTAGGTATAGATTGGAACCGGATAATTAGAATTATGTCAAAGTTTATATTTTTCGAACAGTCTTCATAGCGTAATTCATAAATGCGCGGAGTTTTGATGTATCCTAGGTTAGTCCTTGGAGTGGTGCGTGTAATTGTTTTCATAGTTTAAAATTAAAGTTGGTTGGTGAAAAAATATGAATAGAAGGGTAATATCCATGCCAGCCTCGGTCAATTTAACCCCAGCTCCTAACTTATCTTGTACTAACCTAGCAAACTTAACAAAGCTCTTAACTTATCTCTTACTAACATAAAGCTCCTATCTTATCTCTTGCTAACATACACAACTTAACCAAATCTAACCAAACTTTATAATAAACTAATCTAACTTCTCTAAACTGTATAGTCAAAAGCAAATTTATATATACCCGGTACATGATATTGCTCATAACTTTATATTTTATTATATTTCCTTACCAGTCACTAGCATTAAAGTTTTCTTTGTTAGCGTAATGCATAAATGTGCGGAATTTCGGTGTGGGAATACTAGGTTAGAGTCCTTGGAGTGCCACATGTATTAGTTTAATTCATTGAGTTTAGAAGAAAGTTAGTTTGTGAAAAAATATGAAATGACCGAATCGTAAAGTTAGTCTCTAGATTTTGCGGAAGTTATGTTTACCAGTGATCAGTTGCTTTTGGCTGTACTAACTCTAATGTAGTATTCTTTAACAAAACACTGGAGAAGAGGTGGAGTTGACCGGGTAACTGTCTTCATAGCCTAATTCTTAGTGTGCGGAATTTCGGTCAGTATCCTAGGTTAGAGTGAGTACTACATGTATTAATTACTTTTATAGATTTCACTAGTTCAGTTTATTTGTAAATTAATTGGTGGGTTGGTGAAAACTAATCTGAATTAAATAGATAGACCATAATTAGTCTTGAACCATTTCACTGTGGGGTACTTAACCCCTTCAGCATGAGGATGTAATTTCATACAGTACTTCGATCTGGATTTTATTTCAAATTTTATTCATTTAAGTTATTTGCACATAGCGATTTTGAATAGTTCTCTTGCATTTATCTTGTCAAAGTTGTTTGTTTTGCAAGCTTTAAATTATAATATTCTCTTAGTTTAATTTCCGATAAATTTAAAAGCATTTTGAACAGTAACTTTAGAGTTAATTTTAAAGTTTGATATTTTAACTTTTTACTTATTTGGGCTACTATTAGATTCGTATTATCTTTAGCTTATAATCTACAGTATTCAAGACAGAGCCCGAATAGGGACGATATATATTTCATGGTTCTTGCTATTTTTTTGGTAGCTTTGGCGGTAACTTAGCGTGGTATTGAGACTATTCGGCCATTAGGAGAAAATTGTGAAGTAAGCATTAGTTTAATCTTTAAGTTATATTAGTTTGTATAGTCTAAATAGATCAGGTGCGAAGGAGTTTAGGTTTGTTACAATAATTACTAAATTATGAAATCTATAATTCTTGAATGCTAATATATTTAATAACTTTTTTAAAGTTTTGCAATTCTGTGTTCAACAGGTTTGGCCCAGTGTGCAGGAAGAACGGAAACTTGAACAAGTAACTTTGAAAACCTCGACCCAACGCAGGCTGGATTAAAAATTAAGGCTTCCACACCTCCACTCGGCACTACGCCAACTTAAGGGGAGACTGATCGATTTTAAGGTCTATTAATTCTTTTATTACTTTATTTCATAGTTTTCTCGCTAGACTTCTATCAAGCTTTGGAAATCACCCCCTAGACACTCCTTAAAGATAAATTTGTAAATTTTTCGGTTGAGAAATATCCCGGGCGAAGGTAGATTCCTCTTAAAATTACAGGCTCGCTATTGCTCGCCAGGAAAAAATACACCTAAATGGCACAAAGGGTCCTAATATTTACAGAAATGGGGTGACGAGTCATAAAATCTCCAAACTAATGGAATCGGTCTTAAAATCTCAACTAGTGGGGCTAAACATTAGGGAGAAGGGGTCCAGAAAATCAGTCTCTCCTTACGGATTCTACACCTGCTCAGCACGAAGTCAACTTAAGGCTTCCACACCACCACTCAGCACTACAGCAACGGACAAGAACCTGGTCGACATCTACTTCTATTTATTTTACTCAGGCCCATTCCCCGTGTTTTATATATTTTGTTTCTACTAAAGTAAAACTATCTTGTTCTACCCTTCACTTGCTCAAAATAGTTTAAAAGTATATAGTGCTCATATACAGTTTAGCCTACTCTTACATAATTGTAATGTAAAACTTGCAAAATAAACAAACTAAAACTTGGACTAACCCAGTAAAAAGACAAAACAACTTTTCAAATTTGCTGTGGAAACCATGCTTCAGCAAAATATTAATTCTTTATAAATAAAAACTCAATCAATTTAAAGACTGTTCCACACTAAGTGCGGTTCTGGTCTCGTGCCCTAATGGTAGTGCTGGCAGCTCTGTTCAGAGCTGCCTCACATTTAGTGATTTTAAAGTCCTGGTAGTGTAATGGTTAAAGTGTCTACAAATCTGATGACTCAGGTTCGAATCCCAGGGGATCACTTAATTGATTTCATTAATATCATAAGAGGAGTTTGGTGGTGTGGTGAAATTAATTAAATCTAGATTATTTATTAACCATCAGACTATATGATCCGATCCCTTGGTGTAGCTTCAATGTTCACGAACTTTCATATTTTCACCAAATCTACCTTAAGTTTAAGTTCTGGTCACTTAATTTTTATGATTAATATAACTGTTTCAAAACTATTATATATATATCTTTATAGGAATATTAGTAGTAAATACATTCTAAATTTTATTGTATTGTATTATAATCAACCTTGTGTACCGTGCATAAAATATACTTTTAAGGAATCAAAGTTTTTAATGTATATATGAATATACTTTGGCAGTGACCAAGTTGTGAATCTTCATATGATTATAAGTTGCTTTTATCTTTTACCAGTTTTAGTTTGTTTATTTTGCAAGTTTTATATCCTCACTGAAATCTGGTTGGTTTATAACATAAGTTTGTCTGCTAAGACAAGTCATTGGAAGGAATTTTGGTTAACAAGTTTCAGTAATGTCAATCAGGTTTAGCCCAGTTAAAAGAATAAGAATGTAATATAGTAATGGAAGATCATAAATATTATATAATCGCAAAGCAATAGTTAAATCTGTACCCAAAATATAATTAAAAGGTTGGAAAAATAAATGTGGTATTGCAGAAAGGGGCCATTATACTATTGTTTAAAGTAGTTTGTACAACATTAATAATTTACGATTATTTTCTAATGCCTTCAGTCTAGAATTTTTAAACGCTTGCCAGCTTTTATTTATAAATTGTACTTAAGCTGTACTTAAGCTTTGTTATAATAGCGATTTTTATTAGTCTGTCATTTTACTGTTCATGTAAGTTTTGGTTAGTTTATTTTGGAAGTTTTAAATTATGTAAAAGTAGGTCTAAAGTCTATTCGCCATTTAATAAGTTGGAGGATGCCGTTAAATATTAAAATTTAATTATGTTTATGCCTTCAATAAGTCTAAAATTTGTTCACGTAACTATAGCTTTAAATCAAAATGCTTCTGTCAAATTATTATTTTTTTTTAAATATTAGATGGAATTCCTGGTAGACTATTATTCATAGATTTTTATGGGTTCCAATAATAGTTCTTCAAATTAAACATCGCAGTCCTATTTTGTTATAAACTCGCTTTCTTGAAAACTTATTAAAGCGTTTCCACAGCGATTTTGAGAAGTTCTTGTGTTTTTACTGTTCGTCTAAGTTTTGGGTTGTTTATTTTGAAAGTTTTCCATAATTCATTTTACACTAGTAATGGCCTCTGGTTAAGTGTTGTGCATAATTATAGTACATTAATTTCTATTTTAGAATTTTCAATAGCGCAAAACCTGTTTTATTTATAAAAATTTTTGCTTGAGCACTTTTTTCCACTAGCTATTTTGATAAGTTTTGTCTTACCGTTATCCCAAGTTTTGGTTTGTTTATTTTGCAAGTTTTAAATTATAAAGTATTAATAATTGGACGAAAATCTTAGATTCTTTTTGGCATTAATTTTAATGGTTGCATTATTAAATGTAGTCTTTAGATACAAAGGTATAGGTATTAAACTGATCCTAATCGGCTTATGTTATAAACTTGCAGAAATTAAACTATTGTTTAAAGTTTGTACAAATATATAATTATGTTTTATATGCTTTCATTATATATTCCTGATTATTTTAAGCATTATTTAGATTATAATTATAGTGGGGATTGGGCCAGAGTATGTACTGTATATACTGTAGATAGATTTTCGCATGGCGATTTTGATTAGTTTGTGTATCTTGCAAGTTTTGGTTTGTTTAGAAAGTTTTACATCCTAATGAAATCAAATTCTTTCTAATTACTCCATAAGTTGATAGTTTGTGAATAATTATGAATATAAGCAGATAGTCGGGTTAGTTTTTTAGCCAAATAAAATAAAATTAAATCTGATTCTAATTAATTTTATTTCATGGGAATTTTAAAAAATTTATATTTTACTAGATAATTTGATTGGAAGGTAACTTTAAATTAAATATTTAGGTATTGGCAGTTTTGCTTTTATCTTGCATCGTCCCAGTTTTGGTTTGTTTATTTTAAAAGTTTTAAATTATAGAGATTTTGATTAGTTCTTTTGCTTTTATCTTGTATCGTCCCAGTTTTGGTTTGTTTATTTTGAAAGTTTTAAATTCTAATTTGTTCCTGCCGTTCAGCGTTCTCACCTTTTCCTTGTTGACTGTAGCGCTTTCGCATCTCTCTATTGAAAGTTCCTTCGCTGCCCTAGTCTTCCCGATATTCTTTTGGAATTTGTTTTGGTGGTGTAATGAATTAGATGCTTATGTTCTGGGTGTGGTGTCCCGAGTTCAAATCCCGGGAGGACTATATGTTTATGTTATAACTGATTTTGATTAGTTATTTTGCCTCTATTGTCTGTCTCCGTTATTGTTTAAGTTTGCAAGTTTTACATTAATTCATTAGCACATTAAAGTACATTGGAGTTTGTAATTGATTATTGTTATGAATGGGGTGTTAATTATTTCCTTAGACCACATTGTCCTTCCTTAATCAAATTCACTTCCTTGCCGATATTTGGTTAGCTTTATTTTGTTTTATTTCATAAATTTTGTTATAGTAAGCGTTGTTTCCACATAGCGATTTTTATTAGTTATGTTGCCTTTATATCGTGTTTGTCCCAGTTTTGGCTTGATTAGTTTGAAAGTTTTAAATTTTAAAATTATTTCTAAGTTTCCATTCTGTTGCTCTAGTTGTCAATCTGTTATAACTATTGGTGTTGTAATGGTTTAGATGCTTATGTTCTGGGTGTGGTGTCCTGAGTTTGAATCCCGGGAGGACCATATGTTTTTATTAGTTTATTAAAGTACATTGGAGTTTGTAATGGATTATTGATAAGAAAGTGTTACTTATTAGTTATTTTTGTCTTTTTAGTGTTCGTCCAAATTTTGATTAGTTTATTTTAAGTTTTAAATTATAATAGTACTTGAAATATCTTGCTTTTTGTAGTCTTCTGATCTCAAAGTTCTGCCTAACCTTATCCTCTCCATTCCTTTTTGGGTACTCCCAAGTTTAAGTTTTACACTTTAATTAATTTGATTAAAGCATTATTTCCACAACAATTTAAAAGTTCTTTTGCATGTGTCGTCCCAGTTTTAGTTTGTTTATTTAGAAAGTTTTTAATTATAATAGCAATTTTGGACCGACAGATTTTAATAGATTATTGCTAGATGGCTCAATCTCGGAGGGGATGGCCACAAACAAATCGCCTCAATGCTTCTCTGAATGGGTCGGGTGGAGCCCCTCCCACTCCACATGACTGTTTTGTAAGTTTTGATTTAATCAATCTCATTCTTGGTCTAAATCTCCCTCTCTGCCAGTCCACCTCCCCTCTACCGGTATTCTTTTAGTAACTCTAGAATCTATGTATTTTTAATTTTTTTTGCTTACATAAGCTGCACTTTTGATTAATTTATTAATGCAGAATATATCTTAGGCTTGTGCATAAACCTTTAACAGTCTTGATAGCCTAGTGCTTAGTCTACAAAGTTTTCTATTCAACCATCAACCTTGTCTATACTGTATATACTGTAATTAAATTTAGCTTGTGAACTTTTGGTTCAAATACTAGCAAGTAAATGTTGTCCACAGATGGCGATGGTGGTGGTGGTTTAGTGTAGCGCGTGATGGTGTTGGTGTTTGGACGGGACTGGTAATAACCCTTCATGGCAGCCAACTATACTTCTAAACCTTCACAAAGATAAGTAAATTACTAGTTTGTTATAACTGTTGGTGGTGTAATGGTTTAGATGCTTATGTTCTGGGTGTGGTGTCCAGAGTTAGAATCCCAGGAGGACCATATGCTTTCAATAGTTTATTAAAGTACATTGCAGTTTGTAATTGATGGTTGTTTAGAACGAGTGTTTCTTATCACCTGTGGTATATGGGCCTCTAGTCTACTGTGGGGTATAGTCTCATAAAGTCACACGTGGCGACTAAAATGTTTGCCAAGGATGACTTGTATCTCTTGCCTGACGCCATGATCCCCAAAGGGGAGGCCACGAACGAAACGCCCCAATGTACCTGTCCCCAGTCGGTAGACGCCCCTCCTCCCAACTAGCACCACCTTCACTCTTACTTCACTCCATCCTTACACTTTTCTCGGTTTACCTCTGTCCTTCCATCTTACTTTCGTACACCCTCTTAGTCATGCTCTCGCTTCATACACTCCATATGGCTAAACCATCTCAAGGTGTTCCTTTTCACACTTTCCAGTCTACTTGCACACCACACCACCTTACTTCCTCATTCGTCTGTCTATCCCTCCATGTAACTCTGCACACACTTAAAACATATTTAAGTAAAAGCCCTCGCAAGTACAAAATGATAACTACTTTTGCTGGATAAACTCGCTTGAAGAGGTCCACCTATTTTATTCTCCCTCTCTGGGTTGTATCCATTCGGCCCCATTCAGCCTACTGTTTTAAGACTTTTACCCAATGGCACTATAGTTAGTGAGGGTTATGTATTTTGTACTATTGTTTTGTCAGGTTGCAAATTTGATTTTATTAGAACATTTTGACACTAATTGTAGTGTTCGTGTAGTAATGTACACCCTATGTGGTGGATAGTTATTTTATTTATACATTTTGCTTAAGCGTTGTTTCCACAACTATTTTGATTAGTAGTTTTGTCTTTACTGTGTTCGTATAAGTTTTGGTTTGTTTATTTTTTAAGTTTTACATTATAATCCCCATCCAGGTGTCAATTTTACCGCTATCGGTCGGCAGGAAAAAAGTTACCTTAATGGCGTGAAAGGCCCTAATATTGAACAAAAAAAGGTTTAAAGTTCTTAAAATCGCTAATCTAATTGGCATAAACCGAAGATTTCTAAACTAATGGGGCTAAACGTGAGGTAGACGGGGACCCAGAAAAAAACTAGCCATCTCCCCTTAAGCATTAAGGTGGGCTGGCTGTCTTTTTCTGGACCCCCTTCTCCATGTTTAGCCCCATTAGTTCTGAAATTTTATAACATTTGGCAATGTTAACATCTTTAACCCAGTTTCTTTGGCAATATTTGGAACTTTCATGCAATTGAGGTAATTTTTTAAAATATAAATAATGATAAAAACGGTCTTCATCCGGTAAAAATGTATCAAAAAATATACAAATTTATCTTTTAGGTGGATCTTGGTGTTTTTTAAGCTTTGTGGATGTCGAGGGAGGAAACTACAGAAATAATAAAAATTTATTTAATAAAGCAAATTAATACGCCCAAACCCCCTTAACCCTCTCAGACATATGACTCAATTTTGAGCCTATTAGGGATACGTTAAAGCCTTTATTACCATCAGGGGTATTTACAAACCTTTAGTTTAGTTACTTCAACCTCTGCAGTTGTCTTTGAGTTAGAAAACTAATTTTGGAGAGGTAATTATAAGGGTGAGAGAACTCTATTTCTTATTGCTAATCTGGCAACCTCTGCGTCATATGAGTCTGAAGGGGTTAAAGGCGTCTGGTAATGGGGGGAATTATTTTGTTAATTACAGTATAATGTAATGCTTTCAAAATAAACAAACCAAAACTTGGACGAACACGGTTAAGACGAAACTTATCAAAATCGCTATGTGGAAACAACGCTTCAGCAGAAGATTTTAAGATTAGGAAGGACATGTACTGGAAGTACCGGTGATCTCTCTACAATTTTGCCATTTATCTATTTGTATTTTGACTTGCAGTAGAATTTTATTTACACTAAAAAAAAATTTATAATTTTTTTTGACAGTTTGTTAGCAACTCCGATCTGATGGCTTTTAATATCAATTGGTGGTGTAATGGTTAAGGTGTCTAAAAATCTGTGATAACCCAGGTTCGAATCCCGGGGCTTTCATTAATTTCATTGGATGTGTTTGGTGGTGTGGTGAAATTAATAAAAATAGATTGTAGATATAAGGTAAAACTTTCAAAATAAACAAACCAAAACGAGGAAAAGACCATTTAAAGGCAAAAGGACTAATCAAAATTGCTATCTGGAAATAACGCTTTAGCAAAATATTATGACCAGAGTCTTCCTTCATTCATCACTCGATGCCCCGTCCCTGAGATTACATACATCCATCTTGCCATTACATAAAACATACATACACACACAGTGCTCCACACTTATGTGCAATTTCAGTCTCTTGTCCTAATGGCGGCGTTCCAGGGAACCCTGTTAAGGGCTGCTTCACTTGTCAAGTTTTGGATTTGAGATCGGCACGTATAGTGCGATCCCAGGTTTTCCTATGTACACCCCTTGGTGCAGCTCCCTCCACAATCACAGACTTGCATTTTTTCACTCAATTTTGTTCATCCATTCTCCATGTCCATACCATCCCAGTCTACTTGTACGCATCACCTCGCTAATACTCTTTACCTATAAACGTCCCCTCAGCTCATCATTTGTTATGCTATCCTGCATCCTTCGGGCCAGACCTATGAGAGTTCCGTATGGAGCTCAGTGGTCTGGTTAATCTGCTCTACTTAATCCTTTACGCTCTGGCTCTTGTTTATGCATGAAAACGAGCACGAAACAAGCTCGTTTACGGTAAAAACCCCCGCTGGGCGACACAGTCAAATATACTCCACTACTCGCTCTTTGAGTGTTAAGTGAATTTTTTCATCAATTTGCTTAGTTTTTACAATTTGTTTATTCTGCTTGCATTTAAAAAAAAAATATTAGATTTTATGAGGCCTGTGTAAATTATATTTTCATAATGACAAACCTTTTCCTTGCCAGACACTGCCAACAACCCTCAACACCGTACTCGGGACTGATCGGCCGGACAGTCTGGGGAACTAACTACCACCACCGGCCGGATCACAAACCTTCATACAAGATAAGTAGTTCTTCAGTAGCAGTTATTGTAAATTATCACTGGGGTATATGACTCAAATTGCTTCAAGCTCTGTGTCCAGGCATTTTGGCTCAAACGTTCCTTTATTTTGGCTTTGTCACTCTTTCAATTTTTGGGGAGGCACTCGTCACAGGCAGTTCTGCCTTTTTTCTCTTTCGCTCATATAGAAACAAACAAATAAATATGAGCCTCTTGTGTTGTAAGGCTGACTGCAGAAACTATACTTCCACATATCCAAATTAGTTATAAGTGGCAACTGTAATGGGTTTGCCAGAGAAGGCCTCTGGCTGTGAAAAATTAATCCCGGCCACCAGTATACGGACTCTGTCCTTGAGAGTAGTGACTGTCCCTGGTGTATACTAATTAAAATGTAAAGCTTTGCAAAATAAACAAACTAAAACTGGGAATACTTAGATTATCGCGAAGGAGCTAATCAAAATAGTTATGTGGAAATAATTAAAGACCGAACCATGTTTCATGGATGTGAAGTTATTCTTTGAGTGATACTGCCAAATACCCAAACTCCAAAAAATTGCTTAAAGTTTCTAGAGGCCCTATGTTTGCCTTTTTGATGTATATAATTATATACTCAGGCACATACCCCATAGCTGGGGGTAGCCGACACGAACCATTATATATACTCGGGCACATACCCCATAGCTGGGGGTAGCCGACACGAATCATTATATATACTCGGGCACATACCCCATAGCTGGGGGTAGCCGACACGAACCATTATATATACTCGGGCACATACCCCATAGCTGGGGGTAGCCGACACGAACCATTATATATACTCGGGCACATACCCCATAGCTGGGGGTAGCCGACACGAACCATTATATATACTCGGGCACATACCCCATAGCTGGGGGTAGCCGACACGAACCATTGAAATTTACAGTAGAGTTTGGTCTTAAACCTGTAATGCAGTGTATATTATATGTTGATATATTAGTCTCTACCCGTTGAGTGGTCTGGTTTTGCAATTGAGTTCAATATTGAGTTTTCTGAATTTGATTATTAATTATATGAAATTCAGTTTAGTTTTGGATGCACTGACTTTACCAATATGGGTAAGCAGTTAAGGTCATAGGGTGGTTCTCTGGCATCATGGTATGTGGGGGCTGTTAGACTTGCATTGGGACAAGAATAGGATATTTATTGAGTTTCTAAGACATTCATGAAACAAAACACCCCGAAGACCCCCTTTTGAGATTAATTTGTGCATTTTCTGGGAGAAAAATGCCCCGGCCAAGGGCTGGGTTCTCTTAAATTGCAGGCTCGCTATTGCTTGCCAGGATCTATCTATTGCCTGACGCCGTGATCCCCGAAGGGGTGGCCACGAACGAACCGCCCCCATGCACCTCTGTCCCGTCAGTCGACGCCCCTCGCCCCAACCAACACCGCCTTCGTTCATGTACTTCCTCACTCCATCCTTCCACCTCTCATTCGGTCTACCTCTCCCTCTCTGTCCCTCCACCTCGCTCTCGTACACCCTCTTAGTCATTTTCTCGCTTTCCATACATTCCATATGGCCGAACCATCTCAAGTTGTTCCTTTTCACACTGTCCAGCACATCTACCTCCACACCACACCTCCTTCTTACTTCCTCATTAGTCTGTCTATCCCTCCATGTAACTCCGCACACACTCAAGTAATTCATTTCCACTGCTCTCACTCGGAGTCTCTCAACCAACGTCCATGCTTCGCTTCCGTAAGTCAGTGTCGGGATTACCACACTGTCATGCAAGGACTTCTTCACTTCCATACTGACCACCCTATTTCTTGTTACTGCTTTTAGCGTTCCTACAAACCTCTTCCCCTGTTGTATCCTCTCCCGCACTTCTTCATCCATAGTCCCATCTTTACTCAACACACTGCCCAGATACTTAAGAATTGACTATCTCCATAGCCTGACCGTTCAGCTTCACCTCACACTGTGACTTCACCCCTTTCAAAGACCATAACCTTCCTCTTCCCCGAATTTACCTTCAAATTCCGTTTTTCGCACACTGTTCCAAACTCATTTACCAGACCCTGCAACTCCCATTCATTATCACTCATCAGAACTGTTTCATCCGCAAACAGCTTGCCAGGATCAAATAAAAAAATACATAGGGCGAAAAGTGTTAAAATTGCCTAACTAATGGGGCAAACGTCTAAACTAATGGGGCTAAATATGAGAAGGGGGTCCAGAACAAAACTACTTATTTCAATAACTGTACTGTAGGCTATAGAAGTTTAATGTGAATTCCACGGTCAGGTCAACCCCAGCTCCTAACCTAACTCAAACTAACCTCTATATACTAACCTGTATAACTAACATAGCTAGGATTAACCACAATATCTGCTAAACTGTCCTAATCTTCTAAACTGACCTAATCTTCTAAACTGTCTTAATCTTCTGTACGGTCATACATACATAACATTTTAAGACTGAGTGTTCCACACATAAGTGCAGTTTCAGTCTCTTGTCTTAATGGCGGCGTTCCAGGCAACCCTGTTAAGGGCTGCTTCACTTGAAAAGTTCTTGGATTTGAGATCGGCGCGTATAGTCCGATCCCAGGTCTTCCTCGGTCCACCCCTTGGTGCAGCTCCCTCCACAATCACAGACCTGCATTTTTTCACCGAATTTTGTTAATCCATTCTCTCCACATGTCCATACCATATCACAAATACACGTGAGCCACCAAATGTTTCTAATCTCTCAGTGGGGTTCAATATTTCAATAACTTTGCTCTTAAACAGACATTTTACTGGTTACTTTTGAGTTCGTTTTAAAGCTCTATATATTTTAACTTCCTAGAGTTTTGTTTTGAACGGCGATTGACTAGCCTAGTACTATTAATCTCGGCGTTGGAGAGTAGAGTTAATATCTGTTTATCTCTGTTTAGATGCTTATGTTCTGGGTGTAGTGTCCCGAGTTCGAATCCCGGGAGCACTATGATTTAATTAGTTTATTAAAATACATTGGCGTTTGTAATTGATGTAACATTAAGAACGGGGTGTTACTCAATCCTAGATAGCGGTGAAATACTGAATTTGACTGTACATGGACTTTTTCCTCGACTAAACCTGGACAAGGGGTTGAGCTGACCGTAATAGAATGACCATAAAAAGATTTGCTAAAAGTTTATTTTCTTGCATTTTTTTTGTCTTTTTACGGGGTTCTTCCAAGCTTTTTTAGTTTGAAAATTTTAAATTACAATGCAGCGTATATATATATCTGAACTCTAAATATGTAAAGATTAAGCATATTTTTAGCAAGGGTTGATAGTCTGAGGAGCCCCCACACAACATGGTGCCCAATAACAGCCTTTTTAACTGATCTTCCTCCCATGGCAAGCTTCCTAGATAGAGTAGCTTTGTGCTGCTGTGTTGGTGGTGTAATAGTTTAGATAATTGTGTTCTGGGTGTGGTGTTCCGAGTTCGAATCCTGGGAGGACCATATGCTTTCATTAGTTTATAAAAATACATTGGGGTTTGTAATTGAGGATTAATGTTAAGAATCGGGTGTTCCTTATTTATATTACAGTAATTGCCTTGATGTGTTTAGTGTTTACAATCTGTATGTGGTATCCCAGGTTCGAATCCCGGTGGATCACATGCTTTCATTAATTTATTTGAGGGGTTGGGTGTAATATAAAAATAGAATATATATTTGTTGATTTGGAATTAAAATTGTGCTGTAAAGTTTTTTAGTGCAGTTGGAATTTGAAGAATATGTACTGTAGAGAAGTAAATACAATATTTTGATCTTTATAGCGCTTAGTGCACTGAATTTAGGTGAGAGTATCATCCTAGGGTTAGAGTCCTTGGAGAACCATCCTCATTCATTAGTTTCATTTATTTCATTAATTAGGTATTAGATGTGTGTGAGTTTGTGCTTTTTATGTTTATTCGTTGTTTATGTTGTTTTTGTGTGTTCCCTGTTCTTGCTCTGTCTTGAGTCGGCTACCCCCAAAATGGGGATTGGGCCTGAGCATATAGATAGAAAGATAGAATTAGGTATAATTGTTAGTTGATTGGTGACTAAATATGAATTTATTAGATACTGTACTTCTTAAATGGGATAGACACTTGTATTATAATCCTGTATCGGTTTTCATATCCCAAACTATATGTAAGGGGTTATATTTTGAAGTTAATTAAGAATAAATGCTATATTAAAGACAATTTTATCTTAATTCTATATGTAATTGCACAAAATCATATTAATATCACACTAATTTTCTGTTTTAGAAGCTTTGCGACCTCCTAGCAAAATATTAAAGTTGATCATTGTCCTTCAATCTAAAGTAACTGGCTTGTTAGTTAGCTTAGGGGTAGAAAGTTTGTATGTATTTACTATGGCACATACCTCCTTGCTGGGGGTGGCCGACTCGACAGAGCTCAAACAGAAACCACATTCAAGGTTTATAATTCTCAGGGTCCGGGACCACGTTCATTGAGAAAGTTAGTTGTACTAAATAATTATTGAAAAGGTTTATAAGTGGGATTAAAGTGTTCAATATTTAGTTGGCTATATATTTGTTTTAATAATTTCAAATTTATTTATATTAAATTTGCTTAGTTGATATTTTTAAGCATTTAATATAATTCATAATAAATATGCTTGCCAATGTTTCCAGCATTTTATAATGATTTGATCAACCCTGACCGAACCCTTTTTCCTTATCAGGTGGTGCAGACTACTCCAACCAAGCTACCAGATTACACCAAGCTACCACTAACAGGCCACACCAACCTACCTGACTACACCAAGCTACCACTACCAGGCCACACCAGCCAACCAGGAACCCTTAATCCACCAGCCACATGTGCACACAAAGATAAGTAGATTTATACTACCATTTTATATATTCCTCGGAGGTGTCGCTGTAGGACAGTGTGGTAAAACCATATTTCCGTATATCCAAAGTCTTTTGGGTCACTAAAATGATCTTGCCAGGAAAGTTATAAAGAGTTGTGAAACTCGGAACTGTGATTGTCCCTAGGGGGATGAGTCACAGACTGTACTATGCGCTCATAGATGTAAAGTTCTTGAAACTGGCACTGCTGCCTTGATAGCGTAATGCATAAATGCGCGGAATTTCGGTATGAGTTTTCATTGAGTTTAGAAGTAAAGATGGTTGGTGAAAAAATATGAATTGTTATGTAACCTTGAGGCACTAGAACTTAAAATAATTGTACTAGAATTATTCTGGAAAGGGGAATAGTTTCTTAATGTAAACCATTGAAGCTACTACACACGAGTAAATTGTATACATTCTTAGTACACTGTAAAATAGTGGTAAATATTTAATGCAGAAAGTCTTAAACTTTTGAACAATCTGTCTTTGCAGTAAATTGTCCATTGCAGTATATTAAGTTTGATTCAACATAAACTTCATTAGTATTTTTCTGGCCGTATACTTTTTCAAAATCATACTTGATCGGTCATATTTTGTAGGCCTAATTCCTAAATTTTCTAAATTTATGTTGTATGCCGGTAATGCATAAGTGCGCGGAATTTTCGTGCGAGTATCCTATGTTAAGAGTCCTTGGAGTGCCACATATATTTGTTGATTTCATTGAGTTTAGATGTGAAGTTGGTTGGTGAAAAAATATGAATTAGTGTAATTAGATTAAAATATAGGACTTTAAAACTAACTCAAAAGTTAGTTCAAATATTTAAAGATTTGTAAAACTCTGTTGAATTTGAGTAACTAAAAACAAAAAAATCAAATTAATAAAGTTCGCACAAAGGAAGTTTGGGTTGTGAAACATAGTAAATGGAGGATTCGAAACTGCATAATAATTCTTGGGCTTGTGTATATTTCTTTAACTGTCTTGATAGCGTAATGGATAGTGCGCGGAATTTCGATGAGAGTATCCTGGGTTAGAGTCCTCTGAGTGCCACATGTATTTGTTGATTTCTTTGAGTTTAGATGTGAAGTTGGTTGGTGTAAAAAACATAAAATTTAGTAATTCTTTTGGTAAAATGTAAGGTATAGTTTAACTTTTAGGTACTTTGCAATGGAGTAACGGAACACGAATGATACGTGCATAGAAATCTTCGATATGTGGAAGCTTGTTGTGGGTAGGAGTTTAGATCGGAGGGTTGTTCTTGGGTAGGATGATGCGAGGGGGACTAGGTATAGATTGGAACCGGATAATTAGAATATCAAAGTTTATATTTTTCGAACAGTCTTCATAGCGTAATTCATAAATGCGCGAAGTTTTGATGTATCCTAGGTTAGAGTCCTTGGAGTGGCGCGTGTATTTGTTTTCATAGAGTTTAAAAGTAAAGTTGGTTGGTGAAAAAATATGAATAGAAGGGTAATATCCATGCCAGCCTCGGTCAATTTAACCCCAGCTCCTAACTTATCTTGTACTAACATAGCAAACTTAACCAAGCTCTTAACTTATCTCGTACTAACATAAAGCTCCTATCTTATCTCTTACTAACATACACAACTTAACCAAAACTAACCAAACTTTATAATAAAAACTAATCTAACTTCTCTAAACTGTATAGTCAAAAGCAAATTTATATATACCCGGTACATGATATTGCTCATAACTTTATATTTTATTAATATATTTCCTTACCAGTCACAAGCTTTAAAGTTTTCTTTGGTAGCGTAATGCATAAATATGCGGAATTTCGGTGTGGGAATCTTAGGTTCGAGTCCTTGGAGTGCCACATGTATTAGTTTAATTCATTGAGTTTAGAAGAAAGTTAGTTTGTGAAAAAATATGAAATGACCGAATCATAAAGTTAGTCTCTAGATTTTGCAGAAGTTATGTTTACCAGTGATCAGTTGCTTTTAGCTGTACTAACTCTAATGTAGTATTCTTTAACAAAACACTGGAGAAGAGGTGGAGTTGACCGGGTAACTGTCTTGATAGCCTAATGCTTAGTGTGCGGAATTTCGGTCAGAGTATCCTAGGTTCGAGTCGTTGGAGTACATGTATTCATTACTTTTATAGATTTCACTAGTTAGGTTTATTTGTAAATTAATTGGTGGGTTGGTGAAAACAAATCTGAATTAAATCGATAGACCATAATTAGTCTTGAACCATTTCACTGTGGGGTACTTAACCACTTCAGCATGAGGATGTAATTTCATACAGTACTTAGATCTGATTTATTTCAAATTTTATTTATTTAAGTTACTTCCACATAGCTATTTTGAATAGTTACTTTGCATTTATCTTGTCCAAGTTGTGGTTTGTTTGTTTTGCAAGCTTTAAATTATAATATTCTCTTGGTTTAATTTCCGATAAATTTAAAAGCATTTTGAACAGTAACTTTGGAGTTAATTTTAAAGTTTGATATTTTAACTTCCTACTTATTTGGGCTACTATTAGATTCTTATAATCTTTAGCTTATAATCTACAGTATTCGAGACAGAGCCCGAATAGGGACAACGATATATATTTCATGGTTCTTGCTATTTTTTTGCTAGCTGGCGGTAACTTAGCGTGGTATTGTGACTATTCGGCCATTAGGAGAAAATTGTGAAGCAAGCTTTAGTTTAATCTTTAAATAAGTTATATTAGTTTGTATAGTCTAAATAGATCAGGTGCTAAGGAGTTTAGTTTTGTTACAATAATTACTAAATTCTTATGAAATCAATATAATTCTTGAATGCTAATATATTTAATAACTTTGTTTAAAGTTTTGCAATTCTGTGTTCAACAGGTTTGGCCCGGTGTGCAGGAAGAACGGAAACCTGAACAAGTAACCTTGAAAACCTCGACCCAACGCTGTCTGGATTAAAAATTAAGGCTTCCACACCTCCACTCAGCACTACGCCAACTTAATGGGAGACTGACCGTTTTTATGGTCTATTAATTCATTTATTACTTTATTTCATAGTTTTCTTGCTATACCTCTATCAAGCATTGGAAATCACCCCCTAGACACCCCTTAAAGATAAATTTGTACATTTTTCGGTAGAGAAATATCCCGAGCGAAGGCAGATTCATCCTAAAATTAGAGGCTCGCTACTGCTCGCCAGGAAAAAATACACCTAAATGGCACAAAGGGTCCTAATATTTACAGAAATGGGGTGAAAAGTCATAAAATCTCCAAACTAATGGAATCGGTCTTAAAATCTCTACTAGTGGGGCTAAACATTAGGGAGAAGGGGGTCCAGAAAATCAGTCGGTCTCCCCTTACGGATTCTACACCTGCTCAGCACTACGTCAACTTAAGGCTTCCACACCTCCACCACTCAGCACTACAGCAACGGACAAGAACCTGGTCGACATCTACTACTATTTATTTTATTCAGGCCCATTCCCCGTGTTTTATATTTTGTTTCTACTAAAGTAAAACTCCATCTTGTTCTACCCTTCACTTGCTCAAAATAGTTTAAAAGTATATAGTGCTCATATACAGTTTAGCATACTCGTACATAATTGTAATGTAAAACTTGCAAAATAAACAAACTAAAACTTGGACTAACACAGTAAAAAGACAAAACAACTTATCAAATTCACTGTGGAAACCACGCTTCAGCAAAATATTAATTCTTTATAAATAAAAACTTAATCAATTTAAAGACTGTTCCACACTAAGTGCGGTTCTGGTCTCGCATCCTAATGGTAGTGCTCCAGGCAGCGCTGTTCAGAGCTGCTTCACTACTAGTGTTTTTTAACAGTCCTGGTGGTGTAATGGTTAAAGTGTCTACAAATCTGTGTGATGACCCAGGTTCGAATCCCAGGGGATCGCTTAATTGCTTTCATTAATTTCATTTGAGGTGTTTGGTGGTGTGGTGAAATTAATTAAATCTAGATTATTTATTAACTATCAGACTATATGATCTGATCCCTTGGTGTAGCTCCCATGTTCACGAACTTTGATATTTTCACCAAATCTACTTTAAGTTTAAGTTCTGGTCACTTAATTTTGTTATGATTAATATAATAGTTTCAAAACTATTATATATATCTTTGTAGGATTATTAGTAGTCAATAAATTCTAAATTTTATTGTATTGTATTATAATCAACCTTGTGTACCGTGCATAAAATATACTTTTAAGGAATCAAAGTTTTTAATGTATATATGAATATGCTTTGGCAGTGACCAAGTTGTGAAACTTCATAAGATTATAAGTTGCTTTTATCTTTCACCAGTTTTGGTTTGTTTATTTTGCAAGTTTTATATCATGACTTAATTCTGGTTGGTTTATAACATAAGTTTGTCTGCTAAGACTAGTCATTGGAAGGAATTTTGGTTAAAAAGTTTGAGTAATGTAAATCAGGTTTAGCCAGTTAAAAGAATAAGAATGTAATATAGTAATGGAAGATCATAAATATTATATAATCGCAAAGCAATAGTTAAATCTGTACCCAAAATATAATTAGAAGGTTGAAAAATAAATGCGGTATTGCAGAAAGAGGCCATTATACTATTGTTTAAAGTAGTTTGTACAAAATGAATAATTTAAGACTATTTTCTAATGCCTTCAGTCTAGAATTTTTAAACACTTGCCAGCTTTTATTTATAAATTATTTTACTTCTGCTTGGTTTACATAGCGATTTTTATTAGTTATTGTCTTTTTACTGTTCATATAAGTTTTGGTTAGTTTATTTTGAAAGTTTTAAATTATGTAAAAGTATAGGTCTAAAGTCTATTCGCCATTTAATAAGTCAGAGGTTGCCGTTAAATATTAAAATTTAATTATCTTTATGCCTTCAATAAGTCTAAAATTTGTTCATATACCTGTATAGCTTTAAATCAATGCTTCTGTCAAATTAAAGTAATTTTTTTTTGTTTTTTATAATTTTAGATGTAATTCCTGGTAGAGTATTATTCCTAGATTTTTATGGGTTCCAATAATAGTTCTTCAAATTAAACTTCGCAGTCCTATTTTGTTATAAACTCGCTTTCTTGAAGACTTCTATTATTTTGTTCAAGCGTTTCCACAGCGATTTTGATAAGTTTTTTTGTGTTTTTACGGTTTGTCTAAGTTTTGGTTTGTTTATTTTAAAAGTTTTCCATAATTCATTTTACACTAGTAATGGCCTCTGGTTAAGTGTTGTGCATAATTATAGTAGTACATTCATTTCTATTTTAGAATTTTCAATAGCGCAAAACCTGTTCTTTTATTTATAAATTATTTTGCTTGAGCACTTTTTTCCACTAGCTATTTTTAAAAGTTTTGTCTTACCGTTATCCCAAGTTTTGGTTTGTTTATTTTGCAAGTTTTAAATTATAAAGTATTAATAATTGGACGAACTTGTCAATTTAGTAGATTTTTTTGGCATTAATTTTAATGGTTGCATTATTAAATGTAGTCTTTAGATACAAAGGTATAGGTGTTAAACTGATCCTAATCGGCTTATGTTATAAATCTGCAGAAATGAGACTATATTGTTTAAAGTAGTATGTACAAATATATAATTATTTTTTATATGCCTTCATTATAATATTCCTGATTATTTTAAGCATTATTTAGATTATAATTATAGTGGGGATTGGGCCTGAGTATGTACTGTATATACTGTAGATAGATTTCCACATAGCGATTTTGATTAGTTTGTGTATCTTGCAAGTTTTGGTTTGTTTATTTAGCAAGTTTTACATCCTAATGAAATCAAATTCTTTCTAATTACTCCATAAGTTGATAGGGGAGTTTGTGAATAAATATGAATATAAGCAGATAGTCGCGTTAGTTTTTTAGCCAAATAAAATAAAATAAAATCTGATTCTAATTACTGGCTAGTCTTACTTATTTCATGGGAATTTTAAAACTTTTATATTTTATTAGATTATTTGATTGGAAGGTAACTTTAAATTAAATATTTAGGTATTGGCAGTTTTGCTTTTATCTTGCATAGTCCCAGTTTTGGTTTGTTTATTTTAAAAGTTTTAAATTCTAGTTATTTTGATTAGTTCTTTTGCTTTTATCTTGTATCATCCCAGTTTTAGTTTGTTTATTTTAAAAGTTTTACATTCTAATTTGTTCCTGCCGTTCAGCGTTGTCTCACCTTTTCCTTGTTGACTGTAGCTCTTTCGCATTTCATTCCATTGAAATAGTTCCTTCGCTGCCCTAGTCTTGCCGATATTCTTTTGGAATTTGTTTTGGTGGTGTAATGAATTAGATGCCTATGTTCTGGGTGTGGTGTCCTGAGTTTGAATCCCGGGAGGACCATATGTTTTTATTTAAACAGATTTTGATTAGTTATTTTGCTTTTATATTGTCTGTCCCAGTTTTGGTTTAAGTTTGCAAGTTTTACATTTTAATTCACTAGCACATTAAAGTACATTTGAGTTTGTAATTGATGATTAATGTTAAAAACGGGGTGTTAATTATTTCCTTAGACCACATTGTCCTTCCTTAATCAAATTCACTTCCTTGCCGATATTTGGTTAACTTTATTTTGAGTTTTATTTCATAAATTTTATTTTAGTAAGCGTTGTTTCCACATAGCGATTTTGATTAGTTATTTTGCCTTTATATAGTCTTTGTCCCAGTTTTGGCTTGTTTAGTTTGAAAGTTTTTAATTTTAAATAATTTATAAGTTTCAATTCTGTTGCTCTAGTTGTCAATCTGCTATAACTGTGTTGGTGGTGTAATGGTTTAGATGCTTATGTTCTGGGTGTGGTGTCCTGAGTTTGAATCCCGGGAGGACCATATGTTTTTATTAGTTTATTAAAGTACATTGGGGTTTGGAATTGATTATTGATGTTAAGAAAGGAGTGTTACTTATTATAGTTATTTTTGTCTTTTTACAGTGTTCGTCCAAGTTTTGATTTGTTTATTTTAAGTTTTAAATTATAATAGTACTTAGAATATCTTGCTTTTTGTTATCTTCTGATCTCAAAGTTCTGCCTAACCTTATCCTCTCCATTCCTTTTTGGGTACTCCCAAGTGTTTTACACTTTAATTAATTTGATTAAAGCATTATTTCCACATAACAATTTAGAAGTTCTTTTGCATGTGTCGTCCCAGTTTTAGTTTGTTTATTTTGAAAGTTTTTAATTATAATAGCAATTTTGGACCGACAGATTTTAATAGATTATTGCTAGATGGCTTAATCTCGAGGGGATGGCCACTAACAAATCGCCTCAATGCTCCTCTGAATCGGTCAGGTGGAGCCCCTCCCACTCCACATGACTGTTTTGTAGGTTTTGATTTAATCAATCTCATTCTTGGTCTAAATCTCCCTCACTGCCCGTCCACCTCCCCTCTACCGGTATTCTTTTAGTAACTCTAGAATCTATATATATATTTTTTTTTTTTTTTGCTTCCATAAGCTGCACTTTTGATTAATTTATTAATGCAGAATATATCGTAGGCTTGTGCATAAGCCTTTAACGGTCTTGATAGCCTAGTGCTTAGTCTACAAAGTTTTCTATTCAACCATCAACCTTGTCTATACTGTATATACTGTAATTAAATTTAGCTTGTGAACTTTTGGTTCAAATACTAGCAAGTAAATGTTGTCCACAGATGGCGATGGTGGTGGTGGTTTAGTGTAGCGCGTGATGGTGTTGGTGTTTGGACGGGACTGGTAATAACCCTTCATGGCAGCCAACTATACTTCTAAACCTTCACAAAGATAAGTACATTACTAGTTTGTTATAACTGTGTTGGTGGTGTAATGGTTTAAATGCTTATGTTCTGGGTGTGGTGTCCCGAGTTAGAATCCCAGGAGGACCATATGCTTTCAATAGTTTATTAAAGTACATTGCGGTTTGTAATTGATGATTGTTAAGAACGGGTGTTTCTTATCACCTGTGGTATATGGGCCTCTAGTCTACTGTGGGGTATAGTGTCCCTCATAAAGTGTCCCTCATAAAGTGTCCCTCATAAAGTGTCTCATAAAGTCACACGTGGCGACTAAAATGTTTGCCAAGGATGACTTGTCTATCTATTGCCTGACGCCATGATCCCCAAAGGGGAGGCCACGAACGAAACGCCCCCATGTACCTGTCCCCAGTCGGTAGACGCCCCTCCTCCCAACTAGCACCACCTTCACTCGTACTTCACTCCATCCTTCCACTTTTCTCTCGGTTTACCTCACTCTGTCCTTCCATCTTACTTTCGTACACCCTCTTAGTCATTCTCTCGCTTCATACACTTCATATGGCTAAACCATCTCAAGGTGTTCCTTTTCACACTTTCCAGTCTACTTACACACCACACCTTACTTCCTCATTCGTCTGTCTATCCCTCCATGTAACTCCGCACGCACTTAAAACATATTTAAGTAAAAGCCCTCGCAAGTACAAAATGTTAACTACTTTTGCTGGATAAACTCGCTTGAAGGGGTCCACCTATTTTTGTTCTCCCTCTCTGGGTTGTATCCATTCGGCCCCATTCAGCCTACTGTTTTAAGACTTTTACCCGATGGCACTATAGTTAGGGAGGGTTATGTATTTTGTACTATTGTTGTCTTGTCAGGTTGCAAATTTTATTTTATTAGAACATTTTGACACTAATTGTAGTGCTCATGTAGTAATGTACACCCTATGTGGTGGATAGTTCTTTTATTTATAAATTTTGCTTAAGCGTTGTTTCCACATAGCGATTTTGATTAGTAGTTTTGTCTTTACTGTGTTCGTATAAATGTTGGTTTGTTTATTTTGCAAGTTTTACACTATAATCCCCATCCAGGTGTCAATTTTACCGATATCGGTCGGCAGGTTTTTTTTTACCTTAATGGCGTGAAAGGCCCTAATATTGACAAAAAAAAGTTTAAAGTTCTTAAAATCGCTAAACTAGTTGGCATAAACCGAAGATTTCTAAACTAATGGGGCTAAACGTGAGGGAGACTGGCACCCAGAACAAAACGGCCATCCCCTCTTAAGCATTAAGGCTGGCTGGCTGGCTTTTTCTGGACCCCCTTCTCCTTCATGTTTAGCCCCATTAGTTATGCAATTTTATTACATTTGGCAATTTTAACATCTTTAACCCAGTTTCTTTGGCAATATTTGGACCTTTCATGCAATTGAGGTAAGTTTTTTAAATATAAATAATGATAAAAACGGTCTTCATCCGGAAAAAATGTATCAACAAATATACAAATTTATCTTTTAGGTGGATCTTGGTGTTTTTTAAGCTTTATGGATGGCAAGTGAGGAAACTAAAGAAATAATAACAATTTATTTAATAAAGCAAATTAATACGCCCAAACCCCCTTAACCCTCTCCGACATATGACGCAATTTTGAGCCTATTAGGGATACGTTAAAGCCTTTATTACCATCAGGGGTATTTACAAACCTTTAGTTTAGTTACTTCAACCTCTGCAGTTGTCTTTGAGTTAGAAAACTAATTTTGGAGAGGTAATTATAAGAGTGAGAGAACTCTATTTCTTATTGCTAATCTGGCAACCTCTGCGTCATATGAGTCTGAAGGGGTTAAAGGCGTCTGGTAATGGGGGGAATTATTTTGTTAATTACAGTATAATGTAATACTTTCAAAATAAACAAACCAAAACTTGGACGAACACGGTTAAGACGAAACTTATCAAAATCGCTGTGGAAACAACGCTTCAGCAGAAGATTTTAAGATTAGGAAGGACATGTACTGGAAGTACCGGTGATCTCTCTACAATTTTGCCATTTATCTATTTGTATTTTGACTTGCAGTAGAATTTTGTTTACACTAAAAAAAAAACTTATAATAAATTTTGTTTGACAGTTTGTTAGCAACTCCGATCTGATGGCTTTTAATATCAATTGGTGGTGTAATGGTTAAGGTGTCTAAAAATCTGTGATAACCCAGGTTCGAATCCCGGGGCTTTCATTAATTTCATTGGATGTGTTTGGTGGTGTGGTGAAATTAATAAAAATAGATTATAGATATAAGGTAAAACTTGCAAAATAAACAAACCAAAACGAGGAAAAGACCATTTAAAGGCAAAAGGACTAATCAAAATTGCTATCTGGAAATAACGCTTTAGCAAAATATGACCAGAGTCTTCCTTCATTCATCACTCGATGCCCCGTCCCTGAGATTACATACATCCATCTTGCCATTACATAAAACATACATACACACACAGTGCTCCACACTTACGTGCAGTTTCAGTCTCTTGTCCTAATGGCGGCGTTCTAGGCAACCCTGTTAAGGGCTGCTTCACTCGTCAAGTTTTTGGATTTGAGATCTGCGATCCCAGGTCTTCCTATGTCCACCCCTTGGTGCAGCTCCCTCCACAATCACAGACTTGCATTTTTTCACTCAATTTTGTTCATCCATTCTCTATGTCCATACCATCCCAGTCTACTTGTACGCATCACCGCGCTAATGCTCTTTACCTATAAACGCCCCCTCAGCTCATCATTTGTTACGCTATCCTGCATCCTTCGGGCCAGACCTATGAGAGTTCCGTATGGAGCTCAGTGGTCTGGTTAATCTGCTCTACTTAACTAACTCTTCTCCTTGTGTTGCATTCTATTGATATCCTCTGCATTAACTGGCCACTTCTGAGGCCTAGGTAAAGATTGTAGCCTGTTAATACCGGCTTTTATAATTAAATAACTCGCTACATATCTGAAGTGGTATTTGTCTTTCAAAACTCAATGTGTTGTAATTGTTCCTTAGTGACTTATTCATGGTATAAATTTCTAATCTTCCATTCAGAATAATTTAAAGCTCTTCAATCACATTTTTCTATTGCATATTTTATCTTTATTTTTACTTTTCTTGCACTGCAGTCTAAATCTCCCAAATACTTTCCACCTGTTCAAATTCCTCTTGTGCTAATTTGTCGTTTATATATAAAGTTAGTTTTAAGAAATAATTATTGGTAGATAATATTGATAATTGACTGGAAAAACTGGACGGATACATAAGCTAAATCTATTGTTGTACTTGAACCATAATTAAGTTAATTTTTATCTGTTTTGGGGGCAGGGGGCTAGGAATCCTCCTCCCATTGTAAAGTTCACCTACTAGATGAGATCGAGAAAGGGGCGAGGGAACACTAAAAGTGGTCCCGGACCCTAAAAGTTTGGGCTCGGTCACCCCCAGCATGTGCCAGAGTATATACATAAATCTGTTGCATTTGCAAATGTCGTCTCTACAACCTGGTTATGCCCTAGCCTTGTGAATATAGAGTGCAGTGTTAACCCTTCTTTGGCGGCGCCTGGCTATTGTAGAGTGAAATAAATGTGGCCTATGTGGCGGGGCCCGGCTATACTCTCATGCAATTTTGAGCACGTAATGTGCTCTGAGAGAGAGCGGAGCGGTGGGAGAAGCGTAGGGTACCTCATGACCGCTCGCCACGGTGGCCGTGGAGCTACTGAGATGTACTCCGCCCTACTCCACCCTCTCACTCGTTTCACACGTAATAATGTAAGGAAATTACCGTATTTTACCGATTTTGCCCTTCGGTTGCACGATCGTTGCAAGACAACCAGTGATCGTAGAAGGATGGTTCTGGTGTCATTGGAAAGCTCATTTATCGCCCTTTCAGGGATACATACTTGTATTACGCTCTGGCTCTTGTTTATGCATGAAAACAAGCACGGAAACAAGCTCGTTTACGGTAAAAAAAAAAACGCTGGGCGGCACAGTCAAATATACTCCACTACCCGCTCTTTGAGTGTTAATTGAATTTTGTCATCAATTTGCTTAGTTTTCTTTTTTTTTTATTCTGCTTGCATTTTTTTTTTAAATGTTAGATTTTATGAGGCCTGTGTAAATTATATTTTCATAATGACAAAGCTTTTCCTTGCCAGACACTGCCAACAACCCTCGACACCGTACTCGGGACTGATCCGGCGGGACTGATCGGCCGGACAGTCTGGGGAACTAACTACCACCACCACCGGCCGGATCACAAACCTTCATACAAGATAAGTAGTTCTTCAGTAGCAGTTATTGTAAATTATCACTGGGGTATATGACCCAAATTGCTTCAAGCTCTGTGTCCAGGCATTTTGGCTCAAACGTTCCTTTATTTTGGCTCAAACGTTCCTTTATTTTGGCCATGTCACTATTTCAATTTTGGGGGAGGCACTTGTCACAGGCAGTTCTGCCTTTTTTCTCTTTCGCTCACATAGAAAAAACAAATAAATATGAGCCTCTTGTGTTGTAAGGCAGACTGCAGAAACTATATTTCCACATATCCAAATTAGTTATAAGTGGCAACTGTAATGAGTTTGCCAGAGAAGGCCTCTGGCTGTGAAAAATTAATCCCGGCCACCAGTACACGGACTCTGTCCTTGAGAGTAGCGACTGTCCCTGGTGTATACTAATTAAAATGTAAAGCTTTGCAAAATAAACAAACCAAAACTGGGAATACTTAGATTATCGCAAAGGAGCTAATCAAAATAGTTATGTGGAAATAATTAAAGACCGAACCATGTTATCATGGATATGAAGTTATTCTTTGAGTGATACTGCCAAATACCCAAACTCCAAAAAATTGCTTAAAGTTTCTAGAGGCCCTATGTTTGCCTTTTTGATTTATATATATACTCAGGCACATACCCATTAGCTGGGGGTAGCCGACACGAACCATTGAAATTTACAGTAGAGTTTGGTCTTAAACCTGTAATGCAGTGTATATTATATGCTGATATATTAGTCTCTACCCGTTGAGTGGTCTGGTTTTGCAATTGAGTTCAATATTGAGTTTTCTGAATTTGATTATTTATATGAAATTCAGTTTAGTTTTGGATGCACTGACTTTACCAATATGGGTAAGCAGTTAAGGTCATAGGGCGGTTCTCTGGCATCATGGTATGTGGGGGCTGTTAGACTTGCATTGGGACAAGAATAGGATATTTATTGAGTTAATAAGACATTCATGAAACAAAACCCCCCGAAGACCCCCTTTGAGATTAATTTGTGCATTTTCTGGCAGAAAAATGCCCCGGCCAAGGGCTGGGTTCCCTTAAATTGCAGGCTCGCTATTGCATGCCAGGATCTATCTATCTATCTATCTATTGCCTGATGCCGTGATCCCCGAAGGGGTGCTCACGAACGAATCGCCCCCATGCACCTCTGTCCCCAGTCAGTCGACACCCCTCGCCCCAACCAGCACCGCCTTCGTTCATGTACTTCCTCACTCCATCCCTCCACCTCGCTCTCGTACACCCTCTTAGTCATTCTCTCCCTTTCCATTTGTTCCATATGGCCGAACCATCTCAAGTTGTTCCTTTTCACACTTTCCAGCACATCTACCTCCACACCACACCTCCTTCTGACTTCCTCATTAGTCTGTCTATCCCTCCATGTAACTCTGCACGCACTCAAGTAATTCATTTCCACTGCTCTCACTCTTGGTCTGAGTCTCTCGACCAACGTCCATGCTTCGCTTCCGTAAGTCAGTGTCGGGATTACCACACTGTCATACAAGGACTTCTTCACTTCCATACTGACCACCCTATTTCTTGTTACTGCTTTTAGCGTTCCTACAACCCTCTTCCCCTGTTCTACCGTCTCCCGCACTTCTTCATCCATAGTCCCATTTTTACTCAACACACTGCCCAGATACTTATGATTTGACTATCTCCATAGCCTGATCGTTCAGCTTCACCTCACACTGTGACTTCACCCCTTTCGAAGACCATAACCTTGCTCTTCCCCGCATTTACCTTCAAATTACGTTTTTAGCACACTGTTCCAAACTCATTTACCAGACCCTGCAACTCCCATTCATTATCACTCATCAGAACTGTATCATCCGCAAACAGCTTGCACCCTCCTCAGCTCCCCGCCATGGAGTGGCTTCGGTCACCCAGGCTTTATTGTGGTAGGCAGAGAGGGTTCTGTGGGGGCGCTCAGTTATGGCCTTGCTCGGGGCTGTTCGGCCAGGCAGCTTGGGAACAACAACAACAACAACAACAACTGTACTGTAGGCTATAGAAGTATAATGTGAATTCCACGGTCAGGTCAACCCCAGCTCCTAACCTAACTCAAACTAACCTCTATATACTAATTTAATTTTTATTTTTATTTTTATTTTAGATGTAATTCCTGGTAGAGTATTATTCCTAGATTTTTATGAGTTCCAATAATGGTTCTTCAAATTAAACTTCGCAGTCCTATTTTGTTATAAACTCGCTTTCTTGAAGACTTCTATTATTTTGTTCAAGCGTTTCCACAGCGATTTTGATAAGTTCTTTTGTCTTTTTACTTTCGTCTAAGTTTTGGTTTGTTTATTTTGAAAGTTTTCCATAATTCATTTTACACCAGTAATGGCCTCTGGTTAAGTGTTGTGCATAATTATAGTAGTACATTCATTTCTATTTTAGAATTTTCAATAGCACAAAACCTCTTCTTTTATTTATAAATTATTTTGCTTGAGCACTTTTTTCCACTAGCTATTTTGATAAGTTTTGTCTTCTTACCGTTATCCCAAGTTTTGGTTTGTTTATTTTGCAAGTTTTAAATTATAAAATATTAATAATTGGACTAACTTCTCAATTTAGTAGATTCTTTTTGGCATTAATTTTAATGGTTGCATTATTAAATGTAGTCTTTAGATATAAAGGTATAGGTATTAAACTGATCATAATTGGATAATGTTATAAACCTGCAGAAATGAGACTATATTGTTTAAAGTTGTTTGTACAAATATATAATTATTTTTGATATGCCTTCATTATATATTCCTGATTATTTTAAGCATTATTTAGATTATAATTATAGTGGGGATTGGGCCTGAGTATGTACTGTATATACTGTAGATAGATTTCCACATAGCGATTTTGATTAGTTTGTGTATCTTGCAAGTTTTGGTTTGTTTATTTAGCAAGTTTTACATCCTAATGAAATAAAATTCTTTCTAATTACTCCATAAGTTGATAGGAGAGTTTGTGAATAAATATGAATATAAGCAGATAGTCGCGTTAGTTTTTTAGCCAAATAAAATAAAACAAAATCTGATTCTAATTACTGGCTGGTCTCCTTACCAGTCACAAGGTTTAAAGTTTTCTTTTTTAGCGTAATGCATAAATGTGCAGAATTTCGGTGTGGGAATCCTAGGTTAGAGTCCTTGGAGTGCCACATGTATTAGTTTAATTTATTGAGTTTAGAAGAAAGTTGGTTGGTGAAAAAGTATGAAATGACAGAATTGTAAAGTTAGTCTCGCTCTAGATTTTGCACAAGTTGTGTTTACCAGTTATCGGTTGCTTTTGGCTGTACTATCTCTAATGTAGTATTCTTTAACAAAAAAACTGGAGAAGGGGCTGAGTTGACCGGATAACTTGCTCATTTAGTAATGTACACCCTATGTGGTAGATAGTGTTCCTTTATTTCATAAATATTATTTTAGTAAGCGTTGTTAAAACATAGCGATTTTGAGTAGTTATTTTGCCTTTATATTGTCTGTCAGACTTTTGGTTTGTTTAGTTTGCAAGTTTTAAATTTTATCTATGGCCTAATGCTTAGTGTTCGGAATTTCGGTAAAGAGTATCCTAGGTTCGAGTCCTAGGAGTACCACATGTATTAATTACTTTTATTGATTTCATTAGTTGGGTTACTTTTATAGATTTCATTAGTTAGGTTTATTTGTAAATTAATTGGTGGGTTGGCGAAAACAAATCTGAATTAAATCGATACACCATAATTATTCTTTAACCATTTCACTGTGGGGTACTTCTTAACCCCTTCAGCACAAAGATGTAATTTCCTACTTATTTAAATCTGGATTTTATTTAAAATTTTAATTATTTAAGCGTAATTTCCTCATAGCGATTTTGATTAGTTCCTTTGTGTTTAATTTTATTCAAGTGTTATTTCCAATTAGCGATTTTGATTAGTTCCTTTGTGTTTATCTTGTCCCAGTTTTGGTTTGGTTTGCAAGTTTTAAATTATAATCTCGGTTTAATTTCCGATAAATTTAAAAGCATTTTTCCACATAGATTTTGTGTAGTTGTCATTTCGATAGGGTTTAATTTTAATGAGTTATATTATTTTGAACAGTAACTTTGGAGTTAATTTTAAAGTTTTCTATTTTAATTTCCTACTTATTTGGGCTACTATTATATTCTTATAATCTTTATCTTATAATCTACAGTATTCGAGACAGAGTTTGAATAGGGACAACGATATATATTTCATGGTTGTTGTTCCCCAAGCTGCCTGGCCGAACAGCCCCAAGGCCCCGAGCAAGGCCAAGGCCATAACCGTGCGCCCCAACAGAACCCTCGCTGCCGACCACAATAAAGCCTGGGTGACCGAAGCCACTCCATGGCGGAGAGCTGAGGAGGGTGCGGAAACGCCCAGGAAACTAAAGCCCCACCCAGGGCCCTGTGCCCCTCAGCAATTATGAAGAAAAGTTGAGGGGCAAAGGAAAAAATGTGACTCTTTGGCTTCCAATTTTTTTGAACTGATGAAGTTTAAATAGGCCACGGAAGAGACGCAGTCACTTGAGATCTAGAAAATATAAAAGTAAAAGGAACAGTCAGAGTAAGCTATGGGTATGGCAGAGATCGCTCAGTGGTTCTTACTATTTGTTTGCTAGCCGGCGGTAACTTAGCGTGGTATTGTGACTATTCAGCCATTAGGAGAAATTTGTGGAGAAGTAAGCTTTAGAGTTAAATCTTTAAATTAGTTGTGATAAACCAGGTTCGAATCCCGGTGGATCACATAAATGCTTTAATTAAATTCATAGGTGTCTGGTGTTGGGGTGAAGTTAATAAAATATAGAATATTAGTTTCTAAAGTAGAGATCAGGTGCTAAGGAGTTTAGTTTGGTGAAGTAAAAATAAAACTTAAATTCAATCAAATAAATATAATTCTTTAATGCCCATATATTTAATCACTGTTTAAAGTTTTGCAATTCTATGTTTAACAGGTTTGGCCCGGTGTGCAAGAAGAACGTAAACCCGAACAAATTACCTTGAAAACCTGGACTCTATGCTGGCTGGATTGAAAATTAAGGATTCCACACCTCCACTCAGCACTACGCCAACTTAAGGAGAGACTGACAGATTTTATGGTCTATTAATTAATTTATTCCTTTATCTCTTAGTTTTCTCGCTAGACCTCCATCAAGCTTAGAAAATCACCCCCTAGACACCCCTTAAAGATAAATTTGTACATTTTTCGGTAGACAAATATCCCGGCCGAAGGCCGATTCCTCCTAAAATTACAGGTTGGCTATTGCTCGCCAGGAAAAAATAAACTTAAATGGCACAAAGGGTCCTAATATTGTCAGAAATGGGGTGAAAAGTCATACAATCTCCAAACTAATGGAATTAGTCTTCAAATCTCAAATAGTGGGGGCTAAACATTAGGGAGAAGGGGGTCCAGAAAATCAGTCTCCCCTTAAGGAATCCACACCTCCACTCGGCACTACGTCAACTTAAGGCCTCCACACCTCCACCACTCAGCACTACAATAATGGACAAGAACCTGGTCGACATCTACTTCTATTTATTTTACTCAGGCCCATTCCCCGTTTTTTATATATTTAGTTTTTACTAAAGTAAAACTCCATCTTGTTCTACCCTTCACTTGCTCAAAATAGTTTAAAATTATAGTGTTCATATATAGCCTACTCGTACATAATTATAATGTAAGATTTGCAAAATAAACAAACCAAAACTTGGACAAACACCGTAAAAAGACAATATATTAAAATCGCTGTGGAAACCACGCTTCAGCAAAATATTAATTCTTTTTAAATACTCAATCAATTTTAAGACTGTTCCACACTAAGTGCGGTTCTGATCTTGCGCCCTAATGGTAGTGCTCCAGGCAGCGCTGTTCAGAGCTGCCTCACTTATAATGTTTTTAATAGTCCTGGTGGTGTAATGGTTAAGGTGTCTACAAATCTGTGTGTGATGACCCAGGTTCGAATCCCAGGGATCACTTAATTGCTTTCATAAATTTTATTGGAGGAGTTTGGTGGTGTGGTGAAATTGATAAAATCTAGATTATTTATTAACTATCAGACTATATGATCTGATCCCTTGGTGTAGCTCCCATGTTCACGAACTTTGATATTTTCACCTAATCTAATTGTCTTTAAATTTGTCCAATGTATGTCAACTAATGAAGTTAAAAAAAGTTGCAAGTTTCAGTTCTAGTCACTTAATTTTTTTATGATTAATATTGCCGTTTCAAAACAATTATATATATCTTTGTAGGATTATTAGTGTTCAATAAATTCTAAATTTTATTGTATTGTATTATAATCAACCTTTGTGTTCCATGCATAAAATAAACTTTTAAGGAATCAAAGTTTTTAATGTATATATGAATATGCTTTGGCAGTGACCAAGTTGTGAAACTTCAGTATTAACTTTATAAGTTGCTTTTATGTTTTACCAGTTTTGGTTTGTTTATTTTGCAAGTTTTATATCATGACTTAATTCTGGTTGGTTTAAAACATAAGTTTATCTGCTAAGACTAGTCATTGGAAGGAATTTTGGTTAAACAGTTTGAGTAATGTAAATCAGGTTTAGCCCAGTTAAAAGAATAAGAATGTAATATAGTAATGGAAGATCATAAATATTATATAATCACAAAGCAATAGTTAAATCTGTACCCAAAATATAATAAGAAGATTGAAAAATAAATGCGGTATTGCAGAAAGAGGCCATTATACTATTGTTTAAAGTAGTTTGTACAAATTGAATAATTTAGACTATTTTCTAATGCCTTCAGTAGAGAATTTTTAAACACTTGCAAGCTTCTTTTATTTATAAATTATTATTTTACTTAAGCTTTGTTTCCATAGCGATTTTTATTAGTTGTCTTTTTAACCCTCTCACATCCTGACGCAATTTTTGAGCCTATTAGGGATACTTTAAAGCCTTTGTTACCGTCAGGGGCATCTATAAACCTTTAGTTTGTTTACTTTAACCTCTGTAGTTGTCTTTGAGTTAGCTGTGGGCAGAAAACTAATTTTGGAGAGGTAATTATAACCGTGAGAGTAATCTATTTCTTATTGCTAATCTGGCAACCTCTGCGTCCTATGGTTGTGAGAGGGTTAATGTTCATATAAGTTTTGGTTAGTTTATTTTGCAAGTTTTAAATTATGTAAGTATAGGTCTAAAGTCTATTCGCCATTTAATAAGTCAGAGGTTGCCGTTAAATATTAAAATTTAATTATCTTTATGCCTTCAATAAGTCTAAAATTTGTTCATATACCTGTATAGCTTTAAATCAAAATGCTTCTGTCAAATTAAAGTAAAAACAATTTTTTTTTTTTTTTTTTTTAATTTTAGATGTAATTCCTGGTAGAGTATTATTCCTAGATTTTTATGGGTTCCAATAATGGTTCTTCAAATAAAACTTCGCAGTCCTATTTTGTTATAAACTCGCTTTCTTGAAGACTTATATTATTTTGTTTAAGAGTTTCCACAGCGATTTTGATAAGTTCTTTTGTCTTTTTACTGTTCGTTTAAGTTTTGGTTTGTTTATTTTGAAAGTTTTCCATAATTCATTTTACACCAGTAATGGCCTCTGGTTAAGTGTTGTGCATAATTATAGTAGTACATTCATTTCTATTACTTTTAGAATTTTCAATAGCGCAAAACATGTTCTTTTTTTTTATAAATTATTTTGCTTGAGCATTTTTTCCACTAGTTATTTTGATAAGTTTTGTCTTTTTACCGTTATTCCAAGTTTTGGTTTGTTTATTTTGCAAGTTTTAAATTATAAAGTAGTAATAATTGGACTAACTTCTCAATTTAGTAGATTCTTTTTGGCATTAATTTTAATGGTTGCATTATTGAATGTAGTCTTTAGATACAAAGGTATAGGTATTAAACTGATCCTAATCGGCTTATGTTATAAACCTACAGAAATGAGACTATATTGTTTAAAGTTGTTTGTACAAATATATAATTATTTTGTATATGCCTTCATTATATATTCCTGATTATTTTAAGCATTATTTAGATTATAATTATAGTGGGATTGGGCCTGAGTATGTACTGTATATAGATAGATTTCCACATAGCTATTTTGATTAGTTTGTGTTTATCTTGCAAGTTTTGGTTTGTTTATTTAGCAAGTTTTACATCCTAATGAAATCATATTCTTTCTAATTACTCCATAAGTTGATAGGGGAGTTTGTGAATAAATATGAATATAAGCAGATAGTCTGCATTAGTTTTTTAGCCAAATAAAATAAAATCAAATCTGATTCTAATTACTGGCAGGTCTCATACTTATTTCATGGGAATTTTAAAATTTTGATATTTTATTATAAGCTTATTTGATTGGAAGGTAACTTTAAATAAAATATTTAGGTATTGGCAGTTTTGCTTTTATCTTGTATCATCCCAGTTTTGGTTTGTTTATGGTGCGACTCCCTATTTTAATAATAATTTGGTTTGTTTATTTTGAAAGTTTTACATTATAGCGATTTTGATTAGTTCTTTTGCTTTTATCTTGTATCGTCCCAGTTTGGTTTGTTTATATTAAAAGTTTTACATTCTAATTTGTTCCTGCTGTTCAGCGTTGTCTCTCACCTTTTCCTTGTTGACTGTAGCGCTTTCGCATTTCTGTCCATTGAAAGAGTTCCTTCGCTGCTCTAGTCTTGCCGATATTCTTTTGGAATCGGTTTTGGTGGTGTAATGGATTAGATGCTTATGTTCTGGGTGTGGTGTCCTGAGTTAGAGTCCCGGGAGGACCATATGCTTTTGTTATAACTGATTTTTATTAGTTATTTTGCCTTTATATTGTCTGTCCCAGTTTTGGTTTAAGTTTGCAAGTTTTAAATTTTAATTAAGCACATTAAAGTACATTGGAGTTTGTAATTGATGATTAATGTTAAGAACGGGGTGTTAATTATTTCCTTAGACCACATTGTCCTTCCTTAATCAAATTCACTTCCTTGCTGATATTTGGTTAGCATTATTTTGAGTTTTATTTCATAAATTTTATTTTAGTAAGCGTTAGTTTCCAAATAGCGATTTTGATTAGTTATTTTGCCTTTATATCGTCTTTGTCCCAGTGTTGGCTTGTTTAGTTTGCAAGTTTTACATTTTAATTGATTTCTAGGTTTCCACTCTGTTGCTCTAGTCAATCTGCTATAACTTGGTGTAATGGTTTAGATGCTTATGTTCTGGGTGTGGTGTCCTGAGTTTGAATCCTGGGAGGGCCATATGTTTTTATTAGTTTATAAAAGTACATTCGAGTTTGTAATTGATTATTAATGTTAAGAAAGGGGTGTTACTTATTATAGTTATTATTTTTGTCTTTTTACTGTGTTCGTCCAAGTTTTGGTTTGTTTATTTTGAAAGTTTTAAATTATAGCCGTTTTGATTAGTTCTTTTGCTTTTATCTTGTATCGTCTCAGTTTGGTTTGTTTATTTTGAAAGTTTTACATTCTAATTAATTCCTGCTGTTCAGCGTTGTCTCTCACCTTTTCCTTGTTGACTGTAGCTCTTTCGCATTTCTGTCCATTGAAATAGTTCCTTCGCTGCCCTAGTCTTGCCGATATTCTTTTGGAATTTGTTTTGGTGGTGTAATGAATTAGATGCTTATGTTCTGGGTGTGGTGTCCTGAGTTCGAATCCAGGAAGGACCATATGCTTTTGTTGTAACCGATTTTGATTAGTTATTTTGCCTTTATATTGTCTGTCCCAGTTTTGGTTTGTTTGCAAGTTTTAAATTTTAATTTATTAGCACATTCAAGTACATTGGGGTTTGTAATTGATGATTAATGTTAAGAATGGGGTGTTAATTATTTCCTTAGACCACATTGTCCTTCCTTAATCAAATTCACTTCCTTGCCGATATTTGGTTAGCTTTATTTTGTTTTATTTCATAAATTTTATTATGGCAAGCGTTTTTTTCACATAACGATTTTGATTAGTTATTTTGCCTTTATATCGTCTTTGTCCCAGTTTTGGTTTGTTTAGTTTGCAAGTTTTAAATTTTAATTTATTTCTAAGTTTCCATTCTGTTTAGCTGTCAATCTGCTATAACTGTTGGTGTATTGGTTTAGATGCTTATGTTCTGGGTGTGGTGTCCTGAGTTTGAATCCTGGGAGGACCATATGTTTTTCTTAGTTTATTAAAGTACATTGGAGTTTGTAATTTATTATTAATGTTAAGAAAGGGGTGTTTCTTATAGGTATTAGTTTTGTCTTTTTACCGTGTTCGTCAAAGTTTTGGTTTGTTTATTTTAAGTATTAAATTATAATAGTACTTAGAATATCTTGCTTTTTGTTATCTTCTGATATCAAAGTTCTGCCTAACCTTATCCTCTCCATTCCTTTTTGGGTACTCCCAAGTTTAAATTTTACACTTTGTTTTACTCAAAGTTTCAGATTCATTAATAAGTATATGAAAGACTCATTGGTTGTATACTTTCATTTTGAGTGACTGGTAGCTTGCCTAGGTGTTTGTATTTTGTTTGTGTTCATTGTTTTGTCGTGTTATGCCTATTCTGGCTCTGTCTACAGTCTGCCACACCCCCAAAATAAGAGAAAAAGAAAAAATAGAAAAAGTGGGATTGTACCAGAGTATATAGAATATGCTTGCGTTTCATACTGGAGCAGTTTAAAATTGTAAAGCTTGCAAAATAAATAACAAACAAAATTGCACTCCATGCCTATTCTTCGGTCGATTTTTCTGGTGATGTATTATTTAACCGTTTTTTTTTTCTCACTATGTTGTGATTGAATAAGATGATTGGTGTTTGTTTTATTTCCATTTTCAATCCTATGTTAAGGCTCTATTTTCATCCATAATTTGTTGTATCCTCCCCCCCCCCCCATTTTATATGAATTTTCCTGTTGACATCGCACAATAAGTTAGGTTCACATTTTTAAGTTTTCTTTTACTTCGACCATTCTTGTCCTAGTCATACAAATATTTCTATAATTTTCAAAGGTTAATTCCTCCATACATACATACATAAAAGTTTAAAGACCGTTTTGACCACAGAAAATGTGGTTAGTCTCAAGTCCTAAATTGCGGCCTTCCAGGTGGCCCTGTTGAAAGCTGCCTCTTATAGAGATCGAACTGGAGTACCCGAGCACAAGTCATTCTAGGTCCACCCCTACCTGACATTTCTTGTTCAACTGCTTGTTTATTTTTAATTCTAGTTTCATATTCATATTTGCACTTTTTCTTTTACCTTTTGTGTAGCTTCGATTTCACTCCTTTCCAGTTATACTGGATATTTTGGTTTTTCATACTTTCTCATAAACAATTTGTTTTCCTCCCTGGAAAAATCCTGCTAAAGGATGGCCATGACATAAATGTCTCCAGGCTACTTTGTTAAGACATGCTTCCTTTGCCTGTACCACAATGCCCCTTCCACTACGTGGAAGTTTTTCCTCAATGTATTTTTCCACTTTCTTTTCCCATACCAAAGGTGGTCTAACACTACTAGCTGCTCCACCTACTCTCCTATCGTTCTTGGCATTCTGTCTTCATTCATTCTCTGAACATTTTACCATACTGTATTTCCATAGTACAGCTCCCTAGTACTCAACATCTGAGCTCTGGAACTCTCTCCCAGAATCAGTCTTTCCCTCTTCCTATGACTTAAATTGCTTCAAACTCAGTTTGTCCAGGCATTTTGGCTCGAACGTCCCTTGATTTTGGCCCTGTCACTCTTTCAACTATGGGGGAGGCACTCGCTATAGGCAGTTATGCCTTTTGCCTCCCTCAATTACATAGAAAAAAAAAAAAAAAAAAAAATACTTGAAACTTTCAATCTCTTCCAATACCTAATTTCTCATTATTTTGCAACTTTTCTAATGTTCTTTCTTAATGTTCTTTAATTCTATATTTTGCGTAAATATCTATGGGTTCGTGCATTCTTCTCTCAAACACCATTACCTTGCATTGACCTCTATCTTTTTGCGTACTGTCTAAGTCTGACCACTCTCTGAAGTTCTTCTACATTTTCCGGCAACAGGACTGCATCGTCAGCATATAAACATTTTAAGATCTTTCACTCTCTACACTCAGATTCCAGCCTAGCGCCTATACCCATTAATCGCGCCCTACATTCTCAAATCACTCCATGTGCATATTGAACCATGGTGACATGACTCATCCCTGCCTTAGTTCTACATGGACCTCAAAACTCTCGCTTAACTTATCTCCTACCTTCACATTTGCTATTGCATTCCTATAGATTTTTTTTATTGCCATTAGCAACTTTTGTCCCACACCATATGCTGCTGACACATCCCACAGACCCTCCCAATCTACTTTGTCATATGCCTTTTCTAAATCATTGAATGCGCATTGAGGCTATCTGGTCAATGCAGCCCCTGCCCTTTCATGACTATTTTGTCATGTTATCTTCTGAAGTCTGTTGCGTATACCTTTTCAGGTATGCTAAGCAAGCTAATTCCCCTATAACTTTCACTGTTTACTACCCTTCCCTTTGTACAGGGGTACTATCACTGCTTTCCTTTTTCCCATGCTAATTTACATAACTTCTGCATCATGTCAACAGCTTATTCTCTCCCATATCTCCGCATTTTACCTTTGCCTATTTTAATATTTGTCTGTTTATCGGTCTTTCATCTACTGTTTATTTCTACCTGTCTCCATTCCCATGGAGATCTTTGCCTTTCCCCTACTTTTTATTTATCGAAATTCCATCCCCAACTTTCCCAAAAATTTGGATCTCCAAGAACTTAAATCTAGGATACTCTCATCGAAATTCTGCACACTAAGATACGTAAAACTTTCACCAAACTAGATGACTTTGACTCTTGGTACAAGTAAAGAGTTACAATAATTGACCTTAACAATATTTAATTTATGCAACTTAAATTTTATATGAATTTTTACCCAGCATTTGTAAGTTTCTCGTATGACCTGCTTACTGATTGTATAACTTGCAAAATATACCAAAACAGGTACGTCACAGTATAGACAAAACTTATACAAATTTTTAAATTAATTTAAATTTATTCATTAACCTATAAATAATTAATGAAAACTAATATGAATTTATGATAAATGTTTTGATGGCCTTATTAATAATCAAGAACTTTAAATTGAGGATTTTTTTTTTTTTTGTATTGATCTTTGTCGAAGGGTATACATTGAACTTCACACGGTAAATAAATGTACAATAAATGTACAATGACCGCATGTTTTGGGCACATGTACTCCACCTGGTGGGTATGTAGGTAAAAAGTACCTATATAGTAAAACTTTAAAACAAAAATACAATATAAAGTAATGTAATATTTGTTAATGCTAGAAATATATTCCATGGGAAAAAATAAAATATTAAAAATGTATCGCTAATTAATAAATATATGGACCTGGAAAGTGTTTTTTAGTAACCCTATTCATGCATATGTATCTACCCCCCCCCCCCCCCCCTGAGGTATGGGGTAAATATATGGAGGTGGAGATCCCCCCCCCTCTGGTAAATACATGAAAGTGGAGAGGGCCAACCCCCCCCCCCCCTCCAGGTTATGGGGTAAATATATGAGAGAAGGCCCCCCCCTCCTACTCTCGGGGTATGGGGTAAATATATGAAAGTGGAGGAGAGGTCCCTTCCCCCCCCCCCCCCCCCCCCTAGGGTATGGGCTAAATATATGAAAGGAGATCCCCCCCCCCCTCTAATGTATGAGGGCCCGAGTGTTGAAAAAAAAAAGAAAAAAAAATCCCCCCCCCCCCTAATATATAAGGGTGAGTGTAAAAAAAAAAAAAAAAAAAAATCATCACCCCCCCTAATGTATGAGGGCAGGAGTGAAAAAAAAAAAAAAAAAATCCCCCCCCCTAATGTATGAATGTGTATGAGGGTGGAAGTGAAAAAAAAAAAAAAAAAAACAAAACCCTAAAAAAAAAAAAAAAAAAAAAAAAAAAAAATCATACATTCGAATTTATGAAAAACGTTTTTTCATACATTCGAATTTATGAATCTTTTTTTTTCATAAATTTGAATGTATGAATTTTTTTTAACAAATTTTTTAACAAAATAACAAAAAAAAACATTATTTTGTTAAAAAATTTGTTAAAAAAAAATCATACATTCAAATTTATGAAAAAAAAAGATTCATAAATTCGAATTTATGAAAAAGCATTTTCATAAATTCGAATGTATGATTTTTTTTTTTTTTTTTTTTTTTTTTTTTTTCCCGAATTTGATTTTTTTTTCACTCCTGCCCTCATACACATTCATACAATAGGGAGATTTTTTTTTTTTTCACTCCTGCCCTCATACATTGGGGGGGGGGGGGATATTGATTTTTTTTTTTTTTTTTTTTACACTCCCGCCCTTATACATTAGGGGGGGGGGGATTTTTTTTCTTTTTCTGTAACACTCCCTCATACATTAGAGGGGGGGGGGGATCTCCGTTCATATATTTACCCCATACCCTAGGGGGGGGAGGAGGGGTGGGGGGGAAAGAGACATCTCCACTTTCATATATTTACCCCTTACCCCGAGAGTAAGGGGGGGGGGGTCTTCACTTTCATATATTCACCCCATAACCTGGGGGGGGGGGGGGGGGGGGTTGGCCCTCTCCACTTTCATGTATTTACCAGGTGGGGGAATCTCCACCTCCATATATTTACCCTGTACCTCAGGGGGGGGGGGGGGGATACATATGCATGAATAGGGTTACTAAAAAACACTTTCCAGGTCCATATATTTATTAATTAGCGATAACATTTTAATATTCTTATTTTTTCCCATGGAATATATTTCTAGCATTAACAAATATTACATTACTTTATATTGTATTTTAGTTTTAAAGTTTTACAATATATAGGTACTTTTTACCTACATACCCACATGTGCCGAAAACATGCGGTCATTGTAAATTTATTGTAAATTTATTTACCGTGTGAAGTTCAATGTATACCCTTCGACAATGATCAATACAAAAAAAAACAGTTTCCTCAATTTAAAGTTTTGATTATTAATAAGGTCATCAAAACATTTATCATAAATTCATATTAGTTTTCATTATTTATAGGTTAATGAATAAATTTAAATTAATTTAAATATTTGTATAAGTTTTGTCTATACTGTGACGTACCTGTTTTGGTATATTTTGCAAGTTATAAAATCAATAAGCAGGTCATACGAGAAACTTAAAAATGCTGGGTAAAAATTCATATAAAATTTAAGTCGCATAAATTAAATATTGTTAAGGTGAATTATTGTAAAACTTTACTTGTACCAAGTCAAAGTCATCTAGTTTGGTGAAATTTTTTACAAATCTTAGTGTGCAGAATTTCGATGCGAGTATCATAGGTTTAAGTCCGTGGAGAATCAAATTTTTTGGGAAGTCGGGGATGGAATTTCGATAAAGAATAGTCTAAAGGCAAAGATCTCCATGGGAATGGAGACAGGTAGAAATAAACAGTAGATGAAAGACCGATAAACAGACAAATATTAAAATAGGCAAAGGTAAAATGCGGAGATATGGGAGAGAATAAGCTGTTGACATGATGCATAAGTTATGTAAATTAGCATGGGAAAAAGGAAAGCAGTGATAGTACCCCTGTACAAAGGGAAGGGTAGTAAACAGTGAAAGTTATAGGGGAATTAGCTTGCTTAGCATACCTGAAAAGGTATACGCAACAGACTTCAGAAGATAACATGACAAAATAGGCATGAAAGGGCAGGGGCTGCATTGACCAGATACTCAATGCACATTCAATGATTTAGAAAAGGCATATGACAAAGTAGATTGGGAGGGTCTGTGGGATGTGTCAACAGCATATGGTGTGGGACAAAAGTTGCTAATGGCAATAACAAAAATCTATAGGAATGCAATGGCAAATGTGAAGGTAGTAGATAAGTTAAGCGAGAGTTTTGAGGTCAATGTAGAAGTAAGGCAGGGATGAGTCATGTCACCATGGTTCAATATGCACATGGAGTGATTTGAGAATGTAGGGCGCGATTAATGGGTATAGGCGCTAGGCTGGAATCAGAGTGAAAGATCTTAAAATGTTTATATGCTGACGATGCAGTCCTGTTGCCGGAAAATGTGGAAGAACTTCAGAGAGTGGTCAGACTTAGACAGAATGCAAAAAGATAGAGGTTAATACAAGGTAATGGTGTTTGAGAGAAGAATGCACGAACCCATAGATATTTACGCAAAATATAGAATTAAAGAACATTAGAAAAGTTGCAAAATAATGAGAAATTAGGTATTGGAAGAGATTGAAAGTTTCAAGTACTGTACTAGGGAGCTGTACTATGGAAATACAGTATGGTAAAATGTTCAGAGAATGAATGAAGACAGAATGCCAAGAAAGATAAGAGAGTCGGTGGAGCAGCTAGTAGTGTTAGACCGCCTTTGGTATGGGAAAAGAAAGTGGAAAAATACATTGAGGAAAAACTTCCACGTAGTGGAAGGGGCATTGTGGTACAGGCAAAGGAAGCATGTTTTGACAAAGTAGCCTGGAGACATTTATATCATCGCCATCCTTTAGCAGGATTTTTCCAGGGAGGAAAAAAAAAATTGTTTGAGAAAGTATGAACAACCAAAATATCCAGTATAACTGGAAAGGAGTGAAATCGAAGCTACACAAAAGGTAAAAGAAAGTGCAAATATGAATATGAAAGAAAACTTGAATTCAAAATAAACAAGCAGTTGTACAAGAAATGTCAGGTAGGGGTGGACCTAGAATGACGTGTGCTCGGGTACTCCAGTTCGATCTCTATAAGAGGCAGCCTTCGACAGGGCCACCTGGAAAGCCGCAATTTACGACTTGAGACTAACGACATTTTCTGTGGTCAAAATGGTCTTTAAACTTTTATGTATGTATGTATGGAGGAATTAACCTTTGAAAATTATAGAAATATTTGTATGACTAGGGCAGAAATGGTCTAAGTAAAAGAAAACTTAAAAATGTGAACCTAACTTATTGTACGAAGTCAACAGGAAAATTCATATAAAAGGGAGGATACAACAAATTATCGATGAAAATAGAGAGCCTTAACATAGGATTGAAAATGTAAATAAAACAAACACCAATCATCTTATTCAACCACAACAAATAGTGAAAAACCAGTTAAATAATTCACTAGAAAAATCGAGCGAAGGATAGGCATGGAGTGCATTTTTTTTTAATTTTTTTTTGCAAGCTTTACAATTTTAAACTGCTCCAATATGAAACGCAAGCTATTCTATTCTATATACTCTGGTACCATCCCCACTTTTCCTATTTTTTCTTTTTTTCTTTTTTTTGGGGGGGGGGGGGGGGCAGACTCTAGACAGAGCCAGAATAGGAATAACACAAAACAATGAACACAAACAAAATACAAACACCTAGTCAACCTACCAGTCACTAAAAATGAAAGTATACAACCAAGGAGTCTTCCATATACTTATTAATGGATCTGAAACTTTGAGTATAACAAAGTGTAAAACTTAAACTTGAGAGTACCCAAAAAGGAATGGAGAGGATAAGGTTAGGCAGAACTTTGAGATCAGAAGATAACAAAAAGCAAGATATTCTAAATACTATTATAATTTAATACTTAAAATAAACAAACCAAAACTTGGACGAACACGGTAAAAAGACAAAACTAATAACTATAATAATTAACACCCCTTTAACATTAATAATCAATTACAAACCCCAATGTACTTTAATAAACTAATAAAAACATATAGTCCTCCCAGGATTCAAACTCAGGACACCACATCCAGAACATAAGCATCTAAACCAATACACCACTAACAGTTATAGCAGATTGACAACTAAATTGAATGGAAACCTAGAAATAAAATAAAATTTAAAACTTGCAAACTAAACAAACCAAAACTGGGACAAAGACGATATAAAGGCAAAATAACTAATCAAAATCGCTATGTGAAAAAAACGCTTGCCAAAATAAAATTTATAAATAAACTAAATAAAGGTAACCAAATATCGGCAAGGAAGTTAATTTGATTAAGGAAGGACAATGTGGTCTAAGGAAATAATTAACACCCCGTTAACATTAATCATCAATTACAAACCCCAATGTACTTGAATGTGCTAATAAATTAAAATGTAAAACTTGCAAACTTAAACCAAAACTGGGACAGACAATATAAAGGCAAAACAACTAATCAAAATCGGTTATAACAAAAGCATATGGTCCTCCCGGGATTCGAACTCAGGACACCAAACCCAGAACATAAGCATCTAATCCATTACACCACCAAAACAAATTCCAAAAGAATATCGGCAAGACTAGGGCAGCGAAGAAACGATTTCAATGGACAGAAATGCGAAAGAGCCTACAGTCAACAAGGAAAAGGTTTGAGACAACACTGAACAGCAGGAACAAATTAGAATGTAAAACTTTCAAAATAAACAAACCAAACTGGGACGATACAAGATAAAAGCAAAAGAACTAATCAAAACTGCTATAATTTAAAACTTTCAAAATAAACAAACCAAAACTTGGACGAACACAGTAAAAAGACAAAAATAATAACTATAATAAGTAACACCCCTTTCTTAACATTAATAATCAATTACAAACTCCAATGTACTTTTATAAACTAATAAAAACATATGGTCCTCCCAGGATTCAAACTCAGGACACCACACCCAGAACATAAGCATCTAAACCATTACACCACCAAGTTATAGCAGATTGACTAGAGCAACAGAATGGAAACCTAGAAATCAATTAAAATTTAAAACTTGCAAACTAAACAAGCCAAAACTGGGACAAAGACGATATAAAGGCAAAATAACTAATCAAAATCGCTATTTGGAAACTAACGCTTACTAAAATAAAATTTATGAAATAAAACCCAAAATAAAGCTAACCAAATATCGGCAGGAAAGTGAATTTGATTAAGGAAGGAAAATGTGGTCTAACATAATAATTAACACCCCGTTCTTAACATTAATCATAAATTACAAACTACAATGTTCTTGAATGTGCTAATGAATCAAAATGTAAAACTTGCAAACTTGCAAGGGACCAAAACTGGGACAGACTATATAAAGGCAAAATAACTAATCAAAATCGCTATGTGAAAAAAACGCTTGCCAAAATAAAATGTATAAATAAAACTAAATAAAGGTAACCAAATATCGGCAAGGAAGTTAATTTGATTAAGGAAGGACAATGTGGTCTAAGGAAATAATTAACACCCCGTTCTTAACATTAATCATCAATTACAAACTCCAATGTACTTTAATGTGCTTAATTAAAATTTAAAACTTGCAAACTTAAACCAAAACTGGGAGACAATATAAAGGCAAAATAACTAATCAAAATCAGTTGTAACAAAAACTTATGGTCCTCCCGGGAGTCTAACTCAGGACACCACACCCAGAACATAAGCATCTAATCCATTACACCACCAAAACCGATTCCAAAAGAATATCGGCAAGACTAGGGCAGCGAAGGAACTATTTCAATGGACAGAAATGCGAAAGCGCTACAGTCAACAAGGAAAATCTGAGAATGCTGAACAGCAGGAACAAATTAGAATGTATAACTTTTAAAATAAACAAACCAAACTGGGACGATGCAAGATAAAAGCAAAATAACTAATCAAAATCGCTATAATGTAAAACTTTCAAAATAAACAAACCAAAACTGGGACGATAAAAAATAAAAGCAAAAGAACTAATAAAAATCGATATAATTTAAAACTTTCAAAATAAACAAACTAAATTATTATAAAAATAGGGAGTCGCACCATAAACAAACCAAAACTGGGATGATACAAGATAAAAGCAAAAGAACTAATCAAAATCGCTATAATTTAAAACTTTCAAAATAAACAAACCAAAACTGGGACGATACAAGATAAAAGCAAAACTGCCAATACCTAAATATTTAATTTAAAGTTACCTTCCAATCAAATAAGCTTATAATAAAATATCAAAGTTTTAAAATTCCCATGAAATAAGTACGAGACTTGCCAGTAATTAGAATAAGATTTAATTAAATTTTATTTGGCTAAAAAACTAATGCAGACTATCTGCTTATATTCATATTTATTCACAAACTCCCCTATCAACTTATGGAGTAATTAGAAATAATTTGATTTCATTAGGGTGTAAAACTTGCTAAATAAACAAACCAAAGCTTGCAAGATAAACACAAACTAATCAAAATCGCTATGTGGAAATCTATCTATATACAGTACATACTCAGGCCCAATCCCACTATAATTATAATCTAAATAATGCTTAAAATAATCAGGAATATATAATGAAGGCATATACAAAATAATTATATATTTGTACAAACAACTTTAAACAATATAGTCTCATTTCTGTAGGTATATAACATAAGCCGATTAGGATCAGTTTAATACCTATACCTTTGTATCTAAAGACTACATTCAATAATGCAACCATTAAAATTAATGCCAAAAAGAATCTACTAAATTGAGAAGTTCGTCCAATTATTACTACTTGATAATTTAAAACTTGCAAACTAAACAAACCAAAACTTAGGATAACGGTAAAAGGACAAAACAACTTATCAAAATAACTAGTAGAAAAAATGCTCAAGCAAAATAACTAGTAGAAAAAATGCTCAAGCAAAATAATTTATGAATAAAAGAACATGTTTTGCGCTATTGAAAATTCTAAAAGTAATAGAAATGAATGTACTAGTATAATTATGCACAACACTTAACCAGAGGCCATTACTGGTATAAAATGAATTATGGAAAACTTTCAAAATAAACAAACCAAAACTTTGACGAACAGTAAAAAGACAGAACTTATCAAAATCGCTGTGGAAACTCTTAATTAAACAACATAATATAAGTCTTCAAGAAAGCGAGCTTATAACAAAATAGGACTGCGAAGTTTAATTTGAAGAACCATTATTGGAACCCATAAAAATCTAGGAATAATACTCTACCAGAAATTACATCTAAAAAAATAAAATAAAAAAATAAATAAAATAAAATAATAATAATAATTTGACAGAAACATTTTGATTTAAAGCTATACAGGTATATGAACAAATTTTAGACTTATTGAAGGCATAAAGATAATTAAATTTTAATATTTAACGGCAACCTCTGACTTATTAAATGGCGAATAGACTTTAGACCTATACTTACATAATTTAAAACTTGCAAAATAAAAAAAACAAAACTTATATGAACAGTAAAAAGACAATAACTAATAAAAATCGCTATGGAAACAAAGCTTAAGTAAAATTATACTTTATAAATAAAAGAAGCTTGCAAGTGTTTAAAAATTCTCTACTGAAGGCATTAGAAAATAGTCTAAATTATTCAATTTGTACAAACTACTTTAAACAATAGTATAATGGCCTGTTTCTGCAATACCACATTTATTTTTCAATCTTCTTATTATATTTTGGGTACAGATTTAACTATTGCTTTGGAATTATATAATATTTATGATCTTCCATTACTATATTACATTCTTATTCTTTTAACTGGGCTAAACCTGATTTACATTACTGAAATTTTTAACCAAAAATCCTTCCAATGACTAGTCTTAGCAGACAAACTTATGTTATAAACCAACCAGAATTAAGTCATGATATAAAACTTGCAAAATAAACAAACCAAAACTGGTAAAACATAAAAGCAACTTATAAACTTATGAAGTTAATAATACTGAAGTTTCACAACTTGGTCACTGCCAAAGCATATTCATATATACATTAAAAACTTTGATTCCTTAAGTTTATTTTATGCATGGTACACAAAGGTTGATTATAATACAATACAATAAAATTTAGAATTTATTGAACACTAATAATCCTACAAAGATATATATAATTGTTTTGAAACGGCAATATTAATCATAACAAAATTAAGTGACTAGAACTGAAACTTGCAACGCTTTTTAACTTCATTAGTTGACATACATTGGACAAATTTAAAGACAATTAGATTAGGTGAAAATATCAAAGTTCGTGAACATGGGAGCTACACCAAGGGATCAGATCATATAGTCTGATAGTTAATAAATAATCTAGATTTTATCAATTTCACCACACCACCAATCTCCTCCAATGAAATTTATGAAAGCAATTAAGTGATCCCTGGGATTCGAACCTGGATCATCACACAGATTTGTAGACACTAACCATTACACCACCAGGACTGTTAAAAACATAAGTGAGGCAGCTCTGAACAGCGCTGCCTGGAGCACTACCATTAGGGCGCAAGACCAGAACTGCACTTAGTGTGGAACAGTCTTGAAATTGATTGAGTATTTTAAAATAATTATTATTTTGCTGAAGTGTGGTTTCCACAGCGATTTTTATATGTTACCTTTTTACGGTGTTCGTCCAAGTTTTGGTTTGTTTATTTTGCAAGTCTTACATCATAATTATGTACGAGTAGGCTATATATGAACACTATACTTTTAAACTATTTTGAGCAAGTGAAGGGTAGAACAAGATGGAGTTTTACTTTAGTAAAAACTAAATATATAAAAAATGGGGAATGGGCCTGAGTAAAATAAATAGAAGTAGATGTCGACCAGGTTCTTGTCCGTTGTTGTAGTGCTGAGTGGTGGAGGTGTTTAGGCCTTAAGTTGACGTAGTGCCGAGTGGAGGTGTGGATTCCTTAAGGGGAGACTGATTTTCTGGACCCCCTTCTCCCTAATGTTTAGCCCCACTATTTGAGATTTTAAGACTAATTCCATTAGTTTGAAGATTTTATGACTTTTCACCCCATTTCTGGCAATATTAGGACCCTTTGTGCCATTTAAGTGTATTTTTTCCTGGCGAGCAATAGCCAGCCTGTAATTTTAGGAGGAATCGGCCTTCGGCCGGGATATGTCTACCGAAAAATGTACAAATTTATCCTTAAGGGGTGTCTAGGGGGTGATTCTCTAAGCTTGATGGAGGTCTAGCGAGAAAACTAAGAGATAAATGAATAAATGAATTAATAGACCATAACAACTGTCAGTCTCTCCTTAAGTTGGCGTAGTGCTGAGTGGAGGTGTGGAATCCTTAATTTTCAATCCAGCCAGCGTAGAGTCCAGGTTTTCAAGGTGATTTGTTCGGGTTTAAGTTCTTCTTGCACACCGGGCCAAACCTGTTAAACATAGAATTGCAAAACTTTAAACAGTGATTAAATATATGGGCATTAAAGAATTATATTTATTTGATAAGAATTTAAGTTTTATTATTACTTCACTAAACTAAACTCCTTAGCACCTGATCTCTACTTTAGAAACTAATATTCTATATTTTATTAACTTCACCCCAACACCAGACACCTATGAAATTAATTAAAGCATTTATGTGATCCACCGGGATTCGAACCTGGGTTATCACAACTAATTTAAAGATTTAACTCTAAAGCTTACTTCTCCACAAATTTCTCCTAATGGCTGAATAGTCACAATACCACGCTAAGTTACCGCCGGCCAACAAACAAATAGTAAGAACCACTGAGCGATCTCTGCCATACCCATAGCTTACTCTGACTGTTCCTTTTACTTTTATATTTTCTAGATCTCAAGTGACTGCGTCTCTTCCGTGGATTGACCTCCCAGTCTACCTAGATTGGAAGCCAAAGAGTCACATTTTTACCTTTGCCCCTCAACTTTCTCTGCATAATTGCTGAGGGGCACAGGGCCCTGGGTGGGGCTTTGGTTTCCTGGGCGTTTCCGCACCCTCCTCAGCTCCCCGCCATGGAGTGGCTTCGGTCACCCAGGCTTCATTGTGGTCGGCAGTGAGGGTTCTGTTGGGGCGCACGGTTATGGCTTTGGCCTTGCTCGGGGCCTTGGGGCTGTTCGGCCAGGCAGCTTGGGGAACAACAACCATGAAATACATATCGTTGTCCCTATTCAAGCTCTGTCTCGAATACTGTAGATTATAAGATAAAGATTATAAGAATATAATAGTAGCCCAAATAAGTAGGAAATTAAAACTTTAAAATTAACTCCAAAGTTACTGTTCAAAATAATATAACTCATTAAAATTAAACCCTATCGAAATGACAACTACATAAAATCTATGTGGAAAAATTCTTTTAAATTTATCGGAAATCAAACCGAGATTATAATTTAAAACTTGCAAAACAAACCAAAACTGGGACAAGATAAACACAAAGGAACTAATCAAAATCGCTAAGTGGAAATAACGCTTGAATAAAATTAAACACAAAGGAACTAATCAAAATCGCTGTGGAAATTACGCTTAAATAATTAAAATTTTAAATAAAATCAGATTTAAATAAGTAGGAAATTTCATCTTTGTGCTGAAGGGGTTAAGAAGTACCCCACAGTGAAATGGTTAAAGAATAATTTTGGTGTATCGATTTAATTCAGATTTGTTTTCACCAACCCACCAATTAATTTACAAATAAACCTAACTAATGAAATCTATATTAGTAACCCAACTAATGAAATCAATAAAAGTAATTAATACATGTGGTACTCCTAGGACTCGAACCTAGGATACTCTTTACCGAAATTCCGCACACTAAGCATTAGGCCATAGATTAAAATTTAAAACTTGCAAACTAAAACCAAAAGCCTGACAGACAATATAAAGGCAAAATAACTACTCAAAATCGCTATGTTTTAACAACGTTTACTAAAATAAAATGTATGAAATAAAGGAACACGATCTACCACATAGGGTGTACATTACTAAATGAGCAAGTTATCCGGTCAACTCAGCCCCTTCTCCAGTTTTTTGTTAAAGAATAGTACATTAGAGTTAGTACAGCCAAAAGCAACCGATCACTGGTAAACATAACTTGTGCAAAATCTAGAGCGAGACTAACTTTACAATTCTGTCATTTCATACTTTTTCACCAACCAACTTTCTTCTAAACTCAATAAATTAAACTAATACATGTGGCACTCCAAGGACTCTAACCTAGGATTCCCACACCGAAATTCCGCACATTTATGCATTACGCTAACAAAGAAAACTTTAAACCTTGTGACTGGTAAGGAGACCAGCCAGTAATTAGAATCAGATTTTATTTTACTTTATTTGGCTAAAAAACTAACGCGACTATCTGCTTATATTCATATTTATTCACAAACTCTCCTATCAACTTATGGAGTAATTAGAAAGAATTTGATTTCATTAGGATGTAAAACTTGCTAAATAAACAAACCAAAACTTGCAAGATACACAAACTAATCAAAATCGCTATGTGGAAATCTATCTACAGTATATACAGTACATACTCAGGCCCAATCCCCACTATAATTATAATCTAAATAATGCTTAAAATAATCAGGAATACATAATGAAGGCATTTACAAAATAATTATATATTTGTACAAACAACTTTAAACTATATAGTCTCATTTCTGCAGGTTTATAACATAAGCCGATTAGGATCAGTTTAATACCTATACCTTTATAATTATCTAAAGACATAATAATGCAACCATTAAAATTAATGCCAAAAAGAATCTACTAAATTGAGAAGTTAGTCCAATTATTAATACTTTATAATTTAAAACTTGCAAAATAAACAAACCAAAACTTGGGATAACGGTAAGAAGACAAAAGAAGACAAATAGCTAGTGGAAAAAAGTGCTCAAGCAAAATAATTTATAAATAAAAGAACAGGTTTTGCGCTATTGAAAATTCTAAAATAGAAATGAATGTACTACTATAATTATGCACAACACTTAACCAGAGGCCATTACTGGTGTAAAATGAATTATGGAAAACTTTCAAAATAAACGAACCAAAACTTAGACGAACAGTAAAAAGACAGAACTTATCAAAATCGCTGTGGAAACGCTTGAACAAAATAATTCAAGAAAGCGAGTTTATAACAAAATAGGACTGCGAAGTTTAATTTGAAGAACCATTATTGGAACCCATAAAAATTTAGGAATAATACTCTACCAGGAATTACATCCAAAATAAAAAATAAAATACAAATTAAATTAGTATATAGAAGTTAGTTTGCGTTAGGTTAGGAGCTGGGGTTGACCTGACCGTGGAATTCACATTAAACTTCTATAGCCTACAGTACAGTTATTGAAATAAGTAGTTTTGTTCTGGACCCCCTTCTCATATTTAGCCCATTAGTTTAGACGTTTGCCCCATTATTTAGGCAATTTTAACACTTTTCGCCCTATGTATTTTATATTTGATCCTGGCAAGCTGTTTGCGGATGATACAGTTCTGATGAGTGATAATGAATGGGAGTTGCAGGGTCTGATAAATGAGTTTGGAAGTGTGCGAAAAACGGAATTTGAACGTAACTGCGGGGAAGAGCAAGGTTATGGTTTTCGAAAGGGGTGAAGTCACAGAGTGTGAGGTGAAGCTGAATGGTCAGGCTATGGAGATAGTCAACTCTTAAGTATCTGGGCAGTGTGTTGAGTAAAGATGGGACTATGGATGAAGAAGTGCGGGAGAGGGTACAACAGGGGAAGAGGGTTGCAGTAACAAGAAATAGGGTGGTCAGTATGGAAGTGAAGAAGTCCTTGCATGACAGTGTGGTAATCCCGACACTGACTTACGGAAGCGAAGCATGGACGTTGGTTGAGAGACTCAGACCAAGAGTGAGAGCAGAGGAAATGAATTACTTGAATGTGTGCGGAGTTACATGGAGGGATAGACAGACTGATGAGGAAGTAAGAAGGAGGTGTGGTGTGGAGGTAGATGTGCTGGAAAGTGTGAAAAGGAACAACTTGAGATGGTTCGGCCATATGGAACGTATGGAAAGTGAGAGAATGACTAAGAGGGTGTACGAGAGCGAGGTGGAGGGACGGAGAGGTAGACCGAATGAGAGGTGGAAGGATGGAGTGAGGAAGTACATAAACGAAGGCGGTGCTGGTTGGGGCGAGGGTCGTCGACTGACTGGGAACAGAGGTGCATGGGGGCGGTTCGTTCGTGGCCACCCCTTCGGGGATCACGGCGTCAGGCAATAGATATAGATAGATCCTGGCAAGCAATAGCGAACCTGCAATTTAAGGGAACCCAGCCCTTGGCCGGGGCATTTTTCTGCCAGAAAATGCACAAATTAATCTCAAAAGGGGATCTTCGGGGTGTTTTGTTTCATGAATGTCTTAGAAACTCAATAAATATCCTATTCTTGTCCCAATGCAAGTCTAACAGCCCCCACATACCATGATGCCAGAGAACCACCCTATGACCTTAACTGCTTACCCATATTGGTAAAGTCAGTGCATCCAAAACTAAACTGAATTTCATATAATTAATAATCAAATTCAGAAAACTCAATATTGAACTCAATTGCAAAACCAGACCACTCAACGGGTAGAGACTAATATATCAACATATAATATACACTGCATTACAGGTTTAAGACCCAACTCTACTGTAAATTTCAATGGTTCGTGTCGGCTACCCCCAGCTATGGGGTATGTGCCTGAGTATATATATAAATAAAAAAGGCAAACATAGGGCCTCTAGAAACTTTAAGCAATTTTTTTGGAGTTTGGGTATTTGGCAGTATCACTCAAAGAATAACTTCACATCCATGATAACATGGTTCGGTCTTTAATTATTTCCACAACTATTTTGATTAGCTCCTTTGCGATAATCTAAGTATTCCCAGTTTTGGTTTGTTTATTTTGCAAAGCTTTACATTTTAATTACCAGGGACAGTCACTACTCTCAAGGACAGAGTCCATATACTGGTGGCCGGGATTAATTTTTCACAGCCAGAGGCCTTCTCTGGCAAAGTAAATTCAGTTGCCACGTATAACTAATTTGGATATGTGGAAATATAGTTTCTGCAGTCTGCCCTACAACACTAAGAGGCTCATATTTATTTGTTTTTTCTATGTGAGCGAAAGAGACAAAAGGCAGAACTGCCTGTGACGAGTGCCTCCCCAAAAATTTAAAGAGTGACATGGACAAAATAAAGGCACATTTGAGCCAAAATGCCTGGACACAGAGCTTGAAGCAATTTGGGTCATATACCCCAGTGATAATTTACAATAACTGCTACTGAAGAACTACTTATCTTGTATGAAGGGTTGTGAACCGGCTGGTGGTGGTAGTTAGTTCCCAGACTGTCCGGCCGATCAGTCCCGAGTATGGTGTCGAGGGTTGTTGGCAGTGTCTGGCAAGGAAAAGGTTTGTCATTATGAAAATATAATTTACACAGGCCTCATAAAATCTAATATATTTTTTTTAAATGCAAGCAGAATAAACAAATTTTAAAAACTAAGCAAATTGATTAAAAATACACTTATTAACACTGCATTCTATATTCACAAGGCTAGGGCATAACCAGGTTGTAGAGACTTGACATTTGCCTTCAACATTTGCAAATGCAACAGATTTATGTATATACTCTGGCACATGCTGGGGGTGACCGAGCCCAAACTTTTAGGGTCCGGGACCACTTAGTGTTCCCTCGCCCCTTTCTGTCTCATCTAGTAGGTGAACTTTACAATGGGAGGAGGATTCCTAGCCACCTGCCCCCCAAAACAGATAAAAGTTAACTTAATTATGGTTCAAGTACAACAATAGATTTAGCTTATGTATCCTTCCAGTTTTTCCAGTCAATTATCAATATTATCTACCAATAATTATTTCTTAAAACTAACTTTATATATAAACGACAAATTAGCATGAGAGAAATTTGAACAGGTGGAAAGTATTTGGGAGATTTAGACTGCAGTGCAAGAAAAGTAAAGATAAAATATGCAATAGAAAAATGTGATTGAAGAGCTTTAAATTATTCTGAATGGAAGATTATTAATTTATACCATGAATAAGTCACTAAGGAACATTTACAACACATTGAGTTTTGAAAGACAAATACCACTTCAGATATGTAGCGAGTTATTTAATTATAAAAGCCGGTATTAACAGGCTACAATCTTTACCTAGGCCTCAGAAGTGGCCAGTTAATGCAGAGGATATCAATAGAATGCAACACAAGGAGAAGAGTTAGTTATGTAGAGCAGATTAACCTGACCACTGAGCTCCATTCGGAACTCTCAATGAATAACAAATGATGAGCTGAAGAGACTTTTAGGTAGAGTATTAGCGAGGTGATGCGTACAAGTTGACGGGGATAGTATGAACATAGAGAATGGATGAACAAAATTGGGTGAAAAAATGCAAGTCTGATTATGGAGGGAGCTGCACCAAGGGGTGGACAGAGGAAGACCTGGGATCGCACTATACGTGCCGATCTCAAATCCAAAAACTTGACAAGTGAAGCATTACACCGCCAATTGATATTAAAAGCCATCAGATCGGAGTTGCTAACAAACTGTCAAACAAAATAAATTATTTTATTTTTTATTTTTTTTAGTGTAAACAAGATTCTACTGAAAGTCAAAATACAAATAGATAAATGGCAAAATTGTAGAGAGATTACCGGTACTTCCAGTACATGTCCTTCCTAATCTTAAAATCTTCTGCTTAAGCGTAGTTTCCACATAGCGATTTTGATAAGTTTTGTCTTAACCGTGTTCGTCCAAGTTTTGGTTTGTTTATTTTGAAAGTTTTAAATTATACTGTAATTAACATAATTCCACCATTACCAGACACCTTAAGGGGGGTTGGGCGTATTAATTTGCTTTATTAAATTAATGTTTATTATTTCTTAGTTTCCTCCCTTGACATCCATAAAGCTTAAAAAACACACCAACATCCACCTAAAAGATAAATTTGTACATTTTTGGATAATTTTTTTTTTCCAGATGAACACTGTTTTTATAATTAATTATATAACACAAACATGCACCTCAATTGCATGAAAGGTCCGAACATTGCCAAAGAAACTGGGTTAAAGAGGTTAAAATTGCCAAATGATATAACATTTCAGAACTAATGGGGCGAGAACAATGAAGGAGAAGGGGGTCCAGAAAAAACCAGCCAGCCCGCCTTAATGCCCGAGGGGATGGCCACAAATGAACCGCCTGGATATACTTCCATGGGACGAGTTAACTCATTACGATTATTTCTACCTTGGTCCTGTTTTCGGGAAGGATTTTTTTTTTTTTTCCCATGTGAGTGAGTGAGATAAAAGGTAGAACGGCCTGTATAGAGTGCCTCCCCCAGAGTTAAGAGAGTGACCGGGCCAAAATGCTAAAGGGGGGATGGCTGTTTTTTCTGGGCCCCCATCTCCCTCATGTTTAGCCCCATTAGTTTAGAAATCTTGGGACGATGCCAACTAGTTTAGCGATTTGAATAACTTTAAACCTTTTCTTTGTCAATATTAGGACCTTTCACGCCATTAAGCTGTATTTTTTTCCTGCCGACCGATAGCGAGCCTGTAGTTTTAGGAGGAAACTCCTTTCGGTTGGGATATGTATACCAAAATTTTTATAAATTTAACTTGACAGGGTATCACGAGTCTGAGCAGGTGGTGGTGGATGGGATAAAATTCCAAATGAAGCCAGTACTTTTAAGCTCTTCGGTGGTCTAGTGTTTTGGGTGTTTGAGTGCTGCAGCACTGGCCTGAGTTCGAACCCTGGCTGGAGCATGACTATATTAATTATATAAAAAAATTAACCTCAATTGCATGAAAGGACCGAATATTGCTCAAAGAAACTGAGTTAAAGATGTTAAAATTGCCAAATGTTATACAATTTCAGAACTAATGGGGAGATTGTAGGCACCAATCAATCAGGGCTAGACCCAGGTGAGGTTATAGGCATGTGAAAAAGAGTCGCTGGAACTCCTGTTTCATTTGCTTGGCCTCTCTTACTGATTTTCTTTGTGCCTCATTTACACTGAGAGCAATCCAGCTAGCTCTCACAAACACCTCTTCCTCCTATCCACTTCACTACACTAAACATACACACCACACTTCATTCCTCCACACCAAAATTAAAAAAAAAAAAAAAAAAAAAAAAAATGAATTCTAGCCCAGCCTCGGAGTCCCCAGGGGGAGGGACCATAAATGCCCCCACACCCGACCGACCATCCCCTGACGACCCCACACAATTACCTGGACCTCGGCCTGTTACTCTTTATATTAATTTCTGCAACATTCGTGGACTTTCCTCTAACTTTCACTCTGTTGAGCACCATCTCTCCTCCTACAAACCTGATCTTCTCTTCCTCACCGAAACTCAGGTGTCTGTAGCAACATCCAGCAGCCCCTTCTCTGTATCCTCCTACTTTCTCTATCCTAGTTTCAAAGCCAAAGGCGGATGTTGTGCATATGTGCACAACAAACTCACTTGCTCTCGTGTTCCCGATTTCGACTCCTCTGAATTCTCAACTTTATGGCTCAAACTTTCCTGTCATTCTCTTACTAAATATTTCTGTGCTGTCTATCTTTCCCCTAACTCTACCAACTTTCCCAAATTCTTTGACTATCTAAACTCTACAGTGGAACACATTCTATCTATTTCTCCTTTCTCAGAAATCTCCATCTTAGGAAATTTCAACGTTCACCACCGCCAATGGCTCTCCTCTGACACTACTGATCCACCTGGTGAACAAGCCTACGTCTTTTCTATCCTAAATGACCTAGTTCAGCAACCCACCCGTATCCCGGATCGCATCGGAGATCGGCCCAACATTCTTGACCTGTTTCTAACTTCTAACCCTTCTTCTTATACTGTCGATCTTTTCTCTCCTTTGGGCTCCTCCGACCATAAACTTATCTGTCACCTGTCCTATCTCTCCAGTACGGCCACCCGATCCTCCTAGCCGGCGGCGCTTGTGGCACTTTGGCGCTGCCGACTGGGAGGCTCTTCGGCAGTACTTCTTGATTTTCCATGGAATGATTTCTGCTTCCGTGGCCGAGGACCCTCGGAGAGTGCTGAACGCATTACCGAGGTAATCCTATCGGGCATGGAAGCATACATTCCATTCTCTTTCTCTCAGACTAATGCTAAAAAATCTTGGTTTACTCACACCTGTTCTACTGCTGTCCGCAATAAGGAGGAAGCATTCAAACGGTACCGACGCCGTAAAACTCAAGACTCATTCTTCATATGTTTCTGCCCGGAATCAAGCCAAATCTGTTCTACGACTTGCCAAACACGCTTTCATCAATAATAAATGCACTGAACTATCCAACTCTAGCTCTTCCCAAGCTTTCTGGCATCTAGCCAAAAACCTCTCCAACAATTTCTCTTCCTCGTCTTTCCCTCCCCTTTCCCACTCTGATAGCACAACCATCACTTCTTCCTCTGACAAAGGTAAACTCTTCGCTCAAACTTTTGCTAGAAACTCCACCTTGGATGATTCCGGTGCTATTCCTCCCTCTCCGCCCTCGTCTCTCTTACTTATGCCTAATATCATAATCTCTTCAAAAGATGTACTTTCTACCCTCTCTGGGCTTAACACGAATAAGGCGTACGGTCCGGACGGTGTTCCTCCTGTTCTCAAAAACTGTGCTTCCGTGCGGACTCGCTGCCTAGGCAAACTCTTTCGTCTCTGTCTATCCTCTAACGTCTTCCCTTCATGCTGGAAGTTTGCTCACATTCAACCTGTCCCAAAGAAGGGTGACCGCTCTCAACCCTCCAACTATCGTCCAATTGCTCTCATTTCTTGTCTTTCTAAAGTTTTTGAAACTATTGTTGCTTCCAAATTTCTTAAGCATTTCTCTTCTCATAATCTGCTCTCAGATCGCCAGTATGGCTTCCTTAAGGGTCGCTCTACTGGTGATCTTCTTTCATATCTTACCAACTCTTGGTCATCCTCCTTTCGGGACTTCGGTGAGACTTTTTCTATTGCACTAGACATATCGAAAGCCTTCGATAGAGTCTGGCATAAATCTTTAATTTCTAAACTTCCCTCCTTAGGTTTCTATCCCTCCATCTGTGCCTTTGTCTCTAATTTCCTTTCCGGCCGTTCCATAGCCGCGGTTGTGGACGGCCATTGTTCACTTCCTCACCCTATAAACTCCGGTGTTCCTCAGGGCTCTGTCCTATCTCCTATTCTCTTTCTAATTTTTATAAATAATCTCCTTTACTGTACCTTAATTCCCATCCATTCATACGCAGACGACTCAACCTTATACTACTCCATTACTTTTTCAGAACGCCCCAGCCAGCAATCCCTCAACGACAAACGTAATGAAGCCATACAACTCTTAAATTCTGATCTAGATACTATTTCCAATTTGGGCAGAGAAAACCTTGTTAACTTTAATGCTTCCAAAACCCAATTTCTCCATCTATCTACCCGTCAGGATCTCCCAGCGGACTATCCCTTATTCTTCAACAATACAAAAATCAACCCTTCATCTTCTCTCAATATTCTTGATGTCTCTTTTTCTTCTGCTCTCATTTGGAAGGACCATATTACCAGTCTTGCTAAGGCAGCCTCCCAGAAGCTGGGTGTGCTCAACCGCCTTAGGGGGTTCTTTTCCCCTGCACAGCTTCTTGCTCTGTACAGGGGCATAGTGCGCCCTTGTATTGAGTATTGTTCACATGTGTGGGGAGGTTCCTCTCACACCGCTCTCCTAGACAAGGTTGAAAGGAAGGCCTTTCGTATCCTTAACTTCCGTCCACTCACCAACTTTCTGCAATCTCTCTCTCTCTCCGCCGCAATGTTGCATCTCTCTCGCTATTCTATCGCTACTATAATAATCAGTGTTCCTCAGAGCTATCCCAGTGCATACCACCTCCTTTACGTAGGGCACGTGGTACCCGTCTTGCAACTCAATCCCACCCCTACTGTGGAACTCTCCAACCCAAGAGTGAAACGTTACTCTCAAACTTTCTTCTACTCAACAGCTGAGCTCTGGAACTCTCTCCCAGAATCAGTTTTTCCCGCTTCCTATGACTTAAATTGCTTCAAACTCCGTGTGTCCAGGAATTTTGGCTCAAACGTCCCTTGATTTTGGCCCTGTCACTCTTTCAACTATGGGGGAGGCACTCGCTATAGGCAGTTATGCCATTTGCCTCCCTCAATCACATAGAAAAAAAAAAACATGAAGGAGAAGGGGGTCCAGAAAAAGCCAGCCATTCCCCCTTAATGCTTAAGGGGGGATGGCCGTTTTGTTCTGGGTGCCCGTCTCCCTCACGTTTAGCCACATTAGTTTAGAAATCTTCGGTTTATGCCAACTAGTTTAGCGATTTTAAGAACTTTAAACAATTATTTTGTTAATATTAGGGCGTTTCACGCCATTAAGGTAACTTTTTCCTGCCGACCGATAGCGGTAAAATTGATACCTGGATGGGGATTATAATTTAAAATTTGCAAAATAAACAAACCAAAACTTATACGAACATAGTAAAGACAAAACTACTAATCAAAATCGCTATGTGGACACAACGCTTAAGCAAACTTTATAAATAAGAGAACTATCCACCACATACGGTGCACATTACTACATGAGCACTACAATTAGTGTCAAAATGTTCTAATAAAATCAAATTTGCAACCTGACAAGACAACAATAGTACAAAATACATAACCCTCACTAACTATAGTGCCATCGGGTAAAAGTCTTAAAACAGTAGGCTGAATGGGGCGGAATAGATACAACCCAGAGAGGGAGAAAAAAAATAGGTGGACCCCTTTAAGCGAGTTTATCCAGCAAAAGTAGTTACAATTTTGTACTTGCGAGGGCTTTTACTTACATATAATGTTTTAAGTGCGTGCGGAGTTACATGGAGGGATACAGACTAATGAGGAAGTAAGGTGGTGTGGTGTGTAAGTAGACTGGAAAGTGTGAAAAGGAACACCTTGAGATGGTTTAGCCATTTGGAGTGTATGAAGCGAGAGAATGACTAAGAGGGTGTACGAAAGTAAGATGGAAGGACAGAGAGGTATACCGAGAGAAAAGTGGAAGGATGGAGTGAAGTAAGAGTGAAGGTGGTGCTAGTTGGGAGGAGAGGAGTCTAACCGCCTGGGGACAGGTACATGGGGGCGTTTCGTTCGTGGCCATCCCTTCAGGGATCACGGTGTCAGGCAATAGAAATTTCAATCTTGGCAAACATTTTAGTCGCCTAATACGACATTTGGGACACTGGACCCACTTTACCCAACAGTAGACTAGAGGCCCATATACCACAGGTGATAATTAACACCACGTTCTTAACATTAATCATCAATTACAAACCCCAATGTACTTTAATAAACTAATGAAAGCATATGGTCCTCCTGGGATTCGAGCCCGGGACACCACACCCAGAACATAAGCATTTAAACCATTACACCACCAACACAGTTATAACAAACCAGTAATGTACTTATCTTTGTGAAGGTTTCGAATTATAGTTGGCTGCCATGAAGGTTTATTACCAGTCCCGTCTAAAAACCACCACCACCATCGCCATCTGTGGACAACATTTACTTGCTAGTATGTGAACCAAAAGTTCACAAGCTAAATTTAATTACAGTATATACAGAATAGACAAGGTTGATGGTTGAATAGAAAACTTTGTAGACTAAGCACTAGGCTATCAAGACTGTTAAAGGTTTATGCACAAGCCTACAATATATTCTGCATTAATAAATTAATCAAAAGTGCAGCTTATGTAAGCAAAAAAAATAAAAAATACATAGAGTCTAGAGTTACTAAAAGAATACCGGTAGAGGGGAGGTGGACGGGCAGTGAGGGAGATTTAGACCAAGAATGAGATTGATTAAATCAAAACCTACAAAACAGTCATGTGGAGTGGGAGGGGATCCACCTGACCGATTCAGAGGAGCATTGATGCAATTTGTTCGTGGCCATCCCCTCCGAGATTGAGCCATCTAGCAATAATCTATTAAAATCTGTCAGTCCAAAATTGCTATTATAATTAAAAACTTTCAAAATAAACAAACCAAAACTGGGACGACACATGCAAAAGAACTTCTAAATTGTTATGTAGAAATAATGTGGAAATTATGGAAATTATGTGGAAATAATTAATTTTTGAAATAAAAGAAACCACTACAATGTACGTACATCACTACATGGTCAAGTTAATTTTACTATTTTGGTATGAGAGGTTTAGACATTAGGCCAGTAGCAGTTCCATGGGTAGTCTCGTTTCATGAACTATATATAGAGGATTATTATGTAAAACTTTCAAAATACACTATGCAAAACAGGGACGACAAGATAAAGGCCAAGTAACTAATAAAAATAGCTGTGGAAATAATTGTTTTTTACACCAACCAACTGCACATCTAAACTCAATTAAATCAACAAATACATGTGGCACTCGAGGACTCGAACCCAGGATACATCGAATTTCCGCGGACTGTGCATTACGCTATCAAGACAGTTAAAATAAAATTTGAAATAAAAGAACAATCCATCACAAGTGTACATCACTACACGAGCAAGTAAATCTGGTTTCCAAGCAAACTAATCGCACATGTACAGTACTCTATACTGCATGGGGAACACTTCATACACTGCCACACGTCAGTAAACCAGAGCCCATATACCCCAGCTGATATTATCTATTTTTGTATTAATTTCACCACACCACCAAACACCAATGAAATTAATGAAAGCATATAATCGACATCCGGGATTCGAACCTGGGTTATCACTCAGATTTTTAGACACCTTAATTATAACTAGTAATGTACTTCTCTTGAAGGTGTGAAGTGTAGTTAGCTGCCAATAAGGGTCATCGGTCTGGTCCCAACACCAAAATCTGTGTAAACCATTTAATTACTAGTATTTTAACTAAAAGTTCACAATCTAATAAGACCAGGTAAATGCTAAAGTTTGTTTATAGATACTTTCTAAAATTAACAAAAATACGTAATTACACTTTACTGAAAAATCTGGAATGGCAATAACATTTTCTAACATTTGCTATTATAAATATTATAAAGAGTTGTGTTATCGGGCGTATCACCTACCTCTGACCGAGTATATCGTAGTGTTTACTAGATAATAGTCAAGGACACCTATATCCGCCTTATTAGAAACAATTTATTAGGGAAAATAGCGACCAATAGAATCGCCATATTTTTCTCATTATAGTCCGCATGGAGGATTTTCATTATCGATAACTTGAAAAATCCTGATTTCAAAGAAAAATACACCAAAAATCTGTCAAAGATGTCAAATAGCCGGGGTTTGGGAGCGGCAGCCCCCACCCATAATACTAGGATAGGTTAGGTAATGTTGTTAGGTTAGGCTAATGTCCTTTAAAGGTATAGGCTAGTAAACACTAGGATAGCCTATACCTGGTCAGAGGTAAGAAGAAGAGTCCTGATGTAGTCTCCTTGAATGTTACCGTTTACTATACCCCTTTGAAAGGACATTAACCTAACCTAACCTATCCTATTATTATAGGTGGGGGCTGCCGCCCCCACACTCCCTCCCCCACTGTTTGACATAAACTTGGGTGTTTACAAGACCTACGCCTGGTAACAACGCATTCCGAGAACTATTCACTGAAGTCACAGATTCATCAGGGCACCCACCCTAGCCCAGCTCTTGAGCAGGGAGTGCATGGTGGTAAAAAACTAATTTATATTTTAAAACTTCCAAAATAAACAAACCAAAACTTAGACGATCACAGCAAAAAGAACCCTTCAAAACCGCTATGACAGTATATGCACAATAAAATTCTTAATTATACGAATATAACTTTATTTTTTAAACTAATTTTAACATTCACATGAATTTCCTAGTCTACTTTTTATATTATCAAACACTTATTGGCTAAATTGTCAAAGTGGTTATATATACTGTACTGTACTCTACTCTACTCAAATTGGATTAAGTTAGTTTTCGAAACTATTGTTAAAATCAAATTGCATAATTCAAAGTAATTTTACATTCACAGGTCACTTTATATACAGTTGCGTATAAACTTACATAAATTAGCTTGATTTTCGGTATAAGTAAGGTGTCCCAGCAGCACAGAAATAAGAATAAAGTGGGGGGAAAAAAAAAAAAAAAAAAAAAGAGAAAAAAAAAGACTAGCACGTAAGTATAAATAAACAGCCACACTATACGAAAGTGCTGTATATACTTATAAATTAGCTTAACGTTATTCTGGCATAAATCCAATATAAAACTTGCAAAAATAAACTAACTAAAACGGAGACTACAAAATAAAGACTAAACTTACAAAAATCACCAAGCAAGATGTGTCCCAGCACCACAGAACTCTAAGAATTAAGTTAAAATTGAATAAAATAAACAAGACTAGCATTATAATATAAAACTTGCAAAATAAACATACCCAAACTTATACAAACGCAGTAAAAATACAAAACTAATCAAAATCGCTATGGAAGAATTATAAATAAATCTTAACGGCCAACACTAACCAAACTCCTCGTCAACTCAACCCATTGGTAAGGTTCACTTTAATCATTAGCCCTGGTTAGATTGGGATAGATTATACGCTTTCATTTCATCTGACGGTAAATCGATTCCTTTAGCAGCTATTTTTTAGATATTAATGGAAAAATATGAAACTACGGTCTCTGCATCATTAAGTTTATACAATTAGCACCATATTTCACTAAATAATCATCAAAATCTTTATGGGAACTTTGCAATTTACCGTCAGTTAAAAAGAAACTAGGTATAGGTTAGTACAATAGTGGAGTGGAATGACTAATATTTGGAGTTAGTTTTTAAATTATACCGGTACTAAGTTAGGTTAGGTGGTTAGATTAGGCTAATAACTAAATTGCACCATTTCAAAACATTAAATATGAAGGAAAACCAGGGAATAAGACCTTACAGACTATTCAAAATAAAGCCCTTAAAATCATCACAGGATGCACAGCTACTACATCCACAGATCACATACATCAAGAAACCAAAGTCCTAAAAGTCAAAGATTATCTAGACATGAGAGGCACTCAATTCCTGGCAGCAGCCTCCACGAATCAACACCACCCACTACACTACATGGCAACACACCCACAGACACCAAGCAATATCAAAACAACACCCAGCACACGCTATCACACACAAATACGGTCTTCTCTCCCTCCCTGCCCACCCCAAACCAACTTCCAGAAGCACATCCATACTCCTATCACTCGCCGTTCCATCCACTCACTCAGACAACACGCAGCTGCAAGCACGACCTCCCGAAATCCATCCTTCTGAATCCTCCCTTCCTCGCGAGGACAGAGTCCACCTGGCCAGGCTGAGATGCGGACACCATCCAGCTCTTCTGAGCTATCAGAAGAGACTGGATGACTCCGTCGTCGACACCTGCCCGGGTTGTAACACAGCACCCCATACCATAAAACAGATCATAGAAGACTGCATTTCACACAACCACTTACACCAACAACACAATTTACACTATTTGAGAGCTCTGTGGGAGAACCCGACCATGGCCATGGCCTTCCTTAAGGACTCGGGACTGTTCGGCCAGGCAGCTTAGGGAACAACAACAAACCCCAATGTATTTTTATAAACTAATGAAAGCATATGGTCCTCCCAGGATTCAAACTCGGGACACCACACCCAGAACACAATTATCTAAACTATTACACCACCAACACAGCAGCACAAAGCTACTCTATCTAGGAAGCTTGTCATGGGAGGAAGATCAGTTAAAAAGGCTGTTATTGGGCACCATGTTGTGTGGGGGCTCCTCAAACTATCAACCCTTGCTAAAAATATGCTTAATCTTTACATGTTTACAGTTCAGATATATATATACGCTGCATTATAAATTAAAATGGTCAAACTAAAACAAAAGCTTGGAAGAACCCAGTAAAAAAAAAAGACAAAAAACATGCAAAAAAATAAACGTGTAGCAAATTTTTTTATGGTCATTCTATTACGGTCAGCTCAACCCCTTGTCCAGGTTTAGTCGAGGAAAAAGTGCATGTACAGTCAAATTCAGTATTTCACTGCTATCTAGGATTGAGTAACACCCCGTTCTTAATGTTACATCAATTACAAAAGCCAATGTATTTTAATAAACTAATTAAATCATAGTGCTCCCGGGATTCGAACTCGGGACACCACACCCAGAACATAAGCATCTAAACAGAGATAAACAGATATTAACTCTACTCTCCAACGCCGAGATTAATAGTACTAGGCTAGTCAATCGCCGTTCAAAACAAAACTCTAGGAAGTTAAAATATATAAAGCTTTAAAACGAACTCAAAAGTAACCAGTAAAATGTCTGTTTAAGAGCAAAGTTATTGAAATATTGAACCCCACTGAGAGATTAGAAACATTTAGTGGCTCACGTGTATTTGTGATATGGTATGGTATGGACATGTGGAGAGAATGGATGAACACAATTCGGTGAAAAAATGCAAGTTTGTGATTGTGGAGGGAGCTACACCAAGGGGTGGACCGAGGAAGACCTGGGATTGGACTATACGCGCCGATCTCAAATCCAAGAACTTGACAAGTGAAGCAGCCCTTAACAGGGTTGCCTGGAACGCCGCCATTAGGAAACGAGACTGAAACTGCACTTGTGTGTGGAACACTCAATCTTAAAATTTTATGTATGTATGCATGTAAGACCATACAGAAGATTAAGACAGTTTAGAAGATTAGGGCAGTTTAGAAGATAAGGACAGTTTAGCAGATATTGTGGTTAATCCTAGCTATGTTAGTTATACAGGTTAGTATATAGAGGTTAGTTTGAGTTAGGTTAGGAGCTGGGGTTGACCTGACCGTGGAATTCACATTAAACTTCTATAGCCTACAGTACAGTTATTGAAATAAGTAGTTTTGTTCTGGACCCCCTTCTCATATTTAGCCCCATTAGTTTAGACGTTTGCCCCATTAGTTAGGCAATTTTAACACTTTTTGCCCTATGTATTTTTTATTTGATCCTGGCAAGCTGTTTGCAGATGATACAGTTCTGATGAGTGATAATGAATGGGAGTTGCAGGGTCTGGTAAATGAGTTTGGAACAGTGTGCGAAAAACGGAATTTGAAGGTAAATGCAGGGAAGAGGAAAGTTATGGTCTTTGAAAGGGGTGAAGTCACAGAGTGTGAGGTGAAGCTGAACGGTCAGGCTATGGAGATAGTCAACTCTTAAGTATCTGGGCAGCGTGTTGAGTAAAGATGGGACTATGGATGAAGAAGTGCGGGAGAGGGTACAACAGGGGAAGAGGGTTGTAGGAACGCTAAAAGCAGTAACAAGGAATAGGGTGGTCAGTATGGAAGTGAAGAAGTCCTTGCATCACAGTGTGGTAATCCCGACACTGACTTACGGAAGCGAAGCATGGGCGTTGGTTGAGAGACTCAGACCTAGAGTGAGAGCAGTGGAAATGAATTACTTGAGTGCGTGCCGAGTTACATGGAGGGATAGACAGACTAATGAGGAAGTAAGAAGGAGGTGTGGTGTGGAGGTAGATGTGCTGGAAAGTGTGAAAAGGAACAACTTGAAAAGGAACAACTTGAGATGGTTCGGCCATATGGAACGTATGGAAAGCGAGAGAATGACTAAGAGGGTGTACGAGAGCGAGGTGGAGGGACAGAGAGGGAGAGGTAGACCGAATGAGAGGTGGAAGGATGGAGTGAGGAGGTACATGAACGAAGGTGGTGTTGGTTGGGGCGAGAGGCGTCGACTGACGGGACAGAGGTGCATGGGGGCAGTTCGTTCGTGGCCACCCCTTCGAGGATCACGGCATCAGGCAATAGATAGATTGATAGATCCTGGCAAGCAATAGCGAGCCTGCAATTTAAGAGAACCCAGCCCTTGGCCGGGGCATTTTTCTGCCAGAAAATGCACAAATTAACCTCAAAAAGGGTCTTCGGGGTGTTTTGTTTCATGAATTCTTAGAAACTCAATAAATATCCTATTCTTGTCCCAATGCAAGTCTAACAGCCCCACATACCATGATGCCAGAGAACCACCCTATGACCTTAACTGCTTACCCATATTGGTAAAGTCAGTGCATCCAAAACTAAACTGAATTTCATATAATTAATAATCAAATTAAGAAAACTCAATATTGAACTCAATTGCAAAACCAGACCACTCAATGGGTAGAGACTAATATATCAACATATAATATACACTGCATTACAGGTTTAAGACCAAACTCTACTGTAAATTTCAATGGTTCGTGTCGGCTACCCCCAGCTATGGGGTATGTGCCGGAGTATATATAATGGTTCGTGTCGGCTACCCCCAGCTATGGGGTATGTGCCTGAGTATATAATTATATACATAAAAAAGGCAAACATAGGGCCTCTAGAAACTTTAAGCAATTATTTGGAGTTTGGGTGTTTGGCAGTATCACTCAAAGAATAACTTCACATCCATGATAACATGGTTCGGTCTTTAATTATTTCCACATAACTATTTTGATTAGCTCCTTTGCGATAATCTAAGTTTTCCCAGTTTTGGTTCGTTTATTTTGCAAAGCTTTACATTTTAATTAGTATACACCAAGGACAGTCACTACTCTCAAGGACATAGTCCGTATACTGGTGGCCGGGATTAATTTTTCACAGCCAGAGGCCTTCTCTGGCAAACCCATTACAGTTGCCACTTATAACTAATTTGGATATGTGGAAATATAGTTTCTGCAGTCTGCCCTACAACACAAGAGGCTCATATTTATTTGTTTTTTCTATGTGAGCGAAAGAGAAAAAAAGGCAGAACTGCCTGTGACGAGTGGCTCCCCAAAAATTTAAAGAGAGACATGGCCAAAATAAAGGAACGTTTGAGCCAAAATGCCTGGACACCGAGCTTGAAGCAATTTGAGTCATATACCCCAGTGATAATTTACAATAACTGCTACTAAATAACTACTTATCTTATATGAAGGTTTGTGATCCGGCCGGTGGTGGTAGTTAGTTCCCCAGACTGTCCGGCCGATCAGTCCCGCCGGATCAGTCCCGAGTACGGTGTCGAGGGTTGTTGGCAGTGTCTGGCAAGGAAAAGGTTTGTCATTATGAAAATAAAATTTACACAGGCCTCATAAAATCTAATATTTAAAAAAAAAAATGCAAGCAGAATAAACATATTTTAAAAACTAAGCAAATTGATGAAAAAATTCACTTAACACTCAAAGAGAGGGAGTGGAGTATATTGGACTGTGCCGCCCAGCGGGGTTTTTACCATAAACGAGCTTGTTTCCGTGCTCGTTTTCATGCATAAACAAGAGCCAGAGCGTAATACAAGTATGTGCCCCTGAAAGGGCGATAAATGAGCTTTCCAATGACACCAGAACCATCCTTCTACGATCACTGGTTGTCTTGCAACGAACGTGCAACCGAAGGGCAAAATCGGTAAAATACGGTCATTTCCTTACATTATTACGTGTGAAACGAGTGAGGTTGGAGTAGGGTGGAGTACATCTCAGTAGCTCCACGGCCACCATGGCGAGCGGTCATGAGGTACCCTACGCTCCTCCCACCGCTCCGCTATCTCTCAGAGCACATTACGTGCTCAAAATTGCAAGCGACTATAGCCAGGCCCTGCCACATAGGCCACATTTATTTCACTCGACAATAGCCGGGCGCCGCCAAAGAAGGGTTAACACTGCACTCTATATTCACAAGGCTAGGGCATAAGCAGGTTGTAGGGACTTGACATTTGCAAATGCAACAGATTTATGTATATACTCTGGCACATGCTGGGGGTGGCCGAGCCCAAACTTTTAGGGTCCGGGACCACTTTTAGTGTTCCCTCGCCCCTTTCTCTGTCTCATCTAGTTGGTGAACTTTACAATGGGAGGAGGATTCCTAGCCTCCTGCCCCCAAAAACAGATAAAAATTAACTTAATTATGGTTCAAGTACAACAATAGATTTAGCTTATGTATCCTTCCAGTTTTTCCAGTCAATTATCAATATTATCTACCAATAATTATTTCTTAAAACTAACTATATATAAACGACAAATTAGCACAAGAGGAATTTGAACAGGTGGAAAGTATTTGGGAGATTTAGACTGCAGTGCAAGAAAAGTAAAAATAAAGATAAAATATGTAATAGAAAAATGTGATTGAAGAGCTTTAAATTATTCTGAATGGAAGATTATAAATTTATACCATGAATAAGTCACTAAGGAACATTTACAACACATTGAGTTTTGAAAGACCTACCACTTCAGATATGTAGCGAGTTATTTAATTATAAAAGCCGGTATTAACAGGCTACAATCTTTACCTAGGCCTCAGAAGTGGCCATTTAATGCAGAGGATATCAATAGAATGCAACACAAGGAGAAGAGTTAGTTAAAGTAGAGCAGATTAACCAGACCACTGAGCTCTATACGGAACTCTCATAGGTCTGGCCCGAAGGATGCAGGATAGCATAACAAATGATGAGCTGAGGGGACGTTTATAGGTAAAGAGTATTAGCGAGGTGATGCGTACAAGTAGACTGTGATGGTATGGGCATAGAGAATGGATGAACAAAATTGAGTGAAAAAATGCAAGTCTGTGATTGTGGAGGGAGCTGCACCAAGGGGTGGACATAGGAAGACCTGGGATCGCACTATACGTGCCGATCTCAAATCCAAAAACTTGACAAGTGAAGCAGCCCTTAACAGCTGCCATTAGGACAAGAGACTGAAATTGCACGTAAGTGTGGAGCACTGTGTGTGTATGTATGTTTTATGTAATGGCAAGATGGATGGATGTAATCTCAGGGACGGGGCATCGAGTGATGTATGAAGGAGGACTCTGGTCATATTTTCCTAAAGCGTTATTTCCAGAGAGCAATTTTGATTGGTCCTTTTGCCTTTAAATTGTCTTTTCCTCGTTTTGGTTTGTTTATTTTGCAAGTTTTACCTTATATCTATAATCTTTTTATTAATTTCACCACACCACCAAACACATCCAATTAAATTAATTAAAACTCCGGGATTCGAACCTGGGTTATCAAAGATTTTTAGACACCTTAACCATTACACCACCAATTGATATTAAAAACCATCAGATCGGAGTTGCTAACAAACTGTCAAACAAAATTTATTATAAGTTTTTTTTTAGTGTAAATAAAATGTTACTGCAAGTCAAAACACAAATAGATAAATGGCAAAATTGTATAGAGATCACCGGTACTTCCAGTACATGTCCTTCCTAATCTTAAAATCTTCTGCTGAAGCAAGATCCACCTAAAAGAAAAAATTGTATATTTTTTGGTATATTTTTTTCCGGATGACCGTTTTTATCATTATTTATATATACAAAAATTACCTCAATTGCATGAAAGGTGCAAATATTGCCAAAGAAACTGGGTTAAAGATGCTAAAATTACCAAAAGTTATAAAATTTCATAGCTAATGGGTCTAAACATGAAGAAGGCGGTCCAGAAAAAGCCAGCCAGCCCGCCTTAATGCTTAAGGGGGGATGGCTGTTTTTTTCTGGGTCCCCGTCTCCCTCACGTTTAGCCCCATTAGTTTAGAAATCTTCGGTTTATGCCAACTAGTTTAGCGATTTTAAGAACTTTAAAAATTTTGTTGTCAATATTCGGGCCTTTCACGCCATTAAGGTCACTTTTTGTTGTGGTCAATATTAGGGCCTTTCACGCCATTAAGGTAACTTTTTGTTGTTGTCAATATTAGGGCCTTTCACGCCATTAAGGTAACTTTTTGTTGTTGTCAATATTAGGGCCTTTCACGCCATTAAGGTAACTTTTTGTTGTCAATATTAGGGCCTTTCACGCCATTAAGGGAACTTTTTTCCTGCCGACCGATAGCGGTAAAATTGACACCTAGGGATTATAATGTAAAACTTGCAAAATAAACAAACCAAAACTTATACGAACACAGTAAAGACAAAACTACTAATCAAAATCGCTATGTGGAAACAACGCTTAAGCAAAATTTATAAATAAAAGAACTATCCACCACATAGGGTGTACATTACTACATGAACACTACAATTAGTGTCAAAATGTTCTAATAAAATCAAATTTGCAACCTGACAAGACAATAGTACAAAATACATAATCCTCACTAATTATAGTGCCATATGGTGATGGGCTGGTCTATCAGAGTGAGAACTGAGCGATCTCTGCGATACCCATAGCTTACTCAGACTGTTCCTTTTACTTATGTATTTCCTAGATCTCAAGTGACTGCGTCTTTTCAGTGGATTGACCTCGCAATTTACCAAGATTGGAAGCCAAAGCGTCACATTTTTCCTTTGCCCCTCAACTTTCTCTTCATAATTGCCGAGGGGCACAGGGCCCTGGGTGGGGCTTTTGTTTCCCGGGCGTTTCCGCACCCTCCTCAGCTCCCCGCCATGGAGTGGCTTCGGTCACCCAGGCTTTATTGTGGTAGGCAGGGGAGGTTCTGTGGGGGCGCTCGGTTATGGCCTTGGCCTTGCTCAGGGCCTTGGGGCTGTTCGGCCAGGCAGCTTGGGGAACAACAACTATAGTGCCATCGGGTAAAAGTCTTAAAACAGTAGGCTGAATGGGGCCGAATGGATAAAACTCATTGAGAGAAAAAAATAGGTAGACCCCTTCAAGCGAGTTTATCCAGCAAAAGTAGTTAACATTTTGTACTTGCGAGGGCTTTTACTTAAATGTTTTAAGTGCATGCGGAGTTACATGGAGGGATAGACAGACGAATAAGGAAGTAAGGTGTGGTGTGTAAGTAGACTGGAAAGTGTGAAAAGGAACACCTGGAGATGGTTTAGCCATATGAAGTGTATGAAGCGAGAGCATGACTAAGGTGTACGAAAGTAAGATGGAAGGACAGAGTAAGATGGAAGGACAGTGAGATAAACCGAGAGAAAAGTGGAAGGATTGAGTGAAGTACGAGTGAAAGTGGTGATAGTTGGGAGGAGGGGCGTCTACCGACTGGAGACGGGTACATGGGGGCGTTTCGTTCGTGGCCTCCCCTTTGGGGATCATGGCATCAGGCAATAGATACAAGTCATCCTTGGCAAACATTTTAGTCGCATGTGTGACTTTATGAGGGACACTATACCCCACAGTAGACTAGAGGCCCATATACCACAGGTGATAAGAAACACCCGTTCTTAACAATCATCAATTACAAACCGCAATGTACTTTAATAAACTATTGAAAGCCTATGTTCCTCCTGGAATTCTAACTCGGGACACCACACCCAGAACAGAAGCATTTAAACCATTACACCAACAGTTATACCAAACTAGTAATGTACTTAGCTTTGTGAAGGTTTAGAAGTATAGTTGGCTGCCATGAAGGGTTATTACCAGTCCCGTCCAAACACAAACACCATCACACGCTACACTAAACCACCACCACCATCTGTGGACAACATTTTCTTGCTAGTATTTGAACCAAAAGTTCACAAGCTAAATTTAATTACAGTATATACAGTATAGACAAGGTTGATGGTTGAATAGAAAACTTTGTAGACTAAGCACTAGGCTATCAAGACCGTTAAAGGTTTATGCACAAGCCTACAATATATTCTGCATTAATAAATTAATCAAAAGTGCAGCTTATGTAAGAAAAAAAAAAAAAAAATCTATAGTTAGTAAAAGAATACCGGTAGGAGAGAGGTGGACGGGCAATGAGGGAGATTTAGACCAAGAATGAGATTGATTAAATCAAAACTTACAAAACAGTCATGTGGAGTGGGAGGGGCTCCACCCGACAGATTCAGAAGAGCATTGAGGCGATTTGTTAGTGGCCATCCCCTCCGAGATGGAGCCATCTAGCAATAATCTATTAAAATCCGTCTGTTCATAATTGCGATTATTAAAAACTTTAAAAATAAACAAACCAAAACTGGGACGACACATGCAAAAGAACTTCTAAATTGTTATGTGGAAATAATGCTTTAATCAAATTAATTAAAGTGTAAAACTTAAACTTGGGAGTACCCAAAAAGGAATGGAGAAGATAAGGTTAGGCAGAACTTTGAGATCAGAAGAAAACAAAATGAAAGACATTCTAAGTACTATTATAATTTAAAACTTAAAATAAACTAATAAAAACTTGGACGAACACGGTAAAAAGACAAACAACTATAATAAGTAACTCCTTTCTTATCAATAATCAATTACAAACCCCTATGTACTTTAATAAACTAATAAAAACAGTCTTCCCGGGATTCAAACTCAGGACACTACACCCAGAACATAAGCATCTAAACCATTACACCACCAACAGTTATAGCAGATTGACAACTAGAGCAACAGAATGATAACTTATAAATCATTTAAAATTTAAAAGTTTCAAACTAAATAAGCCAAAACTGGGACAAAGAAGATTTAAAGGCAAAATAACTAATCAAAGTCGCTATGTGGAAACTACGCTTACTAAAATAAAATTTATGAAATAAAACTCAAAATAAAGTTAAAATATCGGCAAGGAAGTGAATTTGATTAAGGACAAGGTGGTCTAGGGAAATAATTAACACCCCGTTCATAACCTTAATCATCAATTATAAACTCCAATGTACATTAATGTGCTAATGAATTAAAATTTAAAACTTTCAAACTTAAACCAAAACTGGGACAGACGATATAAAGGCAAAATAACTAATCAAAATCAGTTATAACAAAAACATAGTCCCCGGGATTCGAACTCAGGACACTACACCCAGAACATCTGCATCTAATTCATTACACCACCAAAACAAATACCAAAAGAATATCGGGTTAGACTAGGGCAGCGAAGGAACTATTTCAATGGACAGAATTGCGATAGAGCTACAGTCAACAAGGAAAAGGTGAGAACGCTGAACGGCAGGAACAAATTAAAATTTAAAACTTTTAAAATAAAAAAACAAAACTAGGACGATACAAGATAAAAGCAAAAGAACTAATCAAAATAGCGATAATATAAAACTTAAAATAAACAAACCAAAACTGGGACTATGCAAGATAAAAGCAAAACTGCCAATACCTTAATATTTAATTTAAAGTTACTTTCTAATAAAATATAATAATATATAAAAGTTTTAAAATTCCCATGCAATAAGTAAGACCAGCCAGTAATTAGAATCAGATTTTATTTTATTTGGCTCAAAAACTAACTACTATCTGCTTATATTCATATTTATTCACAAACTATCAACTTATGGAGTAATTAGAAAGAATTGAATTTCATTAAGATGTAAAACTTACTAAATAAACAAACCAAAACTTGCAAGATACACACTAATCAAAATCGCTATGTGGAAATCTATCTACAGTATATAGAGTACATACTCAGGCCCAATCCCCACTATAATTATAATCTAAACAATGCTTAAAATAATAATGGATATATAATTAAGGCACATACAAAATAATTATATATTTGTACAAACTTTAAACAATAATTATAGTCTCATTTCTGCAGGTTTATAACATAAGCCGATTAGGATCAGTTTAATGCCTATCCCTTTGTATCTAAAGACTAAATTCAATAATGCAACTATTAAAATTAACTCCAAAAAGAATCTACTAAATTGAGAAGTTAGTCCAATTATTAATACTATATAATTTAAAACTTGCAAAATATACAAACCAAAACTTGGGATAACAGTAAGACAAAACTTATCAAAATAGCTAGTGGAAAAAAGTGCTCTAGCAAAATAATTTATAAATAAAATAACAGGTTTTGCACTATTGAAAATTCTAAAATAGAAATTAATGTACTACTATAATTATGCACAACACTTAACCAGAGGCCATTACTAGTGTAAAATGAATTATGGAAAACTTTAAAAATAAACAAACCAAAACTTAACCGAACAGTAAAAACACAAAAGAACTTATCAAAATAGCTGTGGAAACGCTTTAACAAAATAATAGTCTTCAAGAAAGCGATTTATAACAAAATAGGACTGCGAAGTTTAATTTGAAGAACTATTATTGGAACCCATAACAATCTAGGAATACTCTACCAGGAATTACATCTAAAATTAAAAAAAAAAATTACTTTAATTTGACAGAATCATTTTGATTTAAAGCTATACAGGTATATGAACAAATTTTAGACTTCTTGAAGGCATAAAGATTATTAAATTTTAATATTTAACGGCAACCTCTGACTTATTAAATGGCGAATAGACTTTAGACCTATACTTTTACATAATTTAAAACTTTCAAAATAAACTAACCAAAACTAATATGAACAGTAAAAAGACTAACTAATAAAAATCTCTATGGAAACAAAGCTTAAGTAAAATAATTAATAAATAAAAGCTGGCATGGGTTTAAAAATTCTAGACTAAAGGCATTAGAAAATAATCTTAAATTATTAATTTTGTACAAACTACCTTAAACAATAGTATAATGGCCTCTTTCTGCAATACAGCATTTATTTTTCAACCTTATAATTATATTTTGGGTACAGATTTAACTATTGCTTTGCGATTATATAATATTTATGATCTTCCATTACTATATTACATTCTTATTCTTTTAACTGGGCTAAACCTGATTTACATTACTCAAACTTTTTAACCAAAAGTCCTTCCAATGACTAGTCTTAGCAGACAAACTTAAGTTATAAACCAACCAGAATTAAGTCTCAATATAAAACTTGCAAAATAAACAAACTAAAACTGGTAAAAGATAAAAGCAACTTATAATCTTATGAAGTTTCACAACTTGGTCACTGCCAAAGCATATTCATATATACTGTACATTAAAAACTTTGATTCCTTAAAAGTATATTTTATGCACGGTACACAAGGTTGATTATAATACAATACAATCAAATTTAGAATTTATTGACTACTAATAATCCTACAAAGATAATTATATATAATAGTTTTGAAACGGTTAGATTAATCATCAACAAATTAAGTGACCAGAACTTAAACTTAAAGTAGATTTGGTGAAAATATCAAAGTTCGTGAACATGGGAGCTACACCAAGGGATCAGATCATATAGTCTGATAGTTAATAAATAATCTAAATTTAATTAATTTCACCACACTACCAAACGCCTCAAATGAAATTAATGAAAGCAATTAAGTGATCCCCTGGGATTCAAACCGGGTCATCACAGATTTGTAGACACCTTAACCATTACACCAAGACTTAAAAACACTAAATGTGAGGCAGCTCTGAACAGCGCTGCCTGTATCACTACCATTAGGGCGCAAGACCAGAACCGCACTTAGTGTGGAACAGTCTTTAAATTGATTAGGTTTTTATTTATAAAGAATTAATATTTTGCTGAAGCGTGGTTTCCAGTGAATTTGATAAGTTGTTTTGTCTTTTTACTGTGTTAGTCCAAGTTTTAGTTTGTTTATTTTGCAAGTTTTACATTACAATTATGTAAGAGTAGGCTAAACTGTATATGAGCACTATATACTTTTAAACTATTTTGAGCAAGTGAAGGGTAGAACAAGATGGAGTTTTACTTTAGTAGAAACGAAATATATAAAACCCAGGGAATGGGCCTGAATAAAATAAATAGAAGTAGATGTCTACCAGGTTCTTGTCCGTTGCTGTAGTGCTGAGTGGTGGAGGTGTGGAAGCCTTAAGTTGACTTAGTGCGGAGCAGGTGTAGAAACCGTAAGGGGAGAGACTGATTTTCTGGACCCCCTTCTCCCTAATGCTTAGCCCCACTAGTTGAGATTTTAAGACCGATTCCATTAGTTTGGAGATTTTATGACTTTTCACCCCATTTCTGTAAATATTAGGACCCTTTGTGCCATTTAGGTGTATTTTTTCCTGGCGAGCAATAGCGAGCCTGTAATTTTAAGAGGAATCTGCCTTCGCCTGGGATATTTCTCTACCGAAAAATGTACAAATTTATCTTTAAGGGGTGTCTAGGGGGTGATTTCCAAAGCTTGATAGAAGTCTAGCAAGAAAACTATGAAATAAAGTAATAAATGAATTAATAGACCATAACAACAGTCAGTCTCCCCTTAAGTTGGCGTAGTGCTGAGTGGAGGTGTGGAAGCTTTAATTTTTAATCCAGCCATCGTTGGGTCGAGGTTTTCATGGTTACTTGTTTAGGTTTCCGTTCTTCCTGCACACCGGGCCAAACCTGTTTAACACAGAATTGCAAAACTTTAAACAAAGTTATTAAATATATTAGCATTCAAGAATTATATGAATTTCATAAGAATTTAGTAATTATTGTAACAAAACTAAATTCCTTAGCACCTGATCTATTTAGACTATACAAACTAATATAACTTATTTAAAGATTAAACTAAAAAGCTTGCTTCACAATTTTCTCCTAATGGCCGAATAGTCTCAATACCACACTAAGTTACCGCCAGCTAGCAAAAAAATAGCAAGAACCATGAAATATATATCGTTGTCCCTAGTCGGGCTCTGTCTCGAATACTGCAGATTATAAGCTAAAGATTATAAGAATCTAATAGTAGCCCAAATAAGTAGGAAGTTAAAATATCAAACTTTAAAATGAACTCCAAAGTTACCGTTCAAAATGCTTTTAAATTTATCGAAAATTAAACTAAGAGAATATTATAATTTAAAGCTTGCAAAACAAACTAACTACAACTTAGACAAGATAAATGCAAAGTAACTATTCAAAATCGCTATGTGGAAATAACTTAAATAACATTTGAAATAAAATCCAGATCCAAGTACTGTATGAAATTACATCCTCATGCTGAAGGGGTTAAGAACCCCAGTGAAATGGTTCAAGACTAATTATAGGCTTTCGATTTAATTCAGATTTGTTTTCACAAACCTACCAATTAATTTAAAAATAAACCTAACTAGTGAAATCTATAAAATTAAAGGAATACATGTAGTACTCCAAGGACTCTAACCTAGGCTACTCTGACCGATATTCCGCACACTAAGCATTAGGCTATCAAGACAGTTACCCGGTCAACTCCACCTCTTCTCCAGTGTTTTGTTAAAGAATACTACATTAGAGTTTGTACAGCCAAAAGCAACTGATCACTGGTAAACATAACTTCTGCAAAATCTAGAGACTAACTTTACGATTCGGTCACTTCATATTTTTTCACAAACTAACTTTCTTCTAAACTCAATGAATTCAACTAATACATGTGGCACTCCAAGGACTCGAACCTAGGATTCTCACACCGAAATTCCGCACATTTATGCATTACGCTAACAAAACTTTTAACCTTGTGACTGGTAAGGAAATATATTAATACAATTTAAAGTTATGAGCAATATCATGTACCGGGTATACATAAATTTGCTTTTGACTATACAGTTTAGAGAAGTTAGATTAGTTTTTATTATAAACTTTGTTAGTTTTGGTTAAGTTGGGTATGTTAGTAAGAGATAAGATAAGAGCTTTAGGTTAGTAAGATATAAGTTAAGAGCTTGGTTAATTTTGCTATGTTAGTACAAGATAAGTTAGCAGCTGGGGTTAAATTGACCGAGGCTGGCATGGATATTACCCTTCTATTCATATTTTTCACCAACCAACTTTACTTTTAAACTCTATGAAAACAAATACACACGCCACTCCAAGGACTAACCTAGGATACATCAAAACTCCGCGCATTTATGAATTACGCTATGAAGACTGTTCTAAAATTATAAACTTTGAAATTATTCTAATTATCCGGTTCCAATCTATACCTAGTACCCCTCGCATCATCCTACCCAAGAACAACCCTCCGATCTAAACTCCTACCCACAACAAGCTTCCACATATGTGATTTTTATGCACTTATCATTCGTGTTCCGTTACTCCAATGCAAAGTGCCTAAAAGTTAAACTATACCTTACATTTAACCACAAGAATTACAAAATTGTTTTTTACACCAACCAACTTCACATCTAAACTCAATGAAATCAACAAATACATGTGGCACTCCAAGGACTAACATAGGATACTCTCACGAAAATTCCACTCACTTATGCATTACCGGCATACAAAATACAATTAGAAAATTTAGGATTTAGGCCTACAAAATATGACCGATCAAGTATGATTTTGAAAAAGTATACGGGCAGAAAAATATAATGAAGTTTATGTTGAATCAAACTTAATATACTGCAATGGACAATTTACTGCAAAGACAGATTGTTCAAAAGTTGAAGACTACTGCATTAAATATTTAACCCTATTTTACAATGCACTAAGAATGTATACTATTTACTCTTTTGTAGTAGCTTCAATGGTTTACATTAAGAAACTATTCCCCTTCCCAGAATAATTGTAGTAAAATGATTTTAAGTTCTAGTGCCTCAAGGTTACATAACAATTCATATTTTTTCACCAACCATTTATACTTCTAAACTCAATGAAAACTCACCGAAATTCCGCGCATTTATGCATTACGCTATCAAGGCAGCAGTGCCAGTTTCAAGAACTTTACATCTATGAGCGCATAGTACAGTCTGTGACCCATCCCCCTAGGGACAATCATGGTTCCGAGTTTCACAACTCTTTATAACTTTCCTGGCAAGTTCATTTTAGTGACTCCAGACTTTGGATATACGGAAATATGGTTTTACCACACTGTCGTACAGCGACACCTCCGGGGAACATAAAAAGGTAGTATAAATCTACTTATCTTTGTGTGCACATGTGGCTGGTGGGTTAAGGGTTCCTAGTTGGCTGGTGTGGCCTGGTAGTGGTAGCTTGGTGTAGTCAGGTAGGTTGGTGTGGCCTGTTAGTGGTAGCTTTGTGTAATCTGGTAGCTTGGTTGGAGTAGTCTGCACCACCTGATAAGGAAAAAGGGTTCGATCAGGGTTGATCAAATCATTATAAAATGCTGGAAACATTGGCAAGCATATTTATTTTGAATTATATTAAATGCTTAAAAATATAAACTAAGCAAATTTAATATAAATAAATTTGAAATTATTAAAACAAATATATAGCCTACTAAATATTGAACACTGTAATGCCACATAAACTTTTCCAATAATTATTTAGTACAGCTAACTTTCTCAATGAACGTGGTCCCGGACCCTGAGAATTATAACTCTTTAATGTAGTTTCTGTTTGGGCTCTGTCGAGTCGGCCACCCCCAGCAAGGAGATATATGCCATAGTAAATACATACAAACTTTCTACCCCTAAGCTAACTAACAAGCCAGTTACTTCAGATTGAAGGACAATGATAAACTTTAATATTTTGCTAAGAGGTCGCAAAGCATCTAAAACAGAAAATTTGTGATTTTAATCTGATTTTGTGCAATTACATATAGAATTAAGATAACATTGTTTAATTTAGCATTTATTCATAATTAACTTCAAAATATAACTCCTTACATATAGTTTGGGATATGAAAACTGATACAGGATTACAATATAAGTGCATCTCATTTAAGAAGTATAGCATCTAATAAATTCATATTTAGTCACTAACCAACCAATTAACTAACAAATATACCTAATTAATGAAATAAATGAAACTAATGAATAAGTGTGGTTCTCCAAGGACTCTAACCCAAGGATGAAACTCACCTAAATTCGGTGCACTAAGCGCTATAAAGATACAAATATTTAATTTACTTCTCTAAAGTGCATATTCTTCCAATTCCAACTGCACTAAAAAAATTACAGCACAATTTTAATTCCAAAGCAAACAAATATATTCTATTTTTATATTACACCCAACCCCTCAAATACATTAATGAAAGCAAGCATGTGATCCACCGGGATTCGAACCTGGGATACCACATACAGATTGTAAACACTAACCATTAAATCAAGCAATTACTGTAATATAAATAAGGAACACCCGATTGTTAACATTAATCTTCAATTACCAACCCCAATGTATTTTTATAAACTAATTAAAGCATATAGTCCTTCCAGGATTCGAACTCTGGACACTACTCAGAACACAATTATCTAAACTATTACACCACCAACACAGCAGCACAGAGCTACTCTATCTAGGAAGCTTGCCATGGGAGGAAGATCAGTTAAAAAGGCTGTTATTGGGCACCATGTTGTGTGGGGGCTCCTCAGACTATCAACCCTTGCTAAAAATATGCTTAATCTTTACATGTTTAGAGTTCAGATATATATATACGCTGCATTATAATTTAAAATTTTCAAACTAAAACAAAAGCTTGGAAGAACCCAGTAAAAAGACAAAAATGCAATAAATAAACTTGTAGCAAATCTTTTGTATAGTCTTATTACAGTCAGCTCAACCCCTTGTCCAGGTTTAGTAGAGGAAAATTTGCATGTACAGTCAAATTCAGTATTTCACCGCTATCTAGGATTGAGTAACACCCCGTTCTTAATGTTAAATCAATTACAAACGCCAATATATTTTAATAAATTAATTAAATCATAGTGTTCCCGGGATTCGAACTCGGGACACTACACCCAGAACATAAGCATCTAAACAGATAAAACGGATATTAACGCTACTCTCCAAAGCGGAGATTAATAGTACTAGGCTAGTCAATCGCCGTTCAAAACAAAACTCTAGGAAGCTAAAATATATAAAGCTTTAAAACGAACTCAAAAGTAACTAGTAAAATGTCTGTTTAACAGCAAAGTTATTGAAATATTGATTTTGACCGTACAGAAGATTAAGACAGTTTAGAAGATATTGTGGTTAATCCTAGCTATGTTAGTTATACAGGTTAGTATATAGAGGTTAGTTTGAGTTAGGTTAGGAGCTGGGGTTGACCTGACCGTGGAATTCACATTAAACTTCTATAGCCTACAGTACAGTTATTGAAATTAGTAGTTTTGTTCTGGACCCCCTTCTCATATTTAGCCCCATTAGTTTAGAAGTTTGCCCCCTTAGTTAGGCAATTTTAACACTTTTCGCCCTATGTATTTTTTATTTGATCCTGGCAAGCAATAGCGAGCCTGCAATTTAAGAGAACCCAGCCCTTGGCCGGGGCATTTTTCTGCCAGAAAATGCACAAATTAATCTCAAAAGAGTGTCTTGGGGTATTTTTAGTTTGTTTTATGAACGACTTAGAAAATCAATAAATATCCTATTCTTGTCCCAATGCAAGTCTAACAGCCCCCACATAGGCTACCATGATGCCCGAGAACCACCCTATGACCTTAACTGCTTACCCATATTGGTAAAGTCAGTGCATCCAAAACTAAACTGAATTTCATATAATTAATAATCAAATTCAGAAAACTCAACATTGAACTAAATTGCAAAACCACCCCACTCAACGGGTAGAGACTAATATATCAGCATATAATGTACACTGCATTACAGGTTTATAACATTGGACTCTGAAAAATTGAAAAACCCGAGCCAAGTTTGGTGAAAACTTGGCTCTGGTTTTTCTATTAAAGTTTTGTTACTTTTCAATATTTTATTTTCAGAGTTCTTCCAATATTACCCCTTTATTTAAGGCTTTTACCCCGCAATTTCCCTGTTCTTCATAGCCCTCCCCACTATCGGGGGCCGTGTCTTAAGATTGATGGATAGGCTAATGGGAAAATAGTAAAAGGAGACATTCCTTGGTATTAACCCTTCCTCCCCGAGTGTCATTTTAATAGGACACCACGGCAGATAGGCCGGTACCCGGGTGTCATTTTAATATACAGTAAGCTTGAAAGCCTATTCAGCTTTGTCTGAACGCCGTGCGTCCGACCCATGTAAACAAAGCCGATCGTTGCGTCACCGCACCTCCGAAAACAAGGAGAAAACTAGTTTGTTATTGCATGTCTGTATGTCGTTGTTTCAGTAGTGAAAAGATCGTCTTATTGCTAACATTGCCTGAAAATGCTCTCTACTAAAATCATCACAACTGAACCAGTTGACTTAGAGAGCTCTACTCAACGCCAGTCTATAGATTGGAAACCGCACTACATTTAGATGCGTGGGAAATTTCTAGCAGTTAAAATTAACCAAAATACAGTAGCCTAGGCCTAGACGTTTTTCGGCCAGATCGCCCGGGTACGCCGCACTGTCATTAGGAGAGCTAGCCCGGGCCAGGAGGGTTAAACAACACTGTATATCAAAGAAAAAACCATCTTCTGACTGATGCGGTAAATAAAACTACCAAAATACAACAAATTACCTGAAAAACTCTTAGCACATACCACCTCGACCTCCATGGGTTCCATCTTCAAACTAAGCCCGCTGGCGAGGGGCGTGACGTGACGACTGAAAGACTGATTGGTTGAGAATTTGATGGAAGGATGGGATTGGTTCATGCTATGGTTCAAGATTCCTAAAAAGACCGCTAGATGTAGTGACGTTAAACTGAAAGATTGAGGGTAAGAGCTCCCGAACGACGGCCATTGTGTACTATTGTGCCGCAGCCATCGACAAGGAGGTATTTCTTACAGTTTCTCGTATTTCACTTATAGCGAATTTGCGATGGTAAGTACATATACACCAACAAAGTATCGTTCATGAAAGTGATAACACTAATAATCATCGATGGGGCCCATCACTGGTTGGTGATAAACGCTTACCCAATTTTGTACTTGCGAGGGCTTTTACTTTCATATAATGTTTTAAGTGCGTGCGGAGTTACATGGAGGGATACAGACTAATGAGGAAGTAAAGAGGTGTGGTGTGTAAGTAGACTGGAAAGTGTGAAAAGGAACACCTTGAGATGGTTTAGCCATATGAAGTGTATGAAGCGAGAGAATGACTAAGAGGGTGTACGAAAGTAAGATGGAAAGACAGAGGTATACCGAGAGAAAAGTGGTAGGATGGAGTGAAGTAAGAGTGAAGGTGGTGCTAGTTGGGAGGAGAAGTGTCTACCGCCTGGGGACAGGTACATGGGGGCGTTTCGTTCGTGGCCATCCCTTCAGGGATCACGGTGTCAGGCAATAGACATTTCAATCTTGGCAAACATTTTAGTCGCCTAATAAGACATTTGGGACACTGGACCCACTTTACCCAACAGTAGACTAGAGGCCCATATACCACAGGTGATAATTAACACTACGTTCTTAACATTAATCATCAATTACAAACCCCAATGTACTTTAATAAACTAATGAAAGCATATAGTCTTCCTAGGATTCGAGCCTGTGACACCACACCCAGAACATAAGCATTTAAACCATTACACCACCAACACATTTATAACAAATTAGTAATGTACTTATCTTTGTGAAGGTTTAGAAGTATAGTTGGCTGCCATGAAGGGTTATTACCAGTCCCGTCCAAACACCAACACCATCACGCGCTACACTAAACCACCACCACCATCGCCATCTGTGGACAACATTTACTTGCTAGTATTTGAACCAAAAGTTCACAAGCTAAATTTAATTACAGTATATACAGTATAGACAAGGTTGATGGTTGAATAGAAAACTTTGTAGACTAAGCACTAGGCTATCAAGACTGTTAAAGGTTTATGCACAAGCCTACAATATATTCTGCATTAATAAATTAATCAAAAGTGCAGCTTATGTAAGCAAAAAAAATAAAAAAAAACAGTCTAGAGTAGAGGGGAGGTGGACGGTCAGCGAGGGAGATTTAGACCAAGAATGAGATTGATTAAATCAAAACCTACAAAACAGTCATGTGGAGTGGGAGGGGCTCTACCTGACCGATTCAGAAAAGCATAGAGGCGATTTGTTCGTGGCCATCCCCTCAGAGATTGAGCCATCTAGCAATAATCTATTAAAATATGTCGGTCCAAAATTGCTATTATAATTAAAAACTTTCAAAATAAACAAACTAAAACTGGGATGACACATGCAAAAGAACTTCTAAATTGTTGTGGAAATAGTGGAAATTGTGGAAATAATTAATTTTTGAAATAAAAGAAACTACCACAATGTGTACGTACATCACTACATGGTCAAGCTAATTTTACTATTTTGGTGCGAGACTTAGACATTAGGCCAGTAGCAGTTCCATGGGTAGTCTCTTTTCATGAACTATATATAGAGGATTATTATGTAAAACTTTCAAAATACACTATGCAAAACAGGGACAAGATAAAGGCAAAGTAACTAATGAAAATAGCTGTGGAAATAAGTTTTTTACACCGACCAACTTCACATCTAAACTCAATGAAATCAACAAATACATGTGGCACTCAGGACTAACTCAGGATACATCGAATTTCCGCGGACTGCATTACGCTATCAAGACCGTTAAAATAAAATTTGAAATAAAAGAGCAATCCATCACAAGTGTACATCACTACACGAGCAAGTTAATCTGGTTCCCAAGCAAACTAATCTCACATGTACAGTACTCTATACTGCATGGGGAACACTTCGTACACTGCCACACGTCAGTAAAAGAGAGACCCATATACCCCAGCTGATATCTATTTTTTTATTAATTCCACACCAAACACCAATGAATTAATGAAAGCATACATGACATCCGGGATTCGAACCTGGGTTATACTCAGATTTTTAGACACTTTAATTATAACTAGTAATGTACTTCTCTTGAAGGTGTGAAGTGTAGTTAGCTGCCAAGAAGGGTCATCGGTCTGGTCCCAACACCAAAATCTGTGGAAACTAATTAATAGTATTTTAACTAAAAGTTCACAATCTAATAAGACCAGGTAAATGCTTAAGTTTGTTTATGGATAATTTCTAAAATTAAAAAAAATACTTAATTACACTTTACTGAAAAATATGGAATGGCAATACAATTTTCTAACATTGCTATTACAAATATTATAAAGTCTTGTTATCCGGCGTATCACCTACCTCTGACCGAGTATATCTTAGTGTATACTATACCCCTTTGAAGACATTAGCCTAACCTAACCTATCCTAGTATTATAGGTCGGGGCTGCCGTCCCCACTGTTTAACATAAACTTGGGTGTTTACAAGACGTACGCCTGGTAAAAACTCATTCCGAGAACTATTCACTGAAGTCAGATTCATCAGGGCACCCACCCTAGCCCAGCTCTTGCGCAGGGAGTGCATGGTGGTAAAAACCTAATTTATATTTTAAAACTTCCAAAATAAACAAACCAAACTTAGACAATCACAGCAAAAAGAAACATTCAAAATCGCTATGACAGTATATGCACAATAAAATTCTTAATTATACGAAGATAACTTTTTAAAACTAATTTTAACATTCACATGAATTTCCTAGTCTACTCTTTATATTATCAAACACTTATTGGCTAAATTGTCAAAGTGGTTATATATACTGTACTGTACTCTACTCAAATTGGATTAAGTTGGTTTTCGAAACTAATGTTAAAATCAAATTGCATAATTCATAGTAATTTTACATTCACAGGTCACTTTATATACAGTTGCGTATAAACTTACATAAATTCGCTTGATTTTCGGTATAAGTAAGGTGTCCCAGCAGTACAGAAATAAGAATAGTGAAAAAAAAGAGTAGCACGTAAGTATAAATAAACAGCCACACTATACGAAAGTGCTGTATATACTTATAAATTAGCTTAAAGTTATTCTGGCATAAATCCAATATAACACTTGCAAAAATAAACCAACCAAAACCGAGACTACAAAATAAAGACTGCTTACAAAAATCACCAAGCAAGAAGTCTCCCAGCACCACAGAACTCTAAGAATTAAGTTAAAATTGAATAAAATAAACAAGACTAGCATTAATATAAAACTTGCAAAATAAACATACCCAAACTTAAACAAATACAGTAAAAATACAAAAGTAATCAAAATCGCTATGGAAGAATTATAAATAAATCTTAACGGCCAACACTAACCAAACTCCTCGTCAACTCAACCCATTGGTAAGGTTCACTTTAATCATTAGCCCTGGTTAGATTGGGATAGATTATACGCTTTCATTTCATCTGACAGTAAATCGAATCCCTTAGCAGCTAATTTTTAGATATTAATGGAAAAATATGAAACTACGGTCTCTGCATCATTAAGTTTATACAATTAGCACCATATTTCACTAAATAATAATCAAAATCTTTATGGGAACTTTGCAATTTACAGTCAGTTAAAAAGAAACTAGGTATAGGTTAGTACAGTAGTGGACTGGAATGACTAATATTTGGAGTTCGTTTTTAAATTATACCAGTACTAAGTTAGGTTAAGTGGTTAGATTAGGCTAACAACTAAATTAAATATGAAGGAAAACTAGGGAATTAAACAAAAATCTATGTTAAACTATTTGGAGCCATTGCTAGAATTCTACCGATAGTGTAATTATATATAAATTGTAATAGAGCAACAGATCTAATAGTTAATTACCCCATGCTAATTATTTCTTTACAATTATGTGTTAAAGTATTCCTATAAACTGCTGTAAGTTAGTTTGTGTTAAGACAACGCATATGTCAAGCTAACCTGGTTATAGTCGGTTCAATTTTTACCCAACTTATTACTACATATTTAGCTACAAAATCTTAGGAATACTGTAGCCGAGTAATGATAAACACATCCCAAATTACCCCATTAGAAAAAATATATTTTAGTAACCGTAGGTTAGTATATAGGGTTAAACTGACTAGGAGTTTAGGTTGCCGTACAAAACTAGTTTCAGATATTTTTTACCATTAATTTAAACAAAGTTCAAAGACATTGGTATAAAGTAAAGATTCATTAATGCAAACTAGGAGCTGTGGTAATAGCAAAACTAACAAAATTAACTCCAATCACCCCTGCCAAACTGCAACGAAGCGTAAAAGATAAACACTGTTCTCGACATTAATCATCAATTACAAACTCCAATGTACTTTAATAAACTAAACCTAGCATATGGTTCTACCGGGACTCTAACTCTGAACACCATACCCAGAACATAAGCATCTAAACCATTACACAACCAACACAAACAAAACTACTTCGCAGCATTGGCCCATCACCCTTCCATGTGGCAAGAAAACGTGAAAGCATGATATAATATAAAACTTCCAAAATAAAAACTTACACGAACACCGTAAAAAGACAAAACTAATCAAAATCGCTGTGGAAGAAACACTTTAGCAAAGTAATTATAAATAAAAGAATAATCATTTATGGCTACCCTGTTCCTGTCTCTATTATTGTCCCAGTTAAAGCACAATTCTGCCCAAGAACAACCCTAACCTATCAGAGTATTATGGGTGGGGGCTACCACCCCCGCTGATTGAGTAAAACTGTTAACTGTAACAATCCAGTTGGTGTGGAGTAATAGGCCTACCCTATATTATAAAATAGAAAACTAAGAAATTTGCCTAACTCAACTTTACCCAACCTATCCTAAGCATTACGGGTGGGGGCTGCCGCCCCCAAAACCCGCTGGTTGGATAGCAGTGCAAAAAACAGTATTATTGGACATAAATTAGGCTACTCCGGCAACGAGTGGGCCGAGAGATTCACAACTACAACATAAGTGCGGCGGCGGCGGACGTAAGTTAAACTGAGAAATAATCTTATTTATTACGGTACCCATTAACTTCCGGAAGTTTAAAGGGTCAATTTAAAGAAGATTTAATTAAATTGCTAAAAAATAGTTTAGATGGTTTTGATCTAGTTTTAGAGTTGTGTAAGGGTGTTTTGATGCGTGCAAATAGGTGTAAATGCATATTTACCCATTAAAAAAAAATCTAAAAACACGTTCCTTCATTCGCGAAAAATAACTATTTGGCCATAACCGTTTGCCGTTGGATAAAAAATATGTAGAGGGGGGGGGGGTGGCAAGCCCCCTCACCCCCCGAAGATTTATTGAAATAAGTCATATTTAAACAGTAAGGGGCAAAAACCAAATGTTCCCCAAAGCTTCTTCGCGGCGGATGTAAAAACAAAGCCACCCCGCCTCTTGCGAGGACTGCGATATTTTGTTTTTTTCCGGATTAGAAATAAATTTTTACGCGCATTTAGACATAGGAATGAAATCCATGGTATAAGAAACCTGTAGGCCACGATAAAATTTATCGATGTATGAATTTAATTACATAATCTTTATATTGTCCGTTTAAAGCTATGGGAAAAATTCTGGTCACTATTTAAGAGTCTCACCACAGCTAGGATCTCATTTCTAATGGTAGTTTTGAGTTCCTATCATTCTATGCTTCATTGCTATATACTTTTTATCCACGGGAAAAAAACAAATCTTGTTTTTTGTGCTTAGTTTTTTTTTTTTTGCATTAACTTAGCCAAAAACCTAACAACCTAAATGTATATGGGGGCTATTAGGTTAGGTTTTTTGGTAAGGTTAATGCTAAACAAAAATTAAGCCAAGAAACAAAAATATTTTCCCGTGGATAAAAAGTATGGCAATGAAGCATAGAATGATAGGAACCCAAAACTACCATTATAAATGAAATCCTAGCTGTGGTGCGACTCTTAAATATTGACCAAAATTATTTTTTATGTTACGGTACTTGCCATGAACAATTAAGATTGCGCTGCCAGTCTAGTTGTGGCACGGCTCTTAAATATTGTCCTAATAATATAATAAATAATTACTGTACTTATCTGTGAAAGCTGTGACGTGTGGAGAAGTTTCAGCCTGCTGGTTTGTTAGTCTAAAAGGTATTCTATGTAGGGTAGGTAAGGGCTCAAACTTCGCACCCATCTGTACCTGTGGGGATAGTGGACATTAGAATATTAGAAGCCTTTCCTAAGCTTACTTAAATGTGGCACACTAAGACATTGCCTAATTTGAAACACCAAAACTAGACTGGGCTAAATATTAGTTGAGAATCAGAAAAGTTTGCTCAGATTTGTGAAAATTTCAGTAAAAAAAAAAAATAGGGCATATGGTTAAAATAAAAAAAATAAAAAAATGGCCTAAATAGTGTAATAAAGTTACTGATTAGGCCAATGTCCAAGGGGGTGGGGGGCCAGTGATCTCCCTCAACCCACCATTTTTCCAATTTACACCTCAATTTCCCTTACCTACTATAAATGCATGATTAACCCAATAAATGCCGCCATTTGACTCGGTATCTTCAGATTAATGGATAGCCTAGCCTAGGCTAAGTTAATGCATAGCATAACCTCCACTCAAACCATGAAAAAAAAAATCCTTGGAAAAATTAGAAAAAATCTTAAATAAGACTGCTCTAGTAGTCTTTAAATGGTAGTTTTAATGTGTATTATACTGTAGGCTAATTATTCAGTTATTCCTATATTAGGCCTAGCCTACCCTTATAGGCTAGTATCCCTCTACTCAAATCAAACTTTCCCAAACTCTGCCATCGGAATTGCAACTATGAATGAGAATGGCCACACAAATTGCTTACCTCAGTTTTGAACTATGAAATACAGCAGAATACATCTGTAAAATAGAACTATAGTCTGTTCACATTATCGATCGTAGCAAACAAAGTGGCCAAATTCGCCACCGGTCAATGGCGGCGATCAGCTGCTTCAGTGTAAATCACAAAAGGCAGATGCGAGCCACATTTGTGATTCCACAAACGTATTAGAGGGAAAATTACATACAAACTTTACTAAAATATATAAAAGGGAAAATTACATACAAACTTGAACAAATTAAGTAGTTGGAAGCAAAATTGTAGATTTGAAGTAAATATATTTTAGCAGACCACGTAATCAGATTGCCCAAAATTTAGTGACTTAATGTAGTTATAGCTCAATTCTGATTGGCTGTACTCTGCTAGTTTCCGAGCTCACGATCACCGATAATTTATAGAAGAATTAGAATACCCTTATTACCTAAACAACGAAAACTATAATACGAGACTTACACCAACGCTAGATCGTCGAAACTGCTGCAAAACAGTTGAATCTCACGGCAACTGAAGAGGGTGGCTTCCTAGCTCCCGATCACCAAGGATGTTCACGCAAGAGTGACCGCTCCGGCTCAAGTCCAGCCAACTTTGCCTCGCTTTACCCCCATCACTCTTCCCGTTCTTTCTCTCTGCTTTTATATTTGGTGAGGTTCGAACACCCTTGGTCGAATAATTTCGCGGCAATTTAGCCAATTTTGGGTTGATCGAATCTTTACGTCTCGATATTAACACTAGACGATATTAAACAGCTTAGAAAGGGCCTTTAGTAATCAAGGCGGAAATATATCTCAATTAACCTTTTGAGTTCCACAAATACCTTCTGAACTTTATAAAATCGTCTAACAATGGCCCGAATATAATGAAGCCAGGTGTCATGGTATTGTTGACCGAGTTAAAATAATTGTTTCACTCGCGTATTCGAACCTTAATGCTCTATATTTAGCATAAAAGTCGCTGTATCCGCTAAATAAAGCCTGAACCATGGCTACAATAATTAATGTTGGTGGATACAAAACAAAGAATATGACTCGATAAATGTCACATTTTATTAATGCTTTAGAACAGTTATAATCTCCAAAAACAGCTATAATTAACATTGATAGATAACAAAGATTATTTCATACAGTAAATATCTCAAATATCTAGCATAAAAGTTGCTAAATTAGCAACGCTGCTCCAGATTGTTGACGATTCGACTCTCGTAAACGAAACGATACTCGCTTATTTTCGTAATTATACTGTTTAATCCACTTATGTATAGTATAGCCTATATGGGTAATAAATGCTCACACTTTATAGCTTTAATTTTAAAATGTATTTTATAAATAATGGTGAAGTTAATTAGCCAGAATTTTGCACAATTCGTAACACGTCTGATTCGACTCTTCATATGAAGCACCTTTTATATTATCCACATGTTAGAGACCCCGTGCGAGGCTAGTGTGGAAGGTGCTGATTGGCTTATTTGAAATTTCCCGAGTTATGATAGGCTACAGACCTACAGTTATACAAGATGTTAAAAAGTCGAGTTCCACATTCATAATTATTTAGCCTATCTCCCTTGAAACTCCCACTAAAACTCATTATAATTTAGCAAACTTAGGATTCGGTTGTATTCTTTGTAGTTTCGTTTGTGCTAAAAACATAAATTTTGCATTCATTATTATAAAGATTCATCAAATTTGAAATATTGTATGCCCTAATTACAATATTTCAAATTTGATGAATCTTTATAATAATGAATGCAAAATTTATGTTTTTAGCACAAACGAAATTACAAAGAATACAACCGAATCCTAAGTTTGCTAAATTATAATGAGTTTTAGTGGGAGTTTCAAGGGAGATAGGCTAAATAATTATGAATTTGGAACTCGACTTTTTAACATGACTGTACTAAGGGTAGATCTATGGGGAGGGTCTGTACGCAGCCGGATACCTTATCCCAGGCCCCGCCCACTGCCGAAAATGTACAAATATTATATTATATTAGATTAGATTAACCTAACTTAACCTAACCTAACCTAACCCTAATATAATACAATATAATATAATATAATATAATATAATATAATATAATATAACATAACATAACAAAACACAAATAACAAAATAAAAATATAAAAATATACTAAACTTCGAGTGGGATCAAACACTGGATTTCTGGATGCCAGGCGGGACCTCTAGTGACTGTACTACAGAGCGAGCTGGCAGGAATGGTTTGAAGGGTTTATTTAAACGCGGGGAACGGGGGCCGGGGCCAAGGGAGGCTTACATTTTCGCGCATGCGTAGAGGGTAAGGTATCCGGCTGCGTACATCCCCTCCCGATCTATGCTGGCTATGGATAGAAATTCGAAGCCATTTTTTCGGCCAAATTTATATCTGGTGTAATCATACACTATTTTCAATGCTATTTTGATTACCAGTAAATAACTTAGCCTACTTAGCTTAGGAAAAACCTCTAGGAATCAAAGGGGTATTTAAATTAACCTTCCCATTCTTACGGATATTTCCTAAATTAAAAGAAAATAGTCTGTAGGTAGCTCAAATTAACCCCTTCGCTGTACTGGCAACGTTTTTTCAATTGTATTCTTGGTATATCGAGACGATTTTGTGGAGTTTAACAAGGATCTGTGGTAGTTAAAAGGGTTAAGCGAGATAATTCGAAGCCTGTTAATTGCTGGAGACCCTATTTAAACCGAATAAAATTGTCTAAATATAGCTAGAATAAACTTTAAAAGACGTCTCCGGTACAGAAGGGGTTAAAGGCAGAAAGCTTAAGTATTCCCTGGCTGACCCTTCCTAAATGATAAAACTATTAGCTTAATTACTCAAGTCGTTTATAAGTTATAGAGGGCAGTGGTCTAGATAATTGGCCTACCTGTTATGAATGGACTATAGTAATTGACCACTTGCGAGTTTCAGGCTAGAAGGAAGTTGGAGCCGTGAACATCGATATTAAAGAGAAATGTATTAATAATGTGGATTTCTGATGGATAAAAAGTATGATTAATTTGGTTTTATGTATTTTTAGATGTATTATGACCGTATTTTAGCTGATAATTCTGCTAAATATTGATGGCCACAGCTCCAACTTCCTTAAAGACCGAAACTCGCAAGTGGTCAATTGCAAGATTTTATCTATAAGGAAGTTGGAGCTGCGGCCATTGATATTTAGTAAAATGATCAACTAAAATACGGTCTTAAAAAATTCATACATATATAAAATCAAATTGATCATACTTTTTATCCATCAAAAACCCACATTATTATTCCATTTCTTGTTAATATCGATGTTCACGGCTCAAACTTCCTTATAACCTGAAACTCGCAAGTGGTCAATTACAAACCCGCATTATATAACAAACAATTTGTATATATCGGTCGTTAACATATAGTTGAAATTAATGTTGTTTATGCACTAAGGGGATATGGCCTTATTTATTTGTTAATTGATATATATATATATATATATATATATATATATATATATATATATATATATATATATATATATATATATATATATATATATATATATATATATATATATATATATATATATATATATATATATATATATATATATATATATATATATATATATATATATATTCCTCCCTAGACCTCCATCAAACTGTACAAATCACTCCCTTACCCCCCTTTAAAATACATTGGTACATTTTTCGGTAGAAAAATGTCCCCGTCTTAAGCCGGTCACTCTTAAAATTACAGGTTCGCTTTCACTCGCCAGGAAAAAATTGACACCTAAATGGCACGAAAGGTCTTAATATTGGCAAAGATATGGGGTGTAAAATCTTAAAATCGCAAAGCTAATGGCTGAACGTTATAAATTATGCAGTTTAGGAAGGATCTGCGGTGGTAAAAAGGGTTAAGTGGTTTAGTTCGAAGCCTTATAATTGCTGGAGGTTATTTTGAAAGTAAGACAAATTGTCTAATAGTTGCCAGAATATAATGAAATACCGGTACTGAATGGGTTAATGGGGGATGGGCTGGTTTTTCTGTCCCCCTTTACCCTCGTGTTTAGCCCCATTGTTTATTTAGGTTTTAAGACCTTCGCCCCATCAGTATGTCAATTTTAAAACCTTTCGTCCCATTTCTATATCAATATCAAGACCTTTCGTGCCATTTAGGTGTCATTTGTTTCCTGGCGAGCGGTAGGAAGCCTGTAATTTTAAGAGAAACTTAACAGGCCTTCAGCCTGGAAATTTTTCTACCGAAAAATGTACACATTTATTTTGAACGTGGTTCTAGGGAGTGTTTTTTTAAGCTTGATGAAGGTCTAAGGAGGAAACTAAAAAAAAAAGAAACCCACACAATTATAAAAATATAGGCCTACATAAATGAGGACATATATTATCTTATGCAGTATCGTAGTTAAATAATATAACCAAATAATTAATGGTGTTATGGCAAATTATTCATGTAAGTCAATCATACTTTGTTTTTTCATACATAAGGTTATCTATCTATATGCTCAGGCCCAATCCACACTTTTCCTACCCCCCCCCCCTCTATTTTATTATTATTATTTGTTTTTATTTATTTTTTTCTTGGGGGTGGCCGACTCAAGACAGAGCAAGAACAGGAAAACACAAAACAGCGAACAAACACAGACAAAACACAAAATTCACTCACATTATAGAGGGGGTAAATATTGATGAGGCCAACTGTACAAACTAGTGACGGTTAAGGTTTCCAGGGATGGTTTCTCAGAAAGTTTAATGGTTTCGCGTATTATCCACAATGTATGGGACCTCAATTTCGTTCAGGAGGGGTATAAATACGGAGAGAATTTTGCGAAATTATCAGTCGAGACTTGGACACCATACAATAAGGTTCACCATCACCTCTCTGCTGTATCATCCAGGTACTGTGAATGTTATTAGTTTGTTTATAATCCTGGTTAGATATTTGTTATTAAATTCACTTAAATTTGTTTCACAAATTGGCAACACCATATCACTTGCTTAAATTGGTTGCTTTGTTTCTTGTAGACTGTGGATTATTTATAATTTAAATTAAACTTTTCCCTTTACCATTTTTTTACTGAACTTTGAAGTTTGTGTTCAGGTGCACTACACGGATGAACGAAAAAACTTTAAGATTAAAGCAGGGTCATAACTTGGCATGAATATACTGTAATATGTATATGGGCAATATAGATCTAATTCCATTAAACTCTAACAAAATACTAATATAGTCTTTGGGGACTAATTGGCATTTTCAGCCAGCTGGAGTGACTTCATTGTGTAGAGACTGTTTGTAAAAAAGATATGCGGTCCTGAACAGCGAGAGCTGTTTTTCGTAATTAATAACTTTCAATTCAATACTTATGCTCTGCAAAAGATCGACCAACATCTTGATGTGGTGCAAATCAAGAAATAATCCCAGGTCGCCAGCAATTGACATGCATTCAGTGTTTATGCATCTTTAGCCTGGTCCAGAGTTGAGGGAACTCTGTTATAAGGCCTATTTCGTAATATCATTCTGTTCAATTTATATATCGCGGTCCCTTGACCAGACCGTGGTGAAGCCAAATGTTGAGCAGTAAACATGCATACAAATTATAAGTTAATCAAATACAAAAAAATGATTCTCCCTTTTCCCATGTCGATAGTTACCGCCATTGGCCACAGTTATGTCTTGTTAAACACGCCAGTTCGCGCCACATAAAATAACTGATAAGCTATTTCTATAATGTTAGAACAAATTGATGAAAGTTCTTCAGTATCCTGTACCTAAAACCAAGCTGATCCCAATGGACATTGTAGTTTGAATAAGTTTCATCCCTGGAATTCACCTTTAAATGCGCGGGTATTTTCTTGGGAACTAAAGCTTTAAATTTAATCAGATGTTAAACTAATCACTGATTTGTGCTTACATTAACTGAGTTTTTTTTTAGTTTAAGGAAGTTTACTTGAAACTTAATTTAATGCTAAAAGTTTTTAAGTTCAATAGGCCTGTAGGATTATTTTTGTTATTAGTTTATAACTGTATAGGCCTATGGTTTGGAAGATTATTTTACTGAAAATTTTAATGTTTTCTTTCCTAAGGTAATGTTCATGGTTTTGCTGATGCTGAATGAACCTAGCCCATTAAACCTGTTCAACCCGTGGTAGCCTACTCCAGCCCTGGGTCTACGGAATTATAACTATTGGAATCTTCGAAAGCACTTTTTTGGGGAATTCTGAAAGTTTGTTCTGTACTAAAATGTTCTGCAAATAAAAATTCAAATTTACTTTAGTATTGACTTAACTGTTGTGGAATTTATTTAAAAATATATAAAAGAATGATCTAAATGGGCCTAGTAGCCTATATAACTAAAACTACTGAAATGGCAGCCAAGCAAATTTGACCAAACTAGCCTATAGCCTACATAAAACTAAAATTGGTGCACATATAATTTGAAAGTTGTGGTTAATTAGTAGGACATCCTTTATCATGTTATGTTATCTGCCTTGTGTGGGCCGATCGGCTTTCTGGAGACAACCATTTTCGTATGTTCTAATTATATACTATAATTAATAATGGTCAATATTTTAAACTCTCCACAGATCTTTTAAAAGTAATTCTATTTTTTGGATTTAGTTAAGAGTTTTAAGCTGCAAAATAGTATTTACCCGTTATCCCAAACAAACTAGTTACTAACCTAAACATTGCCCCCGATAGTGGTAAGGGCTATGAAGAATAGGGAAATAGTTAAAAAGCAAATTTACTGCATTGCAATTGTAATTAACAGTTGGCTTGGGTTAGTGACTTTTAGCCTCTTAAAACTAAAATTTTTTAAACTTTTTGAAGACGGTTATATCGGTTTTCATGGGGTGGAATGGGCAATAGCCTAGCCTATGTTCTAAAAATGCTAAACTTTGAAAAATTAGCCTAACCTTACCTGTCCTAGTATTTTATGGGTGGGGGCTGTCGCCTCCGCTGGTTGGATTTAAGTGCTAACGGTAGAAATCCAGTTTGGGTAGTGTAAAAAGCCTAATGGCCTGTTCTACAAATTTAGTAAACTTTGAAAAGATTTTAGCCTAACTCAACAAAATTACCTTCCCTACCCAAGATTATGGGTGGGGGCTGCTGCCCCCACATCCCCGCTGGTTGGGTTAATGTGCAAAAAAAAGAAAAGTTACCTGCAACGAGAGGGCAGCGAGGTTCACAACATGAGTGTGGCGGCGGACGTAAGTGAAAATAAGATCTTGGTGTTTATTACCCATTATTTTAAACCTATGCGAACAATTGTTAATGTTATGTTTTTCATTACCCATTAAGATTGCGCTGCTAGTTGTGATGAGGCTCTTAAATGGTCCAAAATAATTGATAGCCTACCTTATGGCATGGGTCGAATAAAAGTGACTGGTTGTCTCAACCAATGATGGCCTATCTATCCGAAGCTCTTATAACTAAACTGTGTATACATAGCCATCTATATCAATGACTTGGCTATGTTAGGATCCTGGCGTAGTTTCGAAGGATTCAGTCTTCGATAGGAAGGGTTAATGTCCGGGCCTGGCGTGGGTAATGTTAACTGGAGGTCCATGAAGCAAGTCTTGACAGTGTAGGGGTATATTAGCTTCTCTTCTAAAAAAAATTATAATTTTGTTAAAAGGGTTCATTCCCTCTTTACTTAATCATATAAACTGAAGTAAGTCTTGAATAAACAGATTATCCTAGAGTCCACACAATTATAGCAAACTTGTGGATCCTCCGAAATAGTCCCGTGATAGCGGGAAATTCAAACTATCCAAAATGCAGTACCTCATTTTATTCAGAAGTTGTATAACTTAATTACCTTGGCTAAGGTAATTTAATTAAAATATTATTCTTTACATTGCAGAAAGTAGAATTAATCAGAGCCGAGGAAAAGATTATTTTTGGAACTGTTCATTAGTGTGAACAGACTTGATTGGAAAACTATAATCTGGGCAATGAATGTGGCCTGGACTAAGCAGTAGTTTGAGGTTTGGATAAAGCCTTAGTCGCCTGAACATGAGAAAGGTCCTGAACTGGTAGAAGTCTAGGCCTACCAATGGTGTGTAATTAGGAAATATATTTTAAACATGTGGAAGGAGTATTGTGGAACTTTCTAATAGTCGGTCTGGAATACAAAATTATACTAACAGATTAATGCCATTGACTAACTCTTTACACTAATACACCCATTACAAGTTTGGTAATACTGTTACTGGATATGTTCTAGATTGGATAAAAAAACACCATCTGAGGAAGAGTTTCGCGGATAGCATCAGGTCACTAACTAATATTGGTATCTCCACTTCAATGTTCTCTATTGCTAGTACCACTAATTTGTATCGTCCGTATCACCACTATCATTAATTGTTACGATTATTATCATTTTATACTAGTAGTGGAGTGGTGTTACCTTGTATGCATGTTTATATAATGTAAAATCAAATTGAGACAAGATAAACGCACAAAGGAACTAATCAACCTCGCTATGAAAATAACGCTTAATAAAAGAACACCACCACCACATAGGGTGTACATCACTACATGAACACAACCACCGCATAGGGTGTACATCACTACATGAGCACAACCACCACATAGGGTGTACATCACTACATGAACACAACCACCACATAGGGTGTACATCACTACATGAACACAACCACCACATAGGGTGTACATCACTACATGAACACAACCACCACATAGGGTGCACATCACTACATGAACACAACCACCACATAGGGTGTACATCACTACATGAACACAACCACCACATAGGGTGTACATCACTACATACTACATACACTACATGAACACAACCACCACATAGGGTGTACATCACTACATGAACACAACCACCACATAGGGTGTACATCACTACATGAGCAAGTTAATTTGGTTCTCAAGCAAACTAATCGCACATAACTATGCACTATCGTCCTACTCAAGGAATTTGTCAGTTTGGGACCTCCTGGTAAATTTTTACTAAATTATGTATGAATAAAGAAACTGCAATTTGTATCTATAGTCATTCCTCTATCTTCCAACAATAATTGTACTACACATTTTCTCCATCTCAATGGAAGTATTCCTTCCCTTGTATCTGACTCACATTCCCTTTGGAAGCCTTTTATCTTCCATTTGCTGAACATGACCATACCAGCACCCTTCTGTTCACTCTTGCCGACAAATGTTCCTGCTGCCCCCTCTATGTATTTCTTTATTCCTCAATCTGTCTACAAGTCACCCCAAACATATCGAGCAGCTCGCGTATACTTTTATGATTCAGATTATGCTCAATTGCTCAATAGTATGCTTGATGAAACCGCATATTTCTTATCCAATTAATATTAAATTTCACAGAAGGAAGTGCGTACCTTCTATTATTAAAAACCACACATGCAAGCATAGGATATTAAATTAACAAAATATACATGTCAAATTTATTAAACTTACATCCTCCCACGTTAATTTTGTTTAGCATTTCATTACCTTCTCAATCAGATGAGGTATGTTTTAGTTTAATTTTCTAGAAGACTACTTGGAATAGTCTTAAAAGACAATAATTTCATATCACCAACCCACCAATTAACTTACAAATACACCTAATTAATGAATACATGTGGTACTCCAAGGATTCAAACTTAAGATACTCTCACCGAAATTCCGAGCACTAACCTTTTATTGAAATAATGGAAAAGCAAGCACCACCACCAAGCAATTTTGCTCCTATGACCACCAAACCTCAAGGCCACAAGGTAACAACTCCTAGCCCAACAAAAGGCACCCAAGATACTACCATCGGGATGACATGTCCCCCAACACCAAGGAACAACTTATCCATCACCATAAGTGAAATAACAGGGAAACAGTTAACCAAGCATTCACCACCACCAAACAGTTTTCCCTCTCATCCTACCACAGTGGAAGAATGGGAAACAGTGGCCGAGTAGAGGAAAGAGCCGGGAACGAAAGGAGATGGCTGAGCTTACCGCCAGGAGACGCATCGTAGGCGGAGTTTCCTACCACACTGCCAGGGGAAAAACAACTCGGTCACCTCCCTGTACCAACAATGATATATCCTACAAACCCGGAACACTAATTGCTACCATCAATATGACCCGTCCTCTAACACCAGAAGAGGACTTACTCATTACCATCAACAATTCCAAAGTCCAGGAAAATAAAAGCAAGAAACGGAAAAGACTAAATTCTCCCACTAACCCTCAACTCAACAAGGGCACAACCCCCAGCCCAGACAAACGTGCTCGAACCATTACCAACAAGAGGGACTGTCCTCCAACACCAGGAAAGGACATAGTCATCAACCGAGACAATGCCAAAGCACCAAGAAAGGAAAGAAGCGAGAAAGACGGGCGACACCAAGAATGGCGCCATCAAAACCGTACCTACCCTCGTGCTCGTTGCCCACCCCCGCGCCACCTCCGGGACAAAGGAAGCCGAGAAGTAGGGTCCAGACAGCCCACCCCGACTCAAACCCACAGGGAATTAATCACCACAAGATACCGGCTGCTAGGTGCCTTTCTGTCACCTAATCACTCTACCGACCTGGCAAGGTAAAAAGGGAGATATATACTCCCGCCGATTTTCATTTAAGTATCTCAATTTAGAGCCGTTTCTTGTGATCAATGGCCGTAAGGACAGCTTGAAGATTGAGGGCTCAGTTGAAGAATTGTTCTTGTGGTCGATGGACGGAAAAACAATTGCGATACTGAAGTCACTCACCAATAATAATTGTTTGAAGTGGGTATCAACAAGGCTGGTTTGTTAGACTCTTTGAAGGAAGCTAACTAATATCCTCCCCTACCCCAACCCCGGCGCTATTGTGGATATAAGTACGCTAACGAAGGGATAGTAGCTTTATCCGGGATAGACCAAACCGCAAGAAACTCATCAACCCTCAGTTCTGCATCAAAGTTCTTTCAAAGACCAGAGTAGTCAGTTCACTCCTGCGTTAACTCTATTCTATTTTACCTTTGCGATGGCTAGGTAGATAGTATTCAAGGTTCCAATTCAAGAACTCTAGTAAAACTGTGCTAACCCAGTTACGACAGGACAACCCCCCCACGGCCAACGCATCTACCGAAGATTGGATTACTTATTCTACACATCTAAAGTGAAGTTGTTATACCTATAAGTTATAGAGGATCTACAGTAACTGTGGAAAGAATATATACTTCGTGTCTTCTCAGAGAAAGAGTATACAAAGATCAAAAAGTGGAAAGTAGTCAAAATATATCTACCGGGTATATAAAGAAGTATTCTAGAAACATCGGATACTATGAGCTTATGCAAAAAGCGAGAGAAAGGAAGTACAGTACTAGTGAAACCCAAATAAATCAGGGAAGTACTGATAATAATTCTGGTAAAACAAATAAATTCAAGTTAACTTATTCGTAAGCACCATAGTGAATTAACACAGAGAAAATAATTACGTTCAGCTTCCTATCCAGAATAACTCTACGCAGGTAAAAACCAAAAGTTCACATATATAATTACTACGTAGCCTTTCTAGGCACAAGTGTAAATCCTCGATTGAAAGGAGTGCTATTCTTATCTCTGAAATAAATACAGGACAAGTGTAATCTTTCAATTAGAAAGCGGTCCCCCATACTCACTTAGATATTACATAGAATAATCCAGTCTTACGAGTCAGACGTAGTGGAGCCTCATTCGTTCATCTATTATTGTTGTTCTTGACCATTTTGTTCTAGCCTTACGTATGCGATATTTTTGTGCCAATAAATGGAATATGAATGCACGTCTTGTGATAATTATCCTCTATTTTCTTTCTGTGTCTGTGGTAAAACAATATTGACTTCTCCAGTTAGGAAGAACCCACTTAATCAAACCAAACCTGGCATAACAATTACACTATCAAGACAAAGCTGTCAGTGGCACAGTAACTTGTTGTTGATAATGCCGAGGTCCTAATTACATGATCGCATGGTAGTGGTGTACAGATATGTGGATATTAAAATTTTTTTTTTTTCAAAGTTAAATTTCCAATAAATTTAGAAGCATTTTTCCACAAAGATTTTGTTTAGTGTGATGTCGTTTTGATAGTTTTTAATTTTAATGAGTTTGTTATATTAATTTGAACAGTAACTTTTGAGTTAGCTTTAAAGTTTTATATGTTAACCCTTTGAGTACCAGCGAGGCTTGTTATAATTTTTGTTCTAGCTGTATTTACACAACGAAAAGGAGCTAAAGGTCTTAAAATCGCCAAACTAAAGGGCCGAACGTCTTAAAATCTAAAACTAATGGTGCTAAACACGAGGGAGAAGGCGACCATAAAAACCAAGCATTACCTCATTAAGCTATCATGTCATAGCATACAAATTAAACTAATTCATTAGTCTTATCTTAAATCAAAGAACCTACAAGTGAGGCAGCTCTTAACAGGGCTGCCTGGAGCGCCGCCATTAAGACGTGAGACCAGAACCGCGCTTAGTGTGGAGCGTTTGGTCTTTAAATTTATGTATGTATGTATGTATGGACCTAGGTGATCCCTGGTCTCTGGGTCTTCTCCTGGGTGACCTAGATGTGTGTGAATTTGTGTTTTGTGTGTTTTTTGTTTTGTGTGTTCTGTTGTGTAGTGTTGTCCCTATTCGGGCTCTGTCTTGAGTCGGTCACACCATCTACACCAGTCAGGGCGATTATTACCTCCTGAAAAAACAAGTATAACATCAACATCATCCCAATAACCACTAACTTATTTCTATACACAGTAAAATGTTCAGAATTGGATCTGCAGGATCATATTATTCACCAAATATAAAAAGGTTCATCATCTATATTATCTTAACTATTTTTATCTTAGCCCTCTGAACGTTGGTCCCTACATGCAGAGGGTATTTGGTCTGTAGATTTCTCTTAATACTGTATTTTTAAAATTTAAGGATTTTAAAGTGGGGATATCCTACATTTGTCATATAACAAAATGAATACCATAGCAATTTTAATTAATTCTATATGACAAGATAGGGTTGTATAGCTTATACTGGTAAAAGTAATTATGATATTCATTGTCAGACGCCTTGATCCCCAAGGAGGTGGCTATGAAAGAACGGGGTGTTACTTATTACAATAAACTATAAACTTTAAATGTTTTTTATTATCATTTTGCTAAATCTTCAATGCGTTCTTTCCGCATGGTGATTTTGATGGGTTCTTTTGGGTTGTATATCGTAGGCTTGTGCATAAACCTTTAACGGTCGTGATAGTGTAATGGTTAGTGCGCAGAATTTTGGTGCAAGTATCCTAGGTTCAAATTCATGGAGTACCACATGTATTCATCGTTTCATTAATTAGGTTTATTTGTAAGTTAATTGGTGGGTTGGTGATATGAATTTATATTGTGCACTTTCTGTTTTGGTTTGTTTGTTTTGCAAATTATACTGTACATTATAATAGTGTTATCATCTAACATTTAAGTTGCAAGTGTCCTTCGATTTACGATGGGTTACGTTCCTTAACACTCAAAGAGCGGGTGGTGGAGTATATTTGACTGTGCTGCCCAGCGGGGGGTTTTACCGTAAACGAGCTTGTTTCCGTGGTCGTTTTCATGCATAAACAAGAGCCAGAGCGTAATAAAAGTATGTATCCTTGAAAGGGCGTTAATCCTGCTTTCCAATGACACCAGAACCATCCTTCTACAATTACTGGTTGTCTTGCAACGATCGTGCAACCGAAGGGCAAAATCGGTAAAATACGATAATGTTCTTTCATAATTACGTGTGGAGAGGGTGGAGTACAAAGGTGTACATCTCAGTAGCTCCACGGCCACAGTGGCGAGCGGTCATGAGGTAACCTACGCCCCCTCCCACCGCTCCGCTCTCTCTCAGAGCACATTACGTGCTCAAAATTGCACTCGACAATAGCCGTGACCCGCCACATAGGCCACATTTATTTCACTCGACAATAGCTGGGCGTCGCCAAAGAAGGGTTAAAACCCGATCTTATATGGAAAAAATCCTATAGCGAACCCTAATATAAATGGGGATGCGTTCTCGGATCAGCCAAAACCCAAACACCTAAAAACCTATAATGATATCGTAAATCGGGGCATCGGATAGTGAGGGAGACCTGTACCAGTCTCTACTTGTGGGGCGACTCCTTCATCGACGACAACAGAGGAGACTTGATCGACCATAACCCCTGTACCGGGGACGCATTTTTAACTTTATTCTGGCTACTAATAGACAATTTTATTCTGTTTAAAAAGGGCCTCCAGCAAATAACAGGTTTCGAACTATCTCACTTAACCTTTTTTACTACCACAGATCCTTCTTAAGCTGCACAAAATTGTCTGACTATAGCTAGAATAATATTAAAAAGATGCTGCAGTACAGAAGGGGATAAGTATAACTGAACACTTCATTGCAATGTGGTGGTTTTGTGTTCGATTATTTCAAAATCATATTTTACTAAAGCGTTATTTCCACATCGCGATTTTGACAAGTTCTTTTGTCTTTATATCTATATCATGTCGTCCCTGTTTTGGTTTGTAAATTTGTAAGTTTTACATTAGAAGTTCTCAACTTCACAGAATTCGCCACCAACGCTGTGTCATCAGCAAACAGCAATTGATTCAACTCCAAATCCCCACCATTATTTCCTACTAAACCCAATCATCTACCCCCAGTTCTCATTTTTATGTCCCTCAGCACACCATTCGTAAATACATTAAACATCCACGGTGACATTATATAATCTTGTTGCTGCGTGTCTGTCTGCTGAGACCGGAACCTCTCCGGGAGGTCTAGGAGTCTTTTGTTGGAGAACCCAAATGGGCCAAGGTCTCTGGGTCTTCTCCTGGGCAACCTAGATGTGTAATGTTATTTCTGTGTTGTTGTTATTTTTGTGTTTTTTTATCCCTGTTCGGGCTCTGTCTCGTGTCGCCACCTCCAGCTATGGGGTATGAGCCTGAGTATATACATACATGGATTCTTAATAATACATAATGCAACTTACCAGTATATGCGAGTGGTTTTCCATTCTCTTCTGCAAGCCACTCCCTCTAGTCAATCTGTAAAATAGAAGTATAAATGTAGCTTTTTTATAGTAAAAATAGTCTTAAATGATAAATAAATCTAATCAGATATGGATCAATCAGTCACTTAGTCATGCTGGGGGATCACTAGGTCATCATTATCAAAGTATGTATGTAGTCCACTGCAAAATGTATATACTAAAGTAAAGCCAAATCAGTTATACTATCTACAGTATATCTAATTTCAATATACACTTGGTCATCATACAATACTGTATTTATAATGTAAAACTTGCAAAATAAACAAACCAAAACTGGGACGACACAAGATAAAGGCAAATAAACTGATCAAAATCGATGTGGAAATTACGCTTAATAAAATAATATTTTGAATGTACTGAATTTCGGTGTGAGCATCCTAGGTTCGAATCCCTGGACTGCCACATGTATTTGTTGATTTCATTAATTGAGTTTAGGAGTAAAGTCGGTTGGTGGAGGTAACATAATAATTAAAGAACACAATCTACCACAGAAACTAACAAATTGTTAACAAGATAAAATCAACTTACCTCAAAGTTACTGGTATCTTGCTCAACCATCCTCAAGTGATTACTCCACTTTTGCCAACCTGTCAATGAAAGTATAAACTTGAGTCCTTTAACTGCATTATGGGAACAAGTACTGTATATACGGCATGTTAGAATATATCATCAGCTACGGATCAATCAGTCACATGTTTGTGTTGGGGGATAACTTTGTCATCAGGACTACTATAATTTCAAAGACAGAGGTAAACTAAAAAATATATTGCTCAAAAAGGGTAAAAACAATGTACTCAATAATTAAACAAAACATTTCATAAGACTCCAAACATTGGATGGGCTAGTGATAAATAGTTGTCTCCACTCCAGGCTGTCATATCGGGACAATATAGTTTTATGACTGGAATCTGGAGCAGAGGACCACTGGTTCCTATCTTCAGAAAATTCCTGTGCTTGGTATGCTTCCAGCCAGGGCCCCACTGGGGTAAATAAAATAGCAAAACAGTGGCTGTTCGGGCAGGCAGCTTGGGGAACAACAACAGTGGTGGAACTGCCATCCGGGTAAGGGACTGCTCTGGGTCTGCTCCTTCAGTGTTAATAGTCATAATCCTCTTAGTGGAAAAGGCACTGTGGAGTGGGTCAGTGGGGGCATGTCTTGGTACCTGAAGGCAGTTTCTGCCATGGCCATCCCTTTTGGGGCACTTCCTCTGGAAGCGATGCATTAGATTGATGATGATGAATATGAGGAAGGTATCATCTGGGGGCTTTTCACCATCACCAAGCATCCACTGTGTTTAATTTTCAGTTAAGTACCTTCTGTCCGAATTGAAGCAAAATCTTTAGCACTGGTGAAACTGTAATAAACGGGCCTATTGCATTTTCCGGTTAAACAAATACATGTACTGCATACAACGTCCCTAAATTTTCACCTTGGAGTGTTTTATCCATCATAAACTGGTACCACTCCATTACTGCCAACCTGTTGATCAAAGTTTAATTAACGTCTGGATGTCAACAATGCAAGAACTTAAATTAATAAAGAAATATCAGCTATGGATCAATCAGTCACGTGTTGCGTTGGGGGATCACTTTGTCATCATAACTAATAACCCCTTCTGTACCGGCGACGTCCTTTTAACTTCATTATGGCTGCTATTAGATGATTTTATTCAGTTTCAAAAGGGCCTCCAACAATTAACAGGCTTCGAACTATCTCACCTATCCCTTTTGACAACCACAGATCCTTCTTAAACTATACAATATCGTCTAAATATACCGGTAGCTAGAATAAAATTAAAAAGGCGTTGCGGTACAGAAGAGGATAAATAAATACTATAGGCACTAATTCACTTCTACTATTTCAATTGTATAACAGTAACCTTGTGTAGCGGGGAGACCTGTGCTTATATCTCAAAACATTTGGTAACGTTACAATATATTTTTACATTTTACATTCATAAATAGTCCACGAATTTACTAGATTAGGTTAGGTTTTGGTTAGGTTAAAGATATTGTTCAATGTTTCTTAGTAAATAGGCATCTAAAAAACAGTTCTCCCCGCTACACAGGATCTTGCCTTTCTAATTCATTGTATGTTTGATGCATTGATATTGTACATTATACAGTTCAGTAATTACCTTCCAGAAAGCAGTCCTCAACATCCATCCTTGTTCCCATTAGCAGTGGTGGTGGCAACTTGTATGTCAGCTTAAGGGGAGCTGGGCCGGTTTTTATGGTCCCCCTTCTTCCTCGTGTTTACCCCCATGCCACACCTGAAACAGTAAGTACAGTATATTTATAATGTGTAAACAATATGTTAATGACTTAACACAACTTTTGAGTTTCAGAATTGGATCTGCAGGATCATTTGATTCACGGAAAAAAGTAAATATTCATCATAAGAATAATATTTAACTACAACCAGTAAGATGTATGAGCAGGCTAAATTAAAATGTAAATCTTTTATATACTCAGGCACATACCCTATAGCTGGGGTTGGCCAACTTGAGACAGAGCCCGAACAAACAAAATTTAAAGTTCCAATTCTTAGGGTCCGGGACCACTTTCATGTTCCCTCGCCCCGTACTCTGTCTCGTCTAGTAGGTGAGTTTTACAAGGGGAGGAGGATACCTATAGTCTATTCGCTGTAAGTAGGCGAGAAATCATGACTTCTACCCTCTGTAACTCAAAAAAAGGCATATAGGAAAATTATCAAGTACGGTAGTGTTGTTTTGGCCATTTTATCATTTCCCCAAGACATATTTCGAACTATAAACCATACTTTCCGCTATACATGTACAATAATAAAGAAAGAAAAAATGGATTTGGCTTTCATTTAACACCCTGTTCAACAAGTTCTTCCTAAACTGAATAAAATTGTCTAATGATGGCCACAATAACATTAATAAAGGCATCACAATACCGAATGGGTAAAGGACACTGCAAAATGAGTCTACGTAACTTTGAAAGGACCTATAGAAGTACCGGTTGTTGTTGTTCCCTAAGCTGCCTGGCCGAACAGCCCAGAGTCCTTAAGGAAGGCCATGGCCACAGTCCGGCTTTCCCACAGAGCTCTCAAAGAGTGTAAATTGTGTTGTTGGCGTAAGTGGTTGTGTGAAATGCAGTCTTCTATGATGTGTTTAATGGTATGGGGTGCTGTGTTACAACCCGGGCAGGTGTCGACGACGGAGTACCGGTAAGTGATAACTGCAGACTAATAAGCAACTTTATGTGTGTTCATTATTTTTCTTTTGTGTTATGTTGTCCCTGTTTGGGCTCTGTCTCAAGTCGGCCACCCCCAGATAAAAACAAAAAATAATAAGAAAGGGAATGTGCCTGAGTAAATAGATATAGATAGATAGAATATGCAACTCCTAGGTTTTCACAAATTCTTCATAAACTGAGTCAAACTGTCTATTGATAGCCAGAATAAAGGCATCATAATACTAAAAGACCTAATGTTACTGCCTGAAGATTTAACTTCCACTTTAGGAAGGTTGTATAGAAATCTAAGTGTCTTTTTACTGTGTTCGTATACGTTTTGGTTTGTTTATTTTGCAAGTTTTGCATTATAATCTAACTGAAAACAAATACAGTACCGGTATCTCAATTGACCACTTGCGAGTTTCAGGCTATAAGAAAGTTGGAGATTTTTTACATTGATATTTAGCAGAATTACCAGCTAAAATGCGGTTGTAGTACATTTATAAATACATACAACTCATTTCAACATACGTGCCGCATCTACTGAACCATCCAAAAACACGCTAAAAGGCGTGTTTTGAAGGAGGGAGGTAGTGGGGGAGGGGTAGTATAACTGTAGATTTACCATTATATCTATCACTATTACCATACTTATCACCATCATTAATTCCATCACTATCAAAATTAACTGTGAATGTGAATTTGTGCCTGGTGAGGCACATCAAATAATTAAGGATTACTTATATCACCAAAACAATGATCAAACATATATCACAATGACTACATTTTACCGTTCATAATCACTATCACCATCATAGTTAAAAATGCGGTTAGGTGGTGAATAAAGTACTAAAACACCATAAAAGATACATAATAGTCATAGACTTTACATAATATAAATAATTGTGATAATTTCAATCAACATTTTCGAGAACATGCTTACCCCACATGGTCGAAGTAGCCCGTGCGGGCCACCTATGGTTGGTGGAAAAGCGGGCGCTCATACCGTGTAGGACTCACACCACATGGCGCAATCATTATCAACCCTTTCCGTTCACAGTACACTAATTTGACATACATCACATTAACAAAAGTATATATTTATGCATGTTAGATTTGAAGATCAGCAACTTACCTCTATCGCTAGGGGAATGGGGGAGCCAAATACGTGAGTGACTCAACACGAATGTTGTTGCTACGGAGGCTCGGCATAGACTGACGCTAGTTTCGCTTCACCCCCGCGTTGATTTTGTGAGTACAGAGTTCTCATTGGCTGAGAGTAGAGGCAAGGCATGCTGGTTGGTGCAAACCCACGCCACTTACGTCATCAATAGTGTCATCGGCAGCTCCGAGAAATAGCGCGTTTAAATATGCCGGCCGGCCCACTTGCCCGCTAAAGGGCTAATGCACAGCGATTGTAAAGTAAAATATCTTTATGAAGGTGGCATGAACATTCGTGTCTAGTCGAGAACCAGACGTCCCAGCGGTAAGATCACTTAAAAACAATAATCCTAATAGAAGCCAAGTAAAACCAAGTCTTCAAATGACACTTAACCCGTCCAGCCCCGGCTAGTTTTGTAATGTTTGTTCACCAGAACCCGGCCAGTTTTCAAAAAAGGGTTTTATTCCAGAAACAATAGCGAATGGGTTAGGAATGAAGGAAAAACCATGAAAAACCGCTCAAAAAGCTTAAAGAATGGTCCTACAGAGCCCCCGAAAACGTATTTTACAAGAGTAAAAAATTGAAGGCAATTACCCACAAAAAACAGGTTATTGCGCGCTCACGCGCACGCGCACGCACGTGGACTTTGAGAGTTTTCAACCATCGGCACGGTTGCGTGGGATACGTACACAGTTCCCATACAAATCTGAGCCCTCTTGAGTGGCTACACCTGAGGTTACGGTCGGCGCAATTAGGGTGACGCGCCAGGTGCGTCTCTGGGGCTGTGCGTTACATACATCGCCGACGCGCCAGGCGCGTCGCTGGGGCTGTACGGGTTAAAACCATAGTCCTGTAAGAACGGCAAGTAAACCCAAATGGTCCCACGACTAATGCAAGTATAAAAACTCTACAAAAAAATATAAAATACTCAAAAGCGACAAAACCAAAGTCCTTGGGGCGCAGTCTATAATTTCAACAGAAATTCCAGATAATAATATAAACTTAAACTGAAATTATAATGCAAACCTCAATTTATTGGATTATGAAGATTCTAGACCAAATTTTAGTTACACTGATGTTCCGAAGCTCCATCGACCATAATCGGGAACTAAAAGATTGCTCTTATTGAATGCTTATAAGAAGGATACTCACCAATTCAGCAGATTGTAAGTTTCAATGAACTTTGATTTCATCCATCACTTTATACCTGCTGGGCTAAGGGGATTAAGGTCCATTAGGATTCAAGATTCCATATAAGGTGTAGATATCCTTTCCATAACTGTTGGCGTTGTTGTTGTTGTTGCTGTTCCCCAGGCTGACTGGCCGAGCAGCCCCAAGGTCCCGAGCAAGGCCAAGGCCATAACCGAGCGCCCCCTCAGAACCCTCCTTGCTTACCATTAATAAAGCCCAGGTGACCAAAGCCACTCCAAGGTGAGGAGCTGAGGAGGGTGCGGAAACGCCCAGGAAACCAAAGCCCAACCCATGGCCCTGTTGCTCTCAGTAATTATGAAGGGAAAGTTGGGGGGGAAAAGGAAAAACGTTACTTTTTGGCTCCCAATTTGCCAACCTCTAGGTTGGCAGTAGGGAGGTCAATCTACGGAAGAGACACTGTCACTTGAGATCTAGAAAATATATAAGTAAAAGGAACAATCAGAGTAAGCTATGGGTATGGAAGAGATCGCTCAGCTCTCACTCTGATAGACCAGCCCATCACCATCTTTTGGCGTATTCGGCCTTACCGTAGAGTTGTTGATGACCTTATATCTAAACTTAACGCAGACTTATCTATGACCTTTAATTTAATCTTTTAATGTAAACTAAACTAATCAATGACCGTACATTTAGGCTTCCTGTAAACATATCGATGACCTTTCATATAAGCTTCCTATAGACTTCTCGACTATTTATTTATCTTCCCTTCCACTAATCGATGACCTACCATTTAATCTTACCATAGACATTGATTACCTCTCACTTGAGCTTCCTGTAGGCTTATCGATGCCTTTCATTTAACTTCCCGTCGACTAATCAATGAACTTTCATTTTATCTATCACTTCCTATAATACTTACCGAGCTAAACAGCAGGTTTGATTCCCTTTTTTAAATTCTAGTTTGGTTCATTTTTACCTTGAAGGTTGAATTGAACTGATCAAACTTAGTCACAAAGGCCAAGCACTAGGACCTGAAGAGATCATTCAGCGCTACATCAAAATATTAAAAGGTCAGTACGGAGATAGCAAAATTAAAAAAAAAAAAAAAAAATCAGTCAGCGGTACATCACAAAATTAAAATATCAGTACAGGAATATCAAATGTATAAGATATATAGAATTAAATATACAAAATGCCACAATCTAACAATAAATAACAACCATATCCCCCTCCCATCACATGCAATCTTGTGCACTGCCTATTAAGGAATGGTTTCCTAAGTGCACCACCATATCCATCACATGTAATCTTGTGCACTATCAAATATCCCCTTCCGTACAGAAAGAGATAGGCAATATTATAGTGGGAAAGAAGAGTAATGCCCAATGTGAGACGGGTGAATAAGAGTTTTCCCACCTCGACACAGAACGCGTAGCATCTGTGGTAGTGATTGGAGCAGTTGTAGCCGAGTGGATTTCTATATACTTTAGTTTCTCGTAGCTGTAGTGATGGTCTAGTAGCTGTGGTCCAGTAGCTGTAATAACGAGTTTGGTAAGGATGGTGTTAGCGGGCGTACGGTTGCTTTGTTTACATAGTCGCAAGCTCGAAGTTACATTCACGTCTAATTTGGCTGCTTATTATTTTATTTTTGGCCGTGGGATAATTTTGTCATAAAAAAAATCAAATTTATCGCGAACATAACTGCGAGCATGCGACTTATGTATACTAAGCGATCATATACTCCCGCTAACACCATCCAATAAATAAAGACAACAAATTTTCACTACCCCCTTTAACAACTATAATACAAGAACAACCACAAGGTTGCAAGTGGCTATACATATAACTTAGTTTCCTAAAAGCCACTCACTTTAACTGACCATATATAATAATAATCGGGTACACATCAATAACGCAATACAATATACGCAATAATATACGTCAATAACCAGACGGTGATGGGCTGGGCTATCAGAATGAGAGTTGTGCATTCTCTGCCATACCCATAGCTTACTCTGACTTTCTTTCACGTATATTTTCTAGATTTCAAGTGGTGGCGTCTCTTCCGTGGATTGACCTCTCTAATGTCAACCTAGGCTGGCAGACTGGGAGCCAAAGCGTCACATTTTCCCCTTGCCCCTCCACTTTATCTTCATAACTGTTAAAGGGCACAGGGCCCTGGTGTCCCGGGTGTTTCGTATTCTCCTCAGGCCCTCGCCTGGCAGCAGCTTCGGTCACCTGGGCATTCTTTAGTGGTAATGCTGGGAGGGTTCTGTGGTGGCGCTCGATAATGACCTTTGCCTTGCTCGGTATCTTGGTGGTGCTCGACCAGACAGCCTGGGGATCAACAACAACAACTGCCAGTATCCTTAACTGTTCACTTAGTGATATTCGCAATAAGATACTTCAATAAACTGTATCCCTCTTCGCTTAGAAATTTTCAGCAATTCCCCTCAACATATCTCCTCCATTGACGCTCAAGACAATGGTCACCAGTACAGTACAAACTCCAAGTACTATACATAAAGCCATAATATAGAACCATGTGCTTCAGAGCAAGCGTACCTGGTAAAGCTGCATCATTCATGGCAGCTAAAGTTACGTTTAAGTATAATTAGGCTAAATTAATACCAATAATTAAAGCAATCAAATTATTGTTATCAATGGTAGCCGCTCTGACCTTTTAATTTAGCGTCCACCTAGAGAACTTAAGGAGAGGTTTTTACTTTGTTCCCTAGACCTCCACCAAGCTTAAAATAACACCCCCTAGAACGTAAGAGTACCCGAGGGGTAGTTAATTAAAATAGGGCATATATATTGGTTATCAACCCTTCAGGATTATTAAGCCTGTTTATGTCAAGTAATATTTTCAGGCCTGGAGCATCTTTTCGAAAACCCCAGTACCTTGCCCGAGGGTAGTTCGTGTCTTGTTTATATCAGTAGTTTTATATTATGGCCAATTAGGAAAACAATATGGCCTAATGATTGGGTAGATAGCTCCGTTAAGAAGATGAGTGTTGAGTTAGCGTAATGAAGTCACATGGCCGACTCACTGGGCACATTCTCGGCAATAATTCATAGCATTTATTGGCAAATTGCCTGTTTACACTTAATGAGTCCTGAACTGTCTGGAAGCAGAGATATTTGTGGTGAATATGAATAAGCAAATGTTTTGTTCTTGTATACGGTGCTAATAAGTAGTGATATTAGTATTTAATAATTGTATTAAAAGGAATAATTCAAAATACTTGAATGGCTTACTATGTATGTTCATTGATGGGATAGACTCATGGTGGAATTGACACAGACGGTCCTCGTTGTCTCAAGCATAGAGTAAGTATACCTAAGAGGGGTGTCTTGGAAAATCAGCCGTGTTAATAGTAGTTGGCCATTATTTACAGATTTGGCTGGAACCCTGCAATAGATGGCGGTAGCGCATAGCTCCTCCCTATCGCGGGAAAATACTTCTGTCGTCTGTTTATTGACAGTTCCTCTCCCTTGCTGCAATGGTGTACACGTGTCTCGTGTACAGTCTATAGAAACTCATGTAACTTGTTTGCTATCACCATATCAGCCATAGTCATTATGAATACAATGATTTAAGAGTACACAGATATGCAAAAGCACTCCAAAGTATTGCCTACACTGAAATGTGAACAATACTCCATTAACCCCTTCTGTACCGTCGTCGTATGTTATATTTTATTCTAGCAATATGTAGACGATTTTATACAGCTTAGAAAGGATCTGTGGTAGTTAAAAGGGTTGATTGAGATAGTTCGAAGCCTTATAATTGCTAAAGATCCTTCCTAAAGTGAATACAATCGATTAGTAGGAGCCAGAATAAAAACAAAAGACGTCGTCAGTATAGAAGGGGTTAATTACATAGCTTACCAAGCTGAACCAAGCCTCCGTGATGATGTAAGGAGGCTGTGGTTGACCTTGAGAATAAGGATATGGTTTGCAATGGATCATAAAGGCTGTTGATGATTATTTGATATTGACTGTAAATTTATTAACAATGAATGTAGCCTATATGAAAAACTAATCTCAATTGAAGACAAGTATTTACATTGTAATATAAGTTACTAACTTGGAAGTACACAGCCACACTCAAACTTTGGTCAAACATAAATAATATATATATATATATATATATATATATATAATTATATATATATATATATATATATATATATAATTATATATATATATATATATATATATATATATATATATCGTATATACAGTATACTGTATATATACAGAGAGAGAGAGACAGAGAAGTAGTGTACCGGTACATATAATTAAAAACAAAAACAGAATGGAGGGTACATCCGTAGATTTATTCACGTTGAGTAGTTATGGAACCCTGCAATAGATGGCGCTGAAATAAAATGTCGAAAAAGGGTAACTGGCAACGTTTAGAGGCACCTTTTTATTAATAGAATGCATAGTAAGACTCCTATCTCCTATACACAATCTCTGGTCTCAAGCTTGTTACGTAGCCCAGACTGAGCCATTACAACGATGAAAATAAAATACAACTTCACGTGGGTTAGTTTGGCAGCTATATTAGAGTATGATACAGTACTAAACCATCAGTACATCGGTATGAACCTTTCAGGGGTCAATGGTAAATTTATCGGTATGAATCACTCGAATCATATGTAAGGTTTTCGGCGAACATCCCCCCGCCGCCGCCGCCGTCTCTCTCTCCCTCTCTATCTATCTCTCGCTTTCATTCTTTCAAATTTAGTAAAGCTACTACTTGACTCTGCCTATGATACATTGCATTCCTTCATTAGGTGTTCGGAATACATGCAATTGGTGAGGTCCAGAAGTTCCCCTTAACTGAGTGAGAGCGAGAGAAGGGAGGGTGGGTGTAGTTCTGGGGTTGGAGAGAAAATGGGAGGGTTTAGGTGGGGGGTATGGTAACAACAAAGAGAGGAGGTGGAGGGGATACCTCTCCATCGTGCAGTGCTACTAACGTCTGAGTCCAGGGAAACTGAAACGAATTAATCCTGACGACTGTACATAAATCCACACCATGTGAAAGTAACCCAAGCGAAACTATGCTTTATTGAATCCTAAATCTTGAAAGGTTTAAAGGAGTAGGTTATTTATTGGTCCATAGATTTATGTATTTCATAGTTTCCTCGCTAAACCTCCAAGCTTTAAATAAACACCCCCTACACTCACCTTCAAGATAATTTTGTAAATTTTTCGGTAGAAAAATGTCCCGGCCGAAGGCCGATTCCTTCAAGAATTCCAGGCTTGCCATCGCTTGCCAGAAAGAAAAATAGATACCTAAATGGCACGAAAGGTCTTGCTATTGATAACAAAATGGGGCAAAAGGTATTATTATCGCCAACTAATGGGACTAAACATGAGGGAGAAAAACAACTACCTCTTCCTTAACTATGAAATTAATCCAAGGGAAACTATGCATTATTAACCCCTTCACCACCATGACGCCTTTTTAACTTTGGGTTTGGCTAAAATTAGATGATTTGATATAGTTTAAGAAGGACCTAAGTTACTAAAAGGGTTTATCGAGATCGTTTTTACCCATTTGAGTCTTATAGGTAGATTCTATCTATCTATCTATCTATCTATATACTCAGGCCCAATCCCCATTTTGGGGGTAGCCGACTCAAGACAGAGCAAGAACAGGGAAAACACAAAAACAACATAAAACAAAAAATAAACACAGATAAAAAACACAAACTCTCACACATCCAGGTCACCCAGGAGAAGACCCAGAGACCAGGGTTACCAAGGTCGCTCCAGCACTCCCCCGGCCCCTGACCACCCGGAGAGGTTCCGATCTCGGCAGGCAGACATGCAGCGGAGCCAAAGCCACAAGCCCTCCCACCACACTTCCAGGCACACCCTTCATATTAATCGTCTCCCCGGGCCAGGCGCCTGATGGACTATTATCTAGTCCAGCTTGCGCCCGACCCCTTACTCCAAATGACCACGTGTTCACTCAACTATTCACAAGCATTCTCCATTCACTCCTGTCCACCACCACTTCCCCTGCCTGATCTATAGTCATTCCTCTATCATCCAAAGCCTTTCTTACACAGTCTCTCCATCTCAATGGGGGTCTTCCTGCCCTTCTATCTCCCCTTGTACCTGACTCACATATTCTCTTTGTAAGCCTTTCATCTCCCATTCGTTCAACATGACCATACCAGCTCAGCACCCTTCTGTCCACTCTGGCTGACAAATGTTCCTGCTGCCCCACTCTCCTACGTATCTCTTCATTCCTCAATCTGTCTCTACGAGTAACTCCACACATACTCCTCAAGCAGCTCATCTCCATCACATCCAGCCCTCTTTTCTCCTTTTTCTTCAGAGCCCATGTCTCAGCCCCATACATCACTGTTGGCACAACAATTCCTTGATACAGTGCACTTTTTACTTTCACGCCGAGATTTCTCGTCTTCCACATACTTCCCATTGCTCCGAAAACCTTCCTTCCTTCACACACTCTCTGTTTTACCTCCACTTCCATACCTCCACTTCTGCTTATTGTTCCTCCTAGATATTTAAAACACTCTACTTGTTCCAATATTTCCCCATCCAGCCTCACATCTAGATTCACCCTATGCTCTCCCCTATTACACACCATTACTTTACTTTTATTGACGTTCATCTTCAGTTTCCTCCTTCCACAAACCACACCAAACTCTTTGACTACCCGCTGCAGTTTCTCATCAGAATCCGCCACCAAAGCTGTGTCATCAGCGAACAGCAACTGATTCAACTCCCAATCTCTACCATTCTTTCCTACTAAACCCAATCCTCTTCCCATAGTTCTCCTTTTCACCTCCCTCACCACACCATCCATAAACATATTAAACAGCCATGGTGACATTACACAACCCTGTCGCAAACCTACCTTTACCTCAAACCATTCACTCAACTCACCATTTCCTACTCTCACACATGCTCTGCTCCCTTCATAAAAACTCTTAACGGCTTCTAACAAATTTCCTCCTATTTCATAAATCCTTAACACCTTCCACATTGCTTTACGGTCCACACGATCATACGCTTTTTCCAAGTCCATAAAAGCCCAAAATATCTCCTTATGCTTCTCTAAATACTTCTCGCATAACTGTCTTACTGCAAACATCTGATCCACGCACCCTCTTCCCCTCCTAAAACCGCACTATTCTTCTCCTAGGTAGATTACAAACGGTAAAATATTGATTACTCTAGCCAGTTTTAGCAGTTTTGTTTTCTTTTTAGTTTTACCTAAGAAACTGGAGTTTTTGTATATTTTCTAGAACAATATTATGTTACAAACCTGTAAATCAGTAACATACGGCTCCGAGATTATTAAAAAAAAAAAAAACAGGGGGGAGGGATTTTAAGCTCAGGGAAAATGAGGGGTTAAGGGGAGGCAGACCGTTTTCTGGACCCCCTTCTCCCTAATGTTTAGCCCAACTAGTTTTGAGATTATATGACGTTCGGCCCATTAGTTTGGCGATTTTAACACCTTTCGCCCCATTTAGTTGTAAATTTTAAGACCTTTCGTGCCATATACAGTAAGTGTCGATTTTATCCTGGCGAGCGATAGCGAGCCTGTTATCTTAAGAGGGAACGGCCTTCGGACGGGACATTTTCTACCGAAAAATTTACAAATTTTTAAGGGGGATCTAGAGGGTGTATTTTTAAGTTTGAGATTTAGAGAGGAAACTAAAAAATAAACTAATCTATCAATAGACAAAAACCTAGCCCTTATCCCCTTTTGACAAGGATTCAGTGTTCATTGCTAACCTACAAATTGGATCAACAGCCAATCTAGGCCAACAAGATAAGCAGGTGGCAAAAAAAAGGGCCCTGGCAAAATTATGAGGTTTCGTGTCTAGCCATAACAAAATGCAGTATTTGACGCGACTTACGTAATCTTCTCATTTGATGATTAATCATTGTCCCAAGCATGCTACCTGGCGGCACATTACGCCGCTCTACAGCCACCCTCTGCAGTTCCTACTACATAAATGCAATAATGAAGGCCCTTTACAACCTTCATTATTATCACGTTATATACACACAATGCTATTAATGAACAAAAACTTCTTAAGAACTACATAAATAACCTTACAGAGGAGTAATCAATGATAAATTTATCTTCTGCCACGCTCTGTCTGCCTTCTCTCCTGGTCCGGGTAGCGCAGAGTGGCAGCTGGAGTGTTCTGCATTCACGTCATTGGCTAAGCCCGTCAGGAATACCCAGATACACAGGGGTAATGTAGTGGGTCCAAGCCTCACGCGCTGTGGTTTGAGGGGAAGTTTTGTAAACAAAATATATACGAATATTAATAAATTATAATAATTTACTTTTATTATGAGAAAACAAGGTAATTCTGCATAACTACAACTCCTGTTATTTTAGGTTTTATTTGTTTTATTTGTTTGTATTTTAATGTTTTGTAAGTGTGTAATATATTGTTAGAAAGTGAGGAAAGCACTATTTATTAGCATTTGCATTGTTAATTGTAATTCCGATACCCCAACAATGTAGGGCGGTGTTTGGGAATGCGGGGTTTTGGGTGGGGTAAAAATAGGGGTATTATGAGAATAACTAAAAATATAATAAAGACAATTGAAAAAAACCCAAAATGTAGAAATCCGAGCGAAGTTTTGGCAAAAGTTCGCTCGGATCTGGCCATTTTTCATAGTCGAAAAAGGTCAAAATTGGAGAAAAAAAAAGTTCGCTCGGATTTGACCCTTTTTCAGATGCTCAAAAAATGTGAAAATCCGAGCCAACTTTTGATTTGGCTCGGATTTCACGAGGTGGAGTGGGTAATAGCCTTCTAAACATAGGCAACTTTGAGAAGAAATTAGCCTAACCTAACAACCTTACCTAACCCATCCTAGTATTAAGGGGGGGGGGGGGGGGGGGGGCTGCTGCCCCCACACCCCCGCTGGATGGGTAAGTGCTAACGGTAGAAATCCAGTTGGGGTGAAGTGAGTAATAACCTACCGGTATGTTATAATAATCAAATCAACTTTGAGAAGACATTAGCCTAACCTAACAACCTTACCTAACCTATCCTTGTATTATTGGTGGGGGCTGCCACCCCCGCTGGTTGGGTAACAGTGGAAAAAACACAGTATTATGGGACGTACCTTACTTTGGCAACGAGATGGCCGAGAGGTTCATAACAATAACATGAGTGCAGCGGCGGATGTTAGTTAAAATAATAAATCCTCGTATTTATTACCCATTACTTTGCGGAAGTGTAAACCTATGCGAAAAAATCTGAATCATGTTACTTTGCTATCACCCATTAAGATTGCGCTGTCCGGGCTCCGAGCCAAGTGTTGTCAATAGTTGGCTCGGATTTGGCCATTGTTCAGAGTCGAAGAAGGGCAGAATTGAAAAATGAAGTTGGCTCGGATTTGACCCTTTTTCAGATGGACTGATGAAGAAAACGGTAACACTTGAGATGAGTTGTGGCGGCTTATTTAGCATTTTGTATTTATTTTGTTAACAACCTTACCTAACCTATCCTAGTAATATGGATGGGGGCTGCCGCCCCCACACCCCCGCTGTTGGGTTTGTTTATGAGCAGGACTCTGTTTATTTAATATCATATCAGGGTTTTCAAAGTTGTTATTGCAAATCCTCCATGGGGACAATATTGATAATATTATTGCGAGGGTAACATTCAAGACAACTAGAGCCGCCTTGTTTACCAAGTTTTCTTTATATTTGTTCAAGGAATATAGTGTTTTATTGTTGTTTTTCATGGTTTGAGTGGAGGATTTGCATTAACTTACCCATTATTCATTAATCTGAAGATACGGCGTCAAATGGCGCCATTTATTTGGTGAATCACGCTTTTATAGTAGGTAAGGGAAATTATGGGGTACATTGGATACACGATGGGTTGAGAGGGGGGCGTTGCCCCCCCCCCCTTGATTTATTGTCATCCTCATATATGTAGATCTGTAAGGGGGCAAAAACAGGTTGCCGGTATTTCGCTTTTGTGAGTAACGCTCACGCCATTTATTGGGTGAATCGCACTCAGCGCATCTTTCAAAACAAGAAGAGAACTCAAGTCGAAGGATTCACTGTGCGTAATGCTTTGTTTTTGGGTCGAGACTTTTTATTTTCGTGTTATTTTTCGGTGTAATTGTTTTTTTTTAAGTGTCGATAACGAAATTCCTCCATGTGGACTATAATGAGAAAAATATGGCGAGTCTATTAGTCCCTATTTTACCTAATAAATTATTTCTAATAGGGCGGCGAAAGAGGTCTTGCATATTATCAAAAATGGAAGTCATAAGGAAGTGGAAATTGCTTTACTGTTTGTTTGTATTTATTGTTTGTTTATATACAGTACTTCTACTGTTATGATTTTTTCTATAAAATTCATTGTTCTTGTTAAGAGGGGGTGTTTTTTTCTGGACCGCCTTCTCCCTCATGCTTAGCCCCATAAGTTTGAGATTTTAAGACGTTCGTTCCATTAATTTGACAATTTTAAGACCTTGTACCCCATATCTTTGTCAATATTAATACTTTTCGTGTAATTTAGGTGTCATTTTTTTCTGGCGAGCGATAGCGAGCCTGTAATTATGGCTGGGATTTTTTTTACCGTAAAATGTACACATTTATCTAAAAGGGGGATCTTTGGGATGTGTTTTTTTTAAAGTTTGATGGAGGTCTAGGGAGGATACTATAACAAAATAATATATAAATGAAATACTCGACCAAAAAAACAAACAAACCCTTTCCCCTTAACCCTTTCACGCATTTATGACGCATAGGTTGCCAGATTAGCAATAAGAAATAGTTCTCTCACTCTTATAATTACCTTTCCAAAGTTAGTTTTCTGCCCACAGCTAACTCAAAGACAACTGCAGAGGTTGAAGTAACTAAATTAAAGGTTTCTAAAAAAAACTGATGGTAACAAAGGATTTAAAGTATCCCCAATAGGCTCAAGATCGCGTCATATGTCGGACAGGGTTAAGAGTGATCACAATACACTCTGCGCTATGTTATGGGAGGTACAGTCAGGAGCATAAATGTCGACGCGCCCAAAGGAAGCAGTATCCAATGCGTTCAAAAAGACAATATAATGCTTTATTATAGCCCAGATGCTTCAGAACTTAATACTAATAATAATAATAATCTTCTGGTTACTTATATAGCGCCCGTATCTCCTCCTTCGAGGATTCACAAGCGCTTGGCTTTCTTTAGTCTACCAGAGACCATTACCCATCCCCCTTGCTCATGGGGAGATGGTAACCGCCAGCTGTATCCCAGAAAAACTTTTCAATCTGAGCGGGGATTGAACGCTAGACCTTCAAGATAGGAATCAGGCACGCTATCAACTGAGCTAAAGTTGGCTATAAAGGGCTAGTGGCTGATTTTGTGGTCTATTGATACATTTATGTTTTAGTTTCCTCTCTAGACCTCCCTCAAACTTAGACAAACGCCCCCTAGACGCCCCCTCAAGATAAATTTTTAAATTTCTCGGTAGAAAAATGTCCCGGTCGAAGTCCGGTTCCTCCTATAGTTACAAGCTCGCTATCGCTCGCCAGGAAAAATCGACACCTAAATGGCGCGATAGGTCTTAAAATTGACAACGAAATGAAGCTAAAGGTGTTAAAATCGACAAACTAATGGGCCGAGCGTCTTAAATTATCAAAATTAATGGGGCTAAATACGAGAGAGAAAGGGGTCCAGAAAACCGGCCCATCCCCCCTTAAAAAGTTCAAAGATTTTAATTGGAGTAAATTCGCATATGCCCATGACAGACATGTGTAATGGCAGAAGGGATCATAAAAGGCGAGCCCATATACAGTTTATGACTGGGGTTCTCGAAAAGGGGCTCCAATCCTGAAAATGTACTTGACTTACAAGGGACTGGGGTTCTCGTACAGAGGCTCCAGTCCTGGTCGCGATTAAGGGAGCCCACCTCGCTTTTTGTCTCTTTCTCTCCCTCTCTCTTTGGCTTGTATCCATTCGGCCCCATTCAGCCTACTATTTTAAGACGTTTACCCCCATCCAGGTGTCAATATTTTCCTGGCGAGCGGTAGCGAGCCAGCATATATATATTTTTGTTTTGACAGCAAGCTAAATTTGTAAATTTTTCGAAAAATTTCTCCGGCGAAGCCAGATTTCTCCATACAATGCTGGCTCGCTATCGCTCGCCAGGAAGAAATCGACACCTGGATGGGGATAAACGTCTTGAAACAGTTGGCTGAATGAGGCCGCATGGATACAAGCCAGGGAAAGAGAGAAAAGGAGAAAAAGATAAAAAAAAAAAAGACGGTGAACCCCCTTAAGGAAGACGTCTGGGGTTCTCGAGCAGGACAAACCCCGGGTTTATATTCTCAGTATACCGGGGGGCATAAACTTGGGAGGGGGGTTCTCAGGGACTCTGGTCTTATGTTTTTACTGACTTTAAGGGGAGGCAGATTGTCTTTCTGGACCCCCTTCTCCCTAATGTTTAGCCCCCACTAGTTTTGAAATGATAAGACGTTCGGTCCATTAGTTTGGCAATTTAAACCCCTTTCGCCCCATTTCGTTGTCAATTTTAAGACCTTTCGTGCCATTTAGGTGTCGATTATTTCCTGGCGAGCGATAGCGAGCCTGCAATTTTAAGAGGAACCGTTTGGCCAGGACATTTTTCTACCGAAAAATGTACAAATTTATCTTGAAAGGGGGTATAGGGGGGGTTTTTCTGAGCTTGATGGAGGTCTAGGGAGGAAACTAAAAAAAATATATGAATAAATGAATTAATAGACCAAACACACGGCCATCCTCCCCTTAAGGTGGGCTTAATTGATCCTCATGGGTCGATAGCCTCTAAAGTCCTATTTTAACTAACGAACAAGGGACTGGAGTTCTCGAAAAGGGGCTCCACTTCTGATGCTATTCTTGACTTGCAGTGTGCTGGCTTAATAATCCAGCAGGGTTGATAGCCTCTGAAGTCATATGTTAACTAACAAACAAGGGACTGGAGTTCTCGAAAAGGGGCTTCAGTCCTGACAATATTCTGGACTTACAGTGTGCTGGCTTAATAATCCAATGTGTTTGATAGCCTCTGAAGTCCTATTTTAACTAGTTTAACTAACCATACATAGTTTATGACTGCAATTTGTTGGCCGATTTGTGTGATTGATGACTATATATGGGCCAAAGCGGACATTCCAAAATTTGTGAAAGGGTTCATTATTGTCATTTAAAATTCTTACTGTTAATACCTGTTTATCGAGGGATGGTGTCGTATAGCAAATATTAGCTAAGGAATTATGTAAACAAGTAGATGTGCCTCATTTTAAGCAACTTACCACATGAACCAAACACAAAATCCACATCTGCGGCCTCGTCTTTTACACTGCTCTACGCGACATCGTAGGAAGGGAATGGAGTTCTCTAAAAGGAGCTCCAGTTCTGTTCTTGACTTACAGTGTGCTGGCTTAATATTCCAGAAGGGTTGATAGCCTCTGCAGATATATTTTAACTAACTAACTAATTAACTAAGCGACGTAGTGTGCGAATAGGCATACACGCACATGGAAAGAAGTGATCGCAATAAACCCTGTCTTATGTCACGTATTATGCGAAGAGGTGGACATAAAAACTGACAGAAATTACGACAACATACCCCACACTACGCCCATCTACCTCACGCCCGACCGGAAGAGGAAGGAGGAGGAGAGGGAACGGAAAGGGCGTGAAGGGATCAGTGGAAGGGGCAAGGTCTGTGACGGGCTGAGTTATTAGCCTATATAGAGACACACTGTCTACCAAGGAATTTGGGACAGGGGGAGGAGGGCTGTGGGGAAATGAAGAGAAGGTGAACAGAGAGAGAGAGAGAGAGAGAGAGAGAGAGAGTACAAAGGAGTACAAAGGAAATCAAGCAACAACAGATCTAGTGACCCTTCTAGGCTGCTTGTCCTCCAAAACACTGAGGATCAAGTGTCCAAACAGTGGTTTAGAGTGGGTAAGGGAACATTGGAAAGGGAACTACTGCCCTGCCAGTAGTTGAAATGGGAAAAAGGAAGGAAGGGAAGACAAGGGAAGAGGGGAAGGAGGAAGGTATGAAGGAAGGGAAGACGAGGATAACAGAACAGAAAGTAAGGAAAGGGAGGAAAATAATTATTGAAGGGAGACGATGGGGAAGAAGTTAGAAGCAAGGCATAGAGGGAGGAAGGAAGAACACCAAAGATAAGGGAAGAGAGAGAGAGATAAGAGAGAGGAGAGAGAAGAGAGAGAGAGAGAGAGAGAGAGAGAGAGGGGAGAGAGAGAGAGAGAGAGAGAGAGAGAGAGAGAGAGAGAGAGAGAGAGAGAGAGAGAGGAGAGAGAGAGAGATAGAGAGACAGAGAGGGGGGGGGGGGGGGGGGGGGGGGGGGGGGGGGCACTATCCTACAGGCCCGGGCACTCCACTCTGTACACTAGCCAGGAAGAGAGGAGGGGGTGGGGGGAGGGGAGGGAGAAAAAGAGAGGAAGGGGGAGAGGAGGTGGAAAGAGAGATAGGGGTGGGGGGAGGGGAGGAGGGTACTGGTGACATTATCTTACGGGAACTATCACACGCTCCCCTAAACACTATCCGGGAAGAGAGAGGGAGGGAAGGGGTGATGCTATCCTACAAGGCCTCTCACACTCCACTCCACACACTAGCCAGGCAGAGTGGAGGGGAGGAGGATGAAGAGGGGAGGAGAGTGGAGAGGAGGAGTGAAGAGGTTAGGGGAAGAAGAGGGGAGGAGTGAAAAAGGGAGAGGAAGAAGAGGGGAGGAGAGTGGAGGGGAGGATTGAATAGGAGAGAGGAAGAAGAGGGGAGTAGAGTGGAGGGGAGGATTGAATAGGAGAGAGGAAGAAGGGGGGAGGAGAGTGGAGGGGAGGATTGAAGAGGGGAGGATTAAATAGGAGAGAAGAAGAAGAGTGGAGGGGAGGATTGAATAGGAGAGGAAGAAGAGGGGAGGAGAGTGGAGGGGAGGATTGAAGAGGGGAGGATTGAAGAGGGGAGGATTGAATAGGAGAGAGGAAGAAGAGGGGAGGAAAGTACAAAGGAGTACAAAGGAAATCAAGCAACAACAGGTCTAGTGACCCTTCTAGGTTGCTTGTCCTCCAAAACACTGAGGATCAAGTGTCCAAACATAGTTTGGAGTGGAGGGGAGGATTGAAGAGGGGAGGATTGAAGAGAGGAGGGGAAGAGAAGAGAGGAAGAGAGAGAGGAGGAGTGGGGAGGAGAGTGGTGAAACTATCGTACAGGGACCATCAAATACCACTCTTTACACTAACCAGGATGAGAGAATTGAAGAGGGAACAGGAAGGAAAGAGAGAAGAGGAAAGGAGAGGAGAGAGGTGACACTATCCTACAGGAACCATCTACAATTACTCTATACACTGGCCAGGAAAAGAGAGGCAAAGAGGGAAGAGGAAGGGAAGAGGGGGGAGGAGAGGAGAGGGGAAGAGGGGGGAGGAGAGGAGAGGGGAAGAGAGGAGAGGCAAGAGGAGAGAGGAGGGGAGGGAAGGAAATGGGTGACACTATCCTACAGGGACCATCACACACACCACTAAGGCAGAGGGAGAGAGGAGAGGAAGGGGAGAAGGTAAGAGAGAGAGAGACAAGTAATGGAAAGAAGAGGAAGGGAAGAGAGGAGAGGAGAGAGAAGAGGAAGGGAAAGGAAGGGGTGACACTATCCTACAGGGACCACCACACAGAGGGAAGGGAAGGGAAGGGGTGACACTATCCTACAGGGACCACCACACAGAGAGAAGGGAAGGGAAGGGGTGACACTATCCTACAGGGACCATCACACAGAGGGAAGGGAAGGGAAAAGGTGTCACTATCCTACAGGGACCACCACACAGAGGGAAGGGAAGGTAAGGGAAGGGGTGACACTATCCTACAGGGACCGTCACACAGAGGGAAGGGAAGGGGTGACACTATCCTACAGGGACCGTCACACAGAGGGAAGGGAAGGGGTGACACAATCCTACAGGGACCGTCACACAGAGGGAAGGGAAGGGAAGGGGTGACACTATCCTACAGGGACCGTCACACAGAGGGAAGGGAAGGGAAGGGGTGACACTATCCTACAGGGACCGTCACACAGAGGGAAGGGAAGGGGTGATACTATCCTACAGGGACCGTCACACAGAGGGAAGGGAAGGGGTGACACAATCATACAGGGACCGTCACACAGAGTGAAGGGAAGGGGTGACACTATCCTACAGGGACCATCACACAGAGGGAAGGGAAGGGGTGACACTATCCTACAGGGACCATCACACAGAGGGAAGGGAAGGGGTGACACTATCCTACAGGGACCGTCACACAGAGGGAAGGGAAGGGGTGACACTATCCTACAGGGACCACCACACAGAGGGAAGGGAAGGGAAGGGGTGACACTATCCTACAGGGACCGTCACACAGAGGGAAGGGAAGGGGTGACACTATCCTACAGGGACCACCACACAGAGGGAAGGGAAGGGGTGACACTATCCTACAGGGACCACCACACAGAGGGAAGGGAAGGGGTGACACTATCCTACAGGGACCACCACACAGAGGGAAGGGAAGGGGTGACACTATCCTACAGGGACCGTCACACAGAGGGAAGGGAAGGGGTGACACTATCCTACAGGGACCATCACACAGAGGGAAGGGAAGGGGTGACACTATCCTAAAGGGACAATCAGACAGAGGGAAGGGAAGGGGTGACACTATCCTACAGTACTTACAGAAGTAAGTACTTCACTATCGACCAATCTAATTACACGCGGGGAAACGGTTGCAGAATTATTGGTAAATCTTTTAACTCACACGAATCTAAGAATTTCTTCTTCAATCGAGTTGTCAACTTGTGGAATGGGCTTCCCCGAGACGTTATAAACTGCAGCACCGTTGATTCATTTAAATTCCGCCTAGACAAATATCTCGCATCAAACCCGCGACTGACTGCGTTTGTAAATGAATAACTTTATTTTATCCTCCCCTCAGTTACTAACCCATATGTCCCCTACTAACTTCCTAGTCCTGCCACGTTAGTGGCAGGGCAGTAGTTCCCTTTCCAATGTTCCCTTACCCACTCTAAACCACTGTTTGGACACTTGATCCTCAGTGTTTTGGAGGACAAGCAGCCTAGAAGGGTCACTAGATCTGTTGTTGCTTGATTTCCTTTGTACTCCTTTGTACAGGGACCATCACACAGAGGGAAGGGAAGGGGTGACACTATCCTACAGGGACCATCACACACACAACACTCTATACACTAGCCAGGACCACCATCTAAAGCGACCCAGTTGGATCCCCACTAAGGGCCTCTGTAAAGGGCACCTGGGGACACTAGACAACCGCCCTTTATTCTCCTTTCGTTGCACTCTCTGCTCCCTTAAGTTAAGCCTCTCATATATATATATATATATATATATATATATATATATATATATATATATATATATATATACATATATCAGATATATATATATATATATATATATATATATATATATATATATATATATATATATATATATATATACATTCATTTACGAGCCGGACTGTTACAGGTTACTATAATCTATTTTCATTAATTTCATTCCAACAATGAAATTAATGAAAGCATGTGATGCCATTCTTACATATATCCTGTTTTTTTCTATGTGAGTGAGGCAGACAATAGGCAGAACTGCCTGTAGCGAGTGCCTCCCCCATAGTTGAAAGAGTGACAGGGCCAAAATCAAGGGACGTTCGAGCCAAAATACCTGGACACACGGAGTTTGAAGCAATTTAAGTCATAGGAGAAGGGAAAGACTGATTCTGGGAGAGAGTTCCAGAGCTCAGATGTTGAATACAATTAGACGATTTTATGCAAATTAGGAAGGACCTCTAAGAATCTAAGCGATTAAAACAAACTCGTGTATTTCTCTGACTCCATAGATATTTATTTAGCTGAACGTATTCGTCTAATGAGTAATTTTAGCCAGAAAATATTGTGAACACGCGTCATGATGCTCAAGATCTTAACCCTCTCACGTTTTTATGACGCAGAGGTTGCCAGATTAGCAATAATAAATAGAGTTCTCTCACTCTTATAATTACCTCTCCAAAATTAGTTTTCTGCCCACAGCTAACTCAAAGACAACTGCAGAGGTTGAAGTAACTAAACTAAAGGTTTCTAAATACCCCTGATGGTAACAAAGGCTTTAAAGTATCCCTAATAGGCTCAACATCGCGTCATATGTTGGAGAGAGTTAAGGGGTAGGGGTAATGTTTTGATCGAAATATTCATTCATTACTTTATGTTCTAGTAACCTCGTTAGACCTCCATCAATCTTAAATTAAATATACACCCGCTAGACCCCCCTTCAAGATAAACGTGTACATGTTTCGGTAGAAAAATGTCACAGCCATAGGCTGGTTTCTCCTAGAATTAGAGGCTCGCTATCGCTCGCCAGGAAAATATCGACACCTAAATGGCACGAAAGGTTCATATATTGACAAATAAATGGGGCGCCAAACTAATGGAACGAACGTCATTAAATCTCGAATCTAATGGGACTAAACATGAGGGAGAAAAAGTAACTCCCTCCCCTTAAGACTATACTATTGCCGGAACCTCATCCCCTCTCCAATCACTTAAACCTGCCATTCACACATGTACTGTAGGTGGGAACATTGGTTGGCAGCATGTCTTATACCCTGTTCCAAATAAGTAGGCCGAAACTCTTTAGCTTTAACCGCTATAACTCACAACCGAGTAGAGTAATCGAGCTAATATTTCTACCATTTGGGAAGAGTCAGCCAGGGAATAGGTGTGATCATTTACAGCACATTTTCTCTAGCCATTTTTGAGTTACAAAAGATAGGAGTCACGATATCTGGCCTACCTATTTGGAACAAGGTATAACAACATACTTCCAATGCAAGACTGGTATCAAGCGAGCGACCTTTCCCTCAACATTTATCCTCAATACTGATCTGGCAGCTTATGAGGTCTATTTTAAGTCTTGTCATTAATATATACAAAGAAGATGCGCACATTCACCTCTCTTCAGACACACATTCTTCACTCTTCGGATGCCTGTGGTTAGTTAGGCTAGCAACAACCAGTCTGATGGTGATCAAGATATCTGCTATGTTTCCAGAGAGAGAGACAGAGAGAGAGAGAGAGAGAGAGAGAGAGAGAGAGAGAGAGAGAGAGAGAGAGAGAGAGAGAGAGAGAGAGAGAGAGAGAGAGAGAGTATAACCTTTTCCAAACATATCACACCTCCTGCACATCACCACCCTCACCTCCTTGAGAGAGAGAGAGTGCCCTGTTACATCATCATCACCTAATAAAACACTAAGAACAGTGGACAGCATAACCTTTTCCCAACATATTATCACACCTCCTGCACATCATCACCCTCACCTCCTTGCTTGCTTTTGTTCCTCCCACCACCATCACCAGCACCACTAGCAGCAGCAGCAGCAGCACACACTCCCTGCTTCCGTAATTACTTTCTCTCCTTCCTGGACAGGTAACAAGAACAAAGCACCTCTCCTGTCTTCCCCTCCTTCTTCAGGGTCGCCTTCATGTGCCTGACGCCCCGGAAGCTCTTAGCGGCGCCCACATCACTTTTCACTACTGAGACAGGTTTAACCCTTTCTTTTTCACCTTCGTTGGAACTTGATGCAAAGATAAGCAGAGGTACTGTAGCATGATGTGCGGGTGTTTTGGGCCGCTCTGAAGCAGCACGATGTGTGAGGGCTGATGACCACTCTCGGGAAGCATGATGTGCGGGTGTTTTGGGCCGCTCTGAAGCAGCACGATGTGTGAGGGCTGATGACCACTCTCGAGAAGCATGATGTACGGGTGTTTTGGGCCGCTCTGAAGCAGCACGATGTGTGAGGGCTGATGACCACTCTCGGGAAGCATGATGTGCGGGTGTTTTGGGCCGCTCTGAAGCAGCACGATGTGTGAGGGCTGATGACCACTCTCGAGAAGCATGATGTACGGGTGTTTTGGGCCGCTCTGAAGCAGCACGATGTGTGAGGGCTGATGACCACTCTCGGGAAGCATGAAGTGCGGGTGTTTTGGGCCGCTCTGAAGCAGCATGATGTGTGAGGGCTGATGACCACTCTCGGGAAGCATGATGTGCGGGTGTTTTGGGCCGCTCTGAAGCAGCATGATGTGTGAGGGCTGATGACCACTCTCGGGAAGCATGATGTTCGGGTGTTTTGGGCTGCTCTGAAGCAGCACGATGTGTGAGGGCTGATAATCACTCTCGGGAAGCATGATGTGCGGGTGTTTTGGGCCGCTGTGAGGCAGCATGATGTGTTAGGGCCGATGACCACTCTCGGGAAGCATGATGTGCGGGTGTTTTGGGCCGCTCTGAAGCAGCACGATGTGTGACGGCTGATGATCACTCTCGGGAAGCATGATGTGCGGGTGTTTTGGACCGCTGTGAGGCAGCATGATGTGTTAGGGCTGATGACCACTCTCGGGAAGCATGATGTGCGGGTGTTTTGGGCCGCTGTGAGGCAGCATGATGTGTGGGGGCTGAGGACCACTCTCGAGAAGCATGATGTGCGTGTGTTTTGGGCCGCTGTGAGGCAGCATGATGTGTGGGGGCTGAGGACCACTCTCGGCAAGCATGATGTGCTGGTGTTTTGGGCCGCTGTGAGGCAGCATGATGTGTGGGGGCTGAGGACCACTCTTGGGAAGCATGATGTGCGGGTGTTTTGGGCCGCTGTGAGGCAGCATGATGTGTGGGGGCTGAGGACCACTCTCAGACAGCATGATGTGTAGAGACTGAGAAGAATTTTGAGAAGCATAATGTATGGGCACTGGGGTTTTGATGTGCGAGGAGTTGGGGGGACACTCGGGCAGGCTGAAGTGTTAAGGTTTGGGGTTGCTCTTTGGCAGCATTATATGTGGAGGTAGAGAACTACTCTCAGACAGTATATATATATACTGTATATTACTGTAACATATACAAGAGCACAAAGAGATGAAGGCCGAGCACTTTAATAGAGCAGGTATATACACATGGTAGATAACAGGCACTTGAGTAAGGGGGATGGTGAGTGGCT
>CM064488.1:45348892-45371392 GCA_032716605.1 Paralithodes platypus | reverse complement strand
AGAAAGTTTGAGAGTAACGTTTTATAATCAATATTATTTCAACACCTCGAGCATCGAGGAATCAAATGAAAATAAATATCCTAAATGTCCTAAATTACATGCTCGCTATCGCTCGCTCAGAAGATATTGACACCTGAATGCGGTCAAAAGTCTTATAATTGCCTAACTGAGGAGGTGAAACGTCTAAAATATATTCGAAATTAATGGAGTGAAACAGGGACTCTTCCCGCATTAGGCAGGGTTAAATTCAGAAGCTTTCATACTCCAGTTGACGGGAAGAAGATGCTCCCGAAAACCGCTGGAGTGATTGGAGCTTATAAGAGCCTCTATTGACTCGGGGCTTTCGACCTTACTGCCCCTGTTCCAAGCCGAGTGTAAACAAGCAACGCATACGAGCCTACTACAATACGGGCCTGAGGAGTAGCACTGTAGTTCCCCTCAGTTACCCAGCAGCAAGGGGAGAGTGTGGATGTGTCTCGCTTCCTCTCCGCCCTCGTTCACTTGCGGTCCGACGTCTCATATCCCAACTGTGCTATATTTCTCTCGGCAACCTAATTCTTCACTCATACCTGCTACCTTATTAATTATCATAATTTAAAACAAACGAATAAGGACTATTTGAAGTACTTTTTTGCGTATAATCTTTAATGACCTTGCTCACGTGTTTCGAGAGTTGCAGTTTTTTCGTGTGTGTGAAAACCTGTGTTCAACTCTACAGTAGTCACAGGAACATTACATCAAACTATCTACAGGATCAAATAGTAAATCTCCAGTGTAGACGATTAATATAGTGTTCAGTAGAAAAAAGGCACTCTGTAGCAAAATTGTAACTTCTCGCGTTCTCAAACTCGTGTCGTTTGTCTTGAAGAAAATAATTGAGTACCTGCAAATATAAATAATTAAAATATAAGTATAAATCAATGAAATAATCACACTCGACTTCGTAGCCATGATCTAATGCAAATACAACATTGCTCAAGTCAAATGTACAAGGCCTAATTGATAAAGCGGCGAGATATTACAAAGGAAAACAAGTAACAACATACTTAATGACCCTTACAAATGAATCCGTAAATCGGTGAATAAACAGGACAAGAATCATCATCAATAAAGTGAATCTCGAATCTATTCATAAGTGGAGTAAACCTACTTCGAACTTACGAAGTGTGATCCAGCTCTTTTTTGTATCGCAAGGAACTTTTGAAATGCGAATGAAAGCTCTTCAAAGAATTCCCAGGATGACGTTGAATAAGATTCTTCAAGGTCATCTGTTGGTCCTTTAACTCTGAATGATAACAAGTGAGTATATTGTTATTATTATTATTATTATTATTATTATTATTATTATTATTTATTTATTTTTTATTTGTATTTGTATTATTATTTTATTTGTAATTTTATTATTGTTATTTTTATTTTTATTTTTATAATTACTATTATCATCATGTATTATTGTTATCATTATCATCATTATTATTATTATTATTATTATTATTATTACTACTACTATTAGTATTGGTTTTTCTTTAATTTACTCGGTGACTATAGACAGTTAAGGGTTTCAATCCATATTTAAGCCTTTTCAATACGGGAGACATTAATTTTATTCTGGCTTAAATTCGATCATTTTATTCAGATTAGCAAAAACGTTTAGCGACAGCTATTCCGTAACTTAAAAGAAATCATAGGCCGGAACAAATGACGAGATGGGTTGGGTGTGAGAGGGATCTGCCTTTCTGCCGACTCCCATTTTCTTACGTTCTTAAATGTATCTTGAAAGGGGTCGGGGTGGGCATGTATTTTAGTGATATGGAAGCCTGGGAAGCCGTTTTGGTTAGCCTAGGAGACAAACTAAAACAAATTACTCGACAATGGTCAAAACAAGCAAAACCCTCAATGCCGATTAAACAAAAGATCCTAATAACTCCCAAGACGTCGGACCAGATAGTGTTAACCCCTTCTGTACCGGCGACGTCTTATTAATTATATTCTGGCTACTATTAAACGATTTTATTCAGTTTAGGAAGGACCTCTAGCTATCATAAGGCTACAGACTATCTCATTCAATCCTTTTCATAGCTACCACACATCCCTCTTAAGCTGCATAATACCGTTAAAGTATATCTAGAATAAAATATAAAACACGTCGCTGGTACTCAAAGGGTTAAGGGGAGATTTCCACTTGAGGGATTTTTTTCTTTACCCCTTTCTCCCTCATGTTTAGCCCTATTGCTTTTGAGATTTTAAGACGTTCGCCCCATTAGTTTGGCGATTTTAAGAACTTTCACCACATTTATGTCACTTTTAAGACCTTTCGTCCCATTTAGGTGTCGATTTTTTCCTGGCGAGCGATAGCGAGCCTTTCATTTAAGAGGAACCGGCCGTCGGCCGGGACATTTTTCTACCGAAAAATGTACACATTTATCTTGAAAGGGGGTCAAGGGGGTGTAATTTCAAGCTTGATGAAAGTCTAGGAAACACACTAAAAACCTCCCCTTAAGAATGACCTGATTCTATTAGACAGTATAGAACTTGACCCTTTCAATATACAATACTATGACACGCTTCCTCCTTTTTCTACCTTGTTTAAGCTTAGGAAGGCATTTTGAAATTTAGCTTAGGAAGGCATTTAGGAATTTAACTAGCTATCACTAACCATCCTTTCTAACTCTCACTAACCATTTTCTGTAAGCTTAAGAAGGAATTTGGGAATTTTCTTTAAGCTTAGGAAAGAATTTGGGAATTTTCTTTAAGCTTAGGAAAGCATTTGGGAATTTGTTTTAAGCTTAGGAACGAATTTGGGAATTTTCTAGCTATAACTGGCCATTGTCATTAATCTTAGGAAGGTATTTGGGAAGTCAGAGGGTAAACGGATTCCAATAGATCGATCCAAATGCCGGTTGCACACGAGCGCTTTTTCCAGTAATTTTCGATGGACAAGTTTCTTCTCGTGATATTTTGAGGCATTTCCCACATCGGAATCGGAAACTAGACTGAATAAGGCTGTGTAACCTAGAAGAAATCGGCATGTAACTATTATTGATAAATTCGCTTGTTTTGACAATTTTCGAGCAATGTATTTTTGTTTGTTAACCTAGACTAACAAAACACGTCTTCCCAGACTTCTTTCAAGCTAAATATAAGAAGAAAGAAAACATTAAATAAATACATACACATAAATAAATCAATATATAAATACATACACATAAATAAATCAATATATAAATACATACAAATAATGCCCACCCAGAACCCCTTCAAGCTAAAATTGTACTACTTTATAGAAAAATATCCCGGCCGATGGCCTATTTCTTCAAAGTTACAGGCTCTCTATCGCTTGCCCCGACAAAATCGACAACGGAATAGGGTGCAGCGTCTTATTATCGCCATGCCAATGGGATAAAATGTCTAAAAATCTATAAACTCATGGAGCGAAACTGGGGTGGTCCAAACAAGAGCCTCCACGTACCAAACGGTTAAGGGGAGACTGACCGTTTGTTTGGTCTATTCATTAATGGATTCATATATTTTTTTAGTTTCCTCGCTAGACCTCCATCAATCTCAGAAAAAACACCCCCTAGACCCCCTTCAAGATAAATTTGTACATTTTTCGGTAGAAAAATGTCCCGGCCGAAGGCCGATTCCTCTTAAAATTGCAGGCTCGCTGTCGCTCGCCAGGAAATAATCGACACCTAAATGGCACGAAAGGTCTTAAAATTGACAACGAAATGGGGCGAAAGGTGTTAAAATCGCCAAACTCATGGGCCGAACGTCTTATAATCTCTAAACTAGTGGGGCTAAACATGAGGGAGAAGGGGGTCCAGAAAAACGGTCTGCCTCCCCCTTAAGGTAGGAGGGATATCATATTATAAGATCAGGTAATAAGGTAGGGTTGGGTGCCTTTACCTGGTAGTGGGAGGAAGAGGTAATTATGGGGGTAAATATTTAACTGTGTTGGTGGTGTAATTGTTTAGATGCTTATGTTCTGGGTGTGGGTGTCCCGAGTTCGAATCCCGGGAGGACCATATGCTTTCATTAGTTTATTCAAGTGCATTTGGGTTTGTAGTTGATGATTAATGTTAAGAACGGGGTGTTACTTGATATGACCATGGGAGGTGGGCTGACTTTAGCTTACGGTGGGATGGATGACAGCTGAGACATAAGCTCAGGAAAGGTAGGGTTGGGTGCTTTTACCTGGGACTTTAAGGTGAATATACGACCAAGTGAGGTGTACTGACTTAAGGGGAAGAGACCTGCTTTTTTCTCTTTCTCTCCTTTTCTCTCTTTCTCCGGCTTGTATCCATTCAGCCCCATTCAGCCAACTGTGTTAAGACGTTTATCCCCATCCAGGTGTCGATTTCTTCCTGGCGAGCGAGAGAGAGCCAGCATTGTATGGAGAAATCCGGCTTCGCCGGAGAAATTTTTCTATCGAAAAATTTACAAATTTAGGTTGCTGTAAAAACGAAAAATAATATATATATATGCTGGCTCGCTACTGCTCGCCAGGAAAATATTGACACCTGGATGGGGGTAAACGTCTTAAAACAGTAGGCTGAATGGGGCCAAATGGATACAAGCCAAAGAGAGAGGGAGAGAAAGATAAAACAAAAGCGAGGTGGGCCCCCTTAAGCTTAATGTGGGAGGGATTAAGAGGAGGTTTGGTTTATCTTGGTTTAGTGTGAAGGGGGGGGGGGGTTAGACTAATGGACAAATCAAACTAATATACATTGGTCGAAAACGGCAATAGGAAGTCAAATCCGTAATTATAATTAAATAAATATCGTAGTAACTCACAAAGCATACACACACAAACATACATACATAGATACAATCATACATACCGGTACAAACATACATACATACATACATACATACATGTACTTATATAAATACGTACATACATACATACATACATACAATCATGGAAGGTATATAATTTTTTGAGCCAACTGTACCTCTCTTTTAATGGGGAAGGTTATATATTTAAGTAAATTATTTCATATATTAAATATATTTTTAGTTTCCTCCCTAGAACTCCATCAAACTTTTTAAAAATCCATTAGATCCCCCTTCTAGATTAAATTGTAAAATTGTTTGTAGAAAAAATGTCATGGCCGAAGGCCGGTTCTTCCAAAATTATAGGCTCACTATCGTTCGCCAGGAAGAAGATCGACACCTAAATAGCACGAAAGGTCTTAATATTGACAAAGAAATGGGACAAAAGGTCTTAAAATCGACAAACTAATGGGGCAAACATCTTATAATCTGAAATCTAATGGGGGGGACCAGAAAAACGACCTATCTCCCCTTAAAATAGCTGGCGCCGATATAACAAAATCCTCTGAGAACTTTTTTCGAGGAAGCATCTTGAAAATCCCACTCATAAGCTGGCTGTCTCTCTCCCAACATTGCTATATCGTCAAAACCTCTAGGGGGAGGGGGGGGAGAGAGAGAGAGAGGTGAGAGAGAGAGAGAGAGAGAGAGAGAGGTGAGAGAGAGAGAGAGGTGAGAGAGAGAGAGAGGTGAGAGAGAGAGAGAGAGAGAGAGAGAGAGAGAGAGAGAGAGAGAGAGAGAGAGAAAGAGAAAGAGAAAGAGAGAGAGAGAGAGAGAGAAAGAGAAAGAGAAAGAGAGAGAGAGAGAGAGATTATTATTACGATTATTAAAAGTAAATCCAATTACCTCTATGACAAAGCTCATTTTTCATCAAAGCTCCAACCTTACAACTCATTACATTATACAATGTTCTCCTAATGCGTCGGAATTACCCTCAGAACCAGTGTTGTTTATGAAGTTTAGCATCATTTCCCCTTCAGCACGATACAATTTTCGTCAAAATTAGATACCGGAATTGTGTATGAAGTTCATTATTATTTCCCTTTCAGCACGATCACATTTTCTCATAATGCGTCGAAATTAGATGTCCTTAGTACCGGAGTGGTTTATGAAGTCCATTATTGTTTCCCCTTCAGCACGATGACGTCCCTTTTTACCTTTTATGGCGGATTTTTTTTTTTTAGATAATTGAAGGGGGGATTTTCACTTGAGTGCTTTTTTTTTTTATCTGAACCCTCTCTCTCTCTTAATTGGCCCCATTAGTTTTCCGTTTTTAGGACGTTCACCCCATTAGTGTGGCGATTTTAAGACCTTTCACCCCATTTTTGTCAATGTTAAGACCTTAGAGCCATTTAGGTATCAATTTTTTCCTGGCAAGCGGTAGCGAGCAAGCGGCCTTCGGCTGGGACATTTTTCTACCGAATAATGTACACGTTATTTTGAAGGAGGCACTTGGGGGTATTATTTTTAAGCTTGATGGAGGTCTTAGGGAGCAAACTAAAAATATCCTGTTAAGGGGCTAGTGGATGTTTGTTTGGTCAATTAATTAATTTATTCATTTAGTTGTTTAGTTTCCTCGCTAGAACTCCCTCAAACTTATAAAAAAAAAAAAAATCACTAGGGCCGGTTCCTCTTATAATTACAAGCTCGGTATCGCTCGACAGGAAATAATCGACACCTAAAGGGTACGATAGGTCTTAAAATTGACAACGAAATGGAGCTAAAGGTTTTAAAAATCACCAAACTAATGGGCCGAACGTCTTAAACCATCTCAAAACTAGTGGGGCTAAACATGAGGGTGAAGGGGATCTAGAAAAACGACCCATCAACCCTTAGGCTTAATTAATGGAGGTCTAGGAAGCAAACTAAATATCTCCCCTTAATGCAGCTTCAGAAGAATCACAAGCACCCATATACGCTAATCAAAGGGTTTATCGAGATAATACTTAACCCTTTCAACCCTTTCAAGATCCAATGCGCATTTCTTTTCTGGTCATTATTAGACGATTTTATTCAGATTAGGAAGGGTGTATGGAAGTCGGAGGGCTGATTGAGATCGTCTTTACCCTTTAAATACCCACAGATCCTTCCTAATTGCTGCATACAATCTTCTAATGATAGCCAAAATAATCTGCTCAAACGCGTCCGAGCTACAAGGGGTTAAGTTATAGAGGTTTATCGTAAGCCTAAGAAAATTGTCTAATGTTAATCGCAATAAGATGAAGATTACGTCACCGTGCTGAGGGAGTTATAACCCTTTGAGGATGATGACACGTTTGGACAGATGAAGATTACGTCACCGTGCTGAGGGAGTTATAACCCTTTGAGGATGATGACACGTTTGGACAGATGAAGATTACGTCACCGTGCTGAGGGAGTTATAACCCTTTGAGGATCATGACACGTTTGGACAGTTTATTTTGGCTATCATTAGACAATTTGATACAGCTTAGGAAGGATCTGTGGGAATTACAAGGGTAAAAACTGTCTGAATTAACTTTTTTATTTATTTTTGTTTTATTACGGTATTTATTTATTTATTGTTTATGTTTTAGTCTATCTATCTATCTATTGCCTGACGCCGTGATCCCCGAAGTGGTGGCCACGAACAAACCGCCCCCATGCACCTCGGTCCCCAGTCAGTCGACGCCCTTCCTCCCAACCAGCACCGCCTTCATCCATACACATCTTCACTCCATCCTTCCACCTCTCTTTCGGTCTCTTGAAACATTTCTTATATAATAAACGTTTCCGCCGCTTACGTGTTCCAATTAGTACACATACACGATTGAAACAAACAAATGTTTCAATCGTGTATGTGTACTAATTGGAACACGTAAGCGGCGGAAACGTTTATTATATAAGAAATGTTTCAATCGTTTTATCGCGGAGCCCAACAAAAGAGACTAACCCATGCGTCCACGATCTCGTTAGCTACCGGTACTCGGAGCGCTCGTTTACCGCATTACGATGGACCAATGGCCCTTCAGAACCTCTCACGCGGATCAATCAGCAACCTCGGCGCTAAATCTCTCTCTCTCTACCCAATTTCCCACGCTCTATCAATTTCCACGCCCCATCAATTTCCCACGCCCCATCAACTTCCCAGAACTCCATCAATGTCCCCACCCTCATCAATTTCCCATGCCCATCAATTACCCATGCCCCATCCACTTCTCACAGCCCCATCAATTTCCCATGCCCCATCCACTTCTCACAGCCCCATCAATTTCCCATGCCCCATCAATTTCCCACACCCACTCAATTTCCCGCACCCCCACCAATTACCCATGCCCCATCAATTTCCCACGCTCTATCAATTTCCCATACCTGCATAAATGTCCTACATTCCCATCAATTTCCCATGCCCCATCAATTTCCCGTACCCCCATCAATATCCCACCCCCATCAATATCCCACCCCCATCAATTTCCCACACCCCATCAATTTCTCATACCTCCATCAATTTCCAACAACCCCATCAATTTCCCCACCCCCATCAATTGCCCACACCCCCATCAATTTCCCATACACCTCCTAGTTTACCGGTACTCCATCATTATATATTTACAAGATGTCACACGAGAGCTCTTATCGTCAACTTTCTATGGTAAATATTTTTCTGGCAACATTTTTGGCATCTTTTACACTGGTATCGGAAACTATAGGCGGTTTGTTTTCGGCGGACGGTACATTGCAAAGTCCCTATCTTTACTATGTTATGATAATTTGATAACGAATTCTGGTGTTAAATTGATAACCTCGAAAGGAAAAGGAAGCTGAGATATACGGTAGTAATTTGTGTATTTTTCCATCAAGTCTTGAACAATCAGTTGCTAAAGGATTCATTTTACCGTCAGCTAGAAATATACAAACTAGATTGATGATAAATTAAATTAGACGAATGGATACTTTAACTAGCTGGAATAACAAGCTGCCAAACCAGTTTTGAGGATGAAACTTGACGATAAACGTTCTCACATGATAGACATATAAGGGTTTAACTGTGTTGTTGGTGTAATGGTTGAGATGCTTATGTTCTGGGTGTGGTGTCCCGAGTTCGAATCCCGGGAGGACCATATGCTTTCATTATTTTATTAAAGTACATTGGTGATTGTAATGGATGATTAATGTTAAGAACGAGTGTTAGTTAGTTATGGTGTTATTTTTGTTATTCTTGTTATTTGTTCTTCTTCTTCTTGGATATCTACCCATCCATCCCACGACTCGTTAGCCAATCAGCGCCCTCGTTTACCGCATTACTATGGACCAACCACCGCCTCGCCCCCTCCCACAGACCAATCAGCAGCCTCAGCCCCTCCTTTGATGTAGTTAACCAATCAGCGGCCGTCTTCACTAACCGTTGAATCAGCGGTCGAAATACTCCCAGTTTTATTTTATATAATGTATTTTGACTTATTCATTTGGTTTTTAGTTTGTCCATTTAAATATTCATTTGTTTATCTATTTATCTATTTTTTTTTTTTTTTTTACCAGAGGATTTTAGCTCTCGTAGTGCCATGACTTATATTATTATTTTACTTTTGACTATTATAAGGGTTTTATGAAGGTAGAGAAAATTGAGATTGATTGCTCGAGTTCCTTTATTAGCTGCATAGCATCGTCTAGTGGCAGCAAAAAAAAAAAAAAATCTGTTACAAAAAGAGATCCAAGAAGAAGAACAACAAATAACAAGAATAACACCATAACTAAGTAACACTTCGTTCTTAACATTAATCATCCATTACAATCACCAATGTACTTTAATAAAATAATGAAAGCATATGGTCCTCCCGGGATTCGAACTCGGGACACCACACCCAGAACATATGCATCTAAACCATTACACCAACAACACAGTTAAACCCTTATATGTCTATCATGTGAGAACGTTTATCGTCAAGTTTCATCCTCAAAACTGGTCTGGCAGCTTGTTATTCCAGCTAGTTAAAGTATCTCTAGTTTGTATATTTCTAGCTGACGGTAAAATGAATCCTTTAGCAACTGATTGTTTAATACTTGATGGAAAAATATACAAATTACTACCGTATATCTCAGCTTCCTTTTCCTTTCGAGGTTATTAATTTAACACCAGAATTCGTTATCAAAGTATCATAACATAGTAAAGATAGGGACTTTGCAATGTACCGTTCACCGAAAACAAACCGCCTATAGTTTCCGATACCAGCCCGGCTCGCTTTTTTTTTCTAGTTCTCTCCCTCTCTCTTTGGCTTGTATCCATTCGGCTCCATTCAGCCAACTGCATTAAGACGTTTATTCCCATCCAGGTGTCGATTTCTTCTTGGCGAGCGAAAGCGAGCCAGCATTGTATGGAAAAATCCGGCTTCGCCGGAGACATTTTTCTATCGAAAAATATACAAATTTAGCACATTTAACACATACAGTAACCTGGTTCACTCCTCATCTACTGTTGTTGTTGTTGTTGTTGTTCCCTAAGCTGCCTGGCCGAACAGCCCCGAGTCCCTGAGAAAGGCCATGGCCACGATCGGGCTTTCCCACAGAGCTCTCATTGAGTGTAGATTGTGTTGTTGGCGTAAGTGGTTGTGTGAAATGCAGTCTTCTATGATGTGTTTAATGGTATGGGGTGCTGTGTTACATCCCGGGCAGGCGTCGACAACGGAGTCATCCAGTCTCTTCTGATAGCTCAGGAGAGCTGGATCGTGTCCGCATCTCAGCCTGGCCAGGTGGACTCTGTCCTCGCGAAGGAAGGGAGGATTCGGAAGGATGGATTTCGGGAGGTCGTGACATGCAGCTGCGTGTTGTCTGTGAGTGAGTGGATGGATCGGTGAGAGATATGAGTATGGATGTGCTTCTGGAAGTTGGTTCAGGGTGGGCAGGGAGGGAGAGAGGACAATAATTGTGTGTGATACCGTGTGCTGGGTGTTGTTTTGATATTTCTTGGTGTCTGTGGGTGTGTTGCCATGTAGTTTAGTGGGTGGTCTTGGTTCGTGGAGGCTGCTGCCAGGAATTGAGTGCCTCTCATGTCCAGATGGTCTTTGACTTTGAGGATTTTGGTTTCTTGATGTAGGTGATCTGTGGGTGCAGTAGCTGTGCAGCCTGTAATGATCTTCAGGGCTTTGTTTTGAATACTCTGTAAGGTCTTATGATGTGTTTCAGCTAGGTTAGAAGCCCAGGCTGGGCTTGCGTATTCCATCACTGATCTTATGTATTGTTTATATACTGTGGTGGTAGTTTCTTTGTTGTGTCCAAATTTTGTGTGAGCAAGTGACCTGAGGGCGTTAAGTCTGGATGTCAGTTTCTTTTTAATGTTTGTGGTGTGCTGTTTGAATGTCATATGAGTATCATATGTTACTCCTAGGATTTTGGGTGTGTGTGTATGTGTTAGGGGTGTGTTGTTTATGGTGAGTTGAGGGATGTATTCGTGTTTCTCCTGTCCAACTTGTGAGCAGGGTTGCGGTGGATTTGGCTGGGGCTAGATTAAGTCTGTTTGTAGTGCACCAGCCATGTAGTGTGTTGAGATAGGGTTGAAGGAGATCTGTTGCTCTTTTTGGGTCATGGTGTGTGCATGTGAGTGTTATGTCATCTGCACAGGAGGCTAAGTTTATTTGGGGCGTATTGGGTGTAGTTATATCGTGCATGTACAGATTGAAGAGTGCAGGCGATAGGACGGATCCTTGTGGGACTCCGTTTGGAAAGTTTCTGATTTTAGATGACTGACCGGCAAAAGATACGTGTGCACATCTGCCTGCTAGGAAGTTGGCCAGCCACCTTTTTGTGTTGTTGTGCATGTTTGTGTTGTAGATTTTGTTTGTTAGGTTGTGGCGGGGGATGGCATCGAAGGCTTTACTAATGTCGAGTGTGGCTAATAGTGATCTGTGTGGTGGTCTAGCTGAGTTGATGCTGTCGAAAGCTCTTTGTGTAAGGTCTGTGAGAAGAGTGTTTGTGGAGTGCAGTGGCCTAAAACCATGTTGTGTTGGAGCTAGGGGTAGGTCAGGTGTAATTAGTTGTAATACGTTCCATGACTTTGGAGGGGGAGCAAAGGAGTGTGATGGGGCGGTGCGAGGAGGGTAGCGTGGGGTCTTTGTTGGGTATGGGGAATGTGATGATGATACCATGCTTCCAAATGTCTGGTATTGTGTTGTGTGAATAGCTGTAGTTTGATATGTTAGTGAGTGCTTGTATGCCTTGTGGTCCCAGGTGTCTGAGGTGTATGTTGCTTATGTTGTCTAGGCCACAGGCGGGTGAGTGCTTGAGATTGTTGATGATATGCTTTGTCTGGTGATTGGTGAAGGGTGTATAGTCAGGGTCTGTGGGGAATTGTCTCTTACGTCGGATGACACGTCGGTTGTCTTTGTGAGGTTTTAGGTGGCTGACATGTGAGAAGTGATTGATGAGAGTGTTTGCTTGTTGTTTACATGAAGGAGTAGAGTCTGTTGTTGTGATTGCAGCATGTGATTGTGTTGTGTTGCTGTTGGAAAGTGTGATGCTGTTTAGTGTTTTGTAGAGTTTTTGGAGTTTGTTTTGTGATCAAGTGTTTGTAGGAAGTTATTCATCTACTGTAGCTATATTCTCTGCAATACGAGTTACACACACACACACACACACACACACACATACACGCTTAACACCCGTACAGTCAGACACACACAGTCGCACACAAATACATACACACAATCAGACACACACATTCGCACATAGATACAAACACACACTCTCACACACACACAGTCGCATACATATACATACACACAATCAGACACACACAGTCGCACACATATACATACACACAATCAGACACACACAGTCTTATATAGATAAAAACACACAGACGCACACATATACATACACACAATCAGACACACACAGACGGGCACAGATGCATACACACAGACACACAGTCGTACATAGGAAGAAACACACTCACACACACAGTCACACACAGATACATACACACAATCAGACACACACAGTCGTACATAGATACAAACCCACACTCTCACACATAGATACATACACACAATCAGACACACACAGTCGTACATAGATACAAACCCACACTCTCACACATAGATACATACACACAATCAGACACACACAGTCGTACATAGATACAAACCCACACTCTCACACAGATACATACACATAATTAGACACACACAGTCACACACAGATACATACACACAATCAGACACACACAGTCGTACATAGATACAAACCCACACTCTCACACACAGATACATACACATAATTAGACACACACAGTCGAACATAGATACATACACACAGTTAGATACACACAGTCGTACATAGATACAATCCCACACTCTCACACACAGTCGTACACAGATAAAAACACACACTCACATACACACAGTCACACACAGATACATACCCACAATCAGACACACAGTCGTACATAGATACAAACCTACACACACACGTCACCTCTCATCGGTCAAGTACCTGTTCCTCTCCTTACCTAGGTTATAATCTGTGTAATCCGAGTCACCTTATGCTAATAAAAACCTTCGTACACAGACACACACACACAGCCTCTCACATACACACACACACACACACACACACACACAGACACTCACATACACGCACACGCACACACACACACATACACAGCCCGTAGCCTAGTAGGTAGAGCTCTCGTCTCACACACGAGGGGTCGGGGGTTCAATCCCCGGCCGGGCGGAGACAAATTGGGCTTGTCTCCTTTCATGTGTTAGCCTCAGTTCACCTAGCTGTAAATAGGTACCTGGAATAAGTGGACGACGTTGTGACGTCCCATCTGGGGTTGGCAAAAATGGTACAAGGCGAGATGTGTATCATATGGTTCACCTAAGCTGATGGCTACCTAAGCCTTCGGGCGAGACGGTACCGTCTACAGTGAGAATGGTACCATACAGATCCACCCTAAGCCTTCGTTTCCGATGTCGCCAATTGGCTAAAAATACAGACTACACACACATCCACAGCCATTCCAACGATACATAAAACACCTACACATATAGGAGGCGGGAAATAACGAGCATGCTCACTCCCGCAATACAACTAGAGTAAGTACAACTAGAGTAAGTACATAGGCAATCTGAGACGTAGACAGACATACATAGACAGACAGACACACATACATTGGCACTTCGAGACACACATATAATATTACATACACGGCCAGGCAGGCAGATACACACACATAAGAACCTCCTCCGCATACACACAAACGCATGTACACACCTACTGTATAACAAAAGACACACACATAGTAACACGATCCACCCACACTCTCATACACTCTCCTCTCTCTCTCCCCCCCTCGTCCGCTCTCCTCTCTCTCTCTCTCTCTTCTCTCTCATCCTGCTCTCCAGATTCCTTCTCTACTCCCCCCTCTTCTCTCCTCTCGCCCCCCCTCTCATCTCTAGCCCCTTCCCTATGCACTCTTCTCTCTCTCATGCCTTCTTCACCCCCCCTCTCTCCCTATCCCTCCCCCCCCTCTCTCTTCCTTCTCTCTCTATCTCTCTCTCCCGCCCGCTCTCTCTCCCCTCTCTCTCCCTCGTCCTACAGTCTCTCCTCGTCTCCGCTCTCTCTCCTCTCTCTCTCTTCTCTTCTCTCTTCTATTCTCCCTCCCTCTCCCTCCCTCTCTCTCTCTTATTCTGCTCCTCAAATTAGCTTCCTCTGTATATTAGTAGGATAGGTAGCCATCGTTTGTTTTACACTGCGCCCATTAGAAGGAGAGGGAGGGTAGGCTACGATGAGATATTTTGTGTGTTTTATCCCGTGTGTTATTCTGTGAGGCATCTAAAACTCGATCGTTGAGGCAAAAGGAGAGACTTAACCCCTTCTATACCGGTGACGTCCTTTTTACGTTATTTTGGCTACTAGTAGACGATTTTACCTACCTTAGGAATGACGTCTACCCATTAAAAACAATAGACTATCTCAATTACTCCATTTAGCTACCATATATCCTTCCTAAGCTACATACAATCGTCTAAATCTAGCTTAAATCAAATGCAAAAGACGTCACCGGTACAGAAGGGGTTAAGGAGGTATAGGCGTATTTGTCTCATCATTTATGTATCAATTTATCATTGTGTTAGTGCCCTCCCTAGACCTCCATCAAGCTAAAACAAAAACACCCCCCAAGACCCTCTTTCAAGATAAATTTTTACATTTTTCGATAACAAAATCCTCTTAAATTACAGGTTCGCTATCGCTCGCCAGGAAAATATCGACACCTAATTGACACGAAAAGTCTAAATATTGACAACAAAATGGGACGAAAGCTCTTAAAATCACCAAACTAATGAGTCAAACGTAATAACATCTGGAAAACTAATGGGGCTAAACATGAGAAAGAAGGGGGACCAGCAAAACGACCCATCTCCCCTTAAGGTGAGGATTTCAGTTTGCTCCCTAGACTCCCACCAACCTTAAACATTAACCCCGAGACCCCCTTAGAAAAATGTACATTTATCGGTAGATGATATTAATAAGTTTAGGAAGGACCTTTAACCATGAAAAGGCTACCAATTCTCTCAATTTATCGCTACCACAGATTCCTTCCAAAGCTGAATAAAATAGTCTAATAGTTGGCAGAATATAATGAAAAGGACGTCACCGGTATATATAATGAAAAGGACGTCACCGGTATATATAATGAAAAGGACGTCACCGGTATATATAATGAAAAGGACGTCACCGGTATATATAATGAAAAGGACGTCACCGGTATATATAATGAAAAGGACGTCACCGGTATACTAATGTTTAAGGACGTCACCGGTATATATAATGAAAAGGACGTCACCGGTATATATAATGAAAAGGACGTCACCGGTATAGCGTGGGTTAAAGGACGTCACCGGTATATATAATGAAAAGGACGTCACCGGTATATATAATGAAAAGGACGTCACCGGTATAGCGTGGGTTAAAGGACGTCACCGGTATAGCGTGGGTTAAAGGACGTCACCGTTATAGCGTGGGTTAAAGGACGTCCACCGGTTATAGCGTGGGTTAATAGATAAGTTATAATGGGTAGGTTTGCCTGGGAATAAGGATCGAGGTCGTTCAAATGCTTCCCAACATCAACCCACCCTATTCAACATCTGACAGACATTACAACAGGTCTCATTACAGCGTCTTCTCACAGTTGGGCAATACTTAGTCATTAACGTAGAGCCCTAGACTTATCCAACTTTCCATTGTCCTCGGAACTTCCTTCATTACCAGGTATTTTACGGAATTAGGTAGGCAGCTCAGGTGTGTGTGCGTGTGTGTGAGTGTGTGTTGCCTTGGTTATGGTTGTGTGTGTGTGTGTGTTTTGCTTTGTTTCCAGCTATGTGTGTGTGTGTGTGTTGGCTTGGGTGTGGTTGTGTGTGTGTGTGTGTGTGTGTGAATAGGTGCGTGAATGGGGTGGCTGAAGGAACATGTGTGTATGTATGTGAATGTTTTTGTGTGTTGGTTTGTATGCGTGGAACAAAGGAGAACATAATCTACTTATCAACCCAGTATCAGTAAAGATAGTAAACATACAAATATCAGATAATGATAGAAAGAAAGGCAGTTAACGAAGGGACAAACACTCTAAAATTCGCGTGTTCTTGTGTGTTCATTTTAATTAGGCCAGAAATCTAAACCACTAGTCTAATAATAATAATAATAATAATAATAATAATAATAATAATTATAATAATAATAAAACATACAATAGAGCAAGGACAGTGTCAAATAGGAAATAATAAAATATGTGGAAAATCACTGCCCCCTGTTCATAGCCCTGTTTGACTAACAAGATATTAGTTGTTGTTGTTGTTCCCCAAGCTGTCTGGCCGAACAGCCAGACAGGCCCTGAGCCTGGCCAGGCTGAGGCCCTGAGCAAGGCCAAGGGCCATACCGAGCGCCCCCACAGATATTATATATTAGTTGTTAAAATGTATGCCGTAGTTATAGTAATTCAACAACAATATTATACTGGAAAAAAAATCATATACTGTATATATATATATATATATATATATATATATATATATATATATATATATATATACTGATACGTACAAAAAACAATACAGTAGAGAAAAAGCTAGAAAACATCTGTTGGTAGGTAGAAAATCATTAATATTTCGCCATTGGAATACGACGGACAGTATTGATAAAACTGATAACACATAAGAGGGATAATCGAGAACAAGTGAGAAGTAATTACTAAATATATTGAAGATTTGTTTTTATTACTAGTTCAGAAGACACAACTTTCAGAGTATTAATTAGGCAGTGTCATACGAGTGCTTTTTCCGGCAATTTTGGATGAGCAAGTTTCGTTGTTGTAATATTGTGTGGTTCTTTCTCATTGAAATCCCATACTAGACCGAAGGCTGAACATGTTAGGCGGCTGATTTCTGATAAAACTTGAATTTTGAAGATGCCATAATACAATTGCCCGTAACAATTGACGGAAAAAAGAGCGTATGTGACACCGCCTTTTGTGAATTAATTACATTTTTACTCGGCAGGCTAAAAAATAATTCAATTTCAATAGGTCCTTTAAAGAAGACTATAAAGGCTATTTGTTCAGTTGGTCAATTTCGGGTGGGAGTTATTAAAGCGAAATGTTGATTGGGAAAATGGTACTAGGAGAAGAAAATCCTCCTCCCCCCCCCCCCCTCCCTCCTCCCTCTCTCTCTCTCTCTCTCTCTCTCTCTCTCAACAAAGAGTCCAATATCAAGCAAACGAACCCACACGAGTAATGATTCACAAAACAAGCAAACATGAGCACACACACACACATACACATGCACAACGAGACCTACTGTATACCAAGAATATAAAAGCACAGACTCTCATGTACACGTGCATACACCCATACTTAAACGAACAACACACAACGCAAAGCATACGTACATATTACGTCACATAACAGGCACAAATACAAATACACACCCATACAAAAACACATGCAAGCAAAAAAAAGCACACACACACACACACACACACACACAACACACACACACCCACACACACACACTGCTCTCCTACCCCCACACTCTCTTTCACTCTCTCTCTCTCACCAGGACACTCGAGCTCCCCTTCTTAAAGCAGGTGTGACGCCCGCAAGCAAACATTTATCACCAAACAAGCACACCTACCCAAGCGCAGACACGGGAGCTAAAATAACAGGCTGTGAATCATGCAAGGAAGATTGTTATGAGAGAGAGAGAGAGAGAGAGAGAGAGAGAGAGAGAGAGAGAGAGAGAGAGAGAGAGAGAGAGAGAGAGAGAGAGAGAGAGAGAGAGAGAGAGACATTTTACATCTTCCATTACGAGTTGACCTGAAGATAGTTGTCGATAAATATCAATTCCGTTCAGTTTCTTCCCACATTAATAAATATATTTAACATCCTTCCTAACACCACTAACACCCCAAATTAAAGTAATGCAAGCATGTGATTTTCCTCGGATTCGAACCCAGGATATCACATACAGAACTTACACGCTCTAACCTTTACACCATCATCACGACAGTTTTAACAATAACAGCTTAAGGGGAAAGTGGTTATATTTTTGGTATATTTATCTATATATTCACTTATATTTTAGTTTCCTCCTTAGATCTCCATCAAACTTAGAAAAAAACATCCATTAGATCCCCCTTCTAGATAAATTTGTACATTTTTTTTCGGTAGAATCGACATCGACACCTGAATAGCACGAAAGGTCTGAATATTGACAAAGAAATGGTGCGGAAGGTCTTAAAATCGCCAAACTAATGGGCCGAACGTCAATAAATCTGAAAAAGTATGGGGCTAAACATAAGGAAGAAAGGGGTCCAGAAAAGCGACCCTTCTTCCCTTAAATAATATAGATATAGCCTTGTAAATGAGCGAATATACAGTCCAATAATATTGCTAAATTACCGTGCACATTAATAACCCAAGCTTCGTACTGTAATTATGGTTTGCCTCACTCTGTAATTATATCGCAACTGAAATTCAGTGATAGGAGAGGCTGGGAATGACGAAAGCACGGAATATGATATAACAGGGGTGCTATGGGCTCTTCTGCGAAGAGGGCTGGTTATCACACAGAGGCCCACGTCTCTTCACACAACACTCCCACGGCGAGAGTAAGGGACATGAGTGAACATCGCGGTAGAACATACGGCATAGGAGAGCCCTAGATGGTCGAACTGCAAAAAAAGTGCCAGACGAGCCCAATCCTCGCAAGGGAGCGATGCTGTGACCTTCAAACAGTCTACTGCACCAAATCACCACCCATAACGAGGGGCGCGTCGCGCTCCTTGGTGCCGATAGAAGAGGGGTGCGAACACATCAAAAGGTCTCAAAAAGGTAAAGGTAAAGGTATATTATGAATATTTGAGGTTAACCATAGTTCGAGGTTACGGGGTTAATAATATGATGAGCCTATTATTTATATTTTTATTGTTGCTTATTGATGGTATAGTCTTTTATTATTTTACCTAGTTTCTTTTCCTTTCCATCTTTTTATTTTACCAGTTTTTTCCTTCCCTTCCCTTCCTCCCCCCCCCCCTCCCTAGACCTCCATCAAACTTAACAAAATCATTCCCCATTAGATCTCCCCTTCTTCTAGAGTTATTTGTACATTTTTCGGTAAAAAAAATGTACGGTTTCTCTTCTTTTCTTTCTTTCTTTTCTCTTCTTCTCTCTTCTTCCCCCCCCCTTCCTTTTTTCTTTCCTTCTCGTCTTTCTTCCCTCCTTTTTTCCAAAATGACCAGCTCACTATCGTTCGCCCATGCACGAAATACGACAACAACCTAAATAGCACACAAGGTCTTAATATTGACACACAAATAATGAGGCGATCAGGTCCTTGAAAAACAAAAATCGCCCATCTAATGGGGGCAAACATCTTAATACCTGAAAACTTAATGGGAGCTAACAACTCTGCGGACGAAGGGGATCGCGACCAAATGACCCCTCTCACACCCCTCCTCTCCCTTCAACCATTTCAGTATTGGAGTAACAACGGTCTCTTCCACACTTTATTTTGGGGGCTAAGCATTAGAAGATTTTCATATTCAGCTTTAGGAGGAGTTTTAAAAGTCAAAGGGTTAAGGCGCGACTGCAGAACCGTTTTTTCTTTTCTGGAACCTTTCTCTTTTTCTTCCTGGACCCCATTCTTCACCTCCTGCTTAGCCCCACGTAGTTTTCATATTATAAGCCGGTTCGGCCCACTAGTTTGGCGGCTTTTAACCACCTTTTCGCCCGCCACCACATTTTTCGGTCTTTCCAAGTTTAATTATCTTTTCGTTGCCATTTAGGGTGTCCACCAGATTTTTTCCCAGCGAGCGATAGGCAAGCCCTGCAATTGTAAAGGAAGAACCTCCGGCCGGCCTTCCCCGTGCCGGGAAATTTTTTCTCATCTAAAAAATGATACCATCCCATAATTTTCCTAAGCTTGATGGAGGTCTAGGGAGGTTAGACACAATAATAACATGAATACATTGTAATTAAATAGACCTGCAAAGCAAAACGGTCCAGTCTCTCTCCCTTCCCTCTGCAAACCCTTCCACTCATAAACCGGTCGCCCGCGATTTTTTTTATTTTTGTTCTTGCAATATACTTAGACGATTATGTGCAGTTTAAGAAGAGTATTGTGGTACCGGTAGTAAAAGAGTTAAGTGAGAACCGTTCGAAGCATGTTAAAGTTGCTGGAGGGCTGCCCATTTTAGACCTGACTACAATTGTCTAATAGTAGCCAGCACAAGGTCTAAAACTAACGTCCGGTCGGTACAGAAGGGGTTCAAATTCAAGATGTTTTGCCTCCCCTTGATTTCCTAGAGAACCCTTCCTAATCTGTCTTAAAAGTAGGTCTACTAATAGCCAAGTCGAGTATAATGAACACACCCACACACCACAGCCACAACACACACCACACACATACACACACACACACTTGCACAATCCTAAAATATTGTTCCTGGGTTATCCCGATGGAGAAGATTATATAAAGTGTTGTCCTTCCATTATGGCCAAGCTGCTCCACTATCAGTTTGTTAGCGTTAGCCTAACATCTCTCAAACTCTATACTCGCTTCACTCAGTGCATATGCATAATGTACTATACATGTGGGTGAGCCTCAGGGCGGCCATCCCCTCTCCATATGAACCTTGTAGTTAAGGTAGTACAAACCATTGTACTGCACCCGGGTAAAGAAACGACTATGTAGATTTTGCAGCCTCAATGGTGTCGATGGGATTGAACAAATAACCAACCATGCCAACTCTAACTTTTTTATTATTATCTTATTATTATTATTACGTATTATTATTTATAGTTCACACATGACCACACAACACACACAGCACCACACACACTACACACACACTTCCCCCACGCATACCCCATTAAGTAGCGGTGACGTGGTTTTTGCCATTGTATATTTCTGGCAACTATTAGATAATTTGATTAAATTTAAAAAGGACCGTCATAACCAATGAAAGGCTACAAAGATAGCTCAATTAGGTCCTTTCTGTTTTGGCTACCATATATCCCTTCCTAATCTTAAAAAAAACAAAACCCCGTCTAATACTTTCGCGGATATAAAAATTAATTCGATTTCACCGGTACTCAATGGGTTACACACCAAACCCACATAACCCCCCCCTCGCCCCCCCCGACCACCCCCGCCTCTCCCCCTCCCCCGCCCCCCACACACACACAGACGCACACAAAGATCTCTAAAGCGAACTAAATTAGGAAAAAATACTTAGTAATGAAGCCTGTTGAGAAGACTTTTATAGCGATGATATTACGTTTTGTAATTAGAGATCAGTATTACGGGTAGGTTTGTTAGTTTGTTCCCTAACCGTAGACCTCTCCATCACACTTTAAAAACCAACATCAATTAAGGAAGTCTCCCTTCTAGATTATTGTGTACATTTTTTCGGTAGCACAAATTTTCCCGGCCTGGGTCTTCTTCTTCTCCAAAATTACGGCTCCCTATTGGTCTCAGCAGGAAAAAATAAATAATAATAAATAGCATGGATAAAAAAACACAATCTGAGGAAGAGCACTTTATTGACAACGTTTTCGCAGATAAGCTTCAGCAGGTCACATAAAAATTAATGCTGCTACATATGATGCCTTAAATATCCGTCACGAAAGTTCTTAATATTAGGTACGGAAATGGGCCGAAAGGACTTATAATCGTCAAACTAATGGGGGTTCAACCATATTAAAATCTTAGAAACTATGTGGATAACATGAGTGAGAAGGGGATCTTATAAAAACGACCCCTCCCCTTAATGGGGAGTTGGTCTCCCTTAGACCTCTTTCCAAGCCATATAACTAAAACAACTAAATCCCTAAATCTCGAAATCCCTCCCATCTCGCATCCCAAATCCCATCCCCAATTCCCATCCCCAATCCGCCCCCCCAACCCCAACAATAATTTGTTTATTTTTTGGTAAATACACTTTCCGGCGAAGGTCGACTTAACGTCCAACTCCTAACTTTCAGATTCGCAATATTGTCTCGCCAGGAAGACATATCGACACACCGACAAATTGGCATTAAAGGACTTAATATATATTTGCAAATAAAGGGTTGACAGGTTTTAAAATAAAAAATCGCCAAGCTTTTTTGTTTGGGGTGAACTATCTCAAATGGGGATAAACATGAGGGAGAAGAGG
>CM064488.1:45334997-45348792 GCA_032716605.1 Paralithodes platypus | reverse complement strand
GTACACACCTACTGTATAACAAAAGACACACACATAGTAACACGCACCACACACACATACACATTATGCTCTCTCTCTCTCTCTCTCTCTCTCTCTCTCTCTCTCTCTCTCTCTCTCTCTCTCTCTCTCTCTCTCTCTCTCTCTCTCTCTCTCTCTCTCTCTCTCTCTCTCTCTCTCTCTCTCTCTCTCTCTCTCTCTCTCTCTCTCTCTCTCTCTCTCTCTCTCTCTCTCAAATTAGCTTCCTCCTGTATATTAGTAAGGATAGGTAGCCCAATCGTTTGTTTACACTGCGCCCATTAGAAGGAGAGGGAGGGTAGGCTACGATGAGATATTTTGTGTGTTTTATCCCGTGTGTTATTCTGTGAGGCATCTAAAACTCGATCGTTGAGGCAAAAGGAGAGACTTAACCCCTTCTATACCGGTGACGTCCTTTTTACTTTATTTTGGCTACTATTAGACGATTTTACTCAGCTTAGGAATGACGTCTACCCATTAAAAACAATAGACTATCTCAATTACTCCATTTAGCTACCATATATCCTTCCTAAGCTACATACAATCGTCTAAATCTAGCTTAAATCAAATGCAAAAGACGTCACCGGTACAGAAGGGGTTAAGGAGGTATAGGCGTATTTGTCTCATCATTTATGTATCAATTTATCATTGTGTTAGTGCCCTCCCTAGACCTCCATCAAGCTTAAAAAAAACACCCCCAAGACCCTCTTTCAAGATAAATTTGTACATTTTTCGATAACAAAATCCTCTTAAATTACAGGTTCGCTATCGCTCGCCAGGAAAATATCGACACCTAATTGACACGAAAAGTCTAAATATTGACAACAAAATGGGACGAAAGCTCTTAAAATCACCAAACTAATGAGTCAAACGTAATAACATCTGGAAAACTAATGGGGCTAAACATGAGAAAGAAGGGGAGGACCAGCAAAACGACCCATCTCCCCTTAAGGTGAGGATTTCAGTTTGCTCCCTAGACTCCCACCAACCTTAAACATTAACCCCGAGACCCCCTTAGAAAAATGTACATTTATCGGTAGATGATATTAATAAGTTTAGGAAGGACCTTTAACCATGAAAAGGCTACCAATTCTCTCAATTTATCGCTACCACAGATTCTTCCAAAGCTGAATAAAATAGTCTAATAGTTGGCAGAATATATTGAATAGGACGTCACCGGTATATATAATGAAAAGGACGTCACCGGTATATATAATGAAGAGGACGTCACCGGTATATAATGAAGAGGACGTCACCGGTATATAATGAAGAGGACGTCACCGGTATATATAATGAAAAGGACGTCACCGGTATATATAATGAAAAGGTCGTCACCGGAATATATAATGAAAAGGACGGCACCGGTATATATAATGAAAAGGACGTCACCGGTATATATAATGAAAAGGACGTCACCGGTATAGCGTGGGTTAAAGGACGTCACCGGTATATATAATGAAAAGGACGTCACCGGTATATATAATGAAAAGGACGTCACCGGTATAGCGTGGGTTAAAGGACGTCACCGGTATAGCGTGGGTTAAAGGACGTCACCGGTATAGCGTGGGTTAATAGATAAGTTATAATGGGTAGGTTTGCCTGGGAATAAGGATCGAGGTCGTTCAAATGCTTCCCAACATCAACCCACCCTATTCAACATCTGACAGACATTACAACAGGTCTCATTACAGCGTCTTCTCACAGTTGGGCAATACTTAGTCATTAACGTAGAGCCCTAGACTTATCCAACTTTCCATTGTCCTCGGAACTTCCTTCATTACCAGGTATTTTACGGAATTAGGTAGGCAGCTCAGGTGTGTGTGCGTGTGTGTGAGTGTGTGTTGCCTTGGTTATGGTTGTGTGTATGTGTGTGTTTTGATTTGTTTCCAGCTATGTGTGTGTGTGTGTGTTGGCTTGGGTGTGGTTGTGTGTGTGTGTGTGTGTGTGTGTGAATAGGTGAGTGAATGGGGTGGCTGAAGGAACATGTGTGTATGTATGTGAATGTTTTTGTGTGTTGGTTTGTATGCGTGGAACAAAGGAGAACATAATCTACTTATCAGCCCAGTATCAGTAAAGATAGTAAACATACAAATATCAGATAATGATAGAAAGAAAGGCAGTTAACGAAGGGACAAACACTCTAAAATTCGCGTGTTCTTGTGTGTTCATTTTAATTAGGCCAGAAATCTAAACCACTAGTCTAATAATAATAATAATAATAATAATAATAATAATTATAATAATAATAAAACATACAATAGAGCAAGGACAGTGTCAAATAGGAAATAATAAAATATATGTGGGAAATCACTGCCCACATGTTCTAGCCCTGTTTGAATAACAAGATATTAGTTGTTGTTGTTGTTGTTCCCCAAGCTGTCTGGCCGAACAGCCAGACAGGCCCTGAGCCTGGCCAGGCTGAGGCCCTGAGCAAGGCCAAGGCCATAACCGAGCGCCCCCACAGATATTATATATTAGTTGTTAAAATTTATGCCGTAGTTATAGTAATTCAACAACAATATTATACTGGAAAAAAAATAATATACTGTGTATATATATATATATATATATATATATATATATATATATATATATATATATATATATACTGATACGTACAAAAAACAATACAGTAGAGAAAAAGCTAGAAAACATCTGTTGGTAGGTAGAAAATCATTAATATTTCGCCATTGGAATACGACGGACAGTATTGATAAAACTGATAACACATAAGAGGGATAATCGAGAACAAGTGAGAAGTAATTACTAAATATATTGAAGATTTGTTTTTATTACTAGTTCAGAAGACACAACTTTCAGAGTATTAATTAGGCAGTGTCATACGAGTGCTTTTTCCGGCAATTTTGGATGAGCAAGTTTCGTTGTTGTAATATTGTGTGGTTCTTTCTCATTGAAATCCGAAACTAGACCGAAGGTAGAACATGTTAGGCGGCTGATTTCTGATAAAACTTGAATTTTGAAGATGCCATAATACAATTGCCCGTAACAATTGACGGAAAAAAGAGCGTATGTGACACCGCCTTTTGTGAATTAATTACATTTTTACTCGGCAGGCTAAAAAATAATTCAATTTCAATAGGTCCTTTAAAGAAGACTATAAAGGCTATTTGTTCAGTTGGTCAATTTCGGGTGGGAGTTATTAAAGCGAAATGTTGATTGGGAAAATGGTACTAGGAGAAGAAAATCCTCCCCCCCCCCCCCTCCCTCCCTCCCTCTCTCTCTCTCTCTCTCTCTCTCTCTCTCACAAAGAGTCCAATATCAAGCAAACGAACCCACACGAGTAATGATTCACAAAACAAGCAAACATGAGCACACACACACATACACATGCACAACGAGACCTACTGTATACCAAGAATATAAAAGCACAGACTCTCATGTACACGTGCATACACCCATACTTAAACGAACAACACACACGCAAGCATACGTACATATTACGTCACATAACAGGCACAAATACAAATACACACCCATACAAAAACACATGCAAGCAAAAAAGCACACACACACACACACACACACACACACACACACACACACACACACACACACACTGCTCTCCTACCCCCACACTCTCTTTCACTCTCTCTCTCTCACCAGGACACTCGAGCTCCCCTTCTTAAAGCAGGTGTGACGCCCGCAAGCAAACATTTATCACCAAACAAGCACACCTACCCAAGCGCAGACACGGGAGCTAAAATAACAGGCTGTGAATCATGCAAGGAAGATTGTTATGAGAGAGAGAGAGAGAGAGAGAGAGAGAGAGAGACAGAGAGAGAGAGAGAGAGAGAGAGAGAGAGAGAGAGAGAGAGAGAGAGAGAGAGAGAGAGAGAGAGAGAGAGAGAGAGAGAGAGAGACATTTTACATCTTCCATTACGAGTTGACCTAAGATAGTTGTCGATAAATATCAATTCCGTTCAGTTTCTTCCCACATTAATAAATATATTTAACATCCTTCCTAACACCAATAACACCCCAAATTAAAGTAATGCAAGCATGTGATTTTCCTCGGATTCAAACCCAGGATATCACATACAGAAGTTACACGCTCTAACCATTACACCATCATCACGACAGTTTTAACAATAACAGCTTAAGGGGAAAGTGGTTATATTTTTGGTATATTTATCTATATATTCACTTATATTTAGTTTCCTCCCTAGATCTCCATCAAACTTAGAAAAAAAACATCCATTAGATCCCCCTTCTAGATAAATTTGTACATTTTTCGGTAGAATCGACACCTGAATAGCACAAAAGGTCTGAATATTGACAAAGAAATGGTGCGGAAGGTCTTAAAATCGCCAAACTAATGGGCCGAACGTCAATAAATCTGAAAACTTATGGGGCTAAACATAAGGAAGAAAGGGGTCCAGAAAAGCGACCCTTCTCCCCTTAAATAATATAGATATAGCCTTGTAAATGAACGAATATACAGTCCAATAATATTGCTAAATTACCGTGCACATTAATAACCCAAGCTTCGTACTGTAATTATCGTTTGCCTCACTCTGTAATTATATCGCAACTGAAATTCAGTGATAGGAGAGGCTGGGAATGCGAAATCCCCCGGAATGAATAACAGGGGTGCTATGGGCTCTCTGCGAGAGGGCTGGTTATCACACAGAGGCCCACGTCTCTTCAACAAACTCCCACGGCGAGTAAGAGACATGAGGGACATCTCGTTAGACAACTTCAAGAGAGCCCTAGATGTCGAACTGCAAAAAGTGCCAGACGAGCCCATCCTCGCAAGGGAGCGAGCTGTCGCTTCAAACAGTCTACTGCACCAAATCACCACCCATAACGAGGGGCGTCGCGCTCCTTGGTGCCGCTAGAAGAGGGGCGAACACATCAAAAGGTATCAAAAGGTAAAGGTAAGGTATATATTATTATTTGAGGTTAACCATTTCGAGGACGGGGTTAATAATATGATGAGCCTATTTATTTGCTTATTTATGTATATCTTTATTATTTTACCTAGTTTCCTCCCTAGACCTCCATCAAACTTAACAAAATCATCCATTAGATCCCTCTTCTAGATTTATTTGTACATTTTTCGGTAAAAAATGTCGGTTCTTCCAAAATTACCAGCTCACTATCGTTCGCCAGGAAAGAAATCGACACCTAAATAGCACACAAGGTCTTAATATTGACACAAAAATGAGGCGAAAGGTCTTAAAATCGCCCATCTAATGGGGCAAACATCTTAATACCTGAAAACTAATGGGGCTAAACCTGAGGGAGAAGGGGATCGAGAAAAATGACCCCTCTCCCCTTAACCATTTCAGTATTGGATTACACGGTTCTTCCTTTATTTTGGCTAGCATTAGAAGATTTTATTCAGCTTAGGAGGGAGTTTTAAAAGTCAAAGGGTTAAGGGGAGGCAGACCGTTTTTCTGGACCCCATTCTCCCTAATGCTTAGCCCCACTAGTTTTCATATTATAAGACGTTCGGCCCATTAGTTTGGCGATTTTAACACCTTTCGCCCCATTTCGTTGTCAATTTTAATACTTTTCGTGCCATTTAGGTGTCGATTTTTTCCAAGCGAGCGATAGCAAGCCTGCAATTTTAAGAGGAACCGGCCTTCGGCCGGGAAATTTTTCTATCGAAAAATGTACACATTTTTCTAAGCTTAATGGAGGTCTAGGGAGGAAACTAAAATAATACATGAATACATTAATTAATAGACCTGCAAACAAACGGCCAGTCTCCCCGTAACCCCTTCTCTACCGGCGGTTTTTTTTTATTTTGTTCTTGCTATACTTAGACGATTATGTGCAGTTTAAGAAGAGTATGTGGTACCGGTAGTAAAAAGAGGTAAGTGAGACCGTTCGAAGCCTGTTAATTGCTGGAGGCCCATTTTAACCTGACTAAAATTGTCTAATAGTAGCCAGCACAAGGTTAAAAAGACGTCGTCGGTACAGAAGGGGTTAATCAAGTGTTTGCTCCCCTTGATTCCTAGAGACCCTTCCTAATCTGCTTAAAATAGTCTACTAATAGCCAGAGTATAATGAACACATACACACACACACACTTGCACATCCTAAAATATTGTTCGGTTATCCCGATGGAGAAGATTATATAGTGGTCCTTCCCTAGCCAAGCTGCTCAACTATCAGTTTGCGTTAGCCTACACATACTCTCACCAGTGCATATGCATATGTACTATGGTGGGAGCTCAGGCACCTCATATGACCTTGTAGTTAAGGTAGACTAACCATTGTACTGCACCTGGGTAAAGAAACACTATGTAGATTTTCAGCCTCATGGTTTCGAATGAACAATAAACCAACACTTTTTATTATTATTATTATTATTATTAATATTATTATTATTGCACACATACCACACACACACACACACACACACACTACCACGCATACCCCATTAAGTAGCGGTGACGTGTTTTGCATTGTATTCTGGCAACTATTAGATAATTTGATTAATTTTAAAAAGGACCCCTAACCAATGAAAGGCTACAAAATATCTCAATTAGTCCTTTTGGCTACCATATATCCTTCCTAAGCTTAAAAAACCCGTCTAAATGTAGCGGATATAAAATTAAATCGATTTCACCGGTACTCAATGGGTTAAACACACCCACATAACCCCCCCCTCCCCCCCCCCACACACACACAGACGCACACAAAGATCTAAGCGAACTAAATTAGGAAAAAATACTTAGTAATGAAGCCTGTTGAGAAGACTTTAATAGCGATGATATTACGTTTGTAATTAGAGATCAGTATTAAGGGGAGGTTTTTAGTTTGTTCCCTAGACCTCCATCAAACTTTAAAACAAACATCAATTAAGTCTCCCTTCTAGATTAATTTGTACATTTTTCGGTAGAAAAATTTCCCGGCCTGGTTCTTCCAAAATTACAGGCTCACTATTGTTCTCCAGGAAAAAATAAATAATAATAAATAGCATGGATAAAAAACACCATCTGAGGAAGAGCACTTTATTGACAACGTTTCGCAGATAGCTTCATCAGGTCACTAACAAATGCTGCTACATAGGAGGCCTTAAATATCCGTCACGAAAGTTCTTAATATTAGTACGGAAATGGGCCGAAAGGACTTATAATCGTCAAACTAATGGGGCAACCATATTCAAATCTGAAAACGAATGGGGATAACATGAGGGAGAAGGGGATCTATAAAACGAGCCATCTCCCCTTAATGGGGAGTTGGCTCCCTAGACCTTTACCAAGCATATAACAGAAAACTAAATCCCCCCCCCCCCACGAAATTAATTTGTTTATTTTTTGGTAGATACATTTCCCGGTCGAAGGTCGATTACTCCTAACTTTCAGATTCGCAATTGCTCGCCAGGAAGAAATCGACACCGACATGGCAGGAAAGGACTTAATATTTGCAAATAAATTGGTCGAAAGGTTTTAAAATCGCCAAGCTTTTGGGGTGAACTATCTCAAATGGGGATAAACATGAGGGAGAAGAGGGTTCAGAAAAACTCTCCTTTTTAACGCAAAGACATAGCAGTACCATATTTTTCTAATACGTATCGAGTAATGAGATGCTAAGGGATTCACTTTACCATCAGCTGACAATAAATAGAGTATAGTAATATACAGTATATGGTTTACGCTAAGGACATTGAGTGCAAATTCACGTAATTGTCTAATACAGTTGGTGATGGGCTGGTCTATCAGTGGTGATGGGCTGGTCTATCAGTGGTGATGGGCTGGTCTATCAGAGTGAGAACTGAGCGATCTCTGCCATACCCATAGCTTACTCTGACTGTTCCTTTTACTTATATATTTTCTAGGTCTCAAGTAACGGCGTCTCTTCCGTGGATTGACCTCCCAATCTACCAAGATTGGAAGCCAAAGCGTCACATTTTTTCTTTGCCCCTCAACTTTCTCTTCATAATTGCTGAGGGGCACAGGGCCCTGGGTGGGGCTTTGATTTCCCGGGCGTTTCCGCACCCTCCTCAGCTCCCCGCCATGGAGTGGCTTCGGTCACCCAGGCTTTATTGTGGTCGGCAGGGGGGGTTCTGTGGGGGCGCTTGGTTGTGGCCTTGGCCTTGCTCGGGGACTTGGGGCTGTTCGGCCAGGCAGCTGGGGGAACAACAACAACAGTTGGCCACGTAAGTCGTGTCGCCGCTGTCATTACGTTTTCCTCTCTGTGTGCTGTATTAATGTCTGTCAGATGTTGAATATGGTGTACATAGATAGGAACAGGTTTGTATATCTCACTCGAAACGATGAATTAATGCTTAAATAGTGTTGATACCAATTATTAATCGAAATATACTTGGTACCACGACATCACTTATTTGGCCAACTATGCAACTGACATAAAAGGTTAGTAGAATGGGCTGGTATAATGGGCTGGTATAATGGGCTGGTATAATGGGCTGGTATAACGGGTTGGTATAACGGGTTGGTATAACGGGTTGGTATAACGGGTTGATATAACGGGTTGGTATAATGGGTTGGTATAATGGGTTAGTATAATAGGTTGGTATAACGGGTTGGTATAACGGGTTGGTATAACGGGTTGGTATAACGGGTTGGTATAACGGGTTGGTATAACGGGTTGGTATAATGGGTTGGTATAATGGATTGGTATAACGGGTTGGTATAACGGGTTGGTATAACGGGTTGGTATAACGGGCGGGTATAATGGGTTGGTATAATGGGTTGGTATAAGCTGTAATAATGGGATGGTATAATTGGTTGGTATAATGGGTTGGTTTAATGGGTTGGTATAATGGGTTGATATAATGGGCTGGTATAATGGGTTGGTATAATGGGTTGGTATAATGGGTTGGTATAATGGGTTGGTATAATGGGTTGGTATAATAGGTTGGTATAATGGGTTGGTGTAATGGGTTGGTTTAATGGGTTGGTATAATGGGTTGATATAATGGGCTGGTATAATGGGTATAATGGGTTGGTATAATGGGTTGGTATAATGGGTTGGTATAATGGGTTGGTATAATGGGTTGGTATAATGGGTTGGTATAATGGGTTGGTATAATGGGTTGGTATAATGGGTTGGTATAATGGGTTGGTATAAGGGGTTGGTATAAGGGGTTGGTATAATGGGTAGGTATAATGGGTAGGTATAAGGGGTTGGTATAATGGGTTGGTATAATGGGTTGGTATAACGGGTACAATAAACGGGCTGCCAATTACAAACAGGGACGAACTAATTGGAAAAGGAGATGGAAAATGTTATGCCTTCCTTTCAACATTCCTCCTCCTCCTCCCCCCCCCCCTTCATCGCTGTTCAGGTTGATGAGTTCTCTGATGAGTCTCTCACCTCCACCAAATTACCTTCACTCGGTGCTCTAGACTCTCTCTCTCTTTCTAGCTGTCTCTTGCATCCACACTGTCCTCCCTCTCTCTCTCTATCTCTCTCTTCCCTCTTGGCTCTTTCACATCCACACTGTCCTCTCTCTCTCTCTCTCTCCACTCCTAGCTCTCTCACATCCACACTGTCTTCTCCCTCTCTCTCCTCCTAGCTCTCTCACATCCACACTGTCCTATCTCTCTCTCTCTCTCTCCTCCTGGCTCTCTCACATCCACACTGTCCTCTTTCTCTCTCTCCCCTCCTAGCTCTCTCACATCCACACTGTCTTCTCTCTCTCTCCCCTCCTAGCTCGCTCACATCCACACTGTCCTCTCTCTCTCTCTCCACTCCTAGCTCTCTCACATCCACACTGTCCTCTCTCCCCTCCTAGCTCTCTCACATCCACTGTCCTCTCTCTCCTCCTGGCTCTCTCACATCCACACTGTCCTCTCTCTCTCTCTCTCCCCTCCTAGCTCTCTCACATCCACACTGTCCTCTCTCTCTCTCCTCCTAGCTCTCTCACATCCACACTGTCCTCTCTCTCTCCTCCTGGCTCTCTCACATCCACACTGTCCTCTCTCTCTCTCCCCTCCTAGCTCTCTCACATCCACACTGTCCTCTCTCTCTCTCTCTCTCTCTCTCTCTCTCTCTCTCTCTCTCCTCCTGACTCTCTCACATCCACACTGTCTTCTCCCTCTCTCTCTCTCTCTCCTCCTGGCTCTCTCACATCCACACTGTCTCTCTCTCCTCCTAGCTCTCTCACATCCACACTGTCCTCTCTCTCTCTCTCTCCTCCTGGCTCTCTCACATCCACACTGTCCTCTCTCACTCTCTCTCTCCCCTCCTAGCTCTCTCACATCCACACTGTCTCTCTCACTCTCTCTCTCCCCTCCTAGCTCTCTCACATCCACACTGTCCTCTCCCTCTCTCTCATCCACACTGTTCTCTCTCTCTCTCTCCCCTCCTAGCTCTCTCACATCCACACTGTTCTCTGTCTCTCTCTCCCCTCCTGGCTCTCTCACATCCACATTATACTCTCTCTCTCTCTCTCTCTCCCCTCCTGGCTCTCTCACATCCACACTGTCCTCTCTCACTCTCTCTCTCCCCTCCTAGCTCTCTCACATCCACACTGTCCTCTCCCTCTCTCTCATCCACACTGTTCTCTCTCTCTCTCCCCTCCTAGCTCTCTCACATCCACACTGTTCTCTGTCTCTCTCTCCCCTCCTGGCTCTCTCACATCCACACTGTTCTCTGTCTCTCTCTCCCCTCCTAGCTCTCTCACATCCACACTGTTCTCTGTCTCTCTCTCCCCTCCTAGCTCTCTCACATCCACATTGTACTCTCTCTCTCCCCTCCTGGCTCTCTCACATCCACACTGTCCTCTCTACCCTCCTGGCTCTCTCTCTCTCTCTCTCCCCTCCTGGCTCTCTCACATCCACACTGTCCTCTCTACCCTCCTGGCTCTCTCACATCCACACTGTCCTCTCTACCCTCCTGGCTCTCTCTCTCTTAAAACAATCCCCCATCTCACCCTATCTGCCCCGCTCCCTCCCCATCTCTCAGTCATTTCTCATTACCCCGCCCCCCCCACCCTCTCTCTCTCTCTCTCATTAAAAACCCAGCACCGGACCCTAATCCCCCGGCGCCCCATTAAAAACCCAAATGAGGCCCCCCTATTTCACGTATTCGACGGAGATATAATTCACCCCGTGTTTGCTTTCCATTCTCCTGGGGATTATTGGGGGAGAGAGAGAGAGAGAGAGAGAGAGAGAGAGAGAGAGAGAGAGAGGAGAGTGGGAGGAGGTGAGGGGGAGAAGAGAGGGAGGGTGACGCGAGCGGGAGAGCGATGGAGGAGAGATGTAGGGAGAGAGAAGACTGGATTTACATATATACACTGGCCACACAGACCTTACGATCCAAACGAGGTGGTCAGGACTTAATTCTAGTAGAGATGGCATATCCGATAGAAAAAGGAAAGTTGAAGGAAGGATAGAGAAGGAGAAGCGATTAGAGAGCAAGGAGTGAGAGACGAGAGAGATGAGAGCGGCGAGAGATGGAGGGAGAGAAGAGAGAGGAGGAGAGAGCGAGGAGAGAGAGAAAGGGAGATGAGGGGGGAGAGGAGAGAGAGCATGAGAGAGAGAGAGAGAGAGAGAGATGAGAGAGAGAGAGGACGAGAGACAGAGAGAGAGAGAGGGAGAGAGAGAGAGAGGGGGGGGGGGGTCAGGCCGCGTCTCAGGTTTTGGGATACTATTGATCAAACCGTGGTCTTATATATACAGTACAGTAATGATGATAAGTCTGTCTGACAGGCTGGTTATATGCTATCTCTCCTCTCTGTCTATCTGTCTATCTGTCTCTCTCTCCTCTCTCTCTCTCTCTCTCTCTCTCTCCAACCACGGAGCCCGCAAGGTCGGTGCAGACATTGTAGCCCTATATATATAGATCCTTCATCAAAGACAGAGACCCCCCCCCCCCTCCCTTCATCTAGTTAAGGGGGCAGTGCTTGTTTTTGTTTTTTGTCTATATATTTATCATTAAATTTAATATATATTTGAGTTTCCTCGCTAAACCTCCATAAAGCTTAACAAAAAACACCCCCTAGACCCACTTTCAAGATAAATGTGTAAATGTTTCGATAGTCGGCCGGCTCTTTCTACAATTTCAGGCTCACTCTCGCTCGCCAGGTAAAAATCGACACCTAAGTGGCACGAAAGGTCTTAAAATTGACAAAGAAATGGAGCGAAAGTTCTCAAAATCGCCAAACAAACGGAAAGCACATCTTAGAATGTCAAAGCTAATATGCTAAACATGAGGGAGAAGGGGGTCCAGAAAAAGCCACTACCTCCCCCTTCAATCTCAATATTATAAAACCTCTAAGCCTTCTATTTTCCCAACAACCCACTAATGACCTATTGTGGGGCTTGATAGATTCTCGTGGTTCAAAGGTAACCTATTTTTTCTGGCGTTTGTAGTATAGGTGAAGAGGGTGGTTGGAGAGAGAGAGAGAGAGAGAGAGAGAGAGAGAGAGAGAGAGAGAGAGAGAGAGAGAGAGAGAGAGAGAGAGAGAGAGAGAGAGAGAGAGAGAGGATTTTATGCAGTTTATAAAAGTCCTAGGTTATTTAGAGGGTTTATTGGGATAGTGTTTACCCCTTTGAGTTCTAGCAGTAGATTATCAACTAGAGATAATCATCTAACGGTACCGTAACCTGAAAGAGACGAAAATTACGTCATAAATATACCGAACAGATATAAAAGGAATGACACGTAAACAGATTCGATAAAGCTGCTCTGGCAACTGAACCAAATCGGGTCTGAATTAATACCAGCTTTTAAATAACCATCAGAGCGAATGCAATGGACGATTTAGAGCGGGTGCCGAATATACGTAAATACGGATGGAATCTATTGAGGATGGTAAGTAAAATCGAGTGGCCGAGATAGATTATTGACAGAGTTGATAAAGGGGATGGTAGATAGATTAGCGTAATGGAAATGGAAGAAGCTGACAAACACAAACACACACACACATACCCACACGCACACACATACCCACACAAACTCACACACACATACCACATTCCCTTGCTAGGCTTTATCATTATTAAAATAATTATTGCTCTATTTGTTATCCATTTATTTGTATGTAATGGCTAACAACGTATGCAGCTTCAACTAAGTCTTATATTAGTTCAAAATCTATTTCCATTTTCTTTTTATACACCAATATACAGTGATGGTGATAAGTCTGTATGACAGGCTGGTTATATGCTCTCTCTCTCTCTCTCTCTCTCTCTCTCTCTCTCTCTCTCTCTCTCTCTCTCTCTCTCTCTCTCTCTCATCTCTCTCTCTCTCTCTCTCTCTCTCTCTCTCTCTCTCTCTCTCTCTCTCTCTCTCTCTCTCTCTCTCTCTCTCTCTCTCTCTCTCTCTCTCTCTCCTCTCTCTCTCTCTCTCTCTCTCTCCTCTCTCTCTCTCTCTCTCTCTCTTCTCTCCCCTCCCCTCCCCTCCCCTCCCCTCCTCATAATTATTGTCCAAGTAAAAATAACTAACTGCTGTTGTATGTGGGTAAATACATATATGTAGGCCTACTGTATATAGCTGATAAATATAAGGGAAGAAATGAATGAATGAATGAATGAATGAATGAATGAATGAATGAATGAATGAATGAATGAATGAATGAATGAATGAATGAATGAATGAATGAATGAATGAATGAATGAATGAATGAATGAATGATGAATGAAATATAACTCGACATGGCAGCGTAGCATCAAAGGTCATTGCCGCCAAAAGTTAAAAAAAAAGAAAACGAACATCCAGATAGCTCAGATAAAATAGAAAGTATGGGATAAAACACTAAACAATATACTAAGCAAACGTAGGAGGGAGGACTGGACAAAAATAAACCAAAATAATGAACAGTTTATTTATTATT
>CM064488.1:44979997-45332497 GCA_032716605.1 Paralithodes platypus | reverse complement strand
GCCCAGCCTGGGCTTCTAACCTAGCTGAAACACATCAGAAGACCTTACAGACTATTCAAAACAAAGCCCTGAAGATCATTACAGGCTGCACAGCTACTGCACCCACAGATCACCTACATCAAGAAACCAAAATCCTCAAAGTCAAAGACCATCTGGGCATGAGAGGCACTCAATTCCTGGCAGCAGCCTCCACGAACCAAGACCACCCACTAAACTACATGGCAACACACCCACAGACACCAAAGAAATATCAAAACAACACCCAGCACACGGTATCACACACAATTATTGTCCTCTCTCCCTCCCTGCCCACCCCAAACCAACTTCCAGAAGCACATCCATACTCATATCTCTCGCCGATCCATCCACTCACTCACAGACAACACGCAGCTGCATGCACGACCTCCCGAAATCCATCCTTCCGAATCCTCCCTCCCTCGCGAGGACAGAGTCCACCTGGCCAGGCTGAGATGCGGACACCATCCAGCTCTCCTGAGCTATCAGAAGAGACTGGATGACTCCGTTGTCGACGCCTGCCCGGGATGTAACACAGCACCCCATACCATTAAACACATCATAGAAGACTGCATTTCACACAACCACTTACGCCAACAACACAATCTACACTCAATGAGAGCTCTGTGGGAAAGCCCGATCGTGGCCATGGCCTTCCTCAGGGACTCGGGGCTGTTCGGCCAGGCAGCTTAGGGAACAACAACAACAACAACAACAACAACATTTATGCAAAATGGGATGTAAAGGTATTGTAGTACAATTAAATGAGTACAGTACTAATGTTTTTATTACACTACAGTATATTTTAACTTAACATATTTGTCAGATACTTTTACTGCAACGACACAGATTTAAAACAATATATATATATATATATATACTGTATATATAAAGTGACCTACAGTAGACGTGTGTGAATTTTTGTTTTGTGTTTGTGTTCATTAGTTTTCTTTTGTGTTATGTTGTCCTTGTTCGGGTTCTGTCTCGAGTCGGCCACCCTAAGATATAATAATAAAAAAAAGGGCAATGGGTCTGAGTAAATAGATAGAGATATATTTTATTTATCTATTTTCAATTTGCTGTCAGTTGAAGCTAAGACTTGTGGGAGGCTGTCAGTTATTTAATGCCCAAATAAATCATAGAGAGTTATGGCAAACTTCCACTTACATTTCTTTTAAATACACAACAAATCGGGTTAGACAGCTTAGGATATATTGGGTTGGACTATATATTGATTTAGTTTATTATTATTGATGCATCATTTTTAATCAAGAGTCACTTTTTACCATAATTTAAGCAGATTTCTGAATGAGTACTTACATTTTAATGATTAACTTTTTGGCAATATAATTTTACATCATCTCCTTTACTATATTGAGAATCTTAAAATTACTTTAAATATAAACAGGTACACACGATAACTATAATGAAACACACACACACACACACACACACACACACACACACACACACACACGTATATATACATATATATACTAACAAAGAAAGGGAGGAAAGGGAATAGAACCTATGGGGAAAGGAAGCACTAATACAGGAACTAGTAAAGCGTAAGTAAGCGGCATTGCATAAAACTTAGAAGTTATTTTATGTACAGTCGGTCAAATATGTAATGTCTCCACACCAAGTACATTTAGATCAATAATTGGTAGCAGCAATATTTAAAACTTGATATATTCGTTTCAAGTGAGATATACAAACATGTTCCAACACTTACCCACCCTATCCAATATCTCACAGAGCGATCCAAACGTAATGATGGCTAAAACATGACTTATTAGCGCCACTGTACGGTAGCGCTAATAAGTCATGTCTCGGCTGTCATTACGTTTGGCTCACTCAGCGAGATGTCAGCCTGGGAATAGGTGTGGAAATTTACAGCCCATTTGCTCTAGTCGTTTTTGAGTTACAGAAGTTAAGAGTTATTATTTCTGTCCTACCTATACTGAACAGGGTATAGACAAATTATAGTGGATGCTGTAACGATGAACACATACGAAATATTCCAATGTAAAAAGCCAAAATTAGTATTATAATTATAATTATAATTTGTATTTGGTCCATAGAAATACAATTACAATAAATTCTAACAATTCATTTTTTTTTTCTTCACCAACCAACTTTACTTCTAAACTCAATTAATGAAATACATGTGGCACGCCATACAAGACTGACCTAGCTCTTTGATGAAAGGTAACATATTTTAGGACCAAGTAGATAATATATGTATGTTCTTTCAAAATGATTTATTCTTGGACACTGAGAAGAAAATATTTGAGATAAACACAAACAAACCCTTCTACCCAAACACATCGAAAGTAGACCAAAGTACACCCGCAAAAATTAGTAAACAAACAAGTCACGTGTCTGCCGCCGCCGCCGCCACCACCGTACGATAACTCCGGCCAAGATAAACAACGCCCTCGATCAGCTCTCTTCTAAAGACACTACAACTCATATTTAGCATTCACTTAAGGGGGGACGAACGTAGTTACTTGCTAATTTTGTTTTTGTCTTTTCTTCATTTGTTTACTTTCCTCCCTAGACCTCCATCAAGCTTAAAGAAAAACACCCCCAAGACCCTCCTTCAAGATAAATTTGTAAATTTTTCGATAGTAAAATGTCCCAGCCGAAGGCCGGCTCCTCTTAAATGACAGGTCTCTAACGCTCGCCAAGAAAAAAAATCAACACCTTAAAGACAGTCTAAATATTGACTAAAGAAATGGGGCGAGAGGTCTTAGAATCGCCAAACTAATGACCCGAACGTCATACAATCTGAAAACTAATGGGACTAAACATGAGGAAAAAGGGGGACCAGAAAAACGACCCATCTCCCATTAAGGAGATCCAAAAGACACAAAAAGTGAATAATACACCATAAACCAGACGTGACGCAGGTTTATATTAAATTAGATCAAGATGACTTATGGAAGGAAGGAGGAAGGGTAGGGGATGCCTCATACATCGTGTTGCCAAATTAGCTACTTCCCCGCTCAATCTAGTGGAATTTACTTCAGAGGCACTGTTTTACATCTAGCGACATGATTTCTAGCGATATTCTGGAGATTTGAACCATTTTAGTTCTATATGTTATAGATTGTAGACTTATTCTACCGATTTTCGTTTTTTTTGTTTACTATCTAGCAGACTTCAGGTGAAGGTATTGAGGGATAAGCCTTTACAACGGCACCTCGTATCTACATTCTACTTTTCCTAGTTTTCTGAAGAGTGTAGAGAGGGGAGAAGGAGTGTTGGAGAGAGAGGAAGCTGTTGGAGTGACTTTGTTATGTTTGTTATTAGTCTGTATACGTCATCGAGGTGTCCCCCGACTGAGTGCAAGCATGTGAAACATGCTAGGACGTACTACAACACCCACTAAATGTCCGGCTGGGCTGGGATCGAACCCAGGTCAAGCAGATTCACACGTGAGCGTGCTCACTGATTTGGCAACACTACTCGTACGTTGGCAGCTCTGGGTCGGGGGCATTCGAGTGTGGGTGATTTATCGGAGGCGACTGGTAAGGATGTTACTTTTTTATCAAGTCGTATTTCAAGTACAAATGCGGATATAGTGAGATCATTACACAGCGTTTATTACATGTTATATTTGGTAATAATTATAGGAATCATTATTACAACTCTCATATAATTTATAATTGTATGGTAATTACATGCTCGCACCCAGTCGGGGGACACCTCGACGACGTATGCAGACTAATAACACACATAACAAAACCACTTCAACAGCTTCCTCTCTCTCCAACACCCCTTCTCCCCTCTCTACACTCTTCAGCAAATAGGAAAAGTAGAAAGTAACTGCGAGGGGCCGTTGTAAAGGCTTATCCCTCACTTAACCTTACCTGACCTTTTTTTATCAAGACGTATGTCAGGTACACACGCGGATGTAGTAAGATAATTACACAGTATATGGTCGTGGTCATGAATATTGGAATACCTCCTTAAGGGGGCCCACTTCGCTTTTTTTGTTATCATTCTCTCTCTCTCTCTTTGGCTTGTATCCATTCGGCCCCATTCAGCCTACTGTTTTAAGACGTTTACCTCCATCCAGGTGTCAATATTTTCCTGGCGAGCGTAGCGAGCCCGCATATATATAATTTTGTTTTGACAGCAAGCTAAAGTTGTACATTTTTCGATAGAAAAATGTCTCCGGCTAAGCCGGATTTCTCCATGCAACGATGGCTCGCTACGCTCGCCAGAAAGAAATCGAAACCTGGATGGGGATAAACGTCTTAAAACAGTAGGCTGAATGGGGCCGAATGGATACAAGCCAGGGAAAGAGAGAAAAGGAGAGAAAGATAAACAAAACGCAAGGCATGCGAGCCTCCGTAAATTAACCCTCTGAGGATCATGACGCGTTTTTGACAGTATATTCTGGCTATTGTTAGACAATATTTATTCAGCTTCCGGTGAACTGGTGGAAGCTTATAAAGAGTCCCAATTGTTTTGACGTATTAAGAAGTTTTCCAGATTAGTTTGGCGATTGTAAGAACTTTCGTGCCATTGCTTTGCCAACAGTAACACCATGGTAAACCTTTCGTGCCATTGCTTTGCCAACAGTAACACCATGGTAAACCTTTCGTCCCATTCCTTTGCCAACAGTAACACCATGGTAAACCTTTCGTCCCATTGCTTTGCCAACAGTAACACCATGGTAAACCTTTCGTGCCATTGCTTTGCCAACAGTAACACCATGGTAAACCTTTCGTGCCATTTAGGTGTCGATTTTCTCACGGCGAGCGACAGTGAGCCTGTACTTTAGGAAGAATCGGCCTTTGGGTGGAACATTTTTCTACCGAAAAAAATTACACATTTATCTTGAAGGGGCTGTCTGTTATTTATTTATCTATTTATTTGTGTTGTAAAGCTTGATAGATGCCTACGGAGCAACCCCCCACCCCCCTTTAAAAAAACAAAAACAAGCTTGATAGATGTCTAGGGAGCAAGAAAACAAGCTCCCCCCCACCCCCGCCTTCCTTAAGGGGGGAGGGGGGGGGGGTCACCGGCTTCTTTTTTTATCTTTCTCTCCTTTTCTCTCTTTCCCTGGCTTGTATCCATTCGGCCCCGTTCAGCCAACTGTTTTAAGACGTTTATCCCCATCCAGTTGTCGATTTCTTCCTGGCGAGCAATAGCGAGCCAGCATTGTATGGAGAAATCCGGCTTCGCCGGAGAATTTTTTTCTATAAACATTTTTGCAAATTTAGCTTCTTGTCAAAACAAAAGTATATAATAATATGCTGGCTCGCTTCCGCTCGCCAGGAAAATATTGACACCTGGATGGGGGTAAACGTCTTAAAACAGTAGGCTGAATGGGGCCGAATGGATACAAGCCAAAGAGAGAGGGAGAGAAAGAGAAAACAAGCGAGGTGGGCTCCCTTAATAATAATAATGCTCCCTTCGCATCAATCCACGTCCACTTATAGCGCCACATTACACAGCCAACGAGGTTGGTTCACTGTTTGGGCGATTTTTGCATGTATTCATTATTTTTCTAGTTTCCTCCCTAGACCTCCATCAAATTTAAAAAAAAACATCCATTAGATCCCCCTTCTAGATTAATTTGTACATTTTTCGGTAGAAAAATTTCCCGGCCGAAGGCCAGTTCTTCCAACATTACAGGCTCACTATCGTTCGCCGGGAAAAAAATCGACACCCGGCACCTAAATAGCACGAAAGGTCTAAATATTGACGAAGAAATGGGGCGAAAGGTCTTAAAATCAACTAACTAAGGGAGCAAACATCTTAACATTTGAAAACTAATGGGGCTAAACATGAGGGAGACAACGGTCCAGAAAACCGGCCCTAAAGATTTAGTCCCTTTTGTACTGTAGCGACCTCGTTTCTCTTCATAACTTGGAGTGAGTGAGTGAGTGAGTGAGTGAGTGAGTGAGTGAGTGAGTGAGTGAGTGAGTGAGTGAGTGAGTGAGTGAGTGAGTGAATGAGTGAGTGATTGAGTGAGTGAGTGAGTGAGTGAGATGGGAGAGAGAGAGAGAGAGATAGAAGAAAAAGAAGGATTAAACGAATACAAAACAGAAGAAGCTAGAAGAGAGCGAAGTATGGTAGGTAAAAGAACAAAGTAGTGAGAGAGAGAGAGAGAGAGAGAGAGAGAGAGAGAGAGAGAGAGAGAGAGAGAGAGAGAGAGAGAGAGAGAGAGAGGAGAGATGAAAAAGAAGGATTAAACAAATACAAAAAAGAGGAAGAAGGTAAAAGAACGAAGTAGGGCGTGAGATCATAGAAATAACAAAAACTCGATAACGATTTTGCATAATTAGAAAAACATCATATTAGCAAAACAAACCCACACAATACACAAAGAAAACAAAAACGAAGGACTAAAGTCTATATAAATATATTGCTGTTTTGGTTACTATATCCAACACACATACACACACACACACACACACACACACACACACACATACACACACACACATACACACACACACACACACACGAAAAGAAAACTAATCCCCCAATAACATCTTTTCCCAATCCAAACTTTAATAAAACATTAATACATCGCAACAAAATATAGCAAGTCCTGGTTGAGTCTCCTTTGTTTCTTGTTTCCCCTCTGAAGAGTACGACGCATTTTGAGTTTATTCTGGCTAGTATTAGACGATTTTATACAGTTTATAAAGGATATGTGAGCATTATAAGGGAAACACTATCTCAATTAACCCTCTGATAACCATATACTTTTCCTAATATGAATATATAATTCTATATTAACAATCAAAATAGTTTTACGGAAAGTAATGGGTCTCAATCTATACAATGATCCGTGCGATCGTCTTTGGGAACGGCCAAAGAGATCCTAAATGTATCATAAGAAAAAAAAAAAGAAAAACAAAAAAAGAAAAAAACATGGACACATCACAAAACAATAAAGGAAGTGAAAGTAAAGTATACTTTTTTCCTTATCGAAAAATAAACAAAAAATAAATTTTGAAGACAATAGATTCCCCCGAAATCAATCCATCACAAAATATAAAAGAAGTGAAAGTTGGATTTTTTGTCATAAACAAAATAATATCATAAACAAAATAATTAAAAAAATATAAAAATATATTGTTGTTTCCACATAGCGATTTTGATAAGTTAATTTGACTATAATTATATTGTCTCTGTCCCAGTTTTGGTTTGTTTAGTTTGCAAGTTTTACATTTTAATCTAATAAGATTAAAGATCCCCCAAAATTAATACAAATATAATTTAAAATATAGCACATGAAGGTCGAATCTACTTTTCCCATTATTGAAAAAAAAAACTAAACAAAAACGAACAAAAAAATATGAAAATAACTCGGGAAAAAAAAAACAGACTCTTCCCAAAATGAATGGGTCTCAATCTGTTCAATGACCCGTGCGATGGTTTCTGGGAACGGTCAAAGCGATCTCAAATTTGTCGACCCTTCTGAAAATAGGACAGGCCGTTCGTTTTATGGTCGAGAAAAATAAAGAGGGCGATTATGATCCCTGTCTTTTAGCTATTCTTATCGGATTCTCGTGTTATTATCGTAAATCGAGGAGTTCTTAACCCTTTCTGTACCGGCGACGTCCTTTCCATTATATTCTGGCAATTATTAGACGATTGTATTCAGTTTAAAAAGGGCCTCTAGCAATTAACAGGCCTCGAATTATCTCACTTCACCATTTTTGTACCACAGGTCTTTCTTAAACTGCGCACAATCGTCTAAAAGTAGCTAGAATATAATTATAAAGACGCCGCGGTACAGAAGGGGTTAAAGGGGGAAGGGTTTATTTATTGGTCGATTTATTTATTTAATATTTGTTTAGTTTCCTCCCTAGACCTCTATCAAGCTTAAACAAACAACCCCAAGATCCCTCTTATAAATAAATTTGTACCTTTTTCGGTAAAACAATATCCTGGCTGAAGGCCAATTCCTCCTAAGTTACATCGAACCACGAAGCTTGTTTACATAAACTATAACTAAAAAACTACAAGAAGATGGGCGTATTTATTTGCTCGTTTAGGTATAATTTTACTATTTTGTTCCTACCTAGACCTCCATCAAGCTTATAAAAACACCCGCCCAAGGCCCTCCTTTAAAATAAATTTGTACATTTTTCGATAGAAATATGTCTCGGCCGAAGGCTGCTTCCTCTTAAATTACAGGCTGGCTATCGCTCGCCAGGAAGAAATCGACACATAAATGACACAAACAGTCTTAATATTGACAAACAAATGGGACGTAAGGTCTTAAAATCGCCAAACTAATGGGCCGAACGTTTTCAAATCTAAAAAAACTAATGGGGCTAAAGATGAGAAAGAACGGGGGCCAGAACAACGGCCCATCTACCCTTACAATAGAGCCCAAACCCAAAAAGCCTTCAGCCCTACTAAACGACCCCCCCCCCCCTTCATCGTTCAGACAGCCTTCATAAATCAGTCCCCGAAATTGATCTCGGCCAACCCTTTTAACTTCACATGTGGTGATGGGCTGGTCTATCAGAGTGAGAACTGAGCGATCTCTGCCATACCCATAGCTTACTCTGACTGTTCCTTTAACTTATATATTTTCTAGATCTCAAGTGACGGCGTCTTTCCCGTGGATTGACCTCCCAATCTGCCAAAGCGTCACATTTTTCCCTTGCCCCTCAACTTTCTCTTCATAATTGCTGAGGGGCACAGGGCCCTGGGTGGGGCTTTGGTTTCCCGGGCGTTTCCGCACCCTCCTCAGCTCCCCGCCATGGAGTGGCTTCGGTCACCCAGGCTTTATTGTGGTCGGCAGGGAGGGTTCTGTGGGGGAGCTCGGTTATGGCCTTGGAATTGCTCGGGGCCTTGGGGCTGTTCGGCCAGGCAGCTTGGGGAACAACAACAACAACTTCCACAGATCCTTCCTAAGCTGCATAATATCGTCTCCATACAGCTAGACTACAATATAACACACGTCGCTGGTACTCAAAGGGTTAAAATAGACCCCAAACCCAGAACGCTAATGAACACTAGTACCCCCCCCCCTCTTTCTCTCTCTCTCTCTCACATTATGCTCAATAAATATACACTCACAACGCACCCACACATTCATAGTACTCGCACAGACACTCATTCAGTACACATATAAAACAAACACGCACACATACTGTACATACACACACTAGGTCCCGAGAGACTAAGCACACACACACACACACACACACACACACACACACACACACACACACACACACACTTGTACCCATCCAATCAAAAACAAAACACAAACTGTCACACACATTTGTTACCAACAAAACAAACACTCACATATACACACACACACACACACCCACATCTATAACCAAGAAACCAAACACACACACAAACACACATTTGTAACCAACCTCCAAACGCACACACGCACAAATACCTTCAAGCAAACAAATATACACACACTAGCACACACACACACACACACACACAATACACACACACAACACCCGTTCCTTCCACTTCTAACATTATACACCTATACACACACACACACACACACACACACACAATACCCTCTCCCACACACACACACACACACACACACAACACCCGTTCCTTCCACTTCTAACATTATACACACACACACACACACACACACACACACACACACACACACACACACACACACACACTCAACAGCCTCTCCTTCCACATCTATACACACACACACACACACAACACCCGCTCCCACACATACACACAACACCCGCTCCCACACACACACACACACAACACCCGCTCCCACACACGCACACACACACACACACTCAACAGCCTCTCCTTCCACTTCTATACACACACACACCCAACACCCGCTCCCACACACACACACACACACACAACACCCGCTCCCACACACACACACAACACCCGCTCCCACACACACACACACTCAACAGCCTCTCCTTCCACTTCTATACACACACACAACACCCGCTCCCACACACACACACACACACCCGCTCCCACACACACACACACCCGCTCGTCCACACACACACACAAACAACCCGCTCCCCTACACACACACAACACCCGCTCCCACACACACACACAACACCCGCTCCCACACACACACACAACACCCGCTCCCACACACACACACAACACCCGCTCCCACACACACACACACAACACCTGCTCCCACACACACACACACAACACCCGCTCCCACACACACACACACAACACCCGCTCCCACACACACACACACAACACCCGCTCCCACACACACACACACAACACCGCTCCCACACACACACACAACACCCGCTCCCACACACACACACAACACCCGCTCCCACACACACACACAACACCCGCTCCCACACACACACACACACAACACCCGCTCCCACACACACACACACACAACACCCGCTCCCACACACACACAGAACACCCCCCCACACACACATACACAACACCCGCTCCCACACACACACACACACAACACCCGCTCCCACACACACACACACACAACACCCGCTCCCACACACACACACAACACCTGCTCCCACACACACACACAACACCCGCTCCCACACACACACACAACACCCGCTCCCACACACACACACACAACACCCGCTCCCACACACACACACAACACCCGCTCCCACACACACACACAACACCCGCTCCCACACACACACACAACACCCGCTCCCACACACACACACAACACCCGCTCCCACACACACACACAACACCCGCTCCCACACACACACACAACACCCGCTCCCACACACACACACAACACCCGCTCCCACACACACACACACAACACCCGCTCCCACACACACACACACACACAACACCCGCTCCCACACACACACACACACACACACACACACACACACACACACACAACAGCCTCTCCTTCCACTTCTAACACTATACACTCAAGTAGGCATCTGAACCTTGCATTCCAGACCAGTGAAATATATACACGTATTTTATACATACACACACACACACACACACACACACACATATACATACACCCACCCACACACATTGCAACTTCAGACACACACACACCCAAACACTAACACACTCACACACAAACACTGACAAACACACATAATGCTGCACACGCACACACATATAGACACTTATAAACACACACACAGACTACCAAATACACACACTGCCAAACACACACATCAACGCACACAGATACAGACATTTGCAAACATACACCAGCATACACACAGAAAAAGATAAACCACACACACAAAACACAAAACATACACACACACACACACACACACACACACACACACACACACACACACAAATACTTCCCACTTCTAACACTATACTCTTAAGGGGGGTCACCGGCTATTTTTATCTGTCTCTCCTTTTCTCTCTTTCCCTGGCTTGTATCCATTCGGCTCCATTCAGGCAACTGTTTTAAGACATTTATCCCCATCCAGGTGTCGATTTCTTCCTAGCGAGCGATAGCGAGCCAGCATAGTATGGAGAAATCGGGCTTCGCCGGAGACAGTTTTCTATCGAAAAATTTACAAATTTAGCTTGCTGTCAAAACAAAAATATATATATGCCGGCTCGCTACCGCTCGCCAGGAAAATATTGACACCTGGATGGGGGTAAACGTCTTAAAATAGTAGGCTGAATGGGGCCGAATGGATACAAGCCAAAGTGAGAGGGAGAGAAAGAGAAAAAAAAGCGAGGTGGGCTCCCTTAAGCAAGCATCTGGACCTTTCATTGAAGCACTGTAAATAAACACAAGGGGCCGCTCGCCATCGCTCGCATTACTAACATGCACTTGGCCTACATTCAAATGCCCCATCCAACCTTGCTGATAGAGGGGCTTTAAGGGAAGATGGGCGTATTTGTTTGCTTATTCCTATATCTCTGTATTATATTTTTTTTGTTTCCTCCTAGACCTCCATCAAGCTTGAAAATAAACCACCCCAAGTCCCCCTTTCAAGATAAATTTTGTACATTTTTCGATAGAAAAATTTCCCGGCCGAAAGCCGGTCACTACTATATTACAGGCTCGCTTTCGTTCGCCAGGAAGAAAATGGACACCTAAATTGTATGGACGGTCTTAATATATTGGCAAAAATATCGGGCGAATGGCTTTATAATCGACAAACTAATGCGGCGAACATCTAAAATCTCAAAATTAATAGGGCTAAACATGAGGGAGAAAGGGAGCCAGAAAAAACAACCCTCTCCCCTTAATTGGGTGGAATATTCCGGACACTTAAATTACTCCTTTCCTTAATTTGTTGGAGCGTAATATTATGCTGATAAAAAATAAACAAAACAAATAAATTAAAAAATAAACAACAAATAGACTTAAAGGTAAATAAGATAGAGACATACAGACATATAGGAAAACAAACATGAGACCCAAACAGATATACATACAAGAAAACAGACATCAGAACAAAACAAACACACAGACACACAAGAAGCAAACATACAATCAAACAAGAAAAACATAAACACGAAACACACAAACATACAAACAAGAAACAAACAGACAGACAAACAAGAAACAAACAGACAAACAAGACACAAACATACAAACAAACAAGGAACACACATACAGACAAACAAGAAACAAACAAACATACAAAAAAGAAATAAACAAGAAACAAACAGACAAACAAGACACAAACATACAAACAAGAAACAAACATACAGACAAGCAAGAAACAAACATACAGACAAGCAAGAAACAAACATACAGACAAACAAGAAACAAACATACAGACAAGAAAGAAACATACAGGCAAACAAGAAACAAACATACAGACAAACAAGAAACAAACATACAGACAAACAAGAAACAAACATACAGACAAGCAAGAAACAAACATACAGACAAACAAGAAACAAACCTACATACACACAAGAAACAAACAGACAAACAAGAAATAAACATAGACGAACAAGAAACAAACATACAGACAAACATGAAACAAACATAGACAAACAAAAAATAAACATACTGACAAACAAGAAACAAACATACAAACAAGAAACAAACATACAAACAAGAAACAAACATACAGACAAACAAGAAATAAACATACAGACAAACAAGAAACAAACGAACATAAAAACAGACATCAACATAAATAAAAAAGAAAGACATACAAAACCAAAATATTCGAACGAGAAACAAGAAAACAGACATACAAGAGAGCAAACCAGTAAACAAACAAGCAAGGAAAAAACAAGAGAACAGAAGTAAACAAGGCAACAAACAAGTAAAAAAACAAGCAAACAAACAAGTAAACAAGAAAATACAATTAAACCAGAAAAAACAATCACAAAACAAGGACACAAAACAAGTAAACAAGGACAAAACAAAACAAGAAAACAAAATCAAACCAGAAAAACAAGCACAACACAAGAAAACAAACTAGTAAACAAGAACAAAAAACAATAAAATACACAAGTAAACAAACAAGAAAATAAGAAAGTAAACAAACACAAACAAAAAAACAAAAGTTTACAAGAACACGAAGAAAACAAACAAGTAAACAAACAAGTAAACAAATAAGTAAACAAACAAGTAAATCAGAAAATGAACAAGCAATCAAGAACACAAACAAGTAAACAAAAAAGTAAATAAGAACACACAAGTAAACAAGAACACAAACAAGTAAACAAACAAGTAAACACCCCCACAGACCAAAACAAACACACAGGTCATGAACCACCCATCCACACCAGCAGACGGTACAGACAGGCGGACAAACAGAAGAGGTCATCTGTCAAACCGTCTTTTTTTGTGAGAGAGAGAGAGAGAGAGAGAGAGAGAGAGAGAGAGAGAGAGAGAGAGAGAGAGAGAGAGAGAGAGATAGATAGATAGATAGAGAGATAGATAAGATAGATAGATTTATACCCTCCTAATCCAATAACCAATAATGTGCTACCGGGGAGTAAGGAATCTGGTACAAAGGGTTATAAAGCTTCGAGACGGGTTCGAAAACTTTCCGCAATAATCCGAGCATCGTCTATTAATCGGGGAGGGAGGGGGGTCACCGGGCTTTTTGTTCTCTTTCTCTCTTTCTCTGGCTTGTATCTATTCGACCCCATTCAGTCAACTGTTTTAAGACGTTTATCCGCATCCAGGTGTCAATTTATTCCTGGCGAGCGATAGCGAGCCAGCTTTGTATGGAGAAATCCGGCTTCGCCGGGGACATTTTTCTATCGAAAAATGTACAAATTTAGCTTGCTGTCAAAACAAAAATATATATACGCTGGCTCGCTACCGCTCGCCAAGAAAATATTGACACCTGGATGGGGGTAAACGTCTTAAAACAGTAGGCTGAATGGGGCCGAACGGATACAAGCCAAAGAGAAAGATAAAACAGCGAGGTGGGCCCCTTATTAATCGTGTTATCGAGGTTTGCGTCGGATTTCCCGTAGACTTTCGTCTTTTGTAGCATATAACTATCGTTCACTCATATGGAGGCTACTGTAGGTGCTTTATGGATTTATATAGATTTATTGAGGATACTGTAGGTGCTTTATGGATTTATATAGATTTATTGAAGACACTGTAGGTGCTTTATGGATTTATATAGATTTATTGAAGACACTGTAGGTGCTTTATGGATTTATATAGATTTATTGAAGACACTGTAGGTGCTTTATGGATTTATATAGATTTATTGAGGATACTGTAGGTGCTTTATGGATTTATATAGATTTATTGAAGACACTGTAGGTGCTTTATGGATTTATATAGATTTATTGAGGATACTGTAGGTGCTTTATGGATTTATGAGATTTATTGAAGACACTGTAGGTGCTTTATGGATTTATATAGATTTATTGAAGACACTGTAGGTGCTTAGTTTTATAGATTTATTGAAGACACTGTAGGTGCTTTATGGATTTATATAGATTTATTGAGGATACTGTAGGTGCTTTATGGATTTATATAGATTTATTGAGGATACTGTAGGTGCTTTATGGATTTATATAGATTTATTGAGGATACTGTAGGTGCTTTATGGATTTATATAGATTTATTGAAGACACTGTAGGTGCTTTATGGATTTATATAGATTGTAGTGAGGATACTGTAGGTGCTTTATGGATTTATATAGATTTATTGAAGACACTGTAGGTGCTTTATGGATTTATATAGATTTATTGAGGATACTGTAGGTGCTTTATGGATTTATATAGATTTATTGAAGACACTGTAGGTGCTTTATGGATTTATATAGATTTATTGAAGACACTGTAGGTGCTTTATGGATTTATATAGATTTATTGAAGACACTGTAGGTGCTTTATGGATTTATATAGATTTATTGAAGACACTGTAGGTGCTTTATGGATTTATATAGATTTATTGAGGATACTGTAGGTGCTTTATGGATTTATATAGATTTATTGAAGACACTGTAGGTGCTTTATGGATTTATATAGATTTATTGAGGATACTCTAGGTGCTTTATGGATTTATATAGATTTATTGAGGATACTGTAGGTGCTTTATGGATTTATATAGATTTATTGAAGACACTGTAGGTGCTTTATGGATTTATATAGATTTATTGAGGATACTGTAGGTGCTTTATGGATTTATATAGATTTATTGAGGATACTGTAGGTGCTTTATGGATTTATATCGATTTATTGAGGATACTGTAGGTGCTTATGGATTTATATAGATTATTGGAGGATACTGTAGGTGCTTATGGATTTATATAGATTTATTGAAGACACTGTAGGTGCTTTATGGATTTATATAGATTTATTGAAGACACTGTAGGTGCTTTATGGATTTATATAGATTTATTGAAGACACTGTAGGTGCTTTTATGGATTTATATAGATTTATTGAAGATACTGTAGGTGCTTTATGGATTTATATAGATTTATTGAAGACACTGTAGGTGCTTATGGATTATATAGATTTATTGAAGACACTGTAGGTGCTTTATGGATTTATATAGATTTATTGAGGATACTGTAGGTGCTTTATGGATTTATATAGATTTATTGAGGATACTGTAGGTGCTTTATGGATTTATATAGATTTATGAGGATACTGTAGGTGCTTTATGGATTTATATAGATTTATTGAGGATACTGTAGGTGCTTTATGGATTTATATAGATTTATTGAGACACTGTAGGTGCTTTATGGATTTATATAGATTTATTGAGACACTGTAGGTGCTTTATGGATTTATATAGATTTATTGAAGACACTGTAGGTGCTTTATGGATTTATATAGATTTATTGAAGACACTGTAGGTGCTTTATGGATTTATATAGATTTATTGAAGACACTGTAGGTGCTTTATGGATTTATATAGATTTATTGAAGACTGTAGGTGCTTTATGGATTTATATAGATTTATTGAAGACACTGTAGGTGCTTTATGGATTTATATAGATTTATTGAAGACACTGTAGGTGCTTTATGGATTTATATAGATTTATTGAGGATACTGTAGGTGCTTTATGGATTTATATAGATTTATTGAAGACACTGTAGGTGCTTTATGGATTTATATAGATTTATTGAGGATACTCTAGGTGCTTTATGGATTTATATAGATTTATTGAGGATACTGTAGGTGCTTTATGGATTTATATAGATTTATTGAAGACACTGTAGGTGCTTTATGGATTTATATAGATTTATTGAGGATACTCTAGGTGCTTTATGGATTTATATAGATTTATTGAGGATACTGTAGGTGCTTTATGGATTTATATAGATTTATTGAAGACACTGTAGGTGCTTTATGGATTTATATAGATTTATTGAGGATACTCTAGGTGCTTTATGGATATATATATATTTATTTAGGATACTCTAGGTGCTTTATGGATATATAGAGATTTATTGAGGATACTGTAGGTGTTTTATGGATTTATATATATAATAGTTTTATATACTTATGTGTAAATCCGTATAGGCTTGTTAACATATTTAGGATATATGCTTTATATATTTGGTTGGGTTGTATCTGTATAATTAGCCTATTGAGGATAGAGTATTTACTTATTTAATATATATATATAATATGTTTATAAAATGTGTACACTTAAAGGGAGATTTCCACTTGAGGGATATTTTTCTTGACCCCTTTCTCCCTCATGTTTAGCCCTATTGCTTTTGAGACTTTAAGAAGTTTCCTCCTTTAGTTTGGCGATTTTACGAAGTTTCGCCCCATTTCGGTCAATTTTAAGACCTTTCGTGCCATTTAGGGGTCGTTTTTTCCTAGCGAGCGATAGCGAGTTTGTAATTTATGAGGAACCGGCCTTCAGCCGGGAAATTTTTCTATCGAAAAATGTACACATTTATCTTCAATGGGGGTCTAGAGGGTGTAATCTTAAGCTTGATTGAGGTCTAGGGAACAACCTAAAAACCTCCCCTTACCTATTGAGGACAGATGATGTTTACTTACATTTATATATTTTCTGTACAGCTAACATAATGAAGACAGATGATATATTTACTGATCATATTTTATATTATGCTTAAGTGTGTACGGTTAACATTTTGAGGACAGATGCTTTGGGAGAGTGGTAGCCTGACCAGGATTCGAACCCTCTTGCTCCAAGTATTTTTTTGGAAGAGTTGGTCACTCGACCATGAGCGGATACAGGGAAAGGGAATGTTCTTATTTGAAGAACCAGCTTATAGTCTCATGTGTTTTAGTTAGCTCCGTAGACCTCTATCAATCTAAGAAGACACAACAAAACTACCATCCCAAAGACCCCTCTTCGAGATAAATTTGTATATTTTTCAGTAGAAAAATGTTGCCGGCCTAAGGTTCTCCTATAATACAGGCTCGCTATCGCTCGCCATGAAAAAATCGACACCTAATGGCACAAAAGGTCTTAATTTTGTACAAAGAAATGGGCGAAAGAATTCGCATTTGAAAACTAATGGGGCTAAACATGAAGGAGAAGTGTTCAGAAGAAGAAAAAAAACGAATACATCCCCTAAGCGCTTAGTCCGCAACAGAAACAAACAGCCTAAAGCCCTAAACCATACCACTGGCACTACTACTGTCTTCTGTTCTACCTCCTGTACATTGTCTGTGTCCAAACCCTGTGGCAGATCCAACTAAGCTTCATCACTTTGTTTTGCTTATTGATAGATAGACATACAGTAGATAGAGATAAATATATATAAAAAAGATATATAGATAGATACATAGATAGATAGATAAATACAGACATACAAAATTACAAATAGATGTATAGAGATATTGATTGATAATAAATTAAATTCTTGCCATCTATCCATCCATCATAGCCTGTCCGCACCCCATCCATCACCACACCCACTACCATCATCACCCATCCCACACACCCACTACCATCACTACCATACACCCACTACCATCATCACTATCCCACACACACCACACACTCACTACTACACACTCGCTACCTGATCTATACCAATAACAAAAATAACAAAAATATGCACTGAACGCCTCTACTACCATAATTAAAGGTATTTTCTTCTAAATGCTGACTAGTCCATAATTATAATCCCCCCTGATTGGGGATAGTTTCAAATGTATACAACAATATGATAAGTTCCCTAATATATATATATATATATATATATATATATATATATATATATATATATATATATATATATACCGTATATATATATATATATATATATATATTTAGAAGATTTATACTATAGTACAGAATATAAGCATGGTCTCAAATTGCGCTGAACGATAATTATTACTACCATTTGGCTGTGGAAAATAAGCTCTATCAAATTGCAAATTCGTGAAAGTTCCACTTCAATAATCAGTTATTTTAAGGTGAGTTCAACAACTGAACTTCTGCAATTACATAACATTCTATCTTATTTGATTGCAGTATATTATTTCATATGCATACTTGATCTTTCGCCAAAAATCATTTATATTTTGCATGGAAAAGATTATTTTATGAGTCTCTTTTAACCCCCTGAATACAAAGCAAGAAATATTCAATTTGTAATTAGTTTGCATAATATTTAAGTTACATATATTATTTTGTAATTGTTCAATGTTTATCTAAGTCTAGTATATTAGAGTGCAATTATATAACATTGCTATAGTCGATTTTTTTTCAAGTGACGGTAAATTGCATAGTTCTCATAAAAATTTCTCAGTTATTTTTGAAGATTTTGTAAGTGAAATATGGTGCTAATTCTATACATTTAGTTTTTTTTTATGCAGATACATAGTTTCATATATTTCCATAAATTATCGATAAATTATATATTAATGGATGCAATTTACCGTCAGATGATAAGAAAAAGAGTATAGTGTTGTATATAATAGTATAAAGTTGCCCACATATTCTAATTTATTTATTTCACTCTCAACATCAAACACCTCCCAGAGAAATTAATGAAAGCATGTGGTCCTACCGGGATTCGAACCTGACAAATTATAAGAAACCACACTCGCAATTCATTCATACTATCTTACTTTCATACATAAGATCACGACGAGGAACATAACTTATTTGAGCAACTGTACATCATATTAATAACTATTATGGAGTTCCTTTCCTTTTTAATAACATTCATAAAATAATAACACTGATTATCTTATTTTTGTTTCAGAAGAGACCATGGGTGTGCCTGGAGTAAATCAGTCGGTGGAGGTGACGGGTGACTCCCTAGCAGCCTTCCCCACTCCACTCAGTCTCCCCACTCAGTACCCATCAAACCCACAACCCACGCAACCCCAACCCTCTGTCCTTAAGCCTCAACTCCAGCACTCAATCTCCAACCCTCAATTTCAGCCCTCATTCTCCCCACACCTTTCAATAGCCCCTCCCTCTTCTAGATACCCAACAAGTCTCTTTGAATATCCTCCATTGAGGTTAAGCCCTCAAGGCAGCAGATCAAGAATAGAGGACTCTGATCAGAGTGTCTCATTATTCCTTCCCCAATTCGAACAGGCAGCACCCAGCCAACATATAGGCCAAACTAAGGAATTACCAAGGTCCTACCAGCATCATAAGTTAGTCAATAATTCTCCAAATGAACTTGCAGAAGTTACAGTCCCTAGTGTACACCCTTCTTCAACCCATCATCAACAATTTGCAACAGCCCAAATTTCTCATCCACACCAATTAAGTCTCACCTCTCACACCTTACCCTACAATCAACAGTCTTTAGCAAGTCATCTCCCATCATTACAGTACAAAACCTCACCACCCTACCTCAGTGCACACAGTCTGAAAACTAGCAGAGCTGCAACCTTATATTCAGAAACAAATTTGCATAGTTCTGCTGCATTACCAGAGGAATCTACGATAGCATATGCTCCTACTCAAGAGTTATCCCGAATTACTAAAAGAACAAATACAGGAGCTTATCAGGCATCATTAGAGTCTACAACACAGTTCGAAGACTTACAAAGAAAATCGGGAACTGAAAATACTCAAAGTGGTAATTTAAGACCTTCAGACGTTACTTTTAAACCATTCCGGATGAGGCACAAGCCCAAAATTAATCACCATGAAAATTCTAAAAGCAAAATGGTTACTCCCGAGACACTAGGCTCCGTATCCTACACAGGGTCAGCTACTTCGATGGAGACTGGAGAATATCACGGTGACTACATGAACTCGCACAGAGACTCGGATACAACCCCCCAAAGGATGGAAATAGAACGTGTATCAATTGAAGAAGGAAGATTAACTTCATCAGTAAGGCAAGGCTCAACTCTACCAGGGCCCCCATCTACGATTTCCAGTCAACCAACAATGCACACCAGAGCCTTATCTACGACTACTCCATCAGCAACCGTACCCTCAAGCACCATCATCTCAGCCACAACTCCATCTACCACCTTCCTGCCAACAGCCTCAGTGGAAACAACGACTTTCTCATCCACTAGAGAAACAGTTATAACCCCCGTCGTTCCACTCAGAGGCAAGGGCAGAAGAAGAGGGTGGCCCGATACTAAGTTGCTCAGGGGTCCCAGACAATACCTCAATCGGAACCAGCGATCAGCCGTTTCGCCGGTGACCAAGAATGTGTGCGACAGTAACCCCTGTGGGAAGGAACCTGCGTGCCACCCCAAGAATGACTCCTTCATCTGTCTGTGTGAAGTTGATGTGGAGGTTCAACCAGGGTCCACGTGTGACCCAAATACCCGTAAGTTGCTATAGGGATTATCAGTACAGTATACAGTATATATTTGATGCCGTATTGCATTTGGAAAGTGTTGTACAGCCAAATTCAATAACTGACCAGCTGCCTACATAAAATAAACTTGCTAATAAAGTTACAGCCAAATTCAATAACTGACCAGCTGCCTACATAAAATATACTTGCTAAGAAAATTGCAGCCAAATTAAATAACCGACCAATTGCCAACATAAAATAAACATGCTAATAAAGTTGCTAAGACTTTTCCTAGTGTTTAGTAACTCATTAGTAATAGTGACTTACTTCACATAATGAAACTGCCCCATTATTATTCTTTGTTCTCGAATTTACGTAACCTTTTGTAATCAAGGTTCTTCTTTAACTATTGAATCTAGCTACTTCCAAAATGACTCTATTCAAATTATGGGAACAGTTTCTCTCTTTATGTGAGTATTGTGATCTGCAGCAGCCTCATATGTGATGCTTTAAAATTTGTAAAAATTAAAACTATATATTCTTTTTGTCTTGACAGTTAAGAAGCTACCCTCGATGCCTTCCTTTGAGCAACCGTCACCTCAGGTAAAGCCGGTGAGTTATATATATATATATATATATATATACCGTATATGTGTATATATATATATATATATATATATATATATATATATATATATATACAGTATACGTACAATATATATATATATATATATATATTGGCAACTTTGTTTACTTTGATATTTGCTATATATTTACCTATATATTTATAATCATGTACACTCGCCTTGATTTTTACAATCTGTATTTTAGGTTACTTCTGGGGCATGACACTAACTTGGGGATTATTTTCTATATAGCGTCAAAAATCATGGAGCAGATGAGCGAATCTGCTTCTCTTAACCCGTCCAATCCCAGCGACGGCTACCAGCCGTCAGTAGATAAGTCACTCCCCAGTCCCAGCGATGGCTAGAAGCCGTCAGTAATGTACTTTCTTTGTAACTGCCTGTATCAAATTGTACCTGGTACCACGATCGTTTGAGCACTGCTCTCGATATGGCAACACTTCTCAGCTCATATAAGACCCAATGAAGGGTGGGAGAGCCAGTCTTCCTTCATCTCTTGAGGTGGAAGGTTGTTCTATCTTGCCATTTTGGCCACATTGCTTGAGACTGGGATAGGGACTTTTATTACTGTATCCTCCGGTACAGTATGGGTTAAGCGGAGATGGGTATTTTTCTGGACCCCTTTCTTCCTTGTTTTTAGCCCCATTAGTTTTCAGATTTTAAGACGTTCGGCCCATTAGTTTGCCGATTTTAACACCGTTCGCCCCATTTCGTTGTCAATTTTAAGACCTTTCGTGCCATTTAGGTGTCGATTTTTTCCTGGCGAGGGATAGCGAGCCTGTAATTTTAAGAGAAACCGGTCTTTGACCGGAAAAATGTTCTACCGAAAAATTTACAAATTTATCTTGAAGGGGGGTCTAGGGGGTGTTTTCAAAGATTAATGGAGGTCTAGCGAGGCAACTAAACAGTAAATGAATAAATTAATTAATAGACGAAAAAAAAAAAAACAGCCAATATCCCCTTAACGTTAAGGGGGGTGACCTGCTTTTTGTTATTTCTGTCCTTTTCTTTGGCTTGTATCCATTCGGCCCCATTCAGCTAACTATTTTAAGACGTTTATCCCCATCTAGGTGTCGATTTCTTCCTGGCGAGCGATAGCGAGCCAGCATTATATGAAGAAATCCGGCTTCGCCGGAGACATTTTTTTATCGAAAAATGTACAAATTTAGCCTGCTGTCAAAAAAAAAAAAATATATGCTGGCTCGCTACCGCTCACCAGTAAAAAATTGACACCTGGATGGGGATAAACGTCTTAAAACAGTAGGCTGAATGGGGCCAAATGGATACAAGCCAGAGAAAGATAGAAAAGGACAGAACAAAAACAGGTCACCCCCCTTAAAACCAAGTTGCCTCCGAATCACAAATGCCTATACGAGTGTTTATATAATTATCCATGATGTCATAATCACCATAACCAATTAGCACTTATAATTATCCATGATGTCATAATCACCAAAACCAATTAGCACTTATAATTATCCATAATGTCATAATCACCATAACCAATTAGCACTTATAATTATCCATGATGTCAGAACCGAAGCAACCATTAAGGGGAGATGCGTCGTTTTTTCTAGATCCCCTTTTTCCTCATGTTTAGCCCCTCTCGTTTTCAGATTTTAAGATGTTTGCCCCATTAGTTTGTCGATATTAAGAACTTCTGCCTCATTTCTTTGTCAATATTAAGACCTTTCGTGCTATTTAGGTGTCAATTTTATTTCCTGGCGAACGATAGTGAGCCTGTAATTGTGGAGGAAGCGGCCTTTGGCCGGGATATTTTTCTACCGAAAAATGTACAAATAAATCTAGAAGGGGGATGTAATGGATGTTATTTTTAAAAGTTTGATGATATAATATATAGGTCTTCCTCTTGTTGTTTGATAATATAATATATAGTTCTTCCTCTTGTTGTTTGATGATATAATATATAGTTCTTCCTCTTGTTGTTTGATGATATAATATATAGGTCTTCCTCTTGTTGTTTGATAGTATAATATATAGGTCTTCCTCTTGTTGTTTGATAGTATAATATATAGTTCTTCCTCTTGTTGTTTGATGATATAATATATAGGTCTTCCTCTTGTTGTTTGATAGTATAATATATAGTTCTTCCTCTTGTTGTTTGATAGTATAATATATAGTTCTTCCTCTTGTTGTTTGATGATATAATATATAGTTCTTCCTCTTGTTGTTTGATAGTATAATATATAGGTCTTCCTCTTGTTGTTTGATAGTATAATATATAGGTCTTCCTCTTGTTGTTTCCCTTCAGCAGTCGTAGCCTACAATCTGACGGGGGCGGTGGTGGTGGTGGTGATGATCCTCGTATACTGGAGGAGGAAGAGCTTAGTTTGGCTATTTTAAGACTTTTCGCTCCATTTTTTGTCTTCATATTAAGACCTTTGGTGCCATTTAGGTGTCGACTTTTTCCTGGCGAGCGATAGCGAGCCTGTAATTAAAGAGGAATCGGCCTTCAGCCGGGACATTTTTCTATCGAAAAATGTACAAATTTATCTTGAAGGAGGGTCTAGGGAGGAAACTAAATTGTTTTATAAAAAATATACGAATAAGCAAATAAATGCAAATAAACTCTATATTGATGATACACGAGTTACTGTAGAACGCCTCTTGTTTCTCCTTCAGCAGTCGTACAACCTGATGGGGGCGGGGGTGGCGGTGTCCGTGGTGGTGATGGCGGCCATGATCCTGGTCTACTGGAGGAGGAAGAGCTTCTCCGCCTTCCTACGCTCCTACCAGGCAGACAAGAAACCAGGGCCGGTGAGTATTGCAATTGCCCTTCTGTTTAACCCCTTTTTACCTTTGATTCTGGGCAAATTTAGATGATTTTATGCAGTTTAAGAAGGACCTGTGTTATTAAAAGGGTTTATTGAGATCGTACTTTTTTTGTTTTCTATGTGATTGAGGGAGGAAAAAGGCAGAACTGCCTATAGCGAGTGCCTCCCCCATAGTTGAAAGAGTGACAGGGCCAAAATCAAGGGACGTTCGAGCCAAAATGCCTGGACACACGGAGTTTGAAGCAATTTAAGTCATAGGAAGAGGGAAAGACAGATTCTGAGAGAGAGTTCCAGAGCTCAGCTGTTGAGTAGAAGAAAGTTTGAGAGTAACGTTTCACTCTTGGGTTGGAGAGTTGTACAGAGTAGGGGTGGGATTGGGTTGCAAGACGGGTACCACGTGCCCTACGTAAAGGAGGTGGTATACACCGGGAAAGCTCTGAGGAACACTGATTATTATAGTAGCGGTAGAATAGCGAGAGAGATGCAACATTGCGGCGGAGAGAGAGAGATTGCAGAGTTGGTGAGTGGACGGGAGTTAATGATACGAAAGGCCTTCCTTTCAACTTTGTCTAGGAGAGCGGTGTGAGAGGAGCCTCCCCACACATGTGAACAATACTCAATACAAGGACGCATTATGCCCCTGTACAGAGCAAGAAGCTGTGCAGGGGAAAAGACCCCCTAAGGCGGTTGAGCACACCCAGCTTCTGGGAGGCTGCCTTAGCAAGACTGGTAATATGGTCCTTCCAACTGAGAGCAGAAGAAAAAGAGACACCAAGAATATTGAGAGAAGATGAAGGATTGATTTTTGAATTGTTGAAGAATAAGGGATAGTCCGCTGGGAGTTCCTTACGGGTAGATAGATGGAGAAATTGGGTTTTGGAAGCATTAAAGGGAACAAGGTTTTCTCTACCCCAATTGGAGATAGTATTTAGATCAGAATTTAAGAGTTCTATGGCTTCATTACGTTTGTCGCTGAGGGATTGCTGGCTGGGGCGTTCTGAAAAACTAATTCGAGTCGTAGAGGTAGATTATAAACTTAATATAATCGTCTATCGGTAACCAAAATATGATGGAAATTACGTCATGATAGAGAAGGGGTTAACCCCTTCTCTATCGCTACGTCTTTTGTTACTTTCTTCTGGCTAATATTAGACGATTATATTCCTATCGAAAAATGTACAAAGTTACCTGGAAGGAGGGACTTGGGGGGTGTTATTTGTAAGCTTGATGGAGGTCTAGAGAGGAAACTAAAACAAAATTATAAAAAAAATATACAAATGAGCAAATATACTGTATACTGTATACGCTCATCCATCCTTAACGCTAACTTGATGATTTATGAGTTAAAGCGTTGAGGGGGGTCACCGTTTTTTTTTTTTATCTTTCTCTCCTTTTCTCTCTTTCCCTGGCTTGTATCCATTAGGCCCCATTCAGCCAACTGTTTTAAGACGTTTATCCCCATCCAGGCATCGATTTTTTCCTGGCGAGCGATACCGAGCCAGTACTCTATGAAAACAATCCGGCTTCAGAACTTTTTCTATCGAAAAATGTACAAATGTAGCTTACTGTTAAAAAAAAAAAAAAAAAAAAAAAAAAAAAATATATATATAATTATATATATATATAATATATATATATATATATATATATATATATATATATATATATATATATATATGCTGGCTCGCTACCGCTCGCCAGGAAAATATTGACACCTGGATGGGGGTAAGCGTCTTAAAACAGTAGGCTGAATAGGGCCGAATGGATACAAGCCAAAGAGAGAGGGAGAGGAAGATAAAACAAAGGCGAGGCGGGCTCCCTTAAGATCAGGAAAAAGGCCAGGCACGGGTGGGAGATGTGAGGTATAGGCACTATAAAGGATAATGACAGGGTAAGGAGAACAGGGGGATAAATAGTGGACGGAAGAGAGGGAAAAGAAGGAAGATGATGATGATGATGATGGGGGAGGTAATAATACAAGCACAGTAATAAGAGAGAGAGAGAGAGAGAGAGAGAGAGAGAGAGAGAGAGAGAGAGAGAGAGAGAGAGAGAGAGAGAGAGAGAGAGAGAGAGAGAGAGAGAGAGAGAGAGAGAGAGAAATCATAATGGGAGAGCTAATAATACAAGCACAAGAAGAGAGATGGTGGGAATGGAGGAAGATAGAATAATGGGAGAGCTAATAATACAAGCACAAGAAGAGAGAGATAGTAGGAATGAAGGAAGAGATAATAAAGCAAAGAAGGATAATGGGGGAATGAATAAAGATAGGAATGCATACAAACATATTGGAATGAAAACCGATTATATGAGAATGAAAGAAGACGATCAAGATATCGTAGAAGAAACAAGTAATTAAATTACATATATGAGATAATGAAGTAAAGGAAACTAATGGGGGAATTTAAAAAGATAGGAATGAAGACAAATATATTGGAATGAAAAACCCATTATATTAGAATGAAGGAAGAGAAGAAGATATCGAAGAAAACGTGAAGTCGCCTCGGGGTTAAGGTGGGATCGTTCATTTTTGTCATTTATATATTATATTTTAATTTCCTCCCTAAACCTTTATCAAACTTTAAAACAAAAAATCCATTAGATCCCCCTTCTAGATTAATTTGTAAATTTTCAGTAGAAAAATGTCCCGACCGAAGGCCGGTTCTTCCAAAATTACAGGCTCACAATCGACACCTAAATAGGACAAAAAGTCTTAATATTGACAACAAAATGGGGCGAAAGGGCTTCAAATTGACAACCTAATGGGACATACTTAAATAATCTGAAAAGTAATGGGACTAAACATGAGGGTGAAGGAGGTCTAGAAAAACGACCCATCGCCCCATAAGGAAAATATTGGTGGATGCAAACTACGAAATTGGAAATGTTGTGTGTGGGCGGAGGAGACGAAAGAGAGAGGACATGGAGGAATAAACGGTGAGAAGGCGGATAGGGAATAAGAAAGGGGAAGAGGAAGGAAGGAAGGAAGGAAGGAAGGAAGGAAGGAAGGAAGGAAGAGATGAAGGAAGGAAGAGATGAAGGAAGGAAGGGAGGAAGGAAGGAAGCAAGGTAGGAAGGAAGGAAGAAAGGAAGGGAGGAAGGAAGAAAGGAAGGGAGGAAGGAAGGAAGGAAGGAAGGAAGGAAGGAAGGCAGGATGGAAGGGAGGAAGGGAGGACGGATGGGAGGAGGGAAAACAAAGAAAAGAGAGAAAATTAAGACAATTATATAGACGAATAACAATAAATACGGAATCGAGCAATGAAGAATAATAGTGATAACAAATTAAGTGGAAAAGAACATAAAAAAAAAAACAGGATTAAATTTAATGACTGGACGAAGAACAATGATTTTAAGGGGGTATGGTTCACTTTTTGGTCGACTTTTTTCATTTATATATTATGTTTCTAGTTTCCTCCGTAGACCTCCATCAAGCTTGAAAACACACCCCTAGACCCTCTTTCAAGATAAATATGTAAAATTTTCGGTCAAACATTTCCCGGCCGAAGGCCGGTTTCTCCTAAAACTACAGACACCTAAAAATAGACACCTAAATGGCAAGAAAGGTCTTAATATTAACAAAGAAATGGGGTGAAAGGTCTGAAAATCGCCAAACTAGTGGAACGAACGTCTTAAAATATCAAAACTAATTGGCCTAAACACAAGGAAGAAGGGAGACCAGAAAAACACCCCATCTCCCCTTAATAAGAATAAAGAGAGAACTGGGGAAGGCGCGTACATCCACCTACTCTGGCTGAGGTATGCGCTCTACCGATCCCCTCCTAAATGGAATAACTTCTTCTTTGGCACATTTCGTATATGTTTACCAAATTTCGTGACAATCGGTTGATAACTTTATGAGCCACATGCGCTGACGGATTTTTTTTTTTTTTTGTGAGTGAAGGAGACAAAAGACAAAGCTGCCTGATGTATACATATATACTGTATATATATACTATATAATATGTAATATAATATATAATATATCTTGTGGTGTCAGGTCCGACGGCTTGCGGGTTATTATCATGTTTGGTTTAATTATTATCGAGTGTTTGGCTTGCGTTTGCCATTTTCGATCAATGTATTTTATCTTGTCTCCTAGGCTATTTAAAAATGCCTTCAAACAATAAAATTATCACTCAGAACTCAGAAAAAACATGTTACGGCCGATGGCCTATTTCTTCTAAATTACACTCTCTATTGCTCGCCCAGATAAAAATCGACACCTGGATGGCGTGAAGCGTCTTATTATCGCCAAACGTATGGAATGACACGTCTTAAAATCTCCAAACTATAGGCCTAACCCCCAGACTCCCACAACTCCCTCCTCCTAACATGACCGGAATGTATAGATTAAGGAGAGGGATTTTCCACTTGAGGGATTCTTTTTTTCTGGACCCCTTCCTCCCTTAAATTTATGAGGAACTACCGAAAAAATATACTAATTTATCTTGAAAGGGGCACAAGGGGGTGTAATTTTGAGCTTGATGGAGGTAAAGGGAACAAACTAAAAGCCTCCCCTTAACACACCTCAACAAAATGGATTGTACTGTACATTTTGACCAAGGATGTGAAGCATTAATGTCTGCCAACCAAAGAATATATATATATAATCGACTAACTAATTTACTAACAATAGTATGACTCTCTCTCTCTCTCTCAATCTATATTTTACCATCCCTCACTCACTCACTTTCTCTCGTTCTCTCTCTCTCTCTCTCTCTCTCTCTCTCTCTCTCTCTCTCTCTCTTTTACCATCCCTCACTCACTCTCTCTCCCCCTCCCCCCTCTCTCTCTCTCTCTCTCAATCTATATTTTACCATCCCTCACTCACTCTCTCTCTCTCCCCCCCCCCCTCTCTCTCTCTCTCTCTCTCTGGGATCGTCCTAGAAGAGCTTACCATTACTGTGCCAACAACCTTTGACTTTAGGGGGGTTACCAGTTTTATTTCTCTCAATTTCTCTCTTTCTCTGGCTTGTGTCCATTCGACCCCATTCAGCCTACTGCTTTAAGACGTTTATCCCCATCCAGGTGTCGATTTCTTCGTAGCGAGCGATAGCGAGCCAGCATTGTATGGAGAAATCCGGCTTCGCCGGTGACATTTTTCTATCGAAACATGTACAAATTTAGCCAGCTGCCAAAAACATTTGTACAAATATGCTGGCTCGCTGCCAGTCGCCAAGAAAAATTGACACCTGGATGGGGATAAACGTCTTAAAACAGTAGGCTGAATAGGGCTGAATGTATACAAGCCAGAGAGAGAGGGAGAGAGAGAGACACACGAGATGGGCCCCCTTAAGCCTGTGAGTTTTTCTAGCAGTCATCCCTCTTTTTGCACGTATGACTTTCTATTTAACATTTTGGTTCGGTCGTGTTCGCTCTTTTTTTCATAATCATAATTTTGTTGGTTGTCGATTGAGACCATATTTATTATATTGAATTGAATGGGAGGTATTGGTTTGATTTTGAACTTCTCCCTCATGCTTAGTCCCCTTAGTTATGAGATTTTAAGACACACGCCCCATTAGTCTGGCAATTTAATTACCGATCGCCCCATTTTGTTGTCAATATTAAGAACTTTTGTGCCATTAAGGTGACGATTTCTATCCTGGCGAGCGATAGCAAGCTTGTAATTTAGCAGAAATCGGCCTTTGGCCGTAACAAATTTCTGCCAAAAAATATACAAGTGTATCACAAACGGTGGTTTTGAGAGTTTTTGTAAAGCTTGATAGAGGTCTAATAAGGAGCAAACTAAAAAATATAAATTATATGGTAATAAATATAGAAGAATAAACACCAAAATACCCCTCCCTTATCCCTAATGATTCTTGTTCTGGCATTCAACTGGGTCGCCGAAAAATATCTCCTTATTAGCCACCTCTAATCTTGCCTCAACCTAAACTGCTTTATCACCTCACCAGACTAATCTTTCACACTCATCTCACTCTCTCACACACACAGCCCGTAGCCTAGTAGGTAGAGCTCTCGTCTCACACACGAGGGGTCGGGGTTTCAATCCCCGGCCGGGCGGAGACAAATTGGGCTTGTCTCCTTTCATGTGTTAGCCTCAGTTCACCTAGCTGTAAATAGGTACCTGGAATAAGTGGACGACGTTGTGACGTCCCATCTGGGGTTGGCAAAAAATGGTACAAGGCGAGATGGGTATCATATGGTTCACCTAAGCTGATGGCTACCTAAGCCTTCGGGCGAGACGGTACCGTCTATAGTGAGAATGGTACCATACAGATCCACCCTAAGCCTTCGTTTCCGATGTCGCCAATTGGCTAAATACAGACTACACACACATCCACAGCCATTCCAACAGTACATAAAACACTTAACATGCATTTCACGCAATACATTCCCAGTTAAGGAGGCGCGATAATAATGAGCTTAGCTCGCATTGCGTGGATTCCCCTTGACGAACAAGCAACTGAGTAACACACCCTCTCTCTCTCTCTCTCTTGATCGAGTAACCAAGAAAAAAGGGATAAACAGAATAAACACCTTTTAACTCTCTCTCTCTCTCGCTCGGCTGTATTTACCCACATCTTACTCATCCATGTGTATAAACTTACCCCATTATGCTTCCTATTTTTTGACCCATACGTCTACTTTCCCCCATTTTATTTATTCTTTCTACAGCACTCTGGCAGCTCCCTAGAGTAGAGTTCCTCCTTACTGACCTACAGCCTGGCATCCAACCTCTCTCTCTCTCTCTCTCTCTCGTCTATATTTACCAATTATCTTACTCATCCATACGTCTAATCTCAACCCATATTATTTCCTATTTTCCCAGCACTCCAGCGGCTCCCCAGAGAAGAGCTCCTCCTTACTGACCTACAACCTGGCTTCGAACCCCAACTACTACACCACCTCCCCCGACAGTCAGCCGCTCCACACCCTCTCCGTCCACCTCATCCACCCCGAGCAGATCTCCTTCACGGGGGAGCTGGGGGAGGGCTGCTTCGGCAAAGTCTACAAAGGTAGGTTAATATACACTATGATGCAAAGCAAAACCAACTGGCATTCAAATTACAAGAAATTAAATGTAATATATCATACTTAGATAAGGGGAGATTTGTATATTTTTGAAATTAGAATTGAAAAGGTTCACCACTAGAATGTGTGGACACTTTTTCACATATAAAATCTATTCTACCTGGAACAAACTTCCATCCGAAGTTGTAATAAAATCTTCAGTAGAGCAGTTCAAGAAGAGAATAGATGGTATTTTGCACACTGTAATGAGTGTAGTGCAGTAAACAATATCTCTCCTTCCACTTCGAGTATCTTCTCGGAATGGACATCAAGAAAACCTTGTAACTCTTATCTCTCTCTCTCTCTCTCTCTCTCTCTCTCTCTCTCTCTCTCTCTCTCTCTCTCTCTCTCTCATTGTATTCCCCCACACGTCCCTTCCACAGTCTCAGCTCCCCCCCTCGTCTCGCTTTAAACCCTGGCCCTGTCGCTCGGCCTAAACTAGTTACCGCAAAAAGAATGACCTGCGAGTCCCCTGTAATGAGGTAGAGGTGGGGGGGGGTGGGGGGGATTCGTTTAGGAGGTTACGGGGAGATGGGTTGTTTTTTCTAGACCCCTCTCCCCCCATGTTTAGCCCCATTAGCGTTCAACTTTTAACATATTTGCCCCATTATTTTGTCGATTTAAAGACCTTTCGCCTCATTTCTTTGTCAATATTAAAACCTTTCGCCTCATTTCTTTGTCAATATTAAGCCCTTTCGTGCTCTTTAGGTGTCGATTTTTTCTGGCGAACGATAGCGAGCCTATAACTTTGGAAGAACCGGCCTTTGGCAGGGAAATTTTTCTACCGAAAAATTTACAAATTTGTCTAAAAGAGAGATCTAATGGATGTTTTTTTTTTAAAGTTTGCTGGAGGTCTAGGGAGGAAACTAGAAAAATAATGAATAATTTTTTAAAAATCAACCAAAAAGTTAACCATCCCCCCCTTAAAAGAGGGGTTGTGAGGGAGAGGAGGTGGGGGGGGGGGGGCTAGGTAGGGATAGGGTCTGATAAATCTCCTCATATATTCGCACCTGTGAATTTGTATACTCTATTCCTGTTGACCCACCCAGCAGTTTAACATTATTATATATCACTAACTCTCACCCCCCCCCCCCTCACTCTTAAGTTTCTCGCTCTCTCTCTCTCTCTCTCTCTCTCTCTCTCTCTCTCTCTCTCTGGAATACGAGTTCAACGTAGAATTACCAAAATTATACCAAGTCTAAAAAAACAAGCTATACTAGGAGCGTCTTAGATAATTTAATCTATTTCTTTTAACTCAGCGCAGATTAAGAGGCGACCTAGCTCAATCGTTCAAAATCATCAAAGGCATCGACCATATTAACGGTAATGAGTATTTTACGATCGACCAATCAAATGACACGCGGGGAAACGGTTGCAAAATCATTGGTAAATCATTTAACACACATGAGTCTAACACATTCTTCTTTAATCGAGTTGTAAACTTTTGGAATGGGCTTCCTCGAGATGTTGTAGACTGCAACGCCGTTAATTCCTGTAGCCTACACATTGCCTAGAAAAACACCTTGCCTTAAGGGGAGGTTTTTAGTTGGTTCCCTAGACCTCCATCAAGCTTAAAATTACACCCCCTTGAGTCCCTTTCAAGATAGATTTGTACATTTTTCGGTAGAAAAATTTCCCGGCCGAAGGCCGGTTCCTCTTAAACTACAGGCTCGCTATCGCTCGCCAGGATAAAATTGACACCTGAATGGCACGAAAGGTCTTAATATGGGGTGAAAGTTCTTAAAATAGCTAAACTAATGGGGCAAACGTTTTATAATATCAAAAGCAATGGGGCTAAACATGAGGGAGAAAGGGGTCAAGAAAAAAATCCCTCAATTGGAGATCTCCCCTTAAGCATGCGACTGACTGGATTTGTTAATTAAAAGCTATTTGTTCTCTCCAAGGATCAGTACATACTGTATATAACTATATAACTATGATGTTACTCACTTTTCCCTAAATACACAAAATATCACTAATAGCTGCGTTATGTTACTAACCCAAATTGTCCCCTACTAACATCTCCTAACCCAGCCATGGACATTAGTCCTAGGCCAGTACTCCCTTTTCCAATTGTCCCCTACCCACTCGAAACCAATGTAGAATACTTTGAGCAGCAGTGATTTAGAGGACAAGCAACCTCGAGGGGTCACTAGACCTGTTGTTGCTTGACTTCATTTATACTTCTTTGTATTCTCTCTCTCTCTCTCTCTCTCTCTCTCTCTCTCTCTCTCTCTCTCTCTCTCTCTCTCTCTCTCTCTCTCTCCCCCCCCCATTGAAACTCCTGCGCTGGGCCTAAACTAGTTACCGCAAAGGGATTACAGAGTCCCCCGTAATGAGTTGAAGGGCGGTGGTTGACTCACTTACGAGGCGAGGCGAGGTGAGCTTAGTAGTCATGAGGGAGAAGGGTAAGATGAGGAGAGGTGAGGGAAGAGAAGTTATTGGGAGGAGTGGAGAGACTTAGTGAGCTGAAGTGAAGAGGATGAGATGAGTTTAGTGAGCTGAGCAAACGTGAGGCTGGAATGGGATGGGTTATGGTAAGGTGAGGGGAGGTAAGGGACGAACAGTTGATGAGATGAGCGGAGAGAGTGAGATGAGTTGGGATGAGATGAGTTTAGGTGAGGTGAGGTTAGATGAGTTGGGATGAGATGAGTTTAGGTGAGGTGAGGTTAGATGAGTTGGGATGAGATGAGTTTAGGTGAGGTGAGGTTAGATGAGATGGGATGAGATGAGTTTAGGTGAGGTGAGGTTAGATGAGTTGGGATAAGATGAGGTTAGATGAGTTGGGATGAGATGAGGTTAGGTGAGGTGAGGTTAGATGAGTTGGGATGATATGAGGTTAGGTTAGGTGAGGTTGGATGAGTATGAAAGGTCCAATAATATAAATCAGTGACCGTACTGTGTTCTGGGTTGGTTTTATGGAACCAAATGTGAAATATGAGATGGAGGATGATATTGTGGAAGGAGAATGAGAGTGAAATAGGGAGAATTTTGATATCAAATGGGGCAAAGTGATATTGTGAATAAGAGAGAGATGAGAATTGTGAATAAGAGAGAGATGAGAATTGTGAATAAGAGAGAGGGGAAGTGAGAATTGTGATGAAAAAGAGGAAGTGAAAATTGTGATAAAATAGAATTGTGTTAAAAGAGGGGAAGTGAGTATTGTGATGAGCAAGAGTGGGAAGTGAGAATTGTGATTAAAAGAGTGGGAAGTGAGAATTGTGATTAAAAGAGTGGGAAGTGAGAATTGTGATGAGAAAGAGTGGGAAGTGAGAATTGTGATTAAAAGAGTGGGAAGTGAGAATTGTGATAAGAAAGAGGGGAAGTGAGAAGTGTGATAAATATAGAAGTGAGAATTGTGATGAGGAAGAGGGAAGTGAGAATTGTGATAAGAAAGAGGGGAAATGAGAATTGTGATAAACAGGGGAAGTGAGAATTGTGATAAGAAATAGGGGAAGTGAGAATTGTGATAAAAATATAAGTAAGAATTGTGTTAAAAGAGGGGAAAGTGAGAATTGTGATAACCATGGAAATGAGAATTGTGATAAACAGGGGAAGTGAGAAATGTGATAAACAGAGGGGGCAACGGAAACTGTGATAAATAGAGGGGGAAGCGAAGGGGAAGCAATAATTGTTTAGCTGACATAAGTAGCACCCTTCGTCTTGTTTACATCCTGTATATGGGAGGAGAGAGAGAGAGAGAGAGAGAGAGAGAGAGAGAGAGAGAGAGAGAGAGAGAAAGAGAGAGAGAGAGAGAGAGAGGAAAGAGAAGAGGAGATGATGCACATTATACAAAGACGTTAAAGGATGTGAGACAGAGAGAGTGAGTGAGTGAGGGATGGTAAAATATAGATTGAGAGAGAGAGAGAGGAGAAAGTGAGTGAGTGAGGGATGGTAAAATATAGATTGAGAGAGAGAGAGCAAGTGAGTGAGGGATGGTAAAATATAGATTGAGAGAGAGAGAGAGAGAGAGAGGATAGATAGATAGAGAGAGAGAGATAAAGTGAGTGGGTGAGGGATGGTAAGATATAGATTGAGAGAGAGAGAGAGATTTTAGCAGTTTCTTTAACTGTATTTTAACTACTACCGCATTGGACGATTTGTTCAGTTTAAAAAGGGCCTCCAGCAATCAACAGCCTTCAAACTATCTCACTTAACCCATTTTACCACCAGAGATCCTTCTTAAACTGCACAAAATCGTCTAAATATAGCAAGAATGAAATGCTAAAGACGTCGCCGGTACAGAAAGTGTAAATAATAAACACTCCTTAACCCTATTTGGCCCGAGGTTGGTCTTTTTCGATCACCCCCCAAGTTTCGCTCCCTTAGTTTGCAGATTTTAAGAGGGGATGGGCCTGTATTTCTGGCCCCTCTTCTCCCTTGTGTTTAGCCCCAATGTTTCTTTTAGATTTTATAAGACCTTCGACTCATTAGTTTGGCGATTTTAAAACTTTACGCCCCATTTCTTTGTCAACACTACGACCTTTCGTGCCATTTAGATGTCGATTCTTCCTGGCGAGCGATAGCACGCCTGTCATTTTAAAATATTAAACATAAAATATTAAATATCCATTTTAAATATCCTGGCCTTCGGCCAGGATATTTTTTCTACCAAAAAATATACACATTTATCTTGCAAGGGATTTTTTTTTTTAATTTTACAGTTTGATGGAGGTCTAGGGAAGTAACTCAAAAATAATATAAAGATAAAACAATATGCAAATAAATACGCCCATCTCCCCCTACGACGTATCAACAGAATTAAGAAGGATGGGAAAGAGAAGTTGTGTGTGTGTGTGTGTATGTGTGTGTATGTGTGTGTGTGTGTGTGTGTGTGTGTGTATGTGCGTGTGTGTGTGTGTGTGAGATCAAAGGAGGTAAGGGGTGTACACGTCGGCTGCGTACAATTAGGAGGGGTATACACGTCGCCTCCGTACAGTTAGGAAGAGTCAGGCGTAAATTAAAGGAGTCAAGGGGTGTATACGTCGCCTGCGTACAATTAGGACGAGTCATGCGTAAATCCCTCCGTGTATGGTAAACAAGGAGGGGAACTGAGGTGGAGGGAAGAGGAGGAAAAAAAGGGGGAGGGGAGGGAAGAGGAGGGGGGAATGGGGGAGGGGAGGGAAGAGGAGGGAGGAATGGGGGAGGGCAGGGAAGAAGGAGGGAAGAGATGGGATAAATGGGGGAGGGCAGGGAAGAGATGGGATAAATGGGGGAGGGGAGGGAAGAGGAGGGAGGAATGGCGGAGGGTAGAGAAGAAGGAGGGAAGAGATGGGATAAATGGGGGAGGGCAGGGAAGAGATGGGATAAATGGAAGGGTGGGGAGGGAAGAGGTGAGGAATGTTATAGTGATGTGTTCTATTATGTAAACAAAACACTTCAGTGAACTATTAAGGGGGTAGTGCTTGGGTTTTTGGTCTATATATTTATTAATGTATTTTTGGGTTTCCTCGCTAGACCTTATCAAGCTTAGGAAAATACCCTTTAGATCCCCTTTCAAGAAAATGTGTACATTTTTCGATATAAAAATTTCCCGGCCAAAGGCCGATTCCTTCTAAAATTAAAGGCTCGCTTTCGATCGCCAGGTAAAAAATCAACACCTAAAGGGCACGAAAGGTCTTAATATTGACAACACTATTAGGCGAAAGGTATAAAAATCGACAAACTAACGGAACGAACGTCATAAAACCTCAAAACTAATATGCTAAACATGAGGGAGAAGGGGGTCCAATACAAGCGAGTACCACCTCCTTAAGGAAGGATTTACACATGTGTACATAGATACACTGACCACACGGACTTACGAGACAAACGAGGCAGAAGCACCTCCACCTCCAGAACACCGAATAAAGGAAAGTGGAAGACTAGGACAGCATAGAAGACAGGAAGAGGAAGGCAGGGAAAGACAAAGGGGAGAGAGTACATAAAATGAATATATTACTCTCCTTGAGAAGAATGTGTGTGTGAGAAAGAGAGAGAGAGAGAGAGAGTTATAGATAGAGTGAGAGATAGAGAGAGACAGACAAGTAGATAGATAGATAGAGAGAGAGAGTGAGAGTGTGTAAAAATTATGTCAGGTATATTGTCCTCTCTTCAGGAATGTCATGAAGTTAATCAAGGACATTATAGGGCCAAAATATTAAACAGAAAACTACTAGATTTCAATTATGGAGCAACCTCTTTGTACCCATCCCACACTCACACACACTCTCTCTCTCACTCTCTCTCTCTCTGTAATTTTGTATCTTTGGTATCCAGAGCCCTTAGAAACAAAAACCTCTCAGTAACAAACAAATACTTCAACGTCACGTTTCTCTCTCCCTTCTACAGGAACCTACGGACCCCGCTGCCCGGAAAACGGCGGCATACGCGTGACCCTGGAAGGCGAGGACGAAGAAGGCGAGATCGGCGAGGGGGGCGCGGAAGTGGGGGGCGCCAACCCCCCAAGCGGCGAAGGTGGAGGAGGAGGGGGGGACGCGGGAGTGAGCACGACGGTGGCGGTGAAGGTACTGAAGGAGAGCGCTGGGGTGGAGGCCGAGGTGGACTTTATGAGGGAGGTGGAGATCATGTCAGCCTTCAACCACGAGAACATCCTGGCCCTCATCGGTATCGTGGCTAAGGGTGAGTTGGAAGCAGGGTTTGGGGGGATATCTGGGGCAAAGGGTGAGCTGGAAGAGGTTTTGGGGGGATATTTGGGGTAAAGGATCATTTTGAAGAGATTTTAGGGGAATATTTGGGGTAAAGCATGAGTTGGAAGCAGGTTTTGGGGGGATATTTGGGGTAAAGGGTCATTTTGAAGAAATTTTAGGGGAATATTTGGGGTAAAGGGTGAGTTGGTAAAGGTGGTGGGGGGAATATTTGGAGTAAAGGGTGAGTTGGAAGATTTTTTTTTTTTTTTTGTCTATGCGGATGAGGGAGACAACAGGCAAAACTGCCAGTGACGAGTGCCTACCCCAGAGTTAAAAGAGTGACAGGGCCAAAATCAAGGAACGTTCGAGCCAAAAATTACCAAAGGGTTACCAAATCAAGTCCGATAAATAGTAAATAACTGCCGATAATCGGTAGAAAAATGCCACTCCTTACAATATCGCTCTAAATGGCTCAAATTTCCAGAATATCGCTAGAATACATGTCGCTAGATGTAAATAATTGCCTCTAGCTCGAAGTAAATACCTCTAGATCTAGCGGGATAGTAGCTAAATTTTGGGATATTTGGGGTAAAGGGTGAGTTGGAAGAGATTTTTGGGGATATTTGGGGTAAAGGGTGAGCTGGAAGAGATTTGGGGGGAAACCCAGCTTCGACATGTGCATTTCTCTACCGAAAAATGCACAAATTTATCTCAAAGGATGGTTGTTGCGGGGGTATATTAAAGCTTGATGAGGATCTAGGGAGGAAACTACAAAATAATCAATATATAAATAAATTAATATATACCTCCCAGTAATAGATCAATATGTGGGAATGCAAACAAGTGGATGGCATTGTGGTTCTGGGGCGGGGAGAATCTGTGGGAGAGATTTTGATAGACATTTTTAGGCGATGGATGCAAGAGAAATATATATATTGCAAGACAGGAAAAGCAATCTGGGAGAGTGGTGAAGTATGTGTGAGCTTCTGAGTGTGGAAGTGTGTGTGTGTGTGTTTGTGTGTGTGGAGGTGTGTGGTGTGCGTGAAGGTGTGTGTGTGTGTGTGTGGAAGTGTGTGTGTGTGACTGTGTGTGTATGTATGGCGTGAGAGTGTATGCCTATGTGTATGAATAACGTGTGTATGTGTAAGGAGTAGTACGCGTGAATGGTGTCCGTGTATATATGCGTATACGGGTGTGTGTGTGTATATGTGCGTATATATGTGTGTGTATATGTGCGTATACGGGTGTGTGTGTGTATATGTGTGTGTGTATAATATACACATTATGTGCATATACGGGTGTGCGTGTATATGTGCCTATACGGGTGTGTGTGTGTATATGTGCGTATATGTGTGTGTGTATATGTGCGTATACGGGTGTGCGTATATATGTGCGTATACGGGTGTGTGTGTGTGTATATGTGCGTATATGTGTGTGTATATGTGCGTATACGGGTGTGTGTGTGTGTGTGTGTGTGTAAGGAGCAGGATCGTATTAACCCTCATCCATCTTACTTAGGCCAAAGGTAAGTTTGAGGTCGGAGAACTTGAGCCGAGAGAGAGAGAGGAGAGAGAGAGAGAGAGAGACATGGTTAATTGGGAAGAGTGTGTGTTTGTGTATGCAAAAGTATGTCAATTTTTAACTATGTGTACAGTATATGAAGCGTGTATCTGCGTGCGTGTGTGTGTGTGTGTGTGTGTGTGTGTGTGTGTGTATGTGTTGAGAGAGTTCAGTATATGTATATGGTAAACAATATACACATACACATTTGCATTTTCGTGTATTTAATCAAAACAAACAAATGCCACTTTATACGCTAAGTTTTAAATATACAGTATGAATGAATTGAATGCAAACATGGAAATTTAGTTTAATGGGCGTGTTTTTTACCTTTACTTACTGTATTCTGTAAACTGATACATATTGTAGTCATGTGAAGGGATTGGTATTATGTCTACGAGTCATTTAAGTCGATGAAGAAACCATTAACCCCTTGAGGATTATGGCACGTTTGATCTATCTATTCTGGCTAGCATTAGACGATTTTGTGCAGTTTGGGAAGGATCTGTAGGAATCAGAGGCAAAAATGATATCCATGAAATCTCCCAAACATCCTTCCAAAACGCGTCACAATCCTCAATGGGTTAAACGTATATTTTTATTTTTATTTTTTTGGGGGGTGGGGAAAAACCACTCTAACAAGACTAGACCCAGTAATGGTCCTACGTAAAAACAAATATGGTCTAATCACCCTCGAAATTAATTTGTACATACTTTGGTACAAGACTACAGACTAGTTATCGTTCGCCAGGAAAACAAATGACACCTAAATGGCACGAAAGGTCTTGACATTGCCAAAGAAATTAAGCAAAAGGTCTTCATATCGCCAAACTTTCACCCCATTCAGCGAATGTCATATAATCTCAAAACTAATGGGGCTAAGCATGAGGGAGAGGGGATCCAGAACCCTCTATGCCACTCTAAGATATAAATCATGACCATTCGTTTCGTAACTGTCCCAAACTGATCAATTCTTGCCATTACCTTTTTTCTTAACCCTTTTAAGATCCGATTACGCATGTCTTTTCTGTTTTTTTTGGCTAATATTAGACAAGTATATGCAGATTAGGAAGGGTATGGGTAAGTCAGAGGGTTAATTGAGATTGTCTTTACTTTTTATAATTCCCACAATTTCTTCTTAAACTGCATAAAGTCGTTAAGTAATAGCCAGAATAAACTGTCAAAACGCGTCATGATCCTCAAAGGATTAATATTTACATTCGTTTGGTTGTTCGAGGGTTAACATTGGGCCAAAATTTAAGTCTTAGAGAGTACTGCACAGTAAATATTTAAAGAACGAGAATATACCCTTTCTTCACAAGGGACTGGAGTTCTCAAAAAGAGGTTCCAGTCCTGACGCCATTCTTGACTTAAAATGTGTTGGCATAATAGTCCAATAAGGTAGCTATCTTCTGAAGCCCTATTTTAACCCTTTCAAGATCCAATACGCATTTCTTTTCTGGTTTCTGGTACTTATTAAACGATTTTATTAAGATTAGGAAGGGTATATAGAAGTCAGAGGGTTGATTGAGATAGTCTTTACCCTTTTAATACCCACATATTCCTCCTAAACTGCATAAAATCGTCTAATGATAGCCATAATAAACTGCTAAAACGCGTGAGAGCTTCAAGGGGTTAACTAAACTGTCTTCATTGCTCGCCCCTAAGTAACCAAATGTTCTTTCTTCCCCTCCCCCACCAGGGACAGGAGGAACCCCCTGGATGGTGTTCGAGTACATGCCCTACGGTGATCTGGCGGAGGTACTGAGGAGCTGTAATAAAGAGTGTAGAACCAACCCCACACCAATCAATACACTCTCGCAGGTAGGGTGTGTGTGTGTGTGTGAGAGAGAGAGAGAGAGATAGAGAATGTGAGAGAGAGAGAGAGAGAGTGTGTAGAACCAACCCCACATCTATCAACACACTCTCCACAGGTAGTGTGTGGGTAGTGCGTGTGTGAGAGAGAGAGAGAGATGGCCGAGTGGTTACGGTGCCCTACTCTCCCAAATATACCTGGAGTGAGTGGGTTCAAATCCTGGTGAGGATGCCTCTCTCTCAACCATACAGTAGTCTTGTTATGGTGCTGTCTTTTTGTAACACTGTTAAGGCTGGTGTGGTTGCAGATACTGCAGGTGAAAGTGCTGCAGGGGGACTGTTGAGTCTGGCTGAGGCACGGTTAGCACTATACCAACATCAGCCACAGTGATAACTTGGCGGGGCAGTGCTGTGGCGGGACTTTATTGTACTACTGAAATTACTTACTACTTACTACTACTACTACTACTTTATCCAACTACTGAAAGGCAACCCCGTCTGAGCCGTTACAATGAATGTAATGGAAAAATTATGCTAAACCGTTGTATGTATGTATGTAGATAGAGTGTGTGTATGTGTGTGTAGAACCCTATTGTATGTATGTAGAGTGTGTGTGTGGGTGTAGAACCAACCCTACCATTATCAACACACTCTCACAGGTAGGGGGGGTTTCTTGCGTGTGTGTGTGTGGGGGGGGGGGGGTATACTCACTGTATCTACTCTCTATAATCATCTCCATCTCTCCAACCTACTTAGTATTTCAAACACGTAGGCTATGCAAATGCAAATGATATCGTAATTAAAGTAAAAGAAATGCTAACAAAAGTGCAAACTTATATAGGGAGAGATAGACGTATAATATTTATGTTATTTTTTCTGTACCGGTGCCGTCCTTTTAACTTTATTCTGGCTAATATTAGACGATATTATTAAGTTTAATATGGGCCTCCAACTACCAACACACTTCGAACTATCTCACTTAACCCTTTTTGATACCACAGACCCTTCTTAAACTGTACAGAATCGATTAAATATAGCTAGAATAATATAAAAAAGGCGTCGCCGGTACAGTAGAGTTAAGAAATTCAGCTAAATAGGTAAGATAATATACTGTAGTTTGTCCTTCTAGATTACATAAAAGTATAAGAGCTGCAAACAAAGAATAAAAAGTAGGTAAATGATAAGAAGAAATTCAGCAACAGTGAGAACAGAACAATGGGTAAATCTTCAAATAAAGTAATGTGTGTATGTCAGCCGTCCTCCAAGTGCTACACAAGAAAATCAATACTAAAAGATTCAAGGGGCGCTATGCATTTCAAGTGGCGGTGGGGTCAGGTTAGTCTAGGCAGAGGTGCTAGAATCGATATTTATAAACCTCTGTTCGAAGAGGACCCTCATTAATAGGTATAGCGAAATCGCAAAGAGGATACTGTTGAGTATAAGGTTCAATAAGAGGAGAGGGACGCTGTGAAGGTAGGGAGAGGTTTTGGCTGTGTCCGATACTTCGGGATCACCTGCCTTCTATACACCATCATCCTCTTACTTGGTGATAGATACCTCCGGATACCCCACCCACTCCCCCTGAACATCGTCGGGTGTGTCCGATACTTCGGGATCACCTGCCTTCTATACACCATCATCCTCTTACTTGGTGATAGATACCTCCGGATACCCCACCCACTCCCCTGAACATCGTCGGGTGTGTCCGATACTTCGGGATCACCTGCCTTCTATACACCATCATCCTCTTACTTGGTGATAGATACCTCCGGATACCCCACCCACTCCCCCTGAACATCGTCGGGTGTGTCCGATACTTCGGGATCACCTGCCTTCTATACACCATCATCCTCTTACTTGGTGATAGATACCTCCGGATACCCAACCCACTCCCCCTGAACATCGTCCTCCGCCGCCTCCTGTCCTTCCATACTCGTCCCCATCCCCTAGAGCACCTGCCCCGCCTTCTCCTTTATCGAGACCGCCGCTCCCTGTCCCTGTTTCTTCGCCCCCTTCCGTCCCAGAGTTGCTTCGAATCCATCTCTGAGCGCCTACCCTCCCAGACGCATCGCCTCCTCCCCCTTCAAGCTAAAGTCCTTCCCCACATGCCCCTTCTTCGCCGCCTCCTTCCCCAGACGACTCATCTGATGCCCAAGATGACTCAACTATTGCCCCCGCTCGCTCTCCCGCTCCACTATCTCGATTGCCTCCTGCCCTATCTCGTTCCCCCCAATACCCGCCTCCTCCCCCTCCAAATAACTCAACTCCTGCCCCCCAATACCCACTCCCTCCCATACCTTGCTCGCCTCCTGCCCCACCCTAGGTGCCGTGTACCGTAACCCACCACCCGCCTCCTCACCCTCCACCCACTTCCAGTTGTCCCCCGGTGTCCCCCGGTCTCCGCTAACGATAGACCCACACAGCAGCACGGCCAAGGCCATATATCCGAATGATGTAATTTTGTAAATTTTGAGCGTAAAGTTTATACTAAAAATGTTGTACCTGTTCTTCTCAAGCTCTATGCCTTAGTCTGAAAAGCTAGATAGGTACTAAATTAGTTCGCCGATTGTATGATATGAGAAGGGTCTCTTGCACATGCAAAGACATGTGAGATTTTTTTTTGTCTATGAGCATAAGTTCTAATGATTGAAAAGCTGAATAGTGTTAGCCAGAATGATTGTAGGCTATACACCAGCCAATTTGTATGTGGATGTCCAATTACTACACAATATTGATAAAAAACATATTACCTTTATCGAACTAAAAAAAAACGCCCCCAAGAACCCCTTTCGAAATAAATTTGTACATTTTTCTGTAGAAAAATGTTCCAGCCGAAGGTGAGTTCCTCCTAAATTACAGGCTCGCTATCTCTTGCCAGGAAAAAAATGACACAAAAGGCCTTAATATTGACATAGAAATGGACTAAAGTAATACTCTGTGAAAACTAATGGGGCTAAACACGAAGGAGAAGGAGGTTCAGAAAAAAAAACACGAATACTTCCCATTAACTTCAACTCCCTCCCCCCCTCCCCCGTTCCCCAGGACGACCTACTCCACATCAGCGTACAGTTGGCGTCAGGGATGGAGTACCTGTCGTCCCAACACTTCGTCCACCGCGACCTGGCCTGCCGGAACTGTCTGGTGGGGCAGAACCTAGCTATCAAGATCTCCGACTTCGGGTTATCGAGGGACGTGTATACCTGCGATTATTATAAGGTGGGTGGTATATCCTAAGACTTTTTTGCTTCTCGTGAATAAGGTGAGCTGTATTTCCTAAGACTTATTTGCTTCTCGTGTATAAGGTGGGTTGTATTTTCTAAGACATTTTTGCTTCTCGTGTATAAGGTGGGTTGTATTTTCTAAGACTTTTGCTTCTCGTGTTTAAGGTGGGTTGTATTTTCTAAGACTATTTTGCTTCTCGTGTATTAGGTGGGATGTATTTCCTAAGACCTTTTTGCTTCTCGTTTATAAGGTGGGTTGTATTTGCTAAGAAATTTTTTGTTTTGATTCTCGCGTATGTCTGTCTTTGCGTGTATACCTGCGATTATTATAAGGTGGGTGGTATATCCGAAGACTTTTTTTGTTTTTTTGTTATTGCTTTTCATGTGTGCCTTTTTGTCTCTCCGTCTCTGTCTGTCTGTCTACGTGTAAGAAGAGAGGTGATCAACCCTATTCAACCATGACCCATCTTCTCGTTCTAATCAACCCACTTCAACCATAATCCATTGTCTCGTTCTTATCAACCCACTCCAACCATACATCATCGTCTCGTTCTTATCAGCCCACGTCAACCATAAATCATAGTTTCGTTCGTATCAACCACTTGAAACCATAAATCATCGTCTCATACACTTTCATACATCCTTAATTCATCTTCCCATAAACTGAAATACATCCATTATTAATCTTCCATACACTCTAATACATCTTTGATTTATTTTCCACATACTCTCATACATCCATAATTCATCTTCTCATACATGCAAATTCATATTTCACACCCTCTCATACGTCCATAATTCATATTTTCACATATCCATAATTCATATTCTCCCACACTCCCATACATCCAGAATTCATCATCCCATACATTCATAATTCTTCTTGCAGTACACTCCCATACATCCAAAAGTCATCTCCAACTCTCATACATCCATAATTTTTCGTTTTTCCATACACCCATAAGTCATCTTCTCATACATTCATAATAATTTTTTTCATACACTCTCATGCATCCACAATTCATCTTCCCATACACTAATAATTCATCTACGTTTACATCCAGAATTTATCTTCTCCCACACTCTCATACATCCATAATTCATCTTCCCATACATCCATAATTCATCTTACAATACAGTTTCATACATCCACATATCATCTTCCCATACATCCATAATTCATCTTTTCATACACCCATAATTCATCTTCCCATACATCCATAATTCATCTTTTCATACACCCATAATTCATCTTCCCATACATCCATAATTCATCTTTTCATACAACCATAATTCATCTTCCCATACATCCATAATTCATCTTTTCATACAACCATAATTCATCTTCCCATACATCCATAATTCATCTTTAAATACACCCATAATTCATCTTCCCATACATCCATAATTTCATCTTTTCATACACCCATAATTCATCTTCTCACACCCTCTCGAGAATACATCCACAATTCATCTTCCTATACACTCTCATACGTCCATAATCCATCTTCCCATTCACCCATACTACATATTAGCACACCCTTTCATACATACATACTTCATTTTCCCATACAACCATAATTCATTTTCCCATACATCCATAATTCATCTTCCCATACATCCACAACACATCATCTCTCCCACACACTCTCCACTATCTAATCCACGTCTGTATCACTCTCTCCAATATCTAATCCACGTCTGTATCACTCTCTCCACCATCTAATCCTCGTCTGTATCACTCTCTCCAATATCTAATCCACGTCTGTATCACTCTCTCCACTATCTAATCCACGTCTGCATCACTCTCTCCAATATCTAATCCACGTCTGTATCACTCTCCACCATCTAAATCACTCTCTCCACCATCTAATCCACGTCTGTATCACTCTCCACCATCTAATCCACGTCTGTATCACTCTCCACCATCTAATCCACGTCTGTAACACTCTCCAATATCTAATCCACGTCTGTATCACTCTCCACCATCTAATTCACGTCTGTATCACTCTCCACCATATAATCCACGTCTGTATCACTCTCTCCACCATCTAATCCATGTCTGTATCACTCTCTCCAATATCTAATCCACGTCTGTATCACTCTCCACCATCTAATCCACGTCTGTATCACTCTCTCCACCATCTAATCCATGTCTGTATCACTCTCTCCACCATCTAATCCACGTCTCTCTTTCTCTCCACCATCTAATCCATGTCTGTATCACTCTCTCCACCATCTAATCCACGTTTGTATCACTCTCTCCACCATATAATCCACGTCTGTATCACTCTCTCCACCATCTAATCCACGTCTCTCTCTCTCTCCACCATCTAAGCCACGTCTGTACCACTCTCTCCACCATCTAATCCACATCTCTCTCTCTCTCCACCATCTACTCCACATCTGTATCACTCTCTCCACCATCTAATCCACGTCTGTATCACTCTCTCCACCATCTAATCCACGTCTGTATCACTCTCCACCATCTAATCCACGTCTGTATCACTCTCTCCACCATCTAATCCACGTCTCTCTCTCTCTCCACCATCTACTCCACGTCTGTATCACTCTCTCCACCATCTAATCCACGTCTGTATCACTCTCCACCATCTAATCCACGTCTGTATCACTCTCTCCACCATCTACTCCACGTCTGTATCACTCTCCACCATCTAATCCACGTCTGTATCACTCTCCATCATCTAATCCACGTCTGTATCACTCTCTCCACCATCTAATCCACGTCTGTATCCCTCTCTCCACCATCTAATCCACGTTTGTATCACTCTCCACCATCTAATCCACGTCTGTATCACTCTCTCCACCATCTAATCCACATCTGTATCCCTCTCTCCACCATCTAATCCACATCTGTATCCCTCTCTCCACCATCTAATCCACGTCTGTACCACTCTCTCCACCATCTAAGCCACGTCTGTATCACTCTCCACCATCTAATCCACGTCTGTATCACTCTCGCCACCATCTAATCCACGTCTCTCTCTCTCTCCACCATCTACTCCACGTCTGTATCACTCTCCACCATCTAATCCACGTCTGTACCACTCTCTCCACCATCTAATCCACGTCTGTACCACTCTCTCCACCATCTAATCCACATCTATATCACTCTCTCCCCTATCTAATCCACGTCTGTATCACTCTATCCACCATCTAATCCACGTCTGTATCACTCTCTCCACCATCTAATCCACGTCTGTATCACTCTCTCCACCATCTAATCCACGTCTTTATCACTCTCCAATATATAATCCACGTCTGTATCACTCTCTCCACCATCTAATCCACGTCTGCATCACTCTCCACCATCTAATCCACGTTTGTATCACTCTCTCCACCATATAATCCACGTCTGTATCACTCTCCACCATCTAATCCACGTCTCTCTCTCTCTCCACCATCTAAGCCACGTCTGTATCACTCTCTCCACCATCTAATCCATGTCTGTATCACTCTCTCCACCATCTAAGCCATGTCTGTATCACTCTCTCCACCATCTAATCCACGTCTGTATCACTCTCCACCATCTAATCCACGTCTGTACCACTCTCTCCACCATCTAAGCCACGTCTGTATCACTCTCTCCACCACCTAATCCACGTCTGTATCACTCTCTCCACCATCTAATCCACGTCTGTATCACTCTCTCCACCATCTAATCCACGTCTCTCTCCCTTTCCCGCAGGTCGGTGGTTCGCGGATGCTGCCTGTTCGTTGGATGGCCCTGGAGAGCATCAAGTACGGCAAGTTCACCCTGGAGAGCGATGTGTGGTCCTTCGGGGTGGTGCTCTGGGAGATATATTCCTTCGGGGCACAACCTTACTATGGCAACTCCAACGATAGCGTGAGTGTTAAGGATTTTTGGTTTTCTTTATTTTCTTTGTGTTTTAACCCCTTCTGTACCGGCGACGTCTTTCTGATTTCATTCTAGCTAAATTTAGACGATTTTCTGCAGTTTAAGAAGGATCTGTGGTAGTAAAACGGGTTAAGTAAGATAGTTCGAAGCCTGTTAATTGCTGGAGGCCCTTTAGAAACTGATAAAATCGTCTCAAAGTAGCCAGAATAAAGCTACAGAACGGCTGGCAGTGGTACTGAACGGGTTAAGGCGATTTTGTCTTCGTTGACGTATTCTAAATTAACATCCTCGTCGTCGTCTTCGTCAGCTTTGCCATCGTATCTTTCCTCGTCATCTCCCTTTCGTTCATCTCATTTACCTTCGCCCTATTTTTTGTGTCCTCTGTAATTTTAGTCATTTCCTCCACTTACTTCGTTAGAATGCCCCTAGGGAACATTAAGGGGAGGTTTTTAGTTTGTTCCCTAGACTTCCATCAAGCTTATAAGTACACCCCCTAGACCCCCTTTCAAGATAAATGTGTACATTTTTTGTAGAAAAATTTCCCGGCCGAAGGCCGGTTCCTCTTAAATTACAGGCTCGCTATCGTTCGCCAGGAAAATATAGACACCTAAATGGCTCGAAAGGTCTTAAAATTGACTGAAATGGGGCGAAAGTTCTTAAAATTGCCAAACTAATGGGTGGAATGTCTTAAAATCTCGAAACAAATGGGCTTAACATGAGGCAGAAGGAGGTCCAGGAAAAAAAATCCTTTTAAGTAAAAATGTGAGTGTTTTTGTTTTCTTTGTTTTTCCGTCATGTTTTAACCCTTTGAGTATCAGCGACGTGAGTTATACTTTATTCTAGCGATATTTAGACAATATTATGTAGCTTAGGAATGATCGGTGGTAGTTAAAAGGGTTGGTTGATATAGTTTGAAGCCTTATTATTGCTAGAGGGCCTTCCTAAGCTGAATAAAATCGTTCAAGCATTGTCAGAAGATAATCAAAAGGATGTCACCGGTACTGAACGGGTCAAGTAGTCTTCGTTGTCATCTTTATCTTTCTTTCCTAATTGATCTCCTTTCATTCTTTCATATCTGAAATTCCAGGCAGATTGTCCATATTGCACGGTATAATTTTCCATTGTTTCCAAGCCTGGGTAAGCTGGAGGGAGTGGTGGGTGGGGAGGAGCCTTCTGCTCTACTCTCCTTTTCTCTATCTAGTAGCTAGTAAGTTTAGCAGTGTAGATAAACCAAACTGCCCCGTATGGACCAATAGGTATGTTGCGGTTTTTAAGTCCTTTGTATTCATTGTCACCGTCTCCTTCGTCGTGTTCTCATTCGTCATCTTGTACTTTTTCGTTTTCCTTATCATCTACCTCGTTTCCTTCTTCTTCATCTATTTGTCTTTCATCTTCTTTTCCATCTGTTTGTCTTTCATCTTCTTCTTCATCTATTTGGCTTTCATCATCTTCTTCATCTTTCTCTTTCTTCTCCTTCCTCCTATTTCTTTTTATTATCTATTTTCATATTGTTCGTGCGCGTTGGCTGACCTCGGAAAGCGTGAACACATTGCTCTGGGCTGTACTTGACCATGGGAGTCTTAATTAAAGAAAATGAGGGTTTCACCGTAAGCTAGGACTATTATATAATTATATCTTGGTGTTGGTGTACTCCCTCTCACTCTCTCTTTCTTTCTTTCGTTCTCTCTTTATCTCTCTCTCTCTCTCTCCGTACATTCCCTCACTACTATGGCACCTCCAAATAAGAACCTAAGAACCTAAGAGAATGGGAGTCTGCAGAAAGCCGATTGGCCCACACAAGGCAGATCCCTCTCACACCCAACCCATCTCGTCTACCGAAGTGTAAGACTAAGGGTGTTTTCTATGGCTTGAACTAGGTCTATTTTTCATTCTCCATAATTTACATTATTTGTTTATGTTGTTATTGGGCATATTCTCTTCGTTTCTTTCTTCCACTCCCCTTCTTTATCGTTCTTATTAATTTTCTACATCTCTCTCTCTCTCTCTCTCCTCCTTCAACGTCGTCGTCTAACTTTCATCATCTCCTCTTCTCTCTCTCTCTCTCTCTCTCTCTCTCTCTCTCTCTCTCTCTCTCTCTCTCTCTCTCTCTCTCATGCTTGGATGGTTCCAGGCACACATACACCCTTATTATGGCAACTTCAAAGAGAGGGAGGTTGTTGAGCTAAGACCTTTTACTTTGCAGAGGTCATAAACAGGTTCTTTAATTATTAATATTAATATTGTTATTATTATTATTATTATTATTATTATTTGTATTATTATTGTTTTTACGCAGGTCTCCTCTTGTATTTATGTTGTTATTGTTTTTATTCTGATATCTTCTTTTGTTATTGTTCTCTCATTTCCTTTTCTTTATTATTCATCCCCTCCTGTTCTGTCATGTACGTTCTCTCTCTCTCTCTCTCTCCCTTCCACTTTAATGTCCTATTCTTCCACTATAAACTGTAACTGTCTAGTAGTATTAAGGCCGGACCGCCTAGTTGGGACCGCAAGGTCTGTGTGGTCTGAGTATCTGTGTAACTGAGTACTCTCTCTCTCTCTCTCTCTCTCTCTCTCTCTCTCTCTCTCTCTCTCTCTCTCTCTCTCTCTCTCTCTCTCTCTCTCTCTCTCTCTCTCTCTCTCTCTATCTCTCTCTCTCTCTCTCTCTCTCTCTCTCTCTCTCTATCTCTCTCTCTCTCTCTCTCTCTCTCTCTCTCTCTCTCTCTCTCTCTCTCTCTCTCTCTCTCTCTCTCTTATGTAACTATGTGTAACTCTAACTCCTTCAGCAACCTCTACTAGAACGTGATTGTTGAGCCTGGAAAGTTTGTGTCTGTTTAAGTTTTGTTTAACATTATAATACATAGGATACGGGTCGAAGTGACAGAATACATTATACAATACACCACTAGCTAAGGAACAGCTTATGCTTAGTTTTCATTAAATACAATCTAATCACAACCATTTACACATTTCGTATTAACCCCTTCTGTACCGGCGACATCTTATTCATTATATTCTGACTACTATTAGACCAGTTTATTCAGCTTAGATAGTACCTCTAGCTATCAAAAGGCTACAGACAATCTCACGCAATCCTTCTAGCTACCACACATTCTTCGTAAGCTGCATAAGATTGTTACAATATAGCTAGCATAAAATATAACGCACGTCGCTGGTACTCAAAGGGTTAATAGGAGTGCGTGAATTTGCGTTTTATATGTTTGTACTCCATGGCTAGGTTGGAAACTATTAACATTACAGCTAAATTAAGGGGATATGGGTCATTTTTCTGTTCCCCCTTCTTCCTCATGCTTAGCCCTAGTAGTTTTCAGATTATAAGACGTTCGGCCCCCCATTTAGTATGACGATTCTAACACCTTTCACCCCATTTCGTTGTCAATTTTAAGACCTTTCGTGCAATTTAGGTGTTGATTTTATCCTGGCTAGCGAAAGCGAACCTGTAATTTAAGAGGAACCACTACCGAAAAATGTACACATCTATCTTAAAGGGGGGTTTAGGGGGTGTTTATATTTAAGCTTGATGGAGGTCTAACGAAGAAACTAAAAAATATATAAATACATAAATTAATAGAAAACAAATATAGCCACTGTCCCCTTAAACTATGCTACATAATTATAAGAGTATTTCTATTTGGAAAACAGAAAAAGAAAAACGAGTTGGAAGTGGGTGGTGTGTGGTCAGGGTGCAATAATGGCTGCTTTCCTGGATGCTTGAGCTGCCCTAGTGTTGTAGACTGGCATAGCGGTGCCTTGTAGAGCACTGTCAAGCCTCCAATTGCAAATACCGTACTCTCAAATGAACGTGTAGAAGATATGCAAAATAACTTAAATATGTTGTTATATTGGGGTTAAATTAGGCAAATTAGTTTTAATGCGGATAAATGTAAAGTACTCCATATCGAACCCAAATGTAAAGTACTCCATATCGAACCCAAATGTAAAGTACTCCATATCGAACCCAAAATGTAAAGTACTCCATATCGAACCCAAATGTAAAGTACTCCATATCGAACCCAAATGTAAAGTACTCCATATCGAACCCAAATGTAAAGTACTCCATATCGAACCCAAAATGTAAAGTACTCCATATCGAACCCAAAATGTAAAGTACTCCATATCGAACCCAAAATGTAAAGTACTCCATATCGAACCCAAAATGTAAAGTACTCCATATCGAACCCAAAATGTAAAGTACTCCATATCGAACCCAAATGTAAAGTACTCCATATCGAACCCAAAATGTAAAGTACTCCATATCGAACCCAAAATGTAAAGTACTCCATATCGAACCCAAATGTAAAGTACTCCATATCGAACCCAAAATGTAAAGTACTCCATATCGAACCCAAAATGTAAAGTACTCCATATCGAACCCAAAATGTAAAGTACTCCATATCGAACCCAAAATGAGAAAGCAAACTATTCAATGAATGGCACTCCACTTCAGAGTGTATACAGAGAAACAGATTTTGGAGTAACAATATCGAGTAACCTAAAATTCAGTTAACAATATACATCAGTTGTGAAGAAGGCAAGCATAATAATTGGATTTATAGGCAGGTTATTAATACATTTAGCCGTCATAAAATAAATATGTTATCGTACACACTCATGTACAAACAAACACTATGACACATCCTCACATACACTAAAAGCAGATACAATATACACACTACAGTACACACACACACTATTATACTACAAAATACACACACACACACACCATACTATACTACAATGCACACATTCTCTATACGATCACACAAACACATACATAAATACACACACACTATACTATACCACAACACACACACACACACCTCTTCATCACCATAACCCAAGGGAATTCTGGGGTGTCTATGTTAACGAGAGAGAGAGAGAGAGAGAGAGAGAGAGAGAGAGAGAGAGAGAGAGAGAGAGAGAGAGAGGAGAGAGAGAGAGAGGAGAGAGAGAGAGAGAGAGAGAGAGAGAGAGAGAGAGAGAGAGAGAGAGAGAGAGAGAGAGACAGAGAGAGAGAGAGAGAGAGATAAATAAAGACCAAGATGATAAAAAGAGAACGAAGTAAATCAAGAGCATAAATACAAAAGGAAAATTGGTAAATAAACAGAGGAATGAAGAAAGGAAAATACCAAAAAAGGAAAATACCAAAAAAATACCAGAAAACCTACTATTATTAGACGATTGTCTTCAGATTAGGAAGGGTATATAGAAGTCAGAGGGTTAAGGGGAGATTTCCACTTGAGCGATTTTTTTCTGGACCCCTTTCTCCCTCATGTTTAGCCCATTGCTTTTTTAGTTTTTTAGACGTTCACCCCATTTGTTTGGTGATCTAGAGAACTTTTGTCCCATTTCTGTCAATTTTAAGACATTTCGTGCCATTTAGCTGTCGATTTTTCCTGGCGAGCGATAGCGAGCCTGTAATTTAAGAGGAATCAGCCTTCGGCTGGGACATTTTTCTATCGAAAAATGTACAAATTTATCTTGAAAGGGGTTCTAGGGGGTGTAATTTTAAGCAGGCTGAGAAATTAGTGTTGAGGATCTACTTGCCCCGGGCTAGTGACTTCTGAAACTTAGTTGCCCTGACAGTTTTTGACTTGCCCTGATATATTTTAAAGAATTTCACTCGTTAAGTACCACATACTGTACATTCACAAACATGCCACCAGCTTCTATACATTGCCTATTTTATCTCCACAGTACTTATTAAGTTTTGCATCACTATTGTTATGGAAATAACACTCTAGTATTTTCTATGGCACGTTGATGGTAAAAACATTGAATATAAGAGGAGGACAATAAAGGTTTCCATTTAATAACCTAATTAAACCTCTCCCATTCCGGGATGCGCAGGTCTTTTCAATTTAAACGGTTGTTCTCCACTCTCCCTCCTCTTCACTTCCTTGGAATACGGCAATACCAATTTATCCCCTCACTCCAATATAAAGTAGGTTATATTTAATTTAAATTATCTTATGAATAATCCTTTTACAGTTCCTTTGGTATGGCTTTGTTTTGTCACCACGTTCCAGTAACTCATTATCATATGGCTATGTGGCCTCCTCTGGGTACTGCCCTGCTCGACAGCTGGTGCCTACACTCTCTCCAATGACAGACTTCACGTCTATAACCGTATTTAAATATATAAATTGGATAAAGCGAAAAACATTTCTAGTAACAGGCAGCCTTAATCTGTCCCATATTTGTATTGAATCACATTACAAATTCATAGTTCATTATTGATGTATATTGGATAAGTCGAAAAACATTTCTAGGAACAGGTAGCCTTAGTCTATGTCATATTTTAATTGAATCACATTACAAATTCATACTTCATCATTGATGTATTACGGTTTACGGCTATACTGAATATGAAACCACACCACTGACTTAAGGAAGATTTGTTTGTCTTTTACAAAAATCTGATGATTCGAACACGGATAATCCAAAAATCCCCATAGCCCGATTTTTTGAAGATAATAATTAATTACAATAAACTTGGGAAAAATAGAAAAAATAATCAAAATGCACTCCAATATCGACGAAGTGGAGACATTGCTTAGGTGCAGACGATGCCAATATGCTACCCCCAACCAGCATCTATCGATTTACATTAATTATCGTATAACACATTGACCACAGACCAACAACTATGCCACCAACACCATCTACAAGCTTAACAAGTATCTCCAATTCAATTCAAGTTAGTAACATTACGAAATTCACGGCAAAGCAATAACAACACATCTTAGGCCATGTAATCATAGGATTTACACGGCAAAAATTTAGCCTAACTTGTTTCAATTTTCCTGTTTTTGTTATAATTATCTGTTTATTGAACTTGTTTATGTTATTGTATCCGATGGTAATCCATATTGACAGTATAGTATTCGACAACCAATCAGCTGTTTACTGTTTACTTAAGGGTCACCGCACACCGAGTAACGTTGGTTGGTTGGTTGGTTGGTTGGTTGGTTGCCGCAGCAATTATTTCGTACATACATTATATACCGGTAGTTGAATAATTGTATATTATATGTTTACTATTATTTATTTTATTGAAGCGTTATGTAAGGAAGTATTACAAACAATTCACTTGTCTCCCGGGCAATTGCCGGGCAGACTTACGTTGAAAATCACTAGCCCGGCTACGTGTCCAGGCCAGTCCGGGCTGCTGGGCTATACCTAATTTCCCAGCCTGATTTTAAGCTTGATGAAAACATATGGAACAAACTAAATACCTCCCATTAACGGAGAGTCCTTACCCTTTCTAATTCCCACAGATCCTTCCCCAAACTGTACATCGTCTAATAACACCCAGAATAAACTGTCAAAATGCGTCACAGTCTTCAAAGGGCTAAGATAGAGAGGCAATTTTTTCCCCTTGGAGGCCATTTTGTTGCCTCAATAATCAAACCACGAGTTTTTTTAAATATATTTTTTATCATGTTGAATGTATACCCTAAGCCAAAACTATGTATCCTGTACAGTATTGCCGTATGTTTATTATAGGCATGAACAAGATTTTGTTTTATTGTCCCAACTCGACAAGATAAGGTCTTCTTAAGGGGAGGTATTTAGTTTGTTCCCTAGACCTCCATCAAGCTTAAAATTACACCCCCTTGAGTCCCTTTCAAGATAAATTTGTACATTTTTCGGTAGAAAAATGTCCCGACCGAAGGCCGATTCCTCTTAAATTACAGGCTCGCTATCGCTCGCCAGGATAAAATCGACACCTGAATTGCACGAAAGGTCTTAATATGGGGTGAAAGTTCTTAAAATCGCTAAACTAATGGGGCAAACGTTTTATAATATCAAAAGCAATGGGGCTAAACATGAGGGAGAAAGGGGTCAAGAAAAAAATCCCTCAAGTGGAGATCTCCCCTTAAAGGAAAACAAATTAAGAATATAAATCAACAATTAAATACACATGTAAATAGCTAAATAAATAAACAAATAAATAGATCAATACAAATATATATAAATGAATAAATACAATAAATATATGAATAAATACGATACACAAATAAACAGCTAATAGGGGAAAAAGAGGACACGAGACGAAATCCCCTGAAAAAGCCAATTGATACAGTCGTGGCGATGGTGGAACAATAAGTAAAGCCGGTAATCACACGAAAGCTTTTATAGTCAACATTCGATGATCAACATTTTTCTAGCAACATTTCTGGAATATTCTGCACTGGTATCGGAAACTAGACTGATGATTGATGAATTTAGGGCATCGAAATATTGTACATGTTGACCTCATAAGCTGCCAGACCAGTGTTGAGGATAAATGTTGAGGGAAAAAGCGCTCGTGTGATACCTGCTTAAGGGGGGTGACCTGTATTTGTTTTGTCCTTTTCTATCTTTCTCTGGCTTGTATCCATTTGGCCCCATTCAGCCTACTGTTTTAAGACGTTTATCCCCATCCAGGTGTCAATTTTTTACTTGTGAGCGGTAGCAAGCCTGCATAATTTTTATTTTTGTTTGACAGCAGGCTAAATGTGTACATTTTTCGATAGAAAAATGTCTCCGGCGAAGCCGGATTTCTTCATATAATGCTGGCTCGCTATCGCTCGCCAGGAAGAAATAGACACCTAGAGGGGGATAAACGTCTTAAAATAGTTGGCTGAATGGGGCCGAATGGATACAAGCCGCCAGAGAAAGAGAGAAAAGGACAGAAATAACAAAAAGCAGGTCACCCCCCTTAAGTCAAATCATAAGGATGAGGCATTGACAACAGAGGAATGGAATGGACAAATAGCGAAAGTAAACAATAGAAAAGAAGAAAAATACACAATACTAAAGTGAATGGTCAAAAAGAGAAAAACAGTAGTGCATCAATAAAATGAAAAAAAATAAAAATAAAATGGAAGAAAGATGAAAGCAAAGTGAAAAAATAAATAAAATGGAGCATAAATAAAGAAAATGAAAATGGAAGAAAGATGAAAGCAAAGTGAACAAAATGAAAGAAAAACAAAACGGAAGCCAACAAGAACATAGAGGAGAGAGAGAGGGATAAGTGGAGAAGAGGAAGAAGGAAGGAAAAGAGAAGTAGTGGAGAGAAGGAAGAAGTGGAAGAAGGAGGAAAGAGAAGTGGAGAGGAAGAAAAAGGAGGAAGGAGAAGTGGAGGAAGGAGAAGTGGAGAAAAGGAAGGAGGAAGGAGAAGTGCAGAAGAAGAAGTGAAGAGAAGGAGAAAGGAGGAGAGGAAGAAGGAGAAGGGAAGAAGAGGAAGAAGGAAGGGAGAGAGAAGTAGTGGAGAGAGAAGAAGGAGAAGAGGAAGGAGGAAGAGAACACGACACGAGGTCCTCTGAAGTAGCCTTTGATACAAGTCGTGAGGATGGTTGGTTGGTTGGTTGGCTGAAGAGGGGGTTATAAAAAAGAAGGAACTCTCTGTCCTGGTACCTCTAAGTGCTCTTCAATTTATACCTCCTTCCCCTACCTCATTAGCTTCTTTACCTCTTTGCCTCTTCAATTCATTAACTTTACCTTCTTACCTCTTTTATTCATTAGGTTCTTACCTCATTACCTCTTCTATCCATTAACTTTACCTTCTTACTCATATTCATCAACTTTAACTCCTTACCTCTTCTATTCATTAGCTTTACCTCCTTACCTCTTCAATTCATTAGGTTTACTTTCTTACCTCTTCTACCTCATTAGCTTTAACCTCACCTCTTCTATTAGTTAGCTTTACGTCTCTACCTCTTCTATTCATTAGCTTTACCTCCTTACCTCTTCTATTCATTAGCTTTAACCTCCTCACCTCTTCTATTAGTTAGCTTTACGTCTCTACCTCTTCTATTCATTAGCTTTACCTCCCTACCTCTTCTAGTCATTAGCTTTACTTTCTTAACTCTTCTATTCATTAGCTTTACTTTCTTAACTCCTTTATTCATTAGCTTTACCGCCTTACCTCTTCTATTTATAAGCTTTACCTCTTTACCTCTTATATGCCTTAGCTTTACTTGCCTACCTCGTATATTTGTTTGGGTAGATTGTAGGCACCAATCGAGCAGGGCAGTATCCATGCGGGAGGCCACATAGGTATATGATAAGGAGTTACTGGAACTCCCGTTTCATTTGCCTGGCTTCCCCCACTGTTTCTATGTATGCCTCACATACACAGAGAGTAATCCAGCTAACTCTCACAAACATCTCCTCCTCCTATTCATTTCAGTACACTTAAGGGGAGATTTCCACTTGAGGGATTTTTTTCTGAACCCCTTTCTCCCTCATGTTTAGCCCCATTGCTTTTGAGATTTTAAGACGTTCGCCACATTAGTTTGGCGATTTTAAGAACTTTCACCCTATTTATGTCACTTTTAAGACCTTTCGTCCCATTTAGGTGTCGATTTTTTCCTGGCGAGCGATAGCGAGCCCGTAATTTAAGAGGAGCCGACCTTCGGCCGGGACATTTTTCTACCGAAAAATGTACAAATTTATCTTGAAAGGGGGTTTAGGGGGTGTAATTTTAAGTTTGATGGAGGTCTAGAGAACATACTAAAAACCTTCCCTTAACTAGTACACCAGCCATCTTTCACAAACATCCAAATGACCTATAAGGTACCACGATGTTGGCTCTGTCACTCTTTGAACCTTTGGGGGGGGGGGGGGGCACTTGTTACAGGCAGCTTTGCCTTTTGTCTCCTTCATACACATAGAAACAAACAAGAACACCTGGTTTTGTTTGCATGTTTTACTTTTTTCTTTGCTGCATACCTCATTAAGGAGAGATATCCACTTGAGGATTTTTTTTCTTTACCCCTTTCTCCCTCATGTTTAGCCCCATTGCTTGTGAGATTTAAAGACGCTTGCCCCACTAGTTTGGCGATTGTAAGAACCCTCGCCCCATTTCTGTCAATTTTAAGACCATTCGTGCCATTTAGGTGTCGATTTTTTCCTGGCGAGCGAAAGCGAGCCTGTAATTTAAGGGGAACCGGCCTTCGGCCGGAAAATTTGTCTACCGAAAAATGTACAAATTTATCTTGAAAGGGGGTCAAGGGGGAGTAATTTTAAGCTTGATGGAGTTCTAGGGAATCAACTAAAAACCTCCCCTTAACCTCCTTCTGTACCGGTGACGTCATTTTAATTTCATTGTAGCTACTATTGGACGATTTTGTGTAGCTTAAAAAGGGCCTCAAACAATTAACAGGCTTGGAACAATCACATTTAACCCTATTGACTACCATATATCCTGCTAAAACTGCACACAATCGTCTAAATATAGCTAGAAGGAAATTACAAAGACGTCGCCGATACAGAAGGGGTTAGTTGTCTGTCAACCTACTTACGGTAAATATTATTACACTGTACAATCGGGTGTATTAATTGTTGGCATAGATTCCAGTGGTTTTCGCTCAAGAAGTGTTATTGGGGTCTTTATAGTTACTGGGAAAAGCGCTTATCCCTCAGAGTATTAGTCAGCGTCCGAAACTTTGTGAAATATCTGACAACACTTATTAACCTCGACCGTACCTGTAGTTCCATGCCTCGATAACTCATTACTCGTTTCACCCCTTTAGTTTGGCAATAATAAGTTGATTCACCCCATTCAAGTGTCGATTTTCTCTGGGCGATCGACAGCGAGTAGGTAACTTAGAAGAAATTGGCCTTCAACCGGGAAAGTTTTCTATCGAACAATGTACAAATTTAGCTTGAAAGGGGGTCTGAGTGGGCATTTTTTGTGTTTAATAAGTTTGAAGGAAGTCTAAGAAGCGAGAAAATTCCTCAATACCAATTAAACAAAATATCAAAACAACCCACAACCACGTCGGACCAGATAGTGTTAAGGGGAGACTGGCCGTTTGTTTGGTCTATTAATTAATTTATTCATATATTTGTTTAGTTTCCTCCCTAGACCTCCATCAAGCTTAAAAAAACACCCCCTAGACCCCCCTTCAAGATAAATTTGTAAATTTTTCGGTAGAAAAATTTCACGGCCGAAGGCCGGTTCCTTTTAAAATTGCAGGCTCGCTATCGCTCGCCAAAAAAAAATCGACACCTAAATGGCACGAAAGGTCTTAAAATTGACAACGAAATGGGGCGAAAGGTGTTAAAATCGCCAAACTAATGTGCCGAACGTCGTATAATATCAAAACTAGTGGGGCTAAACATTAGGGAGAAGGGTGTCCAGAAAAACTGTCTGCCTCCCCTTAAGTGTTGGTGTGGCTGTTGTTGTTGTTGTTGTTGTTGTTGCTCTTCCTACTTCCTTCCTTAAGGGGGTAGTACTCGCTTTTTATGGACCCCCTTCTCCCTCATGTTTAGCCTATTAGTTTTGAGGTTTTAAGACGCTCGCTCCGTTAGTTTGGCGATTTTGAGACATTTCGCCTCATTTTTTATTCAATATTGAGACCTTTCGTGCCCTTTAGGTGTCGATTTTTTCCTGGTGAACGATAGGAAGTTGGAGCCGTGAACATCGATATTAAGAATAATGTAGGTTTCTGTTGGATTGAAAGTATGTTGGATTGGGTTGTATGTATTTATAAATAAACAACAACTATATTTTAGCTGGTAAATCTGTTAAATACTGTATTGATGTCTACAGCTCCAACTTCCTTTTAGACCGAAAATCGCAAGTGGTCAATTGCCCGTAAAAATTGAAGGAAAAAGACCTCGTGTGACAACGGCTTTACCTCAGTACTACTTCCACACCTTCAGAGGATTATTTGGTTTGGGGTGTGTGAAGCCTCTTGTGTTTCCCCTCAGACTAAACTCCCCGTTATAGTTTATTCGCTGTTAGTAGGCGATAAATCATGAGCTCTAACCTCTATAACTCACAAAAGACTAGAGTAATCCAGCTAACATGTCTACCAGTTGGGAAGGGTCAGCCAGGGCATAGGTGTGGGAATTTAAAGCCCATTTGCTCTATCCCTTTTTGAGTTACAGAGGATAGAAGTCATGATTTTTCGCCTACTTACAGCGAATATACTATAGTCTACCTCACACTTGACTGGTGTTGCCAATTTAGCTACTTTCCCACTAAATCTAGAGGCAAAAAATGTACATCTAGCGATATGAAACCTAGCCATATTCTGTCGATTTGAGCCATTTTAGAGAGATGTAGTAGATATTGTGTCGTCATTCTAGCTATATTCTGTAGATTTGAGTCATTTTAGAGAGATATAGTAGAGATTGTGCCTTTATTCTAGCTACTTTCGGCATTTATTAACTATCTAGCGTACTTGATTTGGTAACCCTGCGTGACTCGACCCCTTCCCAGTAGCACCTCTCGCAAGTGTAAACATATGAGTAAAGCGAACAGGAACAGAAGGCACCTCATCCAGAACAGAGAACACCTGTGAGTAATACAGGGGAAACAAAGGACCGCCTGCGAAGAACGAGGAGCGCACCTGAACACGTATCTATAATGGTGCCACAACGTTACGAGCAAACCCCCCAGCGAGCCAAAACAACGGTAATAAATGAATGCACACGTGCGCCTTTTCCGACGATTTTCGATCGACGGCTGTATTATATTGGCAATATTTTTAATCTCCTTTGCATTTTGATCGACACATAGCCTAGTTTTAATCATAGTGTCATAGTTGGATGAAATAACTACTTTAATTCAGAAGCGCCAGACCAAAAATGCTGAGAAAATATGCCGAAAAGAGTTCATGTGAATCCGCCTTTATAGTATACGTAATCCGGATTGAGGCCAAGGAAGACCCAGCACGCGTCTCAGGGTCTCCACAGAAAACGGGATCTTTTGTTTACCAAGAGGGCCTCCCTTGTTTCGCCTGACGTCACAACCACAGCGGCCCTCTGTGTAAGCGGGGGAGGGGGGGGGGGGGGGCTGAGTGGTGGAGGAGAGATGAGTGGAGTGGTAGTGGGAAAAATGATGTGTAATGATAGTATACACTCGTGAGAAGATACTGTTCAGTGGTAATAATACTAGAAGCTAGCTACTTGACTTACTCTATAATTATAAGAGAAAAGTGGAAAGTGTAAACATTAATTGAATGGGGCTTAGTGGTAGAAGAGAGACAAGTGGAGTGGTAGTGAGAGGATGATGCTTGTAATGATTGCATAAACTCGTGATACAATACTCCTTAACCCTTTTCCTGCGGGAGACGGCTATGGCAATTTACAGCAATTTACAGGATTGTCAAGCCTCTTAAAGCCTAAAAAACCGAGTGTGAGGGAGCAGGAGCACGGCAGGCCACACGTCCTTCTCCCAGCCAGGCTGCCGTGGCACTGAGGGCTCTGAGTCAGAGTCTCGGGAGATATACAGTGCTGCCAAAGGCAAATGTAACGAGACATTAGCTAGAATTGCTCATTTTAGCGAATGTCTATGGTAGCACTGCGGGTGAACCCCGCGAGCAACGAAGCTCGTTTTGGTGTCCTATTGAAGCTATATTCTTCTAGTTTTTGGCTGAATACATTTAATTTCATTCAGACACTTGCCTAATCATTCAGGAGTGCCTGAATGAGCCCTAATATGGCAGAAATAGGCAGAAATATGCCCGCAGAGAAAGGGTTAATGATGAAATAAGCCAGATAGATAGAGAAGAGGGGAAAGTGTACAAATAATGTGAAATACGGCTCAATGAAGGAAGAAATATGAGTTGAGTGTTAGAGGAAGATGGTGTAATGATAGTTATAAGTTAGGTAATTGGCTGTTGCAAAGTAGGAAAGTGAGTAAATGCTATTGAATGATAATATAAGTAAGATCTTAACCCGTTCAGTACCAATGACATCCTTTTCATTATACCCTGTCATCTATTACAGTAATTAGACGCTTTAATTCAGTTTAGGAAGGACGTCTACTAATTAAATACCTGTACACTATCTCAATTAATCCATGTGTCCTTCTTAAGCTGCATAACATCGTCTAAATGCAGCTGAAATATAAACAAAAACACATCGCCGGTACAGCAAGGGTTACGAAAAGAGGGAGAAGTGTAAGAATATCAATAAAGCAAACTAAGTGATAGAGGAGAAATAAGGGGAAGGCCAGTGGATAAATAATGTAATAAGACGTTCGGTACATTATTTTGGCGATTTTAAAACCTGTCGTCCCATTTCTATATCAATATCAAGACCTTTCGTGCTATTTAGGTGTCGATTTTTTACTGGCGAGCGATAGCGAGCCTGTAATTTTAAGAAAAATCGGCATTCGACCGGGACATTTTTCTATCGAAAAATTTATAAATTTATCTTGGAGGGGGTCTAGGGGGTGTTTTTTTAAGCTTGATGAAGGTCTAACGAGGGAACTGAAAAATACATTAATATATAAATAAATAGACCCCCCAAAATAACCACTGTCCCCTTAAGAGAAGAGGAAGAAGTGTAAGAATATCAATAAAGCAGGTTAAGTGATAGAGGAGAAATAAGGGGAAGGGCAGTGGGTAAATAAGGGGAAGGGCAGTGGGTAAATAAGGGGAAGGGCAGTGGGTAAATAAGGGGAAGGGCAGTGGGTAAATAAGGGGAAGGGCAGGGGGTAAATAAGGGGAAGGGCAGTGGGTAAATAAGGGGAAGGGCAGTGGGTAAATAATGGGAAGGGCAGTGGGTAAATAATGTGGAATGATCATATGAGTTAAGGGGAGGCAGACCGTTTTTCTGGACCCCCTTCGCCCTAATGTATAGCCCAACTAGTTTTGAAATTATAAGACGTTCGGTCCGTTAGTTTGGCGATTTTAACACCATTCACCCCATTTCGTTGTCAATTTTAAGACCTTTCGTGCCATTTAGGTGTCAATTTTTTCCTGGCGAGCGATATCCAGCCTGCAATTTTAGGAGGAACCGGCCTTCGGCCGGGAAATTTTTCTACCGAAAAATGTACACATTTATCCTGAAAGGGGGGGGGGGGGGTATAGGGAGTGTTTTTCTAAGCTTGATGGAGGTCTAGGAGGAAATTAAACAAAAATATATATGAATAAATGAATTAATAGACCAAACAAACAGCCAGTCTCCCCTAAAGTCGGCATCACACTAGCACTTTTTCACTTAACATTTATCCTCAACACTGGTCTGGCAGCTTAGGAGGTTAACATATATAGTATTCCTGTCACCTAAATTCATCTATCGTCAGTCTAGTTTCCGGTACCAGTGCAAAATATTCCAAAAATGTTGTCAGCAAAATGTTGATCATCGAATGTTGACTATAAAAGCTCTCGTGTGACACCGGCTTTAGATACATGTCATAAAAGAAAGGGGTGACTGAAATATAACGTGTAACGTGTAAGGAACGGACATAAAACTTGCAATGAGACGAGATTAAGTCGGGGATGTTGGAAGGCAACATTTAACCCCTTCTGTACCGGCGACTTCCTTTCAACTTTATTCTGGCTACTATCAGACGATTTTATTCCGTTTACAAAGGGCCTCCAGCAAGTAGCAGGCATCGAACTATCACACTTAATCCATTTTACGACCACAGATCCTTCTTAAGCAGCACAACATCGTATAGTTATAACTGGAATAAAATAACAAAGACGTCGTCGGTACAGAAGGGGTTAAGTAGCGGGAGGTGGAAAACTATATGTAATGAAAATAAAGAGACGTCAAATCAGTTGGGGAATTTGGAAGGCAATATGTAATGATAATAATAAATTATGATATTATTATAATATTAATTGAGTTAAGGGGAGATGGGCCGTTTTGGGGGTCTATTAATTCGCGTATTCCATTATTTCTTAGTTTCCTTGCTAGACCTCCTTCAAGCTTAGAAAAACACCCCCTAGAACCCCAATCAAGATAAATTTGTACTTTTTTCGGTAGAAGAATGATCCAGCCGAAGGCAGGTTCCTCTTAAAATTTCAGGCTCGCTATCGCTTGCCAGCAAAATATCGACACCTAAATGGCACGAAAGGTCTTAAAATTAACAACGAAATGGAGCTCAAGGTGGTAAAATCGCCAAACTAATGGACTGAACGTCTTATAATCTCAAAACAAATTAGGCTTAACACGAGGGAGAAAGGGGACCGGAAAAATTACCCATCTACCCTTAATTAAGGGAAGTTGGAAAACCATATGTAATTCATGTAAGGAAAGGAGACGCAGACACAAAGGAGAAAGATGAGGTAGAGGTAAAATAGAAGGAAGGATGAGGAGAGAGGTGAAATGGCAGGAAGGAGGAGGAGGAGGAAGAAAAGGAGGTGGTGGAGGTGAATTAGAAGGAATGAAGACAAAATAAACAAGGACAAAGAGGAGATAGAGGTGAAATAGAAGGAAGGAAGATGTTAAATAGGAGGAAGACAAGGAGGAGAAAGAGGTGAAATAGAAGGAAGGAAGAGGTTAAATAGGAGGAAGACAAGGAGGAGAAAGAGGTGAAATAGAGGGAAGGAAGATGTTAAATAGGAGGAACACAAGGAGGAGAAAGAGGTGAAATAGAGGGAAGGAAGAGGTTAAATAGAAGGAAGAAGAGGAGGTAAAGGTGAATTACAAGGAAGGAGGACGAAGTAAAAAAACAAGGACAAGGAGGTGGTGGATGTGAATTAGAAGGAAGGAAGAGGTGAAATAGGAGGAAGAAAAGGAGGAAGTGGATGTGAATTAGAAGGAAGGAAGAGGTGAAATAGGAGGAAGTGGAGGTGAATTAGAAGGAAGGAAGAGGTGAAATAGGAGGAAGTGGAGGTGAATTAGAAGGAAGGAAGAGGTGAAATAGGAGGAAGTGGAGGTGAATTAGAAGGAAGGAAGAGGTGAAATAGGAGGAAGTGGAGGTGAATTAGAAGGAAGGAAGAGGTGAAATAGGAGGAAGTGGAGGTGAATTAGAAGGAAGGAAGGGTGAAATAGGAGGAAGTGGAGGTGAATTAGAAGGAAGGAAGAGGTGAAATAGGAGGAAGTGGAGGTGAATTAGAAGGAAGGAAGAGGTGAAATAGGAGGAAGTGGAGGTGAATTAGAAGGAAGGAAGAGGTGAAATAGGAGGAAGTGGAGGTGAATTAGAAGGGACGAAGAAAAATGAGAAAGAGGAGGTGGAACTGAAATAGAAGGAAGGAAGGAAGGACGGAGAAGGTGGAGGTGAATTAGAAGGAAGGAAGACAACAAAACAAGGAGAAAGAGGAGATAGAGGTGAAATAGAAGGAAGGAAGGAAGGTGAACATATAGGAAGTGGAGGTGAAATAGAAGGAAGGACGAAGTAAAAAAACAAGGAGGAAGAGGAGATAGAGGTGAAATAGAAAGGAGGAGGAGGAGGAGGAGGAGGAGGAGGAGGAGGAGGAGGAGGAGGAGGAGGAGTAGGAGGAGGAGGAGCCTGGAGAGACCCTACGTATGAATGAAGCCTTTCACCATAGGCCTAAGCTACGAAATTCAGTCCAATTTAGTCTGGCAAAACCTTAAGGGGAGAGGGGTCGTTTATCTGGCCCCCTTTCTTTCTCATGCGTATAGCCCCATTAGTTTTCATTTTTTAAGACGTTCGACCCATTAGTTTGGCGATTTTAAGACCTTTCGCACCATTTATCGGGTTAATAATATAGAGTAAAACACAATTTCAAAGATGAGGTGCTAAGATAAGACATTGAAGGCGATATAAAACCAAACAGAGTGGAAAGCCTGGTATTAAGGGAGCCCACCTCGCTTTTTTTACCTTTATCTCCCTCTCTCTTTGGCTTGTATCCATTCGGCCCCATTCACCCTACTGTTTTAAGACGTTTACCCCCATCCAGGTGTAATTTTTTTCCTGGCGAGTGGTAGCGAGCCAGCATATATATATTTTTTTGTTTTGACAGCAAGCTAAATTTGTCCATTTTTCGATAGGAAAATGTCTCCGGCGAAGCCGGATTTCTCTATACAATGCTGGCTCGCTATCGCTCGCCAGGAAGAAATCTACACCTGGATGGGGATAAACGTCTTAAAACAGTTGGCTAAATGGAGCCGAATGGATACAAGCCAGAGAAAAGGAGAAAAATATAAAAAAACACGGTGAGCCCCCTTAAGTAAATGGAATGTTAATACGGGTGGTGGAAAATGGGGTCAGGACTAAGAGGCTAAAAAGACGGTCGACTGTTCTTCACCTCATTTTGTAACCAACTCTCACTCACTCTCTCTCTCTCTCATTATCTCTCTTTCTCACTCTCGTTCGCTGTCTCTCTTTCTGTCGTTCTCCCTCACACTCTCTCTCTCTCTCAGTATTTATAAATTTCTCTCTCTCTCTCTCTCGCTCTCTCTCTCTCTCTCTCTCTCTCTCTCTCTTGAGGACGAAATAGCCACCATGAGATGTCCCCGAGTGGTATATAAGTAGTAGCTACCTCTGTAGTGCAAGTAATATGGCACTGGTGATGATGTTGCTATAGTGATGGGGTGTGGCACTGGTAATTATGTGTTGATGATGAAGTGAGCCAACTTGAGTATATATATATATAGTTTATATCAAGTATATCTCACAAATACACATGAGCTACTAAATGTTTTATACTCCCAGCCGGACTCAAACCACTAACAGTCTGGACGAGTGTCCTTGCTAAAATCCACTACACCATGGCGTTATAAAGGATACTTAACCTTTTCCTATTTGTATTAAGGAGAAGGGAAATGCTGCGTTTGAGAATGTATTTCAATTCAACACGAGTCGTAGGATCCATATTCCAGGATACCATAAAGTGATTGTTTATAAGTACTCGGGTGCCATAGTCCCTAGCCCACTCATAAAAATCTATCGAAAATTTTACAAATTTATCTTGAAGGGGGGGGGGGGGGGGGGATCTATCGAGTGTTTTTTCTTAAGCTTGATGAAGGTCTAGCGAGGAAAATAAAAACTAAATTAATAAATAAATACATCGAGGAAAATTAAAATTCTATGAATATATAAATAAATAGACCCCCCAAAAATACCCACTGTCCCCTTAAACCATGGGTGTGCTGTGCTATAGTAATGATCTTTGTCCATTTATTAGTATAATAATTAACCCTATCTAAGCCGTAGGGGGCCTTTTTAGACCACCCCTGATTTGCTTCATTATTGTATCAGTATTAAGGGGACACTGACTGTATTTTTGGCCTATAAATCCATTCATTCATATATTCTTAATTTCCTCGCTAGACATCCCTCAAACTTAGAAAAACATCCCCTAGACCCCCCTCAAGATAAATATGTACATATTTTACAATTACAGGCTTGCTATCGCTCGCCAGGAAAAAATCGACACCTAAATGGCACGATAGGTCTTAAAATTGATAACGAAATGGGACGAAAGGTCTTAAAATCGCCAACAAATGGGCCGTACGTCTAAAAATCTAAAACATAATGGGACTAAACACGAGGGAGAAAGAGGACCCGAAAAACGACCGTCTCCCCTTAACCCCCTTCATTACCGGTGACGTCTTATGATTTTAGCTGTTTTAAGACGATATTATTGGGCATAGGATGGTAGTTTGACAATGATTAGGCTACAGACAATCGAAATAAAACCCTTTTACTACCGCAGGTCCTTCCTAATCTGCCTAAAATTGTCTAAATATAGTTGGTAAAGAACAGCATACATCCCCGGTAGTGAAAGGGTTAACCCCCTTTTATTGAGTTTAAAAAGGGCCTCCAGCAACTAAGAGGCATCGAACTACATCACTTAACCCTTTTACTACCACAGATCCTTCTTAAATTGCACAACATGGTCTAAATACAGCTAGAATATAATATTTAATACGTCGGCGGTACAGAAGGGGTTAAGGGGAATTTCACTCCATTAGTTTGGCGATTACAAAACGTTTCACTCCATTCAAGTGTTGTGTATGTTTTGGATATTTATTTTTTTTTCTACCGAAGGCCGTTTTCTTATAAGTTACAGGCTCACTATCGGTCGCCCAGAAAAAAAGCGACACCTGAAGAGGGTGAAGCATTATTATCATCACCAAGCTAATGGGGTGAAACGTCTTAAAATCGCCAAACTTATGAATCGAAGCAGGGGAGATCCCAAATACCCCCCTTAGACCATATAAAGTAGGGTTAATGGGCTAGTGCTTGGTTTTTGGTCCATATATATATATATCTATTAATTTATTTTTTGAGTTTCCTCGCTAGACCTCCATCAAGCTTAGAAAAACACCCCCTAGATCCTCTTTCAAGATAAATGAGTAAATATTTCGGTAGAAAAATGTCACGGCCTAAGGCCGGATTCCTTATAAAATTAGAGGCTCGCTATCGCTCGCCAGGAAAAAATCGACACCTAAAGGGCACGAAAGGTCTTAATATTGACAAAAAAATAAGGCGAAATGTCTCAAAATCGTCAAACTAACGGAACGAACGTCTTAAAACCTCAACACTAATATACTAAGCATGAGGGAGAAGGGGGTCCAGAAAAAGCGAGTAAGCACGCGCGAGCCCTAATCCTATGAAAAACTAACGGTAACATTCTTGTGGCACGTTATACTGTAGGCCTACCATCCTTCCGTAACACACACACCCGGTAGCGTAAGTGGTAGCGCGCTCGACTCACAAACGAGAGGTCTGGGGTTCGAATCCTTGGCCGGGTGGGGACAATTTGGGCTTGTCTCCTTTCACGTGGTTGCCTAAGTTCACCTAGCTGTAAATATGTACCGGACGTAATTCGAGGAGTTGTGACCTCGTTGCCCGGGTGTGTGGTGTGTAAAAAAGGTATCAGCCTTACCCAATGATCGGATAATACAAGCTCTAAGCTCTCTTCCGGGAGGGACGTAGGGCTGGCGAGAGATCCCCATGGATCCTCAAGATCGTAAGTGAATTACACACACACACACATACACACACCCATACTAGCTCACTCACTACACACACACATGCTCGCTCACTCACTACACAAACACACACACCCTCCCACTCACTACACAAACACAAACACACACACACCCTCCCTCCCTCCCTCCCTCCCACCCACACACACACACACACACACACACACACACACACACACACACACACACATAATAATAAGCCCATTCACCACCCAACGATATTGTGCCTTAGTCGTGTCTGCAGCACTTCCTTATAGCTTATACTAATAGGCCTCTCTCACACACACACAGACACAGTCTAAGGTTTAAGGTTTACACACACATTATCTCCCCCTCCCTCTCTCTCTCTCTCTGCCACGCAAACACTCACACAGACACTCACACACACATTCTCTCTCTCTCTCACACACACACACACACATACACTCACATACACATACATTATCTCGCTCTCACTCTCTCTCTCACGCAAACACTCAGACACAAACACTCACACACACATTCATTTTCTCTCTCTCTCTCTCTCTCTCTCTCTCTCTCGCAAACACACACACACACACACATTCTCTCTCTCTCTCTCTCTCTCTCTCTCTCTCTCAGCAATCCGGGTCCTGTATTGACTGCTAATACCCGGCTTAACCCTATTAATAATCTGCTATGCCCCCGGGGTGGTGTTGTGCGGGTATGTCATCCTTTTCATTACTACTGACCGTAAGAGTCCGTGCTTTAGCCCTAAGGTGGTGGAGGTTTGGGTAAGAGGATTGTATAGGGTGTGTGTGTGTGTGTGTGTGTGTGTGTGTGTGTGTGTGTGTGTGTGTGTGTGTGTGTGTGTGTGTGTGTGTGTGTGTGTGTGTGTGTGTGTGTGTGTGAGAGAGAGAGAGTTTGTGTGTGTGTGTGTGTGTGTGTGTGTGTGTGTGTGAGAGAGAGACAGAGTTTGTGTGTGTGTGTGTGTGTGTGCGTGTGTGTGTGTGTGTGTGAGAGAGAGAGAGAGAGTTTGTGTGTGTGTGAGTGAGAGAGAGACAGAGTTTGTGTGTGTGTGTGTGTGTGAGTATGTAGGTAGAAAAATAAATAGATTTTAAAGACATAAATATGTGTCTGTGTGTGTGTGTGTGTATGTGAGAGAGTGTGTGTGTGTGTGTGTGTGTGCGTGTGTGAAAGTATATAGATAGAAAGATAGATACATTTTAAAGACAGGAATATATGTGTGTGTGTGAGTATATACTGTAGATAGACAGATACAGATTTTGAAGACAGAAATATGTGTATGTGTGTGTGTGTGTGTGGTGATAATGTGTGAGAGAAAGTGTATGTGCGTACATAATATTTATGTGTGTGAGTGTTCGTATTAGTGTACGCTTGTTAGTACAAATAATAATAATAATAATAATAATAATAAAATAATAATAATAAAACAAAGAATATTAATAATAATAATAATAATAATAATAATAATAATAATAAAACAAAGAATATTTATAATAATAATAATAATAATAATAATAATAATAATAAAAACAACAACAACATTTTAAAACAAATTTCCAAGGACAAAGAACCTGTTAATTGCCAATTTGAAGTTTATTTGAAGTGGGTCAGCAATTTGGGATATTCTAATACTTCCCTTTGAAGCCTAATGGCGGGATTTGTGAGTGGGTAGTGGGTGGTAGTGTGGGTGGTAGGGTGGATATTTGGGTGGTAGGGTGGATATATGGGTAGTAGTGTGGATATATGGGTGGTAGTGTGGATATGTGGGTGGTAGTGTGGATATATGGGTGGAAGTGTGGATATATGGGTGGTAGGGTGGATATATGGGTGGTAGTGTGGATATATGGGTGGTAGTGTGGATATATGGGTGGTAGTGTGGATATATGGGTGGTAGTGTGAGTGGTAGTGTGGATATATGGGTGGTAGTGTGAGTGGTAGTGTGGATATATGGGTGGTAGTGTGGATACATGGGTGGTAGTGTGGATATATGGGTGGTAGTGTGGATGGTAGTGTGGATATGTGGGTGGTAGTGTGGATATATGGGTGGTAGTGTGGATATATGGGTGGTATTGTGGGTATATGGGTGGTAGTGTGGATATATGGGTGGTAGTGTGGATATATGGGTGGTAGTGTGGATATATGGGTGGTAGTATTGGTATATGGGTAGTAGTGTGGATATATGGGTGGTAGTATTGGTATATGGGTGGTAGTGTGGATATATGGGTGGTAGTATTGGTATATGGGTAGTAGTGTGGATATATGGGTGGTAGTATTGGTATATGGGTGGTAGTGTGGATATATGGGTGGTAGTATTGGTATATGGGTGGTATTGTGGGTATATGGGTGGTAGTGTGGATATATGGGTGGTAGTGTGGATATATGGGTAGTAGTGTGGATATATGGGTGGTAGTATTGGTATATGGGTAGTAGTGTGGATATATGGGTGGTAGTATTGGTATATGGGTGGTATTGTGGGTATATGGGTGGTAGTGTGGATATATGGGTGGTAGTGTGGATATATGGGTGGTAGTGTGGATATATGGGTGGTAGTGTGGATATATGGGTGGTAGTATTGGTATATGGGTGGTAGTGTGGATATATGGGTGGTAGTGTGGATATATGGGTGGTAGTATTGGTATATGGGTGGTAGTGTGGATATATGGGTGGTAGTATTGGTATATGGGTAGTAGTGTGGATATATGGGTGGTAGTATTGGTATATGGGTGGTAGTGTGGATATATGGGTGGTAGTATTGGTATATGGGTAGTAGTGTGGATATATGGGTGGTAGTATTGGTATATGGGTAGTAGTGTGGATATATGGGTGGTAGTATTGGTATATGGGTAGTAGTGTGGATATATGGGTGGTAGTATTGGTATATGGGTGGTAGTGTGATTTTTTTGTTTTTTTTTTGTTTTTTCTGTATTCCAACTTACTTTCTCTCGGGCATAGGCTGAGAGCCTTAACATTCACCGCTTTACAATGAACAGTGAAGCCCGTGAGGTCTTGTTCCAGTCTAGGGAGTGAGACATGTGAAGCACATAGAGTACAACGAGCACCTGCCATCTTGCCTTCACATGAGGCACGGTGCTCACTCATGGCCCGAAACGAGCCCATCTCTGAAGCCACCTCGTTCCCGTGCTTCACTGTCTTACCCCCTACACTCGGACTCTCACACTTACACACACACAACGCCACCTGTTGAGCAGATAATAATATGGGTGGTAGTGTGGATATATGGGTGGTAGTGTGGATATATGGGTGGTAGTGTGGATATATGGGTGGTAGTGTGGATATATGGGTGGTAGTGTGTATATATGGGTGGTAGTGTGGATATATGGGTGGTAGTGTGGATTTATGAGTGGTAGTATGAATATATGGGTGGTAGTGATGATATGTGGGTGGTAGTGTGGATATATGGGTGGTAGTGTGGATATATGGGTGGTAGTGTGGATATATGGGTGGTAGTGTGGATATATGAGTGGTGGTGTAGATATATGGGTGGCAGTGTGGATATATGGGTGGTAGTGTGGATATATGGGTGGTAGTGTGGATATATGGGTGGTAGTGTGGTATGTAGGGTGGTAGTGTGGATATATGGGTGGTAGTGTGGATATATGGGTGGTCGAGTGGATATATAGCTATAGTAGTGTGGATATATGGGTGGTAGGGTGGACTTATGAGTGGTATAGGTAGGTAGGAGTGGGTAGGGTGGATATATGGGTGGTAGTGTGGATATATGGGTGGTAGTGTGGATATATGGGTGGTAGTGTGGATATTTGGGTGGTAGTGTGGATATATTGGTGGTAGTGTGGATATATGGGTGGTAGTGTGGATATATGGGTGGTAGTGAGTAGATGGTAATAAATGTTTAAGAATAGTGTGTGTGTGTGGGAGGGTTGGGGTTGATTGTGTGTGTGCGTATGTGTGTGTTTGTCTAGCAATGGTTACTGAATCAAAATTATATCTATGCTGTAAGATATCTAATTACCGGTATAGTTATTACACTTGAATATATATATATATATATATATATATCACTAGCAGTAGTACCTAGCAGTACCTAGGATATTCAGATCTATGCACTGTAAACAATAACGGATATAAAAGGGTAAGCGAACTGTTTATAATAAGCTACTTAAATGTATATTTGTGGTAATAAACCCATTTAATATAAGGATAGAAAGGTAAATCACTTTAACCATGCACTTCCCATTAATTGTGCAACTTTTCCGATCTCCAGTTTAAAAGATATACATATTTAAATATAACTTAACAAAACAAAAACAAGTGAGGGCTGGTCCTATCCAGAGCGAGGTTAGGCATCCTCTACCCAACCTTAGCAGTTTATGTATATGTCTCTTTTACTGTCCTACTTTTTTCTTCTGGGAGCAAGGGGCAAGGAATTCTCCTCCCCTTCTAACATTTTCCTACTCAGCGAGACAGAAAGGGAACGCGAAAGTGGTCCCGGACCCTGAGAATTAGAACCCTTGAATGTTGTTTCTGTTTGGGCTCTGTCTCGAGTCGGCTACCCCCAGCAATATGGTATGTGCCTGAGTATATACATAGATCCATACATACACAACTAAACAAAACAGAAAAACGAAAACAATATATAAACATACATATAAACATTGAGAAATAATACGGTATAATAGTTTCAGGTAGATTTTTGTTATTACTGAACTACTCTACGAACCATGTGTAAAAGTAAGTTAACAATATAAGAGGAACGGTACACTTTAACGCATAATTGTAACAACAATGGCACACACGTAAACGATTGCTAATTACATACTTCTAATTAATCTTCAAGGCTCAATGTTTACTGTGTACTCTACAGAGGCACATCTTCTCTTACAATTGAACACAGTAAAGTTTAGTCTCTGTTTACTAAATGGACAGTGTACATACGGGACAATCCGCCATTCACGGCGTCTCCTACTCTGTTTGTTTACATCGCCGAAACTCAACCCGGCCCGCTCCGCTACTATAAATACAGCTCGCAAAGTCGACCCACTGTGGAAATTATTGGTCTTGTTGTGGTTGACGACTCGGCTTATCGTCGTAGCGTGGACTCTCCTTAGCTGACGAAGGATGGGCAACCACCGACATTTATGGTGCCCATTTGAGAGAGAGAGAGTATGTGTACTTAGCCAGCATTTATGAAGTTTCTTAGGTCAGAATGGGTTAGGATATACAACTAGGTTAGGTAGCCTACACTATGTCACCGCTCAAAGTTTCCCAATTACGGTTTATCTTCACTCGTCCCTTTAACCCGTTCAGAGCCGGTGAGGTCCTTTTAACTTTATTTTGGCGACTATTGGACCAGTATATTCAGTTTATAAGGGGCCTCCATCAACTGACAGGCTTCAAACTATCGCACTTAATCCTATTTACTGGCACAGATCATTCTTGAACTGCACAAAATCGTCTAATAAATATAGCTAAATTAAAATTAGGAAGACGTCGACTGTAAAGAAGGGGTTAGTCTCCTCGTATTTCCGTAGCAGAAAAAATCGTGTAATGGCAGTAGACCTATCGATCAGTATAAGCTAGATTATGAAGCTAAGCTAAGTCAGGTTGGTTTGGGATGGATAATGATAGATTAGCTGAGGTTAAGCTAAAGTTAGGTAAGACAATGAAAAGGTCTGCTTAGGATAGGTCGAGATGTAGTTAGATCAGGTAATGTTTGACAAAGGTTAAGATAGAGTAATTAAAAGCAATCGATTATAAGAACAGAAGTGAATGAGGGAGAAATGTGTTGTGGGCGAAACGACTTCCCTCCACTTATATCAAGCTGGGTGCGAGGAGGGCTATACGTATTATCGTAGGAAAAACATCCCGATAAGGTTGCAGTATTCTCGTATAAATACCCAAGGTTAAGCAACTTGGTTGAGCCCTAGAACTTTCAGTCTTCTACTGTACTTCTCACTTCTCAGCTTGTTCTTCCTCTGTCCAATTTACTCTTCTTTCCTATTTTACTCCAGCCATCTGGTCTGGTCTAGATGAACCCAAATACTTTTATCTTTTACCGTACTTCCCATTTCTCAACTTATTCTTCCTCTATCCAAAAACTCTCTTACTGAGATACTTTACTATAGCCATCTGATCTGAGATGAACCCTCTACCCATTCTGTATACCCTAACTTCTTGATTTATCGTGTAATATTAAAACAAAAACACTACTAAAATCCTTAATCATCCTTTAAGGGGATAGTGGCGGATTTTGTTTTCGTTGTTTTTCTATTAATTCATCTATACATTTATTTTTCAGTTTCCTGGCTAGACCTCCATCAAGCGTAGAAAAAAAAACTAGAACCCCCTTCAAGATAGGCTAAATTTGTACATTTTTCGGTTGACAAATTTCCCGGCCGATGGCCAGTTTCTCTTAAAATAACAGGCTCGCTTTCGCTCGCCAGGCAAATATCGATACCTAAATGGCACGAAAGGTCTTAACATTGACAACGAAATTGGGCGAAAGGGCGGAACGTTTTAAAATCTGATAACTAATGGGGCTAAACACGAGGGAGAATGGGGTCCAGAAAAACGACCCACCTCCCCTTAACCAATATTAAAAATATTAGCTCCAATCTTCCAATACAAACCTAATATTTTAATTTATAACCATCTCAAGACCTTAAGACGAATTTACAATATTATTAGGCAAGTTTTAATCCAGTTTGTACCGTCGACGTCTTTTTAAATTTATTCTAGCTAAACTAGTCGATTTTGTGCAGCTTAGGAAATATCTGTGGTAATGAAAAGGGTTAAGTGAGATAGTTCGAAGCCTGTTAATTGCTGGAGACTCACATTATTAAAGTGAGTATAAACCGAATACTAGTAGTCAAAGTAAAAATAAGGGACGATGGGTAGTTTTTCTGGACCCCTTCTCCCTCATGCTTAGCCCCATTAGTTTTCAGATTTTAAGAGGTTTGCCCCATTAGTTTGTCGATGTTCAGACCTTTCGACCCATTTCTATGTCAATTTAAGACGTTCGGTCCATTAGTTTGGCGATTTGAACACCTTTCACCCCATTTCGTTGTCAATTTAAGACGTTCGGTCCATTAGTTTGGCGATTTGAACACCTTTCACCCCATTTCGTTGTCAATTTAAGACGTTCGGTCAATTAGTTTGTCGATTTGAACACCTTTCACCCCATTTCGTTGTCAATTTTAAGACCTTTCGTGCCATATAGGGGTCAATATTTTCCTGGCGAGCGATAGCGACCCTGTTATTTTAAGAGGAACCTGCCTTCGGCCGGGAAATCATTCTACCGAAAAATTTATAAATTTATCTTGAAGAGGGTTCTAGGGGGTGTTTGATTAAGCTTGATGGAGGTTTAACGAGGAAACAAACCGACTAAATGAATACAAAAAAAAAAAAAAATCGCCACTGTCCCCTTAGAAGGAGGAAACCGGTACTGAATGGGTTGAACTCCGACAACAAGAATAACACAACCGTTGATCAATCAGAAGCCTTCGCCTTCGACGCACGAAAAAAAAATCCATTAGTTATCATTATTAGCCTATTACGTTAGATGACTATGGTTATTGGTTCCCGTGTCACCCTTTTAGATCAGAAATTTTACTGATGATATGCCAAATATATTCTTGGAGAGGGTGCTGACGTAAAAAGAGAGAGAGAGAGAGAGAGAGAGAGAGAGAGAGAGAGAGAGAGAGAGAGAGAGAGAGAGAGAGAGAGAGAGAGAGAGAGAGAGAGAGAGAGAGAGAGAGAGAGAGAGAAGGGTGGGAAGGGGGTGTATCGAAAGACTGAATCCGTGCGGCATATAGAGTAAATGATGACAGAAACATAGAATAATAGGCCTACTTGTATTGTAGACGTATTTTCAAAGGGTAGAGGGGAGATGGATAGACACCCCCACCACCACAATCACATCATATAAATTAAAAAAAAAAAAAAAAAATCACATCATACGTAAAGAGAGGGAGTGAGAGGGGTCTGCCTTGTGTGGGCCGATCGGCTTTCTGCAGACTCCCATTTGCTTGTGTGTGTGTTTTTTTTTTATATGTTTTCCTATGACATTCTGCAGACTCCCATTTGCTTGTGTTCTTATGTTCTTATATAGACCAACACACATCATAACATACACGCATACTGTGCATTCATACAAACAGACAGACATGCAAGCAGCAGGCAGGCAAACAGAGATAGCAATGCAGGCACAGTAAGAGAACAAAGGAGTAATGGAGAGAGACAGAACACCACCAACACTATCACTTAAGGGGGGTCACCGGCTTTTTTTTTATATTTCTCTCCTTTTCTCTCTTTCCCTGGCTTGTATCCATTCGGCCCCATTCAGCCAACTGTTTTAAGACGTTTATCCCCATCCAGGTGTCGATTGCTTCCTGGCAAGCGATAGCGAGCCACCATTGTATGGAGAAATCCGGCTTCGCCGGAGAAATTTTTCTATCGAAAAATGTAAAATTTAGCTTGCTGTCAAAACAATAATATATATGTGCTGGCTCGCTACCGCTCGCCAGGAAAATTTTGACACCTGCATTGGGCTAAACGTCTTAAAACAGTAGGCTGAATGGGGCCGAATGGATACAAGCCAAAAAGAGAGGGAGAGAAAGAAAAAAAAGCGAGGTGGGCTCCCTTAACCCCTTCTGTATGGTGGTGCTAATAAGTCATGTCTCAGCTTTCATTACGTTTGGTTCACTCTGGGCTGTATTAATGTCTGTCAGATGTTAAATAGGGTGAGCAAGGTATAGGAACATGTGTGTATATCTCACTTGAAATGAATAAATCAAGTTTAGATATTGCTGATACCAATTATTGATCAAATTATACTTGGTGCCGAGACATCACTTATTAGTCCGATTGTACCAGCGACGCCATCCTTATTAAATTATTGCTATATTTATCCGATTTTTTACAGTCTAAGAAGGATCTGTGGCAGCTGTATGAATCTATGTATACATACTCAGGCACATACCCCATTGCTGGGGGTGGCCGACACGAGACAGAGCCCGAACAGAAACAACATTTAAAGTTCCTATTCTCAGGGCCCGGGACCACTTTCGCATTCCCTCGCCCCTTTCTCTGTCTCGTCGAGTAGGAGAATTATACAAGGGCAGGAGGATTCCAAGCCCCCTGCCCTATTGTGGTAGCTAAAACAATTAATTGAGATATTTTGTAGCCTTTTAATGGTTAGAGGTCCTTCCTAAACTTAACATTATAATTGTATAGTTGCTAGAATCTAATGCAAAGTCGTCACCGGTACTGGATGGGTTAAGGGGGGTCACCTGCTTTTTTTTCTCCTTCTCTCCTTTTCTTTCTTTCTATGGCTTGTATCCATTCGGCCCAATTCAGCCAACTTTTTAAGACGTTTATCCCCATCCAGGTGTCAATTGTATGGAGAAAACCGGCTTCGCCGAGACATTTTTCCCAAGCTTTCTGGCATCTAGCCAAAAACCTCTCCAACAATTTTTCTTCCTCGTCTTTCCCTCTCCTTTTCGACTCTGATGGCACAACCATCACTTCTTCCTCTGACAAACCTGAACTCTTCGCTCAAACTTTTGCGAGAAACTCCGCCTTGGATGATTCCGTTGCTATTCCTCCCTCTCCACCCCCCTCTCTCCTACTTATGCCTAATATCCTAATCTCTTCTAAAGATGTATTTTCTACCCTCTCTGGGCTTAATACTAAGAAGGCGTACGGTCCGGACGGTGTTCCTCCTGTTGTACTAAAAAACTGTGCTTCCGTGCTGACTCCCTGCCTAGGCAAACTCTTTCGTCTCTGCCTCTCTTCTAACGTCTTGCCTTCTTGCTGGACGTTTGCTCTCATTCAGCCTGTCCCAAAGAAGGGTGACTGCTCGCAACCCTCTAACTATCGTTCAATTGCTCTCATCTCTTGTATCTCCAAAGTTTTTGAAACTATTCTTGCATTTTGGCTCGAATGTCACTTGATTTTGGCCCAGTGACTCTTTCAACTCTGGGGGAGGCACTCATTGCGGGCAATTCTGCCTTTTGTCTCCCTCACTCACATTAAAAAAAACAAAAAACACACACACACACACACACACACACACACACACACACACACACACACATAGGGGTGTGTGGTGGAGTGGTCTTGACACTGGACTGGTAATCCAATGGACCCGGGTTCGAATACTGATATGTCAATGACTCAATGGGAAGATATTATTGGGATGGAATTTGTGCTGTACCTAGTATCAGTGCATTACCACAAAGCCCACCGAAACGCCCCCAAAATACCCTCATTGCTCCCTAATTAAATAGCACTGTGTGAATATTTCCATATTCAAAACATGCTACAGGGTCTGAGTCTAGGGGGTGAGACAGTGAAGCACAGAGGCAAAGCAGCTTCAGAGATGGGGCTGCTTCGAACCGTGAGTGGGGGCAGCACATGTCTCACTCCCTAGACTGGAACAAGACCTCACGGGCTTCACCGTGTTGACAGGTAGCATGTACAGGCTCTCAGGCTATGCCCGAGAGGGAGTAGTTGGAATATATATATTTAAAACAAAAAAACACAAAAAACACACACACACACACACTTTCACTCACTCACACACACACACACACACACTCTCGCTCTCTCTTTCTCTCTCAACAAACACACACACACACACACACATACAGTAGATACACGCTTGATATACTGTATACAGAGTTAAACACCGGCATACTTTTGCATAAACAAACACACGCTCCTCCCAATTAACCATATTTCCACACTCAACTCGACACACACACACACACACACACAGTGACGGCCACACACACAGACACATACACGCACGCACATACAGCCACTGACACATAGTTACAAAACACAGAAACATATTACCTAATAATATAGTACAACACATACCCACACTCAACCCACACACACACATACACACACACTTTAAGCAAATTCCAATTACGTGCAAAATGGCTATACAACACAACACATACCCTCAATACACTCACACAACACAACACTAAACAAAATACAATTACATGCAACATATATAACACGTACCCTGAACACACTCAATGCACACATTTACATACACAAACACACATACACACACACACAAACACACACACACAATAGACCTGTTATCAGTGACAGCAAGTGCCGACATTCGAACCTCCCTTGATAAGATACATTTTTATTCCGTCTCGCTTTTTTTTTCTCTTGCTCCAATTCCAGTTCTCCACTTCCTCTCTCTCTCTCTCTCTCTCTCTCTCACTCTCTCCTCTCCTCTCTCTCTCTCTCTCTCTCTCTCTTGTTTTGTTAGTGAATTTAAAAAGCTGGGGGAGTGTTTTTTTGAAAATCTGAAAGGATGGGTGTGTTTTGTGTGAATGTAAAAGACTGGGTGTGTGTTTTTTGTGAATGTGAAAGGATAGGTGTGTGTTTTGTGAATGTGAAAGGCTGGATGAGTGTTTTTTTTTTATTGTGAAAGGCTGGAGTGTGTTTTTTGTGAATGTGAAAGACTGGGTGTGTGTTTTTTGTGAATGTGAAAGACTGGGTGTGTGTGTTTTGTGAATGTGAAAAACTGAGTGAGTATTTGTTTTTAATATGAAAGTTTAGGTGTGTTTGTTTGTGAATTTGAAAGGCTGGGTGTGTGTTTTGCGGTATTATGTGGTTGTTGATAGACTTGCGGACACGTTGGTACCGACAAGCGCTTCTCCGATAACATTGGTGGCATGATGTGATGGTGGTAGTGCTCTCTCTCTCTCTCTCTCTGTCTCTGTCTCTCTCTCTCTCTCTCTCTCTCTCTCTCTCTCTCTCTCTCTCTCTCTCTCTCTCTCTCTCTCTCTCTCTCTCTCTCTCTCTCTCTCTCTCTCGTGTTGTTGCCTGTCTTGCTATCTGTGTGTAGGCTTGTGTCTATGTATATATATATATATATATATATGTATGTATGTATGTGATGGTGGAGGGGTTTCTGTCTCTCCATTACCCATTTACTCTCTTATTGTGCCTGTCTTGCTATCGCTGTCTGCTTGTATGTATGTATGTAGTTGCGTATGTATGTAGTTATGTATGTATGTATATATGTTTGTACGTACGTATAGATGTATGTATGCATGTTTTTTTTTACTTGGCAACTCAACAATATAATAAGCTTCGTTAAAAGACACTCCATTCACAAATGGTATTTTTTTGGTAGTAACATATCTATTTGTGCACACACAATTAATATATGTATCAACTATAACCCTATAATCATTACACATGGTTAAAAAAAAATATATGAGAATCCACAAATTGCTTGCAAAGTATGAATGTTAACTACCTAAGCACCAAATCCTTATAGAAATAGTATATATAATACACACGTTATAGTAGAATTATTTAAAGTGGAATTAGCTACTGTCAGTAAGTTTAACTATTGTTAAACTTACTAAACATATGGACGCGCATTTATATGAGGATATGGCAGGACCTCATAAGTCATCACTGCCGACGTAGGATACACACTCTCACTCACACACGCGAGCAACCCACTGTCATTTTCGTTTCCAAAAACTATATCGACAGTTTACTAAATTTTCCAGAACTTCTGTTGATTTCTTGTAAAAACTTATTATATTATGATAATACATAGCATCAATTAATAGAGCATACTTATATGAAAATATAATCATGCTTTTCATGATATAGTAATACAGAGTAAAGGAATGGCGAAATCCTAGAACGGCGAGAAGACCTGTTTACGGATAAAGGTTTTCGTACCTTAGAGGCAGCTTTCTGGCATCTAGCCAAAAACCTCTCCAACAATTTCTCTTCCTCGTCTTTCCCTCCCCTTTCCCACTCTGATGGCACAACCATCACTTCTTCCTCTGACAAAGCTAAACTCTTCGCTCAAACTTTTGCTAGAAACTCCACCTTGGATGATTCCGGTGCTATTCCTCCCTCTCCGCCCTCCTCTCTCTTACTTATGCCTAATATCCTAATCTCTTCTAAAGATGTACTTTCTACCCTCTCTGGGCTTAACACTAATAAGGCGTACGGTCCGGACGGTGTTCCTCCTGTTGTTCTCAAAAACTGTGCTTCCGTGCTGACTCCCTGCCTAGGCAAACTCTTTCGTCTCTGTCTATCCTCTAACGTCTTCCCTTCATGCTGGAAGTTTGCTCACATTCAACCTGTCCCAAAGAAGGGTGACTGCTCTCAATCCTCCAACTATCGTCCAATTGCTCTTATCTCTTGTCTTTCTAAAGTTTTTGAAACTATTCTGGCTTCCAAATTTCTTAAGCATTTCTCTTCTCATAACCTGCTCTCAGATCGCCAGTATGGCTTCCTTAAGGGTCGCTCTACTGGTGATCTTCTTTCATATCTTACTAACTCTTGGTCATCCTCCTTTCGGGACTTCGGTGAGACTTTTTCTATTGCACTAGACATATCGAAAGCCTTCGATAGAGTCTGGCATAAATCTTTAATTTCTAAACTACCCTCCTTCGGTTTCTATCCCTCCATCTGTGCCTTTGTCTCTAATTTCCTTTCCGGCCGTTCCATAGCCGCGGTTGTGGACGGCCATTGTTCACTTCCTCACCCTATAAACTCCGGTGTTCCTCAGGGCTCTGTCGTATCTCCTATTCTCTTTCTAATTTTTATAAATGATCTCCTTAACTGTACCTTAATTCCCACCCATTCATACGCAGACGACTCAACCTTACACTACTCCATTAGTTTTTCAGAACGCCCCAGCCAGCAATCCCTCAACGACAAACGTAATGAAGCCATAGAACTCTTAAATTCTGATCTAAATACTATTTCCAATTGGGGCAGAGAAAACCTTGTTAACTTTAATGCTTCCAAAACCCAATTTCTCCATCTATCTACCCGTCAGGATCTCCCAGCGGACTATCCCTTATTCTTCAGCAATACAAAAATCAACCCTTCATCTTCTCTCAATATTCTTGGTGTCTCTTTTTCTTCTGCTCTCATTTGGAAGGACCATATTACCAGTCTTGCTAAGGCAGCCTCCCAGAAGCTGGGTGTGCTCAACCGCCTTAGGGGGTTCTTTTCCCCTGCACAGCTTCTTGCTCTGTACAGGGGCATTGTGCACCCTTGTATTGAGTATTGTTCACATGTGTGGGGAGGTTCCTCTCACACCGCTCTCCTAGACAAAGTTGAAAGGAAGGCCTTTCGTATCATTAACTCCCGTCCACTCACCAACTCTCTGCAATCTCTCTCTCTCCGCCGCAATGTTGCATCTCTCTCGCTATTCTATAATAATCAGTGTTCCTCAGAGCTATCCCAGTGCATACCACCTCCTTTACGTAGGGCACGTGGTACCCGTCTTGCAACTCAATCCCACCCCTACTCTGTGCAACTCTCCAACCCAAGAGTGAAACGTTACTCTCAAACTTTCTTCTACTCAACAGCTGAGCTCTGGAACTCTCTCCCAGAATCAGTCTTTCCCTCGTCCTATGACTTAAATTGCTTCAAACTCCGTGTGTCCAGGCATTTTGGCTTGAACGTCCCTTGATTTTGGCCCTGTCACTCTTTCAACTATGGGGGAGGCACTCGCTATAGGCAGTTATGCCTTTTGCCTCCCTCAATCACATAGAAAAAAAAAAAAAAAAAAAAAATTATAAGCCCGACTCGCCTGTTGCCACGCTCAAGACCAATAATTGGTAAAGCCCTTCTTATTTTATGGACTATAATAATATTCTACTCTACGTGAGGTTTAAACGCTATGTAATGTCAAACACTTCTAAGAAACTTACATTGGACGAATTAATTACTTCATTAACCTCTGAATAGAGAAACTGAAACGATAATATATTCTGTACACAGGTTTGAGACATTCAGAGAAATCTAGTTTTATATTTACCAAGAGCAAATATGCTACAAATTAAATAAACGAAAACTGCTTCAAAAATCATACTAATCATACTAATGGCTGCTAATAGTATATAATGCATAATCTTGGTATATTTCATTTTGACCTAAAAAAATGTTTTGGTTAGTCCCCAAAGCGACCATTCTCCATCTGGTGGTCACCCCAAGAAGCTTGTCCGTGGCGGTTCTAATTGGAAATAGTAGTTAGATCAGAAGATAAGTTTTGCATGGCTTCATTATGTTTGTCTTTGAGGGATTGCTGGCTGGGGCGTTCAGGAAAACTAATTGAGTAGTGTAAGGTAGAGTTGTCTGCGTATGAATGGATGGGACTGGAGGTACAGTTGAGAAGACCATTTATGAAAATTAGAAAGAGAATGGGAGATACAACAGAGCCCTGAGGAACACCGGAGTTGATAGGATGAGGAAGTGAGCGATGGCCGTCCACAACCGCAGCTATGGAACGGCCGGAAATTAAATTTGAGACAAAGGCACAGATGGAAGGATAGAAACTGAAGGAGGGTAGTATAGAAATCAAAGATTTGTGCCAGACTATCGAAGGCCTTCGATATGTCTAGTGCAATAGAAAAGGTCTTACCGAAGTCCCGAAAGGAGGATGACCATGAGCTAGTAAGATATAAAAGAAGATCACCAGTAGAGCCACCTTTAAGGAAGCCATACTGGCGATTTGAGAGTAAATTATGAGAAGAGAAATGCTTAAGAAATTTGGAAGCAAGAATAGTTTCAAAAACTTTAGAGATACAAGAGATGAGAGCAATTGGACGATAGTTGGAGGGTTGAGAGCAGTCACCCTTCTTTGGGACAGGTTGAATGAGAGCGAACTTCAAGCAAGACGTTAGAGGAGAGACAAAGACGAAACAGTTTGCCTAGGCAGGGAGTCAGCACGGAAGCACAGTTTTTGAGTACAACAGGAGGAACACCGTCCGAACCTTACGCCTTCTTAGTATTAAGCCCAGAGAGGGTAGAAAGTACTGTACATCTTTAGAAGATATTAGGATATAAGGCATAAGTAGGAGAGAGGGGGGAGGGGGGTGGAGTGTGCGTGTGTGTGTGAAGTTGGAACTGCGCACCTCCCTCGGCACTCTAAACTCTTCTATGCGCAGGTTTTCTCTTCCTACTTTGCAGGAAGGGAACGTCATCATCGGACTACGATGGACTACCATAAGTGTGTGTGTGTGACTAAAAAATATTATGTCACCTTTATTTACATGTGTACTACTAGGACAGGACAAAGGCAGATTAATTGCCCAGATTGATGAACTGTTTGACTCTACCTAATAACTCTCACGTGGAAACAAGGGTACTGGGAGATAAATGAGAGGGGTAAGGGGAAGTCTTTCTTTCTCTTTCTCTCTCTCTCATAATTTCCCCTTAGTCTGTGTGTGTGTGTGTAAGTGTGTGTGTGTGTGTGTAAGTGTGTGTGTGTGTGTGTGTGTGTTTAACCTGATATGGTGTTGAAGTACAGCCACCTCTCCACAAGATTCGTCCCAAATTCGGCCTCCCTTCTCCCTCATATTTAGCCCCATTATTTTTCTGATTTTAAGACGTTTGGCCCAATAGTTTGGCGATTTTAAAACTTTTCTCCCCATTACTTTGTCAATATTATGACCCTATAATTAGTGCCATTTAGGTGTCGATTATTTTCCTGGCGAGCGATAGCGACCCTGTAATTTAGGAGGAATCGGCCTTTGGCCGGGACATTTTTCTACCTAAAAATTTACAAATTTATTTAGAAGGGGGATCTTGGGGATTTTATTTGTTCAAGCTTGATAGAGGTCTCGGGAGAATACTAATATGAATTATTAGCCCCATTAGTTTTCAGATTTTAAGATGTTTGCCCCATTAGTTTGTCGATTTTCAGACCTTTCGACCCATTTTTTTGTCAATACATGAAACAAAATTACCAATATATAACTCCTTCCCCCTTAAGAAATGAGAACGCTAATCCGTCGACTCTGTTTCCCAGTTCCTCTGGGAAGGACTCCCAGAGTACTCGCTGCGTATCAGACATTGCTAAAACCGGTATCACACGAGCACTTTTTCCCTCAGCATGTATCCTTAACACTGGTCTGGCAGCTTAGGAGGTAAACATGTAAAATATTTCTGTCGCCTAAATTCATCCACCACCAGTCTAGTTTCTGATACCAGTGCACAATATTCTAGAAATGTTGCCAGAAAATGTTGATCATAGAATGTTGACTATAAAAGCTCTCGGGTGATGCGGGCATAACCCGTTCAGTACCAGGGACGTCCTTTTCATCATATTCTGACAATTAGTAGACTATTTTATTCAGCTTAGGAAGGACCTCTAGCAATAGTTAGGCTTCAAATTATCTCAACCAACCCTTCTAACTACCACAGATTCTTCCTAAGCTGCTTAAAATCGTCTAAATATAGCTAGAATAAAAGATAACACACCTCGCTGGTAATCAAAGGGTTAAGGGAAATATTTATTGGATAATACAATCGATAAGGTCTTTCTACAATAGATGGGTGAAGCCTTTTGATTTCTAGAAGATCTTTTTGTAAGTTTCATTATGACAACAAGAGCACCAATAAGGGTCGCTTTTCTGGCACCCCTTCTTCCTCATGTTTACCCCCATTAGTTTTCAGATTATAAGACGTTCGGCCCACTAGGTTGGCAATTTTACGACCTTTTGCCCTATTTCTTTGTCTATATTAAGACTTTTCGTATAATTTATGTGTCACATTTTTCCTGGCGAGCCTGTAATTTAAGAGGAACCGGCCTTTGGCCGGGATATATTTCTATTGAAAAATGTAAATATTTTAAAAGAGGGTCGGGGGGGGGTAAAAGAACGTGATGAAGGTCTAGGGAGGAAACTGAACAAATAATAAACAGATCCATAACTGAGCACATAAAGACCCATAACTGAGCACATAAATACGCCCATCCCCTCTTCAATGGTTTTTCGGAGGCGTCCTCTCTAAGTAATTTACAAGTTCGTGATAGTAATAAACATTAATCATACCAGTTTGAATTCCAAGAGGTCCTACATAATAATATTGAGGCTACAAATATCGTGTGGCGGGACCAAGAACTTATATTTTATTATATATATATAAAACATGAATTGCATATCCATCTATCTATCTATATTTATGATATATATATATATATATATATATATATGTATATATATATATATATATATATATATATATATATATATATATATATATATGTATGGAGAGAGAGAGAGAGAGAGAGAGAGAGAGAGAGAGAGAGAGAGATAAGTATCCTCACGCAACTCGGGCTGATATACTGTATTAGTATGTTCTCTCCACCAACCAACTTTACTCCTAAACTCGATTAATGAAATTAACAAACACATTTGGCAGTCCGGGGATTCAAACCCAGGACGCTCACACCGAAAATCAACACACTTATGTATTGCGCCACGAAGACAGTTAAATAATGCTGCACACACCTACGATTTATTATGCAGTTTCCAATTATACAGTATATATATATAGAAGGAAGAAGGTTCACCATTTCAATATAGATGATATATATATTTTTCTCATTTTAATCCTGCTATTAGACACGTTTCTTCAGAACAGAACAAATCCTATCAGTCATAAGAGTTACACAATACCTCAATGATCGATGTTCTTATGTTCCAGAAAGGCCTCCCGTAGTCCAAGTGTTCAGTAGCGTTATATCGTTATTCGTGTGACACTTATTACACAATTTGATACAGCTTAGAAAGGACTTCTAACAATCAATAGAGTAATAGTTATATATTATTTGTTTATTTATTTTTTATTATCAATATTTGTATTATATATTTTAGTCTTCTTTCTAGACCTCTATCAAGCTTTTAAAATATACCCCCGAGACCCGCCTTCGAGATACATTTGTGCATTTTGCAGTAGAAAAACGTCCGGCCGAAGGCCAATTCCTCTTAAAATGCAGGCTCGCTTCCGCTCGCTAGGAAGAAATCGACACCAGTAAATGGCACGAAAGGTCTTAAAAATTACAACAAAAATGGGGCGAATGGTCTTAAACTCACCAAACTAATTGGGCGAATGTCTTAAAATGTCAAAACTAAAGGTCTAAACATGAGGGAGGGAGAAGGGGGTCCTCTCCACCGATTAAAGTACCGTGCACCACCATATGCCTGCACACCGGGTTTGTTTACACTCGCCAGTATTCGGAACTCGAGGGTATTTTTTTCTCCCTCTCTCGTTAAAAGTGAGGAGTTGGGGTCCCTCTTCCACTTCTCCCCACTCTCTTTCCCCTTCCCTTCCGTCCACTCCTTTCCCTCTCCCACCTGCTTCTCCTCCTCCTCCTCTTTACCCTCCCCTCTGCCACCTGTTTCACCTGTTTCTCCTCTTCCTCCTCTTTTTCCCTCCAACCTGCTTCACCTCCTCCGCCTGTTTCCCCTCTCCCCCTTCCTCCTCGTCGTCCTCCTCTTTCCCCCCTCCCCCATCTCCTTTCTCTCCTCTTCTTTTCCCTCCCCCACCCTTCTCTCCTCCTCATCCCCTACTTTAGAGGTTTAGATAAATCAAGGTAAATAAAACGCCTGGACCTGATACAATCTCGCCTAGAGTTCTAAAGGAAGCAAAGGCTGAGCTCTCCAAACCACTGACATTACTATTCAATAAATCCTTGCAGTCTGGAACTATGCCTGATCAGTGGAAGATAGCCAACGTAACACCGATATTAAAAAAAGGCAGCAAATCCCTACCCAGTAACTATCGTCCAATTAGCTAAACCTCAGTTGTATGTAAAATGCTAGAAACGGTCATAAGAGACAGACTCGTAAATCACTTAGAGGAAAATAACATACTTAAAGATACTCAACACGGCTTTCGTAAAAAACGTTCCTGTTTAACAAACCTCTTAGACTTCTTCCACGATATCCTCAACCTTCACGATGAGAGTAAAGCTGTAGATATTATATACCTTGATTTTCAAAAGGCCTTTGACAAAGTTCCCCACAAACGTTTACTGCTAAAACTAAAAGCGCATGGAATACAAGACGGTGTGTTGAAATGGATAGAAAATTGGCTCAGCGACAGAAAGCAAAGAGTAGCCATAAACGGTAAGGCATCTAAATGGACCAATGTAAGTAGCGGGGTACCCCAGGGATCGGTACTAGGACCAATTCTCTTTCTAATTTACATCAACGACATAGATGAGGGTCTCACCTGTACAATCTCAAAATTTGCTGACGATACAAAAATTGCAAATAGCGTACTCTCAAAAGAACAAGTTGACGATATGCAACACAATCTAGATAAATTGTCACATTGGGCCCAAATTTGGCAAATGAGTTTCAATGCGGATAAATGTAAAGTACTACATATCGGATACCTAAATGAGAAAGCAAACTATTCGATGAATGGCACTCAGCTTAAGAATGTAAACAGAAAACCGATCTGGGAGTAACAATATCGAGTAACCTAAAACCGAGTCAACAATGTTCAGAAGTTGTTAAGAAGGCAAACAAAATAATTGGCTTTATAGGCAGGTCATTTGAGCATAAATCCAAAGACGTTATCCTAACCCTTTACAATTCCTTAGTCCGCCCTCTTCTGGAATACTGCGTTCAATGCTGGTGCCCTTATTACCAAAAAGACATAAACAAGCTAGAACGAGTTCAACGTAGAGTTACCAAAATGATACCTAGCCTAAAGAACAAACCATACGAAGAGCGTCTTAGAGAATTAAATCTATTTCCTTTAACCCAGCGCAGATTGAGAGGTGACTTAATTCAAGTGTTCAAAATCATCAAAGGCATCGACAATATGAACTGTAGTAAGTACTTCACTATCGACCAATCTAATTACACGCGGGGAAACGGTTGCAAAATTATTGGTAAATCTTTTAACTCACACGAATCTAAGAATTTCTTCTTCAATCGAGTTGTCAACTTGTGGAATGGGCTTCCCCGAGACGTTATAGACTGCAGCACCGTTGATTCATTTAAACTCCGCCTAGACAAATATCTCGCATCAAACCCGCGACTGACTGCGTTTGTAAATGAATAACTTTATTTTATCCTCCCCTCAGTTACTAACCCATATGTCCCCTACTAACTTCCTAGTCCTACCACGGACATTAGTTCCAGGGCAGTAGTTCCCTTTCCAATGTTCCCTTACCCACTCTAAACCACTGTTTGGACACTTGATCCTCAGTGTTTTGGAGGACAAGCAGCCTAGAAGGGTCACTAGATCTGTTGTTGCTTGATTTCCTTTGATTTTCTTCTCTCCTTCTGTGGGGGACACTTGTTACATGCCTTTTGTCGCCTTTATACACATAGAACAAAATAAAAGAAACATAATAAAACAAAAATCTTTTGCATCTCCCCCTAGAAGAAAAATAAAAACATTGATGAAGGTTAGTGTGATCTACCTCAGGGGTCAGCCAGAAACAAGGTACAGGAGGTGAAACATAATAATAGTAAGTAAGAGTGGGTTGGTAGTAGTAGGTAAATAGTGACCAACCTAGAATGAACGGACTATAGTAGTAACAGTGATATGGTTTAGAGGGTTGGATTTTGTTGGGTACTAGACGTTAACATAATATGAGCAGCCACCCCACTCACTATACTGGCTCCAGGGGGGTTCGAACCTCCGCCGCACTACAGGCCGAACTTCTCCAGGCCAATGTACAGTGGCATAATTACACACACACTCACTCTCTCTCTCTCTCTCTCTCTCTCTCTCTCTCTCTCTCTCTCTCTCTCTCATATGACCAGACGATCATCAAATGGAGGTTGGACTAATATGAATGAATCAGTAGGTATATAAGTGTAAATTCCCTTCAGACTCATTTCTTTCTATACTCTATAAAAACTTTCCTTGTGCGCATTTCCTGACCCATAAAATTACAATCAGTAGGTTCAGGGATATTTCGTAACGAGGCCGTTCTAAATGATCTGTGCCCCATGAATATGCTTTCCTCTCACTTAAACATTAGGCTACCATAGTGCGGTGGGAATATGAACATGATTAGATTAATATCCAGTATTCGAGAATGGATAATAAGTCGTAGGCATGTGCATAAACCTTTAACCGTCTTGGTGGTGTAATGGTTAAGGTGTCTACATATGTGTGTGTGATAACCCGGGTTCGAATCGTGGTGGATCACATATATACTTTCATTAATTTCACTGGAGGCGTTTGGTGTTGTGGTGAAATTAATAAAAAAATAGCTTATTATTTTTCCGGTACGGTTTAAATAGCCGGAGGAAGTGGACGGTGGGAAGAGAGAGCCTTCTACTTTGCTGTCCTATTCTTTTACTGTAAACTGTTCCTATCTAGTTGTACTACAGCTGGACCACTTAGTAAAGACCGCAAGGTCTGTGTGGTCTGATATCTGTGTAGCTCTGTGTCTGTGTAACCCTCACTCACTCACTCACTCTCACTCCCTCACTCTCACTCCCTCACTATCACACTCTCTCTCTCTCTCTCTCCCCCCCCCCTCCTTGTCGAGACCCATTTACCTTGTATTTTTTTTCCGGATATTAAAAAAAACTCTGTTCTTTGATGTTAGATGGGAAACAGTTGGCGTTTTCTTACTGAATATTCGGGCCCAGTTAAATTTGATATTTATGTTTGTCACATTTTAATATTTGTATTACACTTACCATTATTATTATTATTATTATTATTATAGTGTATACATTGCTATTATTATTATTATTATTATTATTATTATTATTATTATTATTACTAGGGGGGGGGCAGAAAAACTACCTTAAGTAAATCGTCTAAAGATAGCCTGAATTTAAGCGGAAAAGTGGCGTCTTAATATGAGAAGGGTTAACCCCTTCAGTCACACAACATTTTAGTTACTTTATTAGTACTATTATTATGTTTTACCTCATTATTACCTCATGAATTTGTCGACAGGGAAGAAGATTTTACCTCCGATAGAATACGCAGGTCTTGTGTAATATGGGTACAGATGCATGGTCACGAATATCGAATTAATATGCCTTCCCTCAAAGTATATTTTGTAACTGCGGCAATTTCTCAAAGGAACCGATTCAATGTTTTCACATACACACTACCCCCCCCCCCCCTCTCTCTCTCTCTCTCTCTCTCATACAGTTTGTATATCTGACTTCAGTACCTCTTCCATTCTCTCTCTTTGTTTCTCAAGTAATTTTAAAGTCACTTCAGTATCCTCTCTCTCTCTCTCTCTCTGTCTCTCTCTCTCTCTCTCTCTCTCTCTCTCTCTCTCTCTCTCTCTCTCTCTCTCTCTCTCTCTCTCTCTCTCGTACATTTTGTACATCTTACTTCAGTATTTCTTCCATTCTCTGTTTCTCAAATAAGTTCAAAGTCACTTCAATATCCCCTCCCTCTCTCCCTCCCTCTCTCTCTCTCTCTCTCTCTCTCTCTCTCTCTCTCTCTCTCTCTCCATACGTGTCCAGCTGGTACCCCCCAAGCCTCTCCCCCTACACACTTTCGGTTGCCAGTTTATGTTTTTCTTGTAGCCCTCGACAACATTTTTCGCCTCTAAACATGCCTGTCACTTTTAAGAGGTCCTGACATTTTTTTCGGTATTTTAATAATAGGGGAAAAGGGGGCGGTGTGTAGGTGTGGTTTGGGATGGTGTGGGGGAGGGCGTGGGTGTGGGGAGGGTACGTGTGTGGGGGTGGGTGTGGGTGAAGTATATACCCTTTTGAGTTTTAAAGGTAGACTATAAGCTAAAGCAATTCGGCTAATGGGAACCAGAATAAGACAAACATTTCATTTTCGTGCTGAAAGTATTATAGTCCTTCCTAAATAAATAATTTGGTCTGCAAAATATACAAAGATAATTATATTAATACAATATGCAACATACACAATAATACAACAAACAAACATGATAGGCTCCTCATATGAATATACTTGCCAGTTGGTGGCTAGAAAAATAATAGAATCAAATCGAGGTTTATCCTAATTGAAACCAGCCCCAAACAAATACTGCATAAAATATCGGTAGTCTATTATTTCCTAGAGGGTATCTATACCGAAGCCGGAACGGTACACTCACTATCGAAAATGGATCTAGAGGCTTTTGTGGCTAATTGAACAATGGGACGAAATTGAGAGGTGTGTGTGGGTGTGTGGGTGTGTGTGTGTGTGTGTGTGTGTGTGTGTGTGTGTGTGTGTGTGTGTGTGTGTGTGTGTGTGTGTGTGTGTGTGTGTGTGTGTGTGTGTGTGTGTGTTACATAATTATATAGCCGAAATCACACGTTCAGCTTTACCGCCAGATTTCATTAGAGATCAAAAGCAACTCATAGATATACTTATATAATAGTATTTACACTTTTTCATGTTCCCGATTCCGCTAGGAAGAGGGCTGTGTTATGCTGAAATTTATTGTTTCGTCTCCGGAACCTTTTACGCACTACCGGTACCGTACTTGTTCTAAATGACTGCCTCCACGATATTGAACATTAAGACCAACGTTGTTCACAGAGTCATAATGAACAATATATATATACATACATATATATATATATATATATATATACATATATATATATATATATATATATATATATATATATATATATATATATATATATATAATTTAGTTGAAGATAAAGGCGGATGAATCATCTGCGTCCTGAATCTGCTACATCCTGTCTTAGACAATCTCGCGGGGCAAAAGCCACCACAGTCGGTAGCGGAAATCTGTCCCATTCCAAACCCAACCCAAAAGCACAAAAATCATCCCTTCCGAACCCACCCCAACTGAACCTATGCTATCCCAACCAACCCATCCCAAACCAACCCACCATAACCTACCCTACCTCTACCAATTCAGTCCCATCCTCACCAACCAAACCTAACCCACCATCCCAAACCAACCCACCATAACCTACCCTACCTCTACTACTTCATTCCCATCCTTACAAACCCCAACCCAATCCCTTCTATCCCAACCCACCACAATATACTTCCAACCACCATAACCTACCCACCTCACCTAACTCAACCAACCATAATCAATACAACCCACCTCACCCACCATAACCTATACTAACCCACCCACCCTAACCAACCCACCATAACCTATACCAACCTACCATAACCCACCCACCACACCCACACCAACACAACCAATCTCACCCACGCCAACCCAAACCACCCTAACCAAACCAACCCACCATAACCCACCCACTACACCGACACCAACACAACCCACCTCACCCACGCCAACCCAACCCACCATAACCTACCCCAACCCACACCAACCGAACCCACCACCCCAAACACAACCAACCCACCACACCATACCCTAACCCCACTCTAACTCACCCCAACTCCACCTATCACTGTCCATTGCAAGTTTAAAGACCAAATATTGCCATCCATCCGCTATTTACCTTACAAACAAAGATGGCGGCGGGTCATAGCTCAAACATGTAAAAAAGAAAAAAAAATGTGGGGAAGCTTAGCAGGTGATGTTACTTTATAAAATAGAAGAAAACAAGTAAGGATGGGCTTTACAAACTAAGAAAAGTAATGTTTAGTGTTTAAATATCTGTATGTACTATCCAAGTTTCGAATACCGGGATAATCACATGCTTGCTTTAATTTCATTGGGAGGTGTTTGGTGTTGGGAGTGAAATAACTGAATTAGATTACATCATGTATGGCTAGCCAAGAAAATTGCAATCTGATGTTTATCCAAATAATAATCATGGACATCAAAATAATATGCAATCAAGGTGAAAAGTGGAATGTTTACTGAAAGACAAATAATACAAAACAAATATAAATAAATACAAAGAGGAAACGAAACCCACCAAAATAAGTTCGTATGCATATTCAATTACGGTCATTAAAAACTATAAATTATTATGTTATCTCCACCAACCAACTTTACTTCTAAACTCGATTAATGAAATTAACAAACACTAAAAGGGGTCAAAATAGTTATAACCTAATAATAATAATAATTCTAATCATCAACAACCTCCTCCTCCTCTTCCTCTTCTTCCTACTCCTCCTCCCCCTTCTTCTCATAATCATCATCATCATCATAGGGTATTTATTAATCACCCTTTCTGCCAGAGGAATTCCCTAGCGCTCCAAACACTTTTACCACGGATTAACCCCTTGTGGCTGACAGTATTATCATTAGACAATTGTATACAACTTAGGAAGGATCTGTGGGGATAAAAAGGTTAAAACTATCTCAATCAACCCTCTGACTTCCATACACGTTTTCTGATCTTAATAAAATCGTCTAATAATATAAAAACAACAAAAGAGCAAAGTGCATCATCGATCTTCAGAGGGTTAATACTCCAGAAGGGACGTCGCAAACCTACGCTAAGTTCCTATTTTCTGCTAGGTGAACAGGGGCATTGGGTGTTAATAGACTTGCCCATCCGTCTTATTTTCCAGGAATCGAACCCGCGCCCAGTCAATTGTTAGTCGAACGTGTGTGTGTGTGTGTGTTTATGTGTGTGTGTGTGTGTGTGTAATGACAATAAATACTAATACACGGTTTATTGATAATTGCAGCCGCAGGCTGAAATTGTACAGAGAAACAGTTTGTAGCTTAACTCTAACTTATGTTATCTTATAATATGGACCAAAGCATAAGGTTGTATAAGAGCTGTTTGTCGAGATAAATATTATGTACTAGGTTAGCATGTGTGTGTGTGTGTACGTATGTGTGTGTGTGTGTACGTATGTGTGTATGTATGTGTGTATGTGTTAGGAGAGATATTTCTGGTAGGGTATAAGACAGCTGTGGGCACCTGGGGGGAGGGGGGGGGGGAGGGGGGGACAGAAGGAGTACACGGTTGTACAAGAGAAGCCAAATCACCATGGAGCTCTACACTGTTAAGGGGGGTCACCGGCTTTTTTGTGTCTTTATCTCCTTTTCTCTCTTTCTCTGGCTTGTATCCATTCGGCTCCATTCAGCCTAATGGTTTAAGACGTTTATCCCCATCCAGGTGTCTATTTCTTCCTAGCGAGCGAGAAAGACAATTTAGATGGTTGTTGTTACACTATGTTGGGTAATGTATATTATTATGTTCTCTCCACTAACCAACTTTACTCCTAAACTCGATTAATGAAATTAACAAACACATGTGGCAGTCCGGGGATTCGAACCCAGGACGCTCACACCGAAAATCAACACACTTATGCATTGCACCACAAAGACAGTTAAAGAATGCTGCACAAGCCTACGATTTATTATGCAGTTTCGAATCCTGCTTACCAATCTTAGCATGCACAATAATTCCAACTGCACTATCGGAGGCTATGAATATGTGAATGGAAATAATTAATGGGGCGCTTAACCCTAGGGAAGGCCTCTCGATAAACTACTACTGAACCAGAATTAATTATGTTCTCTCCTAAACTCGATTAATGAAATTAACAAGCACAGAAAGTAGTACATTATTTGTGTTTTATATACTGTACAGTACACATAAATATTAACGGTATTTTTTCTTTTTCACTTTTACGACATCTAAGAACGGTATCCTTATTTCGCTCTCTCTCTCTCTCTCTCTCTCTCTCTCTCTCTCTCTCTCTCTCTCTCGATGTACGTCTCTATAGAGGCAGATACAGATAGCCAATCACCAATAACGTGAAACAGTTGTAACATAAAACGCGCCTATTTCCTGATGGGTCCTGATACGGTCTAATTAGAGAGAGAGGGAGAGAGAGAGAGGGAGAGAGAGAGAGAGAGTAGACTACACTACACTAATTGGAGAGACAACTGTGATCCACATTGAGTATCTCTTGTCATATAACAATAATAAAGATTGAAAATAGTACAGTAAATATTTTGTAAAAAATTCAAACTTTAAATCAACTCACTTCGTTAAATTTCTCTAATGAAGAACTGTTCACAATATCTTATCCCTTTCAGGCTACAATGGCACTAGTATTATTATTTTCTGGCTATTAATACAGTTATTATTCAGGAATCCAATTATTACAAGCTTTCATAATTAACCTTACGAGTACCACAGATAGTTCCTTAATTAAACACTGCCTCTGAACGGTTTCCAAACACAAGGAAAATTGCAGCATTGTCTGAGCGAGTTTTGTGTTTTTAGGCTCAGGTTGAGAGAGAGAGAGAGAGAGAGAGAACCGTAACCCAACCTCTCCCCCCCCCCTTCACCAGACGTCTCCCGATAAACCCTAATTGAACCTCTTTGTCTCCAGTGATCGAACCTGCGATACCTTAACTCGAAGCATTGAGGGGGCTGATTGTGTTTCTGGTCTGGTATTATTGACACTCTCTCTCTCTCTCTCTCTCTCTCTCTCTCTCTCTCTCTCTCTCTCTCACTTTACAACGCTCTTTTACGGTCTTTCTTGGAGTATGCCGTTCAATTCTGGTCTTCAGCACTGTGGTAAGATATAGTGCGACTGGAAAGAGTACAAACTAGGGTTACAAATCTTATTCCATTGATTAGAAGACTGAGCTATAAAGACCAGTTTAGAGCTAATGATCTCTTTCCGTTGGAAACACGCAGACTACGAGGTCACCTCATGAACATTTTTAAAATATTTGGGGAGGGTCAACCTTCATACCCAATCCAGCCTGTATGTATTGAGTGTCATTCTTCTAGTATAGCATTTTATCCCAGTGGTGTGAGGATTACCTTGTACAATGTTGATCAGTGCGTGCGCACACGTGGTGGCATAATTTGTTGGTCTATAGAGAATAATACAAGGACAATTTTGTATGTCGTAGTAATCACTAAAACGTTGCTAGAGATAACCTACCTCTAAAACCTACAACTTGCAGTTGTATTACACCCGATTGATCAGTAGAAAGGGTTGAAAAGTATGTGCAATGTATGTGCATATAATCATTACCTAATTTATGAGCAAAATCAAATCAGCAAAGTCTTAAATATTGGCTGTAACACAATTTCGCAGCCCACAAAAGTTGTGTACATATTTATGGAACTGGTCTGCAAGATGGTGAGAATTTAGAACACTATTTGTAAGAGCCTATGTGTTTAATAGTTGAAAACATATCTAAAGAAAGATTAAAATTTGATTTACGTCAGAGAGTTCGCATTTTTTCATAGTGACCCTTCAAATTGAGAGAGGGAGAGAGCATCGTTTTCTTACTACTGGCGTTGATAGAAAATGCAATGCCACGCTATTATGGATAACTAATATGGTTTTATATGGGTTTATATGCTTTTATATTTTTTATATAAATGGGAGATGTAAGGGGGCGGAGTGTTAAAAGTTTTATTAGCGTAATTGTTTAATCGAAGTCCTCTTTTTCTAGTTATTAAAAACGTATTCTATGGTGTATTATATAATATATAGAAGCAATAGAACTGTTCAAATGACCTGGGAAGTGTATATTAAACCAAATACAAAACTTTGAATAATGAGGTAGGCTTAGAGATATGTGTTTTTATCACTTTTCAACCCAAGACCAGCGGGGGTCTGGGAGCAGCAGCCCCCAGGATGCCCAGGTTACCTTAGGTTAGGTTAGGTTAGGTTAATGACCAGCTATGTAAATACAGTAGTGAACATTTAGTTCAGTCTGTGCTCAAAAATCCATTTTCTTTAGGAGAAGGCCATACACTAAACAATTACCTTTATTTTTTATTTATTTATATATTTTTTTTAGGGGGGAGGGGGTAATGGCATCAGATGGGTATTGTTGTGGTTATATAGCCTATTCTTCTTCTATACTGTAGGAAGGAATATAGCTGAGACAAATTATAAGTAAACATTTGTTTTTTTGGTCAATGAAGGTTAAAGCCCCCCTGAATGAGTTTGAAAATGTGGATTATCTAATGTTTATCCTCAATATGAATACAACACGTTACCATAACTGGAAGTTAGAATTGAAAAGGCTCGGCACTAATATTACCCTACTTGTGGAATCGTTTTCACATAGGCCTGTATGATCTGTTCTACCTGGAACAAACTTCCCTCAGAAGTTGTAAACAGTTCTTCAGTAGAGCATAATTATCAAGACGAGAGTAGATAGTATTTTGCACATTCTGCAATGAGTGTAGTGCACTAAACAATCTCTTTCCTTCAACTTCAAATATTTCCTCGGAATGGACCACAAGGTCTCCGAGATACTAACTATTCCTTTTAACTCCTTGTAATTTACTCTATAACACACACACACACACACACACACACACACACACACACTCACACTCTCTCACTCACACAAACAATATACATGCTCATTTTAATCATCTCCATTGTTCCATTTAATTAATATGGCATCTTGTTATAAAGCCTCAGTCTACAGTACAATAGCTTCTTAGTATTTAGTTAACCCTTTCAGTAAACCATGACGAATTATATAATTATATTCTGGTTATTACTAGGTCACAGCATTAAGCTTAGATATGACTTGTTTGTGGGATTTATATATATTTGTTCTGAGGGAGGTCTTTATGGGCTTCCCCGATTTCGCTCCAATAGTTTGGAGATTTTGAAACTTTTCACACCATTAGTTTGACGATAATAAGACGCTTCACCCCATTCAGATGTTGACTTTTTGTATTCTGGGCGAGCATTTTTCTATCGAAAATTTTTACACATTTAGCTTGAAGGGGGTCTGGCTGGATCCTGTAATATTGCCTTCTTCATTCTTTTCAACACGTTTCATAATTTTACTTTTTCTCTTGGAATGATCTCTGAGAATGGATCTAATTTTCCCCTTTTCTCTCCCCATGACCAGGTAATGAATCTGATCTGCCAGGGTATCCTCCTGAGCCCGCCAGACACATGCCCGCCGGGAGTGTGCGACGTGATGCGCTGTTGCTGGGCCACCGAACCCGTTGACCGCATCAAGTTCCCGGAGATCCTGGCCCGCCTCCGACGCTTCCAGGATGTCATGAGAAGGAACCGCCCACACACGGCCTCCGGTTCTGGTTTTGCTTCTGGCTTTGGTTCCAGTTCTGTCGTCTCTCCATCATCCATCACTATCCCGCCCATCACCTACAGCGAGCTCTGTCTGCACGCTGAGGGCAGTGTGCTGGAACTTGACGCAGACCAGTATCTCATGCCGAAGAGATCCGAGCCTCATGAGTACATCACTGTGCTAAGTGAAGCGTGAGCCGGAAACCTTGTACGAAGTATTCTTTAAAATGTGTGAAGGGTGTTGCCTATCCCATAGGCTATTCAACAAATATCAAGAACGTGGGTGTTGGTTTGTGTCAGAGATATAATATTAGGGTTTTCTAAAGACGAAACTATATAAACTGTTGATGAAGAGTTCTATTGTGGGCTTGGAAATATAGTGTTTGACTTTACTCGATCAATATTGGACAGTTCTTAGTGTTGACCAGGATTATTGATGTGAAGATTATGTAACCTGGATCCAATAAACCCTGCTTCTAACCACTGCAGGGAGAACATCCGAGGCCACAGTGCTGACCAAAACGCCGCAGGGTTTCAGTGATGACCGATAGATAGTTTATGAATGTTCCAAACCTGACGTTTCTTCATTTGAATATATGTTACGGTGTTGAGTGAGGCGTGATATAATTTTCAGTGTCTGAACTTTACCTCACTTTACAGAATGGCATACTGTGGTGTTAAGGACCGCATTCCTAAACACATGGAAAAGGCTTTGTCGATACCCTGTGGAACAAAGACTAAGGAACTGAGTGTCTAATTATAGAAAAAAACTTAATCTTACCCAGTTTCATAAAGATTGGAATTTATTTCAACTTATTTCACACATCAATGCCACTGGTCAAGTTCAAGATTTTGGTCGTAAAGGGAATATAGAGTGCTTCGAACATAACTAAAGTAAGCATACCGTCATTGCAAAGCGTTAAGCAATATGTGAGAACATATTTGAGTGAATTAAACTCAGACTATACTTGTAGTGTTGAGTGATGTGCCAGAGGATTATTAGTGCAAGATACTTTATTCCATTTATATAAGTTAGTTTCCTCCCTTAGCCCAAACAAGCTTAAAAATATACCCCAAAGAAAACCTTCAGGATAATTTTGTACCTTTTTCGGTAGACTAATGTCCTGGCCGAAAGTTGATTCCTCCTAAGTTACAGGTTCACTGTCGTTCGCCAGGAAAAAAATGACACAAATTGGCGCGAAAGATCTTAATATTGACAAAGCAATGGGTCTAAATGTCTTAAAATCGCCCAACTAAAAAGGCGAGGTGAGAGGCATATCAAACAATTAATTACTAGTTTATTCCCTGCCCATGACGTCATGAATTTAACATACTTGGATAAACTGGTCTATCGCAATACATGCTACCCATTCATGACTTATTTTAAAAATTACAACCACTAGAATTACTTTGACGGAATTTAACACAAGGAGATAGAGCGCTGGAAATGTTTTGAGTGTGCAGGCCTGATATTTAAATTGGAGGAAGATAAAGTGCCAGAAATATTTTGAGTGTTCAGGCTTGATATTTAAGTTGGACCTACAGAGGGAGATAATTCACCAACTTGGTTGAGCCCGAGAACTTTCAGTCTTCTACTGTACTTCTCATTTCTCAGCTTGTTCTTCCTCTGTCCACTTACTCTTCTTTCCTATTTTACTTCTGCCATCTGGTCTGGATATTTCACCATAAATGTTTTGAGTGTGCAAGCATGATTAAAATTGGAGGGAGATAAAGTGCCGGAAAGTTTTTGAGTGTGCAGGCCTGATATTTAAATTGGGAGTTGATAAAATGCCGGAAATGTTTTGAGTGCTCAGGCCTGATATGCTGTACTGTATAATTTTTAATTTACGCCAAAAACATATCTGCAAAATTGCACAAATATAATACACTATGCCATAATGCTGAAGAATGGTAATTATTTCAGGAATAGGAATATACCGTAAACTATGACCCATACAGTACCGGTGACGTCCTTTTCATTATATTCTGGCAACTATTAGACGATTATATTTAGCTTAAGAAAGACGTATACCCATTAAAAGGCTACAGGCTATCTACATTAATCCTTTTAGCTGCCATATATCCTTCATAAAGTCGTCTAAATGCAGCTGAAATCAAAACAAAGAGACGTCACCGGTACCGTAATCTATAAGAGTATCACTTTTTGATTAGGCAATGAGTGACTGTAGTTCGTAAAGGAAAAATCTAACCTTCTAATCTAGCCTTTTGTACCGTCGACATCCTTTGCTATTATATGCTGGCTACTACTAAATGATTTTATTAATTATAAGAAGGATCTCTTGCAATTATAAGGCCTCAATCTATCTCAATCTATCTCAATTATAAGGCCTCAATCTATCTCAATTATAAGGCCTCAATCTATCTCAATTATAAGGCTTCAATCTATCTCAATTAACCCTTTTAACTACCATAGATCCTTCCGACGCTTCATAAAATCGTCTAAATGTAGGAAAGACCTCTAGCAATTATAAGGCCTCAAACTATCTCAATTAACCCTTTTAAAACTACCACAGATCCTTCCTACGCTTCATAAAATCGTCTAAAAGGTAGGTAGACTAAAATATAACAGACGTCACTGGTACAGAAAGGGTTAAGCAGCTAATACAGTCGGTACTCGGCCAACTCAACCAATCAACCACACCAAACTCAACCAGTGCCAAATCAACAAAAGCCATTTAATGGGGTAGTGGTGATTTTTTGGTCTATGTATAATATTATATTCATTTATTTTCTAGTTTCCTCGATTTAAGCTTATAAAAAGACCCCCTAGAATCTAGATCCTCCTTCAAGATATATATGTACATTTTTCGGTAGAAAAATTTCCCGGCCAAAGGCCGGTTTCTCTTAAAATTACAGGCTCGCTATCGCTCGCCAGTAAAAAATCCACACCTAATTGACACAAAAGGTCTTAAAATTGACAACGAAATAGGGGGAAAGGTCTTAAAGTTGCTAAGTCAATAGGGCGAACGTCTTAACATCTCAAAATTAATGGGGCTAAACATGAGGGAGAAGGGGATTAACAAAAAGGCAACCACCTCCCCCTTTAAACCAATAATACCAAATATAAAGTCTGAACCGATATACAGTATAGCCCAGTCTCTCCTAATAGTTGGTGTGGGTGGCGTTGATAAATGGGGTCTACTGGTTCCATTAATTAATTAAGGGGACCACCTCACCTTTCTCTCTCTCTCTGTTTTCTCTTTCTTTGTGTTGTATCCATTCGGCCCCTTTCAGCCTACTGTTTTAAGATGTTTATCCCCATCCAAGTGTTGATTTTTTTCCTGGTGAGCGATAGCGAGCCAGCATGGTTTGGAGAAATCCGGCTTCGCCGGAGCCATTTCTCTATCGAAACATCTACACATTTAGCCTGCTGTCTAATTCTTCATCAAAAATATGCTGGCTCGCTATTGCTCACCAGGAAACAAAAATCGACCTGGATGGGGATAACGACTTAAAACAGTAGGTTTAATAGAGATAAATGGATATAACCCACAGCGAGCGAGATAAATAGAGAAAAAGAGCAAGGTGGTCCCGTGTCAACCTATCCTACCCTACCTTAACAGTGGTGGTTGGAAGGGTCTACACTGGTTGAGTTGTCTGGTCAGGGGTTCAGACAGTGTGGTACATTAACACAACCGAGCCTACTTCAGCCATGTATTATTTCTTAATTAAACTATGTCTGACCTGAAAATGAGTTACCTGATCTTGAATGTCTCTCTCTCTCTCTCTATCTATCTCTCTCTCTCTCTCTCTCTCTCTCTCTCTGTAAATATATATACACATACTCTATATAACCCAATGCACGGGCTTCAATATAGCATACAATTCATCAGTAACGCTCTCTGCATGATTGACTCACATTATACGCACAAATGTACATGATAAGTTAGCTCGCGCGAAAAGTTAACACAATGAATATAATTACATCCAGCCAGCCACCCACATACACCCACACGCTATAATAGACACAAACGAACACCCACACATACACTAAATCACACGCATACAACCACAGCAGTGACACCCACACACACACACACACACACCTTCACTTGATCCCTACACTAGCCTCTTCACTCGTAAACTCTCTCCCTTTCCTTTCAAGACAGTTTCAATGGCCTCGTTCTCGACTACCGTTCAAACCCCTTCTTATCTCTCTGTACTGGCCATTGATCCGAGAAGTTAAGGGGGAGGTAGTCACTTTTTCGGGACCCCCTTATCCTTCATGTTTAGCATATTAGTTTAGAGATTTGTAGATGTTCTTGCCGTCAGTTTGTCGATTTTCAGATCTTTCGCCCCATTTCTTTGTCACTATCAAGACCTTTCGTGCCATGTAGGTGTCGATTTATTCCTGGCGAGAGATAACGAGGCTGTAATTTTAGAAGGAACCGGCCTTCGGCCGGATTTTTTTTCTACCGAAAAATGTACAAATTTATCTTGGAAGGAGGTCTAGGGGTGTTTTTTAAAGCTTGATGGAGGTCTAGCGAGACAACTCAAAACTAAATAAATAAATATATATATAGATAAAAATTCGAGCACTAGCCCCTTAATGGGCCTACTCTAGACACATATCAAAGGTCCAGCGACAGTGATTACAGTATATAATCGACAGTGTACTAACTATACATATTATATGAAACAGGAGTGGAAATAGAAGGGTTGAGTGGGTAGTACTCGCTTTTAATGGACCTCCTTCTCCCTCATGTTTAGCATATTGTTTTTGAGATTTTATGACGTTCGTTCCATTAGTTTGTCAATTTTAAGACCTTTCACCCCATTTCTTTGTCAATATTAAGACCTTTTGTGCCCTTTAGGTGTCGATTTTTTCCCTCCGCGACATTTTGTACCGAAAAACGTAAACATTTATCTTGAAAGGGAGTTTAGAGGGTGTTTTTTCTAAGTTTAATGTAGGTCTAGCAAGGAAACTAAACAAATAAATAAAAATATATTTATATAAATATATTGCCCCAAAAAACACGCACTACCCCCTTAAGTGACTGAACAAATACGATATGTAGGCTATATACATGTAAATACTAGCTAAGTAGGCAAAGATACAACAAATAGTCTGCGAGAATCTATTTTCAAGTGACTACCTAAAATTTAACAGTGACCTTACCCAATTATGTCCCTGAAATTTACGTTTTTGAAATCAACGTCTTTGAAATCGACGTCTCTGAAAATTACGTCTCTGAAAATGACGTCTCTGAAAATGACGTCCACGAAAATGAAGTCTCTAAAAATGACGCAACATAACGTCTGTGAAAATTAAGTCTCTTAATAAGGAGTTTTTGAAGCTGAAGTCTATGAATATGAAGTCTTTGAATATGAAGTCTTTGAATATGAAGTTTTTGAATATGAAGTCTTTGAATAATTATGATGACTTTGAAATTAACGTCTTTGAAAATGACGTCAACGTAACGTTTTTGAGTATGACCTTTTTGAGTATGACGTGTTTTAGTATGACGTCTTTGAATATGACGTTTAAGAGTATGACTTTTTGAATATGATGGCTTTGAATAATTATGACGTCTTTGAGTATGACGTTATTGAGCATTACGTCTTTGAAATTGACGTCTTTGAATGTGACGTTTGGCATTGTGTTCGGAGAGGCATATATATTTTTGAGCACTTAGGGTTACACGTGTACATATACTGTACATTACTATTAAGCTTAGTGTTCAAGGGACTGGAGTTCTCGAAAATGGGCTCCAGTCCTGACGTTATTCTTGACTTACAGTGTGCTGGCTTAATAATCCAGAGGGGTTGATAGCCTCTAAGTCCTATTCTAACCCCTTCTGTACCGGCGAAGTCTTTTAAATTGAATTTATTCTTCTATTATACGATTTTATTCAGCTTTAAAGGGGCTTCCAGCAATAAAAGGCTTTGAACTATCTCACTCAACCTTTTTACCACCACAGATCCTTCTTAAACTGCACGCTATCGTCTAAATATAGCTAGAATAAACTTAAAAAGACGTCGCCGGTACAGAAGGGGATAACAAACTAATTAACTTAAGTGTTCTCATATTCTCTTGATGTTTTGGAATGAAGCTATGGTGTTCCTAAGATGAAAGGAGTTGCTAATTTACTGAAACCTGATTTGAGGGTTGCTTATTCTGATCTTTAACCCCTTCAGGATCATGACGCGTTTTTTACAGTTTATTCTGGTTATCATTAGATAGGTTTATACAGCTTAAGAAGGATTTGTGGGTTTAAAAGGGTAAAACATATCTCAATTAACCCTCTGACTTCCATATACCCTTCCTAATTTGAATATATTCGTCTAATAATAGCCAGAATAAACTGTCAATAACGCGTCATGATCATCAATGGGTTAAAATATGTTGATTTGGAGATATAATATATATGGAAGTGTATTGATTTATGGATATGTTAAACATTGATTTACTGACAAAACTTCATGAAAAGCTCCACATTTGTATCCACTAAACCGGAATTTTGAATTTTATTTAAGTATTAATTGTAATGTCCATCAATTTAGTTTTCACACAAATTGTTAATATTGATATTTAATATTTTGAATATATATATATATATAAGTCTATTTTGGGTCCGATGCTAAATGTAATTGGTTGGTAGCTATATAGGTTGAGGAATGGGAATGGGACAGTGATAAATATACTGCAGTAGAGTTCAGAAATATATTATTACGTTCGATAATACTATTATTGAACACTTGTGATGCTATCGGAAAACGTAGTTTTTGTAGACATATATCACTATTACTAGAGAATATTAACACTTTTGGTACCGGTGACGATGTTTTCATTGGTTTTATCTATATTTATACGAATTCATGCAGCTTGAAAACAACCTGTGGGAGGTAAAAGGATATATGAGAGTTAAAGTTCTTTTAATTACTAGAGGTCCTTCTTAAACTGGATAAAATAGTCTAATAGTTGCCAGAATATAACGAAAAGAACGTGACCGGTACTGAAAGGGTTAACACACACACTGTATACTGTACTGTATATATAAGTCATAATGTCTTCGTGTGTGCCATATTATACTGTATATATAAGTCATAAGTTGTAAAGTCATGCAGTACAATTATATTTTACGAAAATAGCAAAATACCATTTTCCTGTGCTAAATATGTTTGTTAATTTTAAATAAGTCTACAGTCATTACAATTTCAGAACTTCCTAGGACCCTTCGAAACAATCGGGGTTAAATGGAATGTTTCACAGCGTTTCATTAGCGTGTCAAAAATATTCTCCAAAAAGGTGTACCACTTTCAACTGTTTGCCAGTGTACACATGCCAGATCCGAAAGGAGGATGCTTCTGTTAACATGTTGAACTCTTTCACTGCTTCAAATGTATTTTTTTTTAAAGTTGGAACATATTCAGTGATCGATGCATATACACCGGGGCATGGACTACAGTAGATCTGGACTGGACACGGAAATGGAACTTTGCAGTAAGGAACCCAAAATTGGAAAACAAACCCCCAAGTTCGAACCTCGAAACAGCGAAAATGTGATATTTTCGCGGTATCGAGGTTCGAACTTGAGGGTTCGTTTTCCGATTTTGGGTCCCTTACTGCAAAGTTCCATTTTCGTGTCCAGTCCAGATCTACTTTAGTCTATGACCGGGATAATATTTGATAGCTATTTGGTAAAAATAATAAATAGATAAATATATAAATAGATAAATATATAAATACAACAATTATAATACACAAACTATGAAAAGTGTCCTATTTCAATTCACATGCTTTGCTCGAGTTACTGGGCCCCATGGTTCGAAATAATAATGTTACTGGACCGAATAGTCAGTCAGTCAGTAACCAACCCTTACTCCCACAAGGGGTAGGGAGGATCAGTAAGAGACACGAGAAAGGAAAAAAAAAAAAAAAAAAAAAATGACAGGAGAAGAACGCATATTATAACTATTTGCCCACAAAAAGCAAACACACAAACATTCAGAAGCACCAATCAATTATATATTCGTAAATCAACCAAAGACAACGCCAGTATTTAACTACTAATAAACAGGTCTGCTTAAGGGGAGATTTCCACTTGAGGGGATCTTTTTCTGGACCCCTTTCTCCCTCATGTTTAGCCCCATCGAGATTCTAAGACGCTTGCCCCATTTATATGGCAATTTTAAGACCTTTCACCTCATTTCTTTGTCAATAATAAGACCTTTCGTGCAATTTAGGTGTCGATTTATTTCCTGGCGAGCTATAGTTTGATGGAGGCTTTGGGAGAAAAGATAAATACATAAGTAAATAAAGTGCTGGCCACCAGATTCCTAGGATGTGTAAGTGCTCTTTTAAGGGGGGTCACCTGCTTTTTGTTATTTCTGTCCTTTTCTCTCTTTCTCTGGCTTGTATCCATTCGGACCCATTCAGCCAACTATTTTAAGACGTTTATCCCCGTCTAGGTGTCGATTTCTTCCTGGCGAGCAATAGCGAGCCAGCATTATATGAAGAAAACCGGCTTCGCCGGAGAAATTTTTCTATCGAAAAATTTACAAATTTAGCCTGCTGTCAAACAAAAATAAAAATATGCTGGCTCGCTACCGCTCACCAGTAAAAAATTGACACCTGGATGGGGATAAACGTCTTAAAACAGTAGGCTGAATGGGGCCAAATGGATACAAGCCAGAGAAAGATAGAAAAGGACGGAACAAAAACAGGTCACCCCCCTTAAGCATATCAGTAGTCATGGACGCTTCTTTATTTGCATTATTCTGGCTATTACTAGGCGATTTTGTTCAGCTTTGGAAAGATCTTTAGCCAAATAACTACAGAGTAAGACAAGTTTCTCTTTGACTTCCACGGATTCCATTTAAACTTAAGGGAGCCCACCTCGCCTTTGTTCTCTTTCTCTCCCTCTCTCTTTGGCTTGTATCCATTCGGCCCCATTCATCCTACTGTTTTAAGACGTTTAACCCCATCCAGGTGTCAATATTTTCCTGGCGAGCGGTAGCGAGCCAGCATATATATAATTTTGTTTTGACAGCAAGCTAAATTTGTACATTTTTCGATAGAAACATTTCTCCGGCGAAGCCGGATTTCTCCTTACAATACTGGCCTGCTATCGCTCGCCAGGAAGAAATCGCACCTGGATGGGGATAAACGTCTTAAAACAGTTGGCTGACTGGGGCCGAATGGATACAAGCCAAGGACAGAGAGAAACGGAGAGAAATATAAAAAAAAAAAAAACGGTGACTCCCCTTAATAAAAAATCGTCGTCAGAATAATAATACAATATCGAATCCTGGAATAGTGTAAGGTTTAACAAATACGCGTTAGCATAAGCATACGAACTGGTTGAAGCGATTATTTCCTGGCGATTTTACATACAGAAGTAACTTTTGTGTTTGGATGTTCTTGTAACAGATGGTACAAGCTAAGCAATCCTAAGTTTCGATATTATTATTTTACCCTCTCAAGATCCAGTACGCATTTATGTTCTGCTTTCCGGCTATTAGTAGACGATTGTATGCAGATTAGGAAGGGTACATGGAAGTCAGAGGGTTAATCGAGATAGTCTTTACCCATATAATTCCCACATATCCTTCTTAACATGGAAGTCAGATACTCTTTACCCTTATAATTCCCACATATCCTTCTTAACATGGAAGTCAGATACTCTTTACCCTTATAATTCCCACATATCCTTCTTAACATGGAAGTCAGATACTCTTTATCCTTATAATTCCCACATATCCTTCTTAACATGGAAGTCAGATACTCTTTACCCTTATAATTCCCACATATCCTTCTTAACATGGAAGTCAGATACTCTTTACCCATATAATTCCTTCTTAAAATCGTCTAATGATGGCCAGAATATACTGTCAACATGCGTCACAATCTTCAAAGGGTTAAGTCATTGATGCGGGTAGCGATAGGAGTAACCTTTATAGCATCAATATGAAGTAAGAGGTTCAAGCTGTATATATATTCTTTGAAAAACGTTTATTAGATCTTACAAACGTTTATTAGACCCTACTGATGCATAATGACATAATGTTGGCCTAAGGTAGGTCTCGTCTAAACGTTCTTATAACCCTTTGAGTACCAGCGACGTGTGATATACGTTCTCTAGCTAAATTTAGACGCTATTATGCAGCTTAGTAAGGATCTGTGGTAGTTAAAAAGGGTTGGCCGAGATAGTTTGAAGCCTTATTATTATTGCTAGAGCTCCTTCCTAAGTTGAATATAATCGTCTAATAGTTGCCAGGCTATGATAAACAGGACGTCTCTCGCACTGAATGGGTTAAGGGAAGATGGGCCGGTTTTCTGGACCACTTTCTCCCTCATGTTTAGCCCCATTAGTTTTCAGATGTTAAGATGTTTGCCCCATTAGTTAGTCGATTTTAAGACCTTTCACCCCATTTCTTCGTCAATATTTAGACCTTTCGTTCTATTTAGGTGTCGATGTTTTCCCTGGCGAACGTTAGTGAGCCTGTAATGTTGGAAGAACCGGCCTTCGGCCGGGAAATGTTTCTACCGAAAAATGTACAAATTAATCTGGAAGGGGGATCTAATGGATGTTTTTAAAATTTGATGGAGGTCTAGGGAGGAAACTAAAAAAATCACGAATACATGCAAAAATCGCCCAAAAAGTGAACCATCTCCCCTTAAGATGAAGGCCTATATGCCGAGCACTTGTGTAAAGAGTAGTATAGTCGATGCAATATACGTTGGGCTAGAATCTAGACCACACACCTCTATAACTCAAATAGGGATAGAGCAAACGGACTGTAATTTACCACACTTATTCCCTGGCTGACCCTTCCCAAACGGTAGAAGTATATTAGCCCGATTACTCTAGCAGTTTCTGAGTAATAGAGATTAGTGATCAAGATGTTTGGCCGAGCTATAATGAATGAACTATAATGAATGGACTATAATGAATGGACTAAAATGAATGAACTATAATGAATGAACTATAATGAATGAATGAACTATAATGAATGAATGAACTATAATGAATGAATGAACTATAATGAATGAATGAACTATAATGAATGAATGAACTATAATGAATGAATGAACTATAATGAATGAACTTAAATAATGAATGAACTATAATGAATGAACTATAATGAATGAACTATAGTCACAACAGTAATGACTCTTTCTACTCAAAGTAATAATATACGCACAATCAAATATAAATAAACTAATATATACAGTATATATATTTTACCAAGAGGAGATTGTTTTCAATTTTATTAAAGAAATGTAAGGAAAACTAGACAATACTATATACGATGGCTTAGTATATAAGGATATGATGCATGTCGTAAAGATGATGTCCAAATATAAAGGGGGTTCACCTGCTTAACCTGTTCACCTTAAGGGGGGTCACGGGAGGAGGATTTGGTTGATTAATTATGGTCTTCCCAATTATTTACGCATTGCAGGAATTCAGTCGGGTATTGGATTTTCGCTGGAGTCGGGCATTGGAGATAAACGCACTTATTTTCTGTGTTCTGGCTTTTATTATTATTTGTATTATTATTATTATCATTATATTATTATTATTATTATTATTATTATTATTAGACGATTTTATTCCTATTACGATGGGTATGTGGTAGTCAGAGGGTTGGTTGAGTTAGTCTGTACCCTTTTGATTCGCACAGATGCTTCCCAAATTGCATAACATCGTCCAACGATAGCCTAAATATACTACCAAAATGCGTGGAAAGCCTCAAGGGGTATAATCTTACTACTACCTTGATTATTAATCCCTTCAATACCGGACGTCTTGTTAATCTTATTCTAGCTACATTTAGACGATTGTATGCAGTTTAGGAAGGATCTGTGGTAACTTAAGGGGGGATGGTTCACTTTTTGGGCGATTTTTGCATTTATTCATTATTTTTCTAGTTTCCTCCCTAGACCTCCATCAAAAAAACAAAAAAACAAAAAAACACCCCTTCTAGATTAATTTGTACATTTTTCGGTAGAAAAATTCGGCCGGTTCTTCTAACATTACAGGCTCACTATCGTTCGCCAGGGAAAAAAATCGACACCTAAATATCACGAAAGGTCTAAATATTGACGACGAAATGGGGCGAAAGGTCATAACATTCCCAAACTAATGGAACCAACGTCTTAAAATCTCAAAACTGGTGGGGCTAAACATTATGGAGAAGTGGGTCCAGAAAACCGGCCCATCTCCCCTTAAAGGGCTAAGTGAGATAGTTTGAAGCCTGTTATTGGCTGGATGCTCTTTTAAAACTGAATGAAATCGTCTAACACTAGCCAGAATAGAGTTAAAACAAGATGTCGTCGGTAAAGAAGGGGATCAAGTGGCCAGCTCCTCTTAAGCGGGGGATCACGTGGCTTTGTTATTTTTCTCTCCTTTTCTCTCTTTCACTGGGTTGTATCCATTCGGCCCCATTCAGCCAACTGTTTATTCCCATCCAGGTGTCGATATCTTCCTGGCGAGCGATAGCGAGCCAGCATTGTATGGAGAAATTCGGCTTCGCCGGAGACATTTTGCTATCGAAAAAGGTACAAATTTAGCTTGCTGTCAAAACAAAAATATATATATGCTGGCTCGCTACCGCTCGCCAGGAAATGGTTGACACCTGGATGGGGGTAAACGTCTTAAAACAGTAGGCTGAATGGGGCCGAATGGATACAAGCCAAAGAGAGTAGGAGAGAAAGAGAAAAAAAGCGAGGTGAGCTCCATTCATTTTTGTTTTAACTTTGTATAAAAATATCCTGTAACTCGTGCTCTGAGAATACTGTACCTATTCTCCATTTATGAATTTATTGGTTTAGCTTAAGATACTGATATGTTAGACATTTATTTGCATAATAAAAGTGTATTATGTTAGCGACAGTCGTTTTTAATATCCTTTCCAGTATAACATTAAATTAAATTACTGAAAACGTGTATATACAGGGTGTTTAAAAACTACATCAAAATGACAGGGCGTAATATACAGGGAACAAGAAGTGAACCCATTTAAATAAGCAATGTTCTATACCAATAATTAAAATTAACCAATACAAAAAAAAAAAAAAAATTGGGCAATCGACCTAATAATTTATGTCTACCGTACCAGTTGGGGAGAGTCGAACAGTAACTAGGTATGGATCTTTACAGCCAGTTTACTCCAGCCCTAACCATGCGACAGGAGGTTAATATAGTCTATTCCTTATATGTAGGCCAATAATCTTAACCACTAACAGCTATAGCTAAAAAAAAAACGACTAAAATTCCTACCATTTGGGAAGTCAAAACCAGGGAATAGGTGTAGCAAGTTGCAGCCTATATTCGTTTATAGCTCAAAAACGACTAGAGTAATCGAACTAATATTGCTACCATTTGGGAAAAGTCAACCAGGGAGTAAGTGTAGCAAGTTGCAGCCCATTTCCTCTAGCCCTTTTTGAGTTACCAGGGGGATAAGAGTCATGTACTCTGGCCTACTTATAATGAAACGGGTATAGGCTCGTGATGATAAATAGACTATGCTTTAATTTCATCTGGAGGTAAATTGAATCCCTAAGCAGCTAATTTATCGATACCCTAATGGAAAAATAAGAAACTACTATTTCTCTGCATCATCCCGTTATATGTCGTCCAGTCGTTCTGTGGTTTACGTAACGACTTGGATGAGGAATTAAGAGTTCATTATGGTAATTGTGTCGACCACAACGACACAATCATATATTTATGTATGTGTGTGTGTGTGTGTGTGTGTGTGTGTGTGTGTGTGTGTGTGTGTGTGTGTGTGTGTGTGTGTGTGTGTGTGTGTATATTACAGACGTAGCCTCATTCTTGTATCTACACTATATTCTTATTGAAATTCCTTGTGTGCGTGTGTGTGTGTGTGCGTGTGTGCGTGTGTGTATTACAGACGTAGCCCCACTTAGAGACATGTTCTGAAGCATCTGGAACATACTAAGTTTATATAATTACCACCATATTTCGCTACAAAATCTTCAAAATAACTGAAAGATCTTGATGAGAACTTTGCAATTTACCGTCAGATGAAAATAAACAGACTATAGGAGTGATATTCTTAAGGGGGTACTACTTGCTTTTTCTGGACCCCCTCCCTCGTGTTTAGCATATTAGTTTTGAAATTGTAAGAAGTTCCTTCCATTAGTTTGTCGACTTTAAGACCTTTTGCCCCATTTCTTTGTCAATATTAAGACCTTTCGTGCCATTTAGGTGTCGATTTTCTCCTGGCGAGCGATAGCGAGCCTGTAATTTTAAAGAGAAACCGGCCCTTGGCCGGGAATTTTTTCTAACGAAAAATTTACAAATTTATCTTGAAGGGGGGTCTAGGGGATGTATTTATAAGCTTGATGGAGGTAGAGCGAGGAAACTAAAACATAAATTAATAAATGAATTAATAGCCCAAAAACCGGCCACTAGGCCCTTTAACAATATTTCCCTTCCCAGATCCGTTAAGGGGAGATGGGTCGTTTTTCTGGGCCCTCTTCTGTCTCATGTTTAGCCCCATTAGTTTTCAGATTTTATGATGTTCGGCTCATTAGTTTGGCGATTTTAAGACCATTCACCCCATTTCTTTGTCAATATTAAGACTTTTCGCGCCATTAAGGTGTTGATTATTTTCTGGCGAGCGATAGCAAGCCTGTATGTTAAGAAGAACCAGCCTTCGGTCGGGACATTTTTCTATCGAAAAATGTATAGATTTATCTTGAAGAAGGGGTTTGGGATGTTTTTTGTTAATATATATATTTTGTTGTGCTTAGTTTGATGTAGGTCTAGGGGGGAAATTAAACAAAATATCGAAAAAGAAATATAAGTGAGCCAATGAATACGCCCACCCCCTTAATGGACGAAATGGTTTGAAAAATGACGTTACCATGATATACGGGATTGTTAATCCGTGTATAATCTCTGTAAACATCATTCATTCACACAATGTGTTCGTTCGATATTAGGCGCTGGGAAGGGAAAAAAGCAATGTTTAAAGGTACCGACCTGCTTTTTCTCTCTAGGTTTTATCCATTCGGCCCCTTTCAGCCTTCTGTTTTAAGATTCTCCCCATTCTGGCATTGATTTTTTTCCTGGCGAGCGATAGCCATCATTGTATGGAGAAATCCAGCTTCGCCGGAGACATTTTTTTTACCGAACAATTTACAAATTAAGTCAGCTGTCTAAAACATAATCCAAAATATGATGGTTCGTTATCGCTCGCCAGGTGTAAATCAACACCTGGATGAAGATAAACATCTTAACACAGTAGGCTGAATGGGGTCGTATGGCTACTAACAAAAAAGAAAAAAACAAAAAAGCGGGTTGGCCCTCTTAAGAATAACACCCTATTACCTCTACTGAACAGAGTCCGTCATTTTCATTCTATACTGGCTACTGACAGACGATTTTATTCAGTTTAAGAAGGGCATTTCCGAAAATTAACAAGCTTTGAAGTACCTTAACCCTTTCACGCTTTTATGACGCAGAGGTTGCCAGATTAGCAATAAGAAATAGAGTTCTCTCACTCTTATAATTACCCCTCCAAAATTAGTGTTCTGCCCACAGCTAACTCAAAGACAACTGCAGAGGTTGAAGTAACTAAACTAAAGGTTTCTAAATACCCCTGATGGCAACAAAGGCTTTAAAGTATCCCTAATAGGCTCAAAATTGCGTCAAAAATGTGAGAGGGTTAAACCCCACAACATCGTCTAAATATAGCTAGAATATAATGAATAAGACGTCGCCGGTACAGAAGGGGTTAACTCTCCAAAAGATGAAAATTACTCGTTGATTCCGGTAATTTGCTTAACCCTATTTGAGCTGGGGAGGTCTTTTTGGACCTCTCAGGTTTTGCTCCATTAGTCTAGAGATTTTAAAACGTTTCACCCCATTAGTTTGGCAATGATATGATGGTTCACCCCATTCAGGTGTCTGTCTATTATTTGTTCTGGACAAGCGATAGCGAGCCAACAATTTGGGATATATCGGTCTTCAGCCGGGACATTTGTTTATCGAACAATTTACAAATATAGCTCAAAGGGGGTCTGGGTGGGTATTATTTATAGTTTTGAAGGAAGTCTGGGAAGGCGTTTTTGTTAGCCTATGGACAAACTAAAATACATACACGAAGATCTATGTATTTTGACTGTATTTTGACTGTCTTAGGTTACTAGCTAGATAACCATACAAATATCATATAATATGTTGTGTACTACCTTGCTCACCCAACTGTAATATTATCTTATGGTACTGCACAGGTTGAGAAGAATATGTGTAAAAGTGTGTATATGGGAATAGATACATGTACCTTTTGTGTACATAGATGTGTGTACGTATATGTTCAACGACATAGATGAGGGTCTCACCTGTACAATCTCAAAATTTGCTGACGATACAAAAATTGCAAATAGCGTACTCTCAAAAGAACAAGTTGACGATATGCAACACAATCTAGATAAATTGTCATGTTGGGCCCAAATTTGGCAAATGAGTTTCAATGCGGATAAATGTAAAGTACTACATATCGGATACCTAAATGAGAAAGCAAACTATTCGATGAATGGCACTCAGCTTAAGAATGTAAACAGAGAAACCGATCTGGGAGTAACAATATCGAGTAACCTAAAACCGAGTCAACAATGTTCAGAAGTTGTTAAGAAGGCAAACAAAATAATTGGCTTTATAGGCAGGTCATTTGAGCATAAATCCAAAGAAGTTATCCTAACCCTTTACAATTCCTTAGTCCGCCCTCTTCTGGAATACTGCGTTCAATCCTGGTGCCCTTATTACCAAAAAGATATAAACAAGCTAGAACGAGTTCAACGTAGAGTTACCAAAATGATACCTAGCCTAAAGAACAAACCATACGAAGACCGTCTTAGAGAATTAAATCTATTTCCTTTAACCCAGCGCAGATTAAGAGGTGACTTAATTCAAGTGTTCAAAATCATCAAAGGCATCGACAATATGAACTGTAGTAAGTACTTCACTATCGACCAAGCTAACGCGCGGGGAAACGGTTGCAAAATTATTGGTAAATCTTTTAACTCACACGAATCTAAGAATTTCTTCTTCAATCGAGTTGTCAACTTGTGGAATGGGCTTCCCCGAAACGTTATAGACTGCATCATCACCGTTGATTCATTTAAACTCCGCTTAGACAAATATCTCGCATCAAACCCGCGACTGACTGCGTTTGTAAATGAATAACTTTATTTTATCCCCCCCCTCAGTTACTAACCCATCTGTCCCCTACTAACTTCCTAATCCTGCCACGGACATTAGTTCCAGGGCAGTAATTCGCTTTCCAATGTTCCCTTACCCACTCTAAACCACTGTTTGGACACTTGATCCTCAGTGTTTTGGAGGACAAGCAACCTAGAAGGGTCACTATATCTGTTGTTGCTTGATTTCCTTTGTACTCCTTTGTACTCCTTTGTATAGGCATGTGTGTATGCATAAGCGGGTAAAACACATAATATACATGATTTGCAAATAATTCTGCCCGATTGTTTTTGTTTATATACTGTATATATATATATATATATATATATAAAGTGGATGCAGATGCACCGTGTCAAATTGATTAAATAGATTTTTTTTTTTTTTTTTAAAGAATAAGCGACTTTAAGATAGTAATTAAATATTGAATTATGATAGGAATGGTGGAGCAAAAAAATTAGAGAAAAGTTAATTCCCTTTTAAATTATCACTTTGGCTAAATGGAATATGAATTAGGGCTTTCCAGGAGAGCAGTCATGGATAGGGAGGGAGGAAGGGCTAATTTGAATATCAGATCGTTTTCCTTTCGGCAATAAGAGATAGAACATGGCTGGGAATATATTACGTTTTGCAGTATAGTATTAAATATATTCTTTTCATATTGGCGAATATTATTTGCATTCTTACGAAATTGGCCGACAAATATGATTGACAAGCATATTGGTAACAACAAATTGTCTTGTTTATCTTACTATCGGTAAACACACACACACACACACACACACACACACACACACACACACACACACACACACACATACGAAATGGAATCAATAACATACATATATATATATATATATATAGTATATATATTATCCAGTACGCATCTGCATTCTATACTCTTCATACACTAAAAACTCAGAAAGTACTATCGGTATTCAGCAACCAATATACGCAAGTCTGGGGAACAACAACAACCAACCAACCAACCAACCACCAACCAGTAACCAACTTGATCACAATAAAGGAGCTTACGGGAATTGGACTAAATCCAACAACCCCTAGGTTAGAGAGCGGAGTGAGGGTGGTGGTCGTGTGATTGGTTCGGCCACTCTTGATGATCAGGGTCAAGATCAAGAGAACTAAAAAAGAAAACAAAGACCAAAAGTTCCCACCCCTTTCCCATTCAGGGGGATGGTTCACTTTTTGGGCGATTTTTGCATGTATTCATTATTTTTCTAGTTTCCTCCCTAGATCTCCATCATATGTAAAATAAAACATCCATTAGATCCCCCTTCTAGATTAATTTATACATATTTCGGTAGAAAAATTTCCTGGTAGGCCGGTTCCATTACAGGCTCACTATCGTTCGCCAGGGAAAAATCGACACCTAAATTGCACGAAAGGTCTAAATATTGACGAAGAAATTGGGCGAAAGGACTTAAAATCGACTAATTAATTGGGCAAACATCTTAACATCTGAAAACTAATGGGGCTAAACATGAGGGAGAAAGTGGTCCAGAAAACCGGCCCATTAAGCATGTTAACATAGACACGGAGAGGGCAAATATGGTGATTTTCTGTAGTCTGACTGTGTCTAGCTTTGATTATAAGAATTATCACTGTCGTATAAACCGCGGATGACTGCTACACTGCTGTCGAGTTATTAAGGGGAGATTTCCACTTCAGGGACTTTTTTCTTGACTCCTTTCTCCCTCATGTTTAGCCCCATTGCTTTTCTAATTTTAAGACGTCGCCCCATTATTTTGACGATTTTTAGAACTTTCGACCAATTTCTGTCAATTTTAAGACCTTTCGTGCCATTTAGCTGTCAATTTTTATCCTGGCGAGCGATAGCGAGCCTGTAATTTAAGAGAAACCGGCTTTTAGCCGGGAAATTTTTCTACCGAAAAATGTACAGATTTATCTTGAAAGGGGCGCAAGGGGGTGTAATCTTAAGCTTGAAGGATATCTAGGGACCAAACTAAAAACCTCCCCTTAAGGTAACTAGTGTGGGATAGATAACAAGCTTTTAACCCCTTCTGTACCGGCGACGTCTCTTTAATTTTATTCCTGCTACTATCAGATGATGTTATTCAGTTTAAAAGGGGCCTCCAACAACTAACAGGCTGCGTTATATCTCACTTAACCCTTTTTACAGCCATCGACCCTTCTTAACCTGCACGAAATAGTCAAATATAGCTAGAATCAAATTAAATAGCCGTCCCCGGTACAGAAGGGGTTAATGCACGAACAGGTAATGCCTCAGGTTATATACAATCACATTCCTATTTATATGACAGCTACTTAACAATGCCTTGTATTGCTCAGGTGGCATACACAGGTCGCTATAGCAATATAGTTACATTCCTTTGTACCGTACTTTAATTCAGCTGAACGTCATACAAACATCTACGGTATCTACCCTTCCTATACAGCCAAGCCTTACAGACAAATCAGTAGATTAGCTCTTTTCTCTGTTTAATGGATGTGGCGACCCCATCGCTCGTCACTTTTGTGGCATAGATAACCTCTGGAGGTTTTGGACTGGGAACCTCACCTCCAGAATTTATTCCCAGTTGTTGTTGTTGTTCCCCAAGCTGCCTGGCCGAACAGCCCCAAGGCCCCGAGCAAGGCCAAGGCCATAACCGAGCGCCCCCACAGAACCCTCCCCACCGACCACAATAAAGCCTGGGTGACCGAAGCCACTCCATGGCGGGGAGCTGAGGAGGGTGCGAAACGCCGGGAAACCAAAGCCCCACCCAGGGCTCTGTGCCCCTCAGCAATTATGAAGAGAAAGTTGAGGGGCAAGGGAAAATTGTGACACTTTGGCTTCCAATCTAGGTAGATTGGGAGGTCAATCCACGGAAGAGACGCCGTCACTTGAGATCTAGAAAATATATAAGTAAAAGGAACAGTCAGAGTAAGCTATGGGTATGGAAGAGATTGCTCAGTTCTCACTCTGATAGACCAGCCCATCACCACATGACTAGAACCCAATCCTCTCAGCATCAGCTAGGAAAGGCCCTAGAAAGCCGCCTTTGGCGGGGGGATAGCTCCCCTATTTCAACCCTTTTCGGGGTTGGGCACCCGCCCTTTTCCCAGTAAAGCTTGCTTGCTGATCCTCCCTACCAATTTAAGGTAGTGCGGGTTTGGCTACTGACTGCCTGACTTATCCTTATCAATGTTCGCTTATGATTTGCATCTAAACTCACTGTCTCGTGAAGTTATTCATTAGCTTACTTACACACAATTGATTTTACTAAAAACCATTAGAAAATAGGACCGTGAATCGAAAATATATGTCCTTAATTAAAACAATATTATTAATAAAAACAAAACAAAGATATATCTTCTCAGAGAGAGTTACACAGAGTTACTCAGACCTTGCGGTTCATACTAGGTCGTCCGTCCTTAATACTACTATGCAGGGACAGTTTATAGTAGAAGAACAGGTGAGCAAAGTAGAAGAGAGAGAGAGAGAGAGAGAGAGAGAGAGAGAGAGAGAGAGAGAGAGAGAGAGAGAGAGAGAGAGAGAGAGAGAGAGAGAGAGAGAGAGAGAGAGAGAGAGAGAGAGAGAGAGAGAGAGAGAGAGAGAGAGAGAGAGAAGCAGGCACCTTTCACGATTATATCATATGATATTATTTGTATTATGTAAGGATGTCAATTGTCTAGTCAATAATGACAATGGATGAAGTGCAAGTAGAATCAATGGTATAATCCTGTGCAGCGAGGAGACATGTATTTATAATTTTATATCTCAATAATTTGGTAATATTACAATAAATTTTTACATTTTACATTCATAAATAGTTCACTAATATGCTATATTAGTTAAGGATAGGTTTTGGTTAGGTTAAAGATATTGTTCAATGTTTCTTAGTAAACAGGCATCTAAACAAAAAAAACTGTTCTCCCCGATACACAGAATCTTACCGAATCAAATCCTTCCAAAATCTGTGTTCAGTGTCTAATTACTGTATTTATTACTTACAATACCTCCTTGACAATTCACTTCACATTAATTTGGAATGTCATAATACAAGAATAAAGTGCTTAGGCATGATCTAACTTCTTCAAAAGGCAGCCAATTGTAAACTGTACTAATATTATACTCGGCTCCCGGGAAGAGAGCTTTGTGCAGATTATAGAACATAAGAAAAAAGGAATTCTGCAGAAGGCCTACTGGCCCATACGAGGCAGACCCCTTTCGCCCTACATCCCTATTAGTTCTCTCCCTACACTAACAAATATCTCCCACTACAACCTATGATATCATTAAAGACGTCTTGCGCCGCACTATTAGAAACAGTTTTTTAGGGACAATAGGGACGTATAGACTCGCCATATGTTTCTCATCATAGTCCACATGGAAACATTTAGTTATCGATAACTTGAGAAAACCTGATTACACCGAAAAATAACACCAAAATAATCAGTCCCGACAGTAAACAAAGCATTCCGTCCAATGAATCCTTTGACTTTACCTTCTTGTTTTGAACGATGCGGCGGCCACGATTCACCCAATAAATGGCGCGAGTGTTACTCATAAAAACGAAATACCGGCAACCTGTTCTTGCCCCCTTACAGATCAACATATATTAGGATGACAATAAGTGAAGGGGGGGGGGGGGGCAGCGCCCCCCCTCAACCCATGTGTATCCAATTTACCCCACAACTTCCCTTACCTACTGTAAAAGCGCGGTTCACCCAATAAATGGCACCATTTGACGCTGTATCTTCAGATTAATGCATAATGGGTAAGTTAATGCAAATCCTCCACTCAAACCATGAAAAACAACAATAAAACCCCATATTCCTTGAAAACAAATGTAAAGACAATTTGGTAAATAAAGCTGTTCTAGCGTGTCTTGAATGCTACCCAACCAATATCCCCTATACTTCATCTACTGTATATTATAGCTACCTAAGAACATCTCCCACTACAACCTATATTCCCTACACAACACTTAATCTAGGTACAGGTAAGCGGATGGGTTACGGTATTGGAAAGATAGGTAAAATTCTAGTTTCACGTACACAGCGACAAAAGGGAGGCGCCGTTGTAAAGGCATAGCTTCCCGACCAACTATGAAGATCAGGGAAATTGCTGGGTAAAAGACGTAATATAATGATAATAAACTACATTAACGACATTAGCCTAACCTAACAACCTTACCTAACCTAACCTAGTATTATGTAATAGCTATGGTGCCGCAAATGGAGAGATTTTTTTTGGTGTTTTTTTCTTTTTACAGTAGGTATAATTCCTTATAATGCATTTCTGCCGCTTTGGACATATATAGGAATTAAGTATGGTATATGACAACTCTAAAGTAGCCATAGAAATTTATGAGTATGCTGTGAAAGCGAAACTAGAATTAAACCGAAAGATAGGAGACACAGAGGAAAGGGGTTTGAATGGGAAGGGAGGGTGATGGGTGGGGTAATAAAGGAGAGGTGTGGTAGAAAGAAAGGGATGGGATGGGGGGAGGGATGGGAGGGAGGCGTTGTGGAGCATTCGCGTTTATGGTGGGGTTGGCGGGTGTGGGTGGATTAAGTATCGTACATTTGGCAGTCCACTAAGCTGCAAGGTTACCGGGTTATTAAATTCAACCTATGAAGGTAGTCTCCACGAATTAATCGAGTTAACTGTACATCGGAGTGTTCTAAGATTGTTGGGTAACAGGGAATTTGAGTATAACTAAATAAGTTGGTCACCAATTATTTTGCAATATTTGAAAACAAATATGGATTTTATATGCTCTAAACATAATATGAAAATGGGTTTTAAGCCTCGGCAAAAGTTAATAAAAATATATGGTACTAAAATGGAATTTTGTCGAAACCCGGTTGTCAATACCTTCCTATAGACGGCACCGATTCGTACACACGCCATTTTCACCTGTGTCCCGAGGTCTGTCCACCAGATTTTTAGTCCACTCCACCTGCCCTTCTCTGTCGATAGGTTGGGTTGTTTGGTTAGGTTAATATACTAGGTTTCAGAAACAAGATTCGTAGTTGCGGCAGTATTTACGGTATCTGGACACTTCGAGCGAATTCATATTCGAGCGGAGGCGCATTTAGATTAGGTTAAGTTGGATTGTGCATCCGCTCGATCAGGAATTCGCTCGAAGTGACTCGCATTCGTATTTACAGATACGGCCGAATACCGGTAGGCTACTAAATGGGCGCCGGCCCAACCGCCATGTTGTATCCCACGTAGGCCTACTAGGTACTACGGACACATTGTAGGCGTTAGGTGTGGATTAGGCTTGTATCCAATGTACTAGGTCTATGATACTGGATATTTATGATTTAAATAAGTGCTAAGTTTTCGATAAATCTGGTTATATGGCTTTGCAATTAGGATAATCATGAGCCGATTTCCGACATTTAGTTAGTCTTTTTCGATTCTCAAAATACGATCCAAGTTTTGCCAAAAATTGGCTCGGGTTTTCCAAAATTATGCTTTTTGGGGTTTGCAATTTAGGGAAACATGACTCAAAATTCTAAATTAGGTTACTGTAATTTGTTTACTCTTAAAATTCGCAAAATCCGAGCCAAGTTTTGTTGGCTTGGGTTTTCCAAAATTCGGGTTTTATGCCTTTGCAATTTCGGGAAACCTGAGCCAAATTTCTAAATGAGGTTTCTGTCATTTTGTTGTCTACAAACTCTCAAAATCCGAACCAGCTTTGGCCAAAACTTGGCTCGGGTTTTCGAAATATTGGGTTTTAGGCCTTAGAAATACCTTAAAACCCGAGCCAAGTTTTGCTAAAATACGTTTTAATCGCCGTTTTACGCATTTAACCCCTCATTTTCCCTGTACTTCATAGCCCTCCCCACTATCGGGTGGCGTGTCTTAAGATCGTTGTATAATGGGGAAACCGGTTTCGCCGAGGGTTGCAATTATTTCCAAACACTATATAATATTGATGAAAACTAACAGGGAAAAATAAAAAAATCCATGGGAAAATTGGTGACCATCTTATTTAGTTTTTCCGGAATTTGTTTTCTTCAAGGGATTGCAACTAACTTCCACTATTGTATAGTGACAAAAACTACCTTAAATACATAGGCAAATTAGTGGTAGTTTCGGTCCAAATGATCACATTGACCAAAGTAACCTTGACCCTAATTTTCTCTAATCAAACCTATTGTTGGATAATGGGTAAATATGGGTAAATTTTGTTTTATCCATGGTACAGTCAAGAACATAAAAGATGCCGCACCCATTTAACTCGGTATTGAATGAAACCGACACCCTAAAGTACTGTATATGGTAAAATTCCAGTTTACACCGGGAACGATTTGGGATGGATGTAGTTACCGGGTGTACCGCTACCGACATACAACATAAATTATCTATAAATACTTACAATAAAATAAATACTTATAAATCTATAAGGTCAATTATACAGGAGGCGCTACAATATAGGTAGCAAAATTCTAATGGTAGTTTTGGGTTCCTATCATCATATGCTTCATTTCTATATACTTTTTATCTCCGGGAAAAAAACAAAAAATCTTGGGTTTTTTATTTTTTTCTTGGATTTTTTTTTATTTTTTTGTATTAACCTAACCAAAAAACCTAACCTAACCTAACCTAAATGTATTTTGGGGCTATTAGGTTAGGTTAGGTTAGGTTTTTTGGTTAGGTTAATGACCAAAACAAAAAATTCCAAGAAAATAAATGAAAAATCCCAAGATTTTTTTTTTTCTTTTTCCCGGGGATAAAAAGTATATAGAAATGAAGCATATGATGATAGGAACCCAAAACTACCATTAGAATTTTGCTACCTATATTGTAGCGCCTCCTGTATATTGACCATCTATAATACTAGGTTAAGTTAGGTTAGGTTGTTTGGTTAGGGTAATGTATTTTTGTATCCAAAAGCAGTCAAAATAGACGGGTACATGATGGTGAGCGTCCGCGTAGTGTAAACAAGACGGGCGGTACATCCGGTAACTACATTCTTGCCAAAATCCCTTAATAAGGTAATTTCCCCAGTTTTTTCCATGTCTCGCAAGGCCGAGTGTGTGAAATGTTGCAGTGGCGGTCTCAGTCGCGGCAATGTGGTCGTGCCGAACGGTCAGAGCCCGCCTATCGTCCTCCTCTCTCAGAGCCGATAATGTGCTCAAAATGACGCCCGTCATATGACGGGTACCGGAGGATAGTCCATTTATCTCTCGCCCGTCATATGACGGGCACCGTTGGTTAAGGCGGGTTATTTTGTTAAGGCGGGTTATTTTATGAACCCCGTCGGAAATTGTAAAACAAGCGATAATATTCAAGGACAGTAGTGCGACGTTATGAGAAACAATTTATTAGGGAAAATAGGCACCAATAGATTCGTCATATTTTTCTCCATATAGTCCGCATGGAGGATTTTCATTATAAACAAATTGAAAAATACCCACTTCACAGACAAATACACCAAAAATCTAAGTAAAAGCGGGGGTGTGGGGGCGGCAGCCCCCACCTATAATACTAGGTTAGGTTAGGTAAGGTTGTTAGGTTAGGCTAATGTCCTTTCAAAGGGGTATAGGCTAGTAAACACTAGGATTACCTATACCCGGCCAGAGGTAAGAAGAAGAAGAGTCCTGCAGTAGTCTCCTTGAATGTTACCAAACAAGCATTATCCATCAATCTTAAGACACCAAAGCAACAACATATAAAATATTCGTTCACTCAATTTCCCAGCAATTTTGACTGCCATGGGATACAATAATAGGTTGAGGGAGGCCTGTGCCCACCCTCACCCCCCATGACTTATTGTCATCATTATTATATTACCAGCAGGGGGCCAAGAGCGTACGACCTATGTAAATATTACAACCGTACGCCCGGCTACTACATTCTTCCTGATTTTTTGTTAGTGATTTAGGGAGTATATTATAATGAATTACCGACGGTTTGGACATATATGCCAATGAAGTACATGATATAACTAATATATAAACCTAAATAATAGATCATAACTTCCACCCGGTGTAAAACTAGATTAATACCCTGTATACCTGTTCCAGCTATTGTTCTAACCTACCTTAGCTATCCTAGTTGTTCATACGGAAGTGCTACTAAGAAAGGTTGTTACATATGACGAGATGCATTCATGACCCTTTGTCAAAATATACAATGGCTGCTGCTGACCATAAACTACATCTAAACCGGCGCCAATTTAACACCTTTTGTACCGGCGACGTCTTTTTCATTCTATTCTAGCTATATTTAGACGATTTTGTGCTGTTTAGGAAGGATCTGTGGTAGTGTAAATGGTTAAGTGAGATGGTTCAAAGCCTGTTAACTGCTTAAGGACCTTTTTAAGCTGTATATAATCGCCTAAGCATTGCTAGAGTATAACTAAGAAGACGTCGCCGGTACAGAAGGGGTTAAAAATGGATGTTGTGTGCTGACATTCACATTAGGCTATTATCTCAATATGATCGAAAGGGAAATATTTAAATTTCCGGTGGAAGTCGTATTGCTAAAGCTGATCAATATGAAGGGGTAAACTAACGGAGCACCACAATGGCAATAATAACACCCTCGTTCAACCCTCCACCCTCCTCCCACGCACACAACCAACCTATCAATAATCACCGGTACGTAGGCTCTAGATATTACATAATCTGCTTCACAATAACAACAAGCATCACTTACCTATTCAGCCCTTTGGTGTCATCGTACGGCAGCAAAGAACACGGGGAACGACAAAATAACCTCGAAACGGGTGCAAAATACAGAGGCAGGAAGAGCACACGTCCACACACAACGACATAGGAACACTGACTGATGGAAAGCTAATGCAATCGAATCTGCAAATCGAGATACTGAAGCAGTGCTTCAATGATCATTGTAAATTGTTTTATAATATAGTTTATTTAGTTTTCATTATTCCAAAGTTGGCATAACAAAATATGTTTTCAATATGACATGTACACTCATTCATAAAAGAAGGATACCCCCATTAGCGAGATATTTAATGCCTTACGCTATTTAGTTGTGGGAACACTAACCCTGAACCATAGACGTTAAAAAAAGGAGTGGCGAATGTTAATTACGGGACGGAGTAGGGAGCTGATTTGAACGAAGCAATGTTTCACCTCGTACTGAAAATCGTGTTGCGAATTATCTCTCTCTCTCTCTGTAACACAAGTTAAAATCCCCGTGTATAATTGATTTATTCCGGGGGTCTAATAATGACAGTGTTCGTTCAATTTCGTTTAAGAATTGCGATTTTCTATGAAGGTCGTTCCTAACTGTGTGTGAGGTGTTTTACTTTCATACAAACATCTTCCTCCCCCTTGTCTATTACGATCATTTCGAGCCACTTTGAAGCCATGAATTGTTGTTGTTGTTGTTGTTGTTGTTGTAGTCCCCCAGACTGTCTCCCTCAAAGTTGAAAGCAGAGATTGTGTATAGGAGATAGGAAGGAGTCTTCCTATGCATTCTATTAATAAAAGGGTGCCTCTAAACGTTGCCAGTTACCCTTTTTCGACATTTTTTTCAGCGCCATCTATTGCAGGGTCCAGAACTACTCAACGTGAATAAATCTACGGATGTACCCTCCATTCTGTTTTTTTTTTTAATTATATGTATCGGTACACTACTTCTCTCTCGCTCTCTCTCTCTCTCTCTCTCTCTATGTATATATATATATATATATATATATATATATATATATATATATATACAGTATACTGTATATACGATATATATATATATATATATATATATATATATATATATATATTATTTATGTTTGACCAAAGTTTGAGTATGGCTGTGTACTTCCGAGTTAGTAACTTATATTACAATGTAAATACTTGTCTTCAATTGAGATTAGTTTTTCATATAGGCTACATTCATTGTTAATAAATTTACAGTCAATATCAAATAATCATCAACAGCCTTCATGATCCATTGCAAACCATATCCTTATTCTCAAGGTCAACCACAGCCTCTTTACATCATCACGGAGGCTTGGTTCAGCTTGGTAAGCTATGTAATTAACCCCTTCTATACCGACGACGTCTTTTGTTTTTATTCTGGCTCCTACTAATCGATTGTACTCACTTTAGGAAGGATCTTTAGCAATTATAAGGCTTCGAACTATCTCAATCAACCCTTTTAACTACCACAGATCCTTTCTAAGCTGTATAAAATCGTCTACATATTGCTAGAATAAAATATAACATACGACGACGGTACAGAAGGGGTTAATGGAGTATTGTTCACATTTCAGTGTAGGCAATACTTTGGAGTGTTTTTGCATATCAGTGTACTCTTAAATCATTGTATTCATAATGACTATGGCTGATATGGTGATAGCAAACAAGTTACATGAGTTTTTATAGACTGTACACGAGACACGTGTACACCATTGCAGCAAGGGAGAGGAACTGTCAATAAACAGACGACAGAAGTATTTTCCCGCGATAGGGAGGAGCTATGCGCTACCGCCATCTATTGCAGGCTTCCAGCCAAATCTGTAAATAATGGCCAACTACTATTAACACGGCTGATTTTCCAAGACACCCCTCTTAGGTATTCTTACTCTATGGTTGAAAGAGTGACAAAGAGCCAAATTCAAGGTATGTAAGAGTCAAAATGTCTGAACACACAGAGCTTGAAGCAGTTTAATAGGATGAGAGAAATTTCAATTATTTCAGCTTTGGTCTTATTAGCTAACAAGTTAATTTCAGATAGTTTATGATACATTGTTCTGGCGTTGATGTTAATGAAGTGGAGCCCTTTATTTGAGAACACTCTATATTCATCTTGACTTGTGTCTTGGCCGGAATCTGCGATGTCATTCTTGGTGTCTTGTGGTTCACTTTATTTTAACTTTCTTCATTCGTATGCAATTATATTATAAATTAGCGTTTGTATTAGGTTCTGGAGATATATTACCTATTTCTGAAATAATTGACCTAGTTCACCTTTTTAACAATTAATTTATTGCACCAAAACAATTACTGCTTCAGTTTTGTGTATCGGTACGTGTGTTAAAATAAATTTTCATTTAGTAGTAACCGCATTAAATAACACAATCCGTATCATAAACATTTGTATTCTATAAGACAAAATTATATATAATAGATAAGAATAATTTATACGCTATTGACAGCAAGATATCTTAGCATTTACACAAAATTAATGAACCAAAGAAAACGGAGTACATTGCAGAAAACGGCATGTTAATAATGGCAAACTACAGTATTTATACCTTGCTCGCTACATACCTCTCCAAATTCTAGTTAATATGCACAGTATCAATGCTACGTAATCTGGGTTGAAGCAGCCTTACGTATCCTATCTGTAGTCTTGGATATTACCTAACCATCATCTGAGCTAGAACAATAATCAGGTAAGCGTTATATACTTTATGTGTGATATATAAATTACAGGTCCACATTCAACTATAAAATAATATATGAAATAAATAACCACAATACCTTCTGGACAATGTTATGCGTTTAGTGGTGTATTCTTGCACAGTTTACTTCTATAATTTTATGCAATCATTTAGGTTTAACTATTTCTGTACCGATGACGTCTTTTATATTTTATATCAGCTACATTTAGACGATCTTATGAAGCTTCGGAAGGATATGGTAGCTAAAAGGATGAATTGAGATAGTCTGTAGCCATTAAATTGGTCGATGTCTTTCCTAAACTGAATAAAAACGTCTAATAGTAGCCTTAATAAAATTAAAAAAAGACGTCCCCGGTACAGAAGGGGTTAACACTTTTTGTTCTGCCATGTTCGCTGTATTTTTCACAATATTATGCGTGTACTCCATATTCTTAGCATAGACCATATTATGCTGTTTCAATTATTAAATATTTATTATATTTGTTGTTTCAGTTGCATTGCCGTCAGCCACAATGTCCCCCTTGTCCTGAGAAGTAAATAATTATAATAATTGTTCTTCTCTTTTTCAGCGTTTTTTATACAATCTTAACCCCTTCTGTACAAGCGACGTATTATATATTTGATTTCACCTACATTTAGACGATTTTATGAAGCTTAGGAAGGATATACGGTAGCTAAATGGATTAATTGAGACAGTCTGCAGCCTTGTTTTTTTAATGGGTAGACGTCCTTCCCCAGACGAAGAAAATCGTCTAATAATTGTCAGAATATAATGAAGAGAACGTCACCGTTACTGTATGGGTTAACCTTTAGAAGATACGATGACCCATTTGTTTTGTGTTTAAGGCTATTGTTAGACGATTTCATTCATGTTAGGAAGGGTATAGGGAAGCCAGAGGGTTAATTGAGAGTCTTCACTCTTATATTTCCCACAGATCCTTCTTAACCCCTTTTGTACCGGTGACGTATTTTTTACTTTATTCTAGCTACATTTAGATGATTTTGTGAAGTCTATAAAGGATCTGTGGTAGTAAAATGGGTTAAGTGAGATAGTTTAAAGCTTGTAGATTGCAGGAGGCCCTTATTAAACTGAGTACAAACGTCTAATAGTAGCCAGAATAAAGTTTAAAGTTTAAACGGTACCGGTAATGATCGGGTTAAATATGATCTTTCCGGGAAAGGTCGGATGAAAAAGATACACCTAGAATATTGAGAAAAGATGAAGGGTTGATTTATATATATATATATATATATATATATATATATATATATATATATATATATATATATACTGTATATATATATATATATTAATCACTGCTTAAACTAAGAAAGGATAAATGTACAAGATTGATCGAGATAGCATTCTTTATTCCCCAGAGGCAGGAGCAGCATTATTCTGTACATCACCTTCTCTGCTCGCCTGACGTCATAATATATATGCAACCAATTACTTGCAATAATTGTCATGAAGTCACGTTCTCCCCGCCAAAGATTTGCTAGTACTACAGGGACGTCGCATTTCCTGAACCAATGGCATGCTTTAAACTTCGTGACGTCACATTTGACGACCAATGACATGAGTTAAATTGTCCCGTGTGAAAATCAAAGGCGATACACAGACGAAAAATCACTAAAAAACAAGATGTATAATTACAACCCTAAATAAAACTAATAATAAATGATAAATCAACGAAATATCTGTCCTATGTGTAGACTAAATAAGAAACTAAACACTAAACTGAAACCAAATCTATATAAACCAAGACTAACTGCTCGTGTGTACCACTTGATGGGCAGTTTGGATATCTAGTCAGTCCAAGGAATAAGAAACAACTCAAAACCTATCACTACGAATGCCACAGCAATAACTCGCTTATACAAAAATGAAATAAGCTTTTTGTTGAAACCACTAACCTACAGACATTTGATATATTATTGTCTAGGGTTTTACTGAGAATAGGTAATGTATCGAGAGAAAACACACAACTAACTACCTAGAAAAGAGAATTACAATTTAAAAAAAAAAAATCGTCGTATTTAAGACACCGTCAGGCAGGCAGTATTTGCGATTAAACACAAATACACATTCTTAGGTTTGCATATGTACGAAGCTTGAAACGTGTCACAATAATAATAATGGTTCGTGTATTGTAGTAGGATATTAAGGTAATAAGTGGGCAATAACATGCAGATAATCACCGCGACAAAGCGCAGGTTTACATGTCCCCTTAGATACCTTGATGTTGACGAAGCTGATCAAATGATTCAAACAAAATATATTGGTAACTAAATCAAGGAGGAATGATATAAATCGCTTCTTATTAAGCAATTACACCAAACTTGATTTGATTCAACATTGTCTATTTTCATATTATTATAAAATATTATATATTATTACTGCCGTATATAACAAGCTCGTAATTTAATCTGCAACATGTACATAACCTGTGTTGCTCCAGCTCTGGCTCGTCTCAAAACACTACAACAGAAGAAAATATCGGACAACCAATGGTATGTATAGTCAAGCTCAGATGTCGCGTCCTACCTTTAGAATGTCAACTCGGGTTATACCTTAGGGATTAAATAATATTATATACCCTCAATACAATATAGCGAAGCTTTGCAACTCAAAACATAATCAGATTAATTGCTGGTATTTAAGTTTTACATGTAGAGATTAAACACAACCTTTCAACTCAAAATATAAACAAATGAGTTGCGGGTATTTTAGTGATATATGTAGAGGTTAAACAGAGCCTTTCAACTCGAGGGTATTCTATTTGTGTATGTAGAGACTAGAGGAGATGAGTTGCATTTTGTGAAGGTAGGACCCCACATGTGATCGTGAGTGTACGTCAGAGGCAACAGTTCTACACCACACGTCAACAGAGCAGCAGCCTTCAAAATCTACAAATACGGAGGAAAATAGAAGCTGCTTTCCAAAACAACAACAACTGCACGGTATTTGCAGAACGAGCAGCCATGTTTATTTTTCCTGCGCAACATTCAATATATGCAACTAGTGTCTAGGATAAAATATTATACATAGACCGTATATATATCATATATAAATACATGGGCTTTTAATGACCCATTCGTGGATGCCATAAACGTAATGGATAGAGCGAAGGTCTGGCAGTGCCCCTCCTACACCCTTGGAACTTATACTTAATGGGACACATGGGGAGGCAATATCCTCGTTAGTTTTCACAGGGTGGACGGAAAAGCCAAACTTTTTCCTCTCCTTTGCACAATCGGGAGATTTCTTACTTTATTATAGTGAATAGTCAAGCCTGGCAGTGAGTGACTGATATTAAAAGAAGCCTATCCATTATATTCTTACAGACCGGTCATGACAAGAGTGATGGTGATATGGCGGTACTTACAGAGGTACTGTGAAACCGGTACTGACAGAATGGTACTAAAAAGAAAGGGAGGTTATACTTGGACGGTACTGAACGACAGGTGCCGAGAGAGGGAGAGAAAGAGAGAGGGAGGATAGTACAAAAACGACTATTGAAAGCGACTGGTACAACAAGGGAAATATTCTAGGTTCTGTCAGCCTCGTTTGCGAATAATATACAGAACAGGGAATCACTTAATCTAATATGTAAGAACATAAGAAAACGGGAGTCTGCAGAGAGCCGATTCCCCTTCAAGGCAGATCCCTCTCACACCCAGCTGGATCTACTGAATCCGAGACAAATGAATAAGTGCATCCGAAACAACTAAAACTGATATAATTTATATAGTGAATCTTCGACATTATGTGTGTTGTCACTATCGACTTTTGCATTTAGAGTTCCACGAGTCTCAAGAGATACACAAAGGCTGACAGGACTTTTATCTCCCGACTGTACAATCACAATGGTCGTGAAGGAGGTGGGCTAAAGGCTTACACGCTCAGTTCGGTCTGTGGATGTGGTGGGGATGGCTTGACGGTTTACGCAGGCCTTACGCAGGCTTACACAAATAGCCAGACACCCCCCCCCCCCTCAAACTAGCTTCAAATGCACTAGTGTTGAGTCTGGCATATTGAACTGAGCGTGTGTTCTAGCCTTATGACGGATTTCTAGGCTACACTGGTACTAAAGATCAGCCATCATCTGGGGATCGTAGGCTATCCTGGGCACGAAGGCGGCCTCATTGAAGTTGAGTAGTTCCATAGACTTAGTGGCCGCCTCTGCTCTCGCTCGGTGGTAGGACAAGTCGTATTCCTGAAAAGAAAAATTTATTGGTATAAATTCATATTATCACCAATCCACCAATTGACTTACAAATAAACCTATTTAATGAAATCAATGGAATTAATGAATATATGTGGTACTCCAAGGATTCGAACCTAGGATACTCACATCATAGGGACGTGAAAATAATTACTACGTATACTGCGTTCCAGACCAAAGTCCGCGAACGATACTCAGGCCCTTAAACTCGCCTACTTAATACATACAGTACATTCGTTTGTTCGACTAAATGTGATTTTTGACGAACAGATAATTATTATCATCTTAATTATCCTACATTCAGTTAGAACAAATAAACATAATTTGCCTTGTTGTCATGTAGTTAGGTATTCAAAGGTGTGTGTAAATACTAAATATATATATATATATACAGTATTTGTTTTCTATGTGTATGAAGGAGATAAAAGGCAGGCTGTCTGTAACGAGTGTTTCCCCCAAAGCCAAAAAATTTATCTATCGAAATATGTAAAACATTTCTTAAAGAAATTAAGAGTCAAAATTGTTGGTATGATCAATACCTAGCTACTATACATTGATCAGGAAATATGTGTCCCATTTTCATTCTCTCTTTTTTTTTCTCTCTCTCTCTCTCTCTCACCCTAAGCCTGGACCCGAAGAAGACCGCTCTCTCCCTCCTCTTAGCCGTGTAGTCGTTCTCCAACATCCACTTGTGATCCCGACACTCATCCACCGTCGGTCGCTTGCTGTGCCGGAAGAGAGGTGCACGGAATTATGAGAAGGTGCACGGAATTATGAGAAGGTGCACGGAATTATGAGAAGGTGCACGGAATTATGAGAAGGTGCACGGAATTATGAGGGGGTGCACGGAATTATGAGGGGGTGCACGGAATTATGAGGGGGTGCACGGAATTATGAGTGGGTGCACGGAATTATGAGAAGGTGCACGGATTTATGAGAAGGTGCACGGAATTATGAGAAGGTGCACGGAATTATAAGAAGGTGCACGGAATTACGAGGAGGTGCACGGAATTATAAGGTACACGGAATTATGAGAAGGTGCACGGAATTACAAGGAGTTACAGTGAATTACAAGGAGGTACAGTGAATTACAAGGAGTTACACTAAATTACAAGGAGTTACACTAAACAACAAGGAGTTACAGTGAATTACAAGGAGTTACACTGAATTACAGGGAGTTACAGTGAATTACAAGGAGCTACACTGAATTACAGGGAGTTACAATGAATTACAAGGAGTTACACGGAGTTACACTGAACTACAAGGAGTTACAGTGAATTATAAGGAGTTACACTTAATTACAAGGAGGTACACTGATTTACAGGGGTGTCTCCTGGATAGCTGTGCCCCTGGTATCTGAAAGGGGTGTGGTCCCCCTGTAATAGGGGTGTGTCTGGTGATAGCTGTCCCCCTGGTATCTGAAAAGGGTGTGGTCCCCCTGTAATAGGGGTGTCTCTGATGATAGCTGTCCCCCTGGTATCTGAAAGGGGTGTGGTCCCCCTGTAATAGGGGTGTCTCTGGTGATAGCTGTCCCCCTGGTATCTGAAAGGGGTGTGGGCCCCCTGTAATAGGGGTGTCTCTGGTGATAGCTGTCCCCCTGGTATCTGAAAGGGGTGTGGTCCCCTGTAATAGGGGTGTCTCTGGTGATAGCTGTCCCCCCTGGTATCTGAAAGGGGTGTGGTCCCCCTGTAATAGGGGTGTCTCTGGTGATAGCTGTCCCCCTGGTATCTGAAAGGGGTGTGGTCCCCCTGTAATAGGGGTGTCTCTGGTGATAGCTGTCCCCCTGGTATCTGAAAGGGGTGTGGTCCCCCTGTAATAGGGGTGTCTCTGGTGATAGCTGTCCCCCTGGTATCTGAAAGGGGTGTGGTCCCCCTGTAATAGGCTGTCTCTGGTGATAGCTGTCCCCCTGGTATCTGAAAGGGGTGTGGTCCCCCTGTAATAGGGGTGTCTCTGGTGATAGCTGTCCCCCTGGTATCTGAAAGGGGTGTGGTCCCCTGTAATAGGGGTGTCTCTGGTGATAGCTGTCCCCCTGGTATCTGAAAGGGGTGTGGTCCCCCTGTAATAGGGGTGTCTCTGGTGATAGCTGTCCCCCTGGTATCTGAAATGGGTGTTTCCGGGTGGATGGGACTCGATAGCCTTGGCGGGCAACCTATTTAGGAGAAAAAACCCTACACAAATTACCGATGGGCGACAGGCTAATCGGTGCCACTTACAGGTGGCGATTTTTATAACATACAAGGAATTACACTGAATTACAAGGAGGTACACTGAATAACAAGGAGGTACACTGAATTACAAGGAGGTACACTGAATTACATGGAGTTACAGTGAATTACAAGGAGGTACACTGAATTACAAGGAGATACACTGAATTACAAGGAGTTACAGTGAATGACAAGGAGTTACAATGAATTACAAGGAGTTACAGTGAATGACAAGGAGTTACAGTGAATGACAAGGAGTTAGTGAATTACAAGGAGGTACACTGAATGACAAGGTGCTACACTGAATTACAAGGAGTTACACTGAATTATAAGGAGGTACACTGAATGACAGGGTGCTACACTGAATTACAAGGAGTTACACTGAATTATAAGGAGGTTCACTGAATGACAAGGTGCTACACTGAATTACAAGGTGTTACACTGAATTATAAGGAGGTACAGTGAATTACAAGGAGTTACAGTGAATGACAACGAGTTACAGTGAATGACAACGAGTTACAGTGAATGACAAGGAGTTACACTGAATTACAAGGAGGTACACTGAATTACAAGGTGCTACACTGAATTACAAGGAGGTACACTGAATTACAAGAAGGTACACTGAATTACAAGAAGGTAAAGTGAATTACAAGGAAGTACACTGAATTACAAGGAGTACGTACAGTAAATTACAAGGTGTTAGTGAATTTCAAGGACCAATGAAGAGGTACAGTTAAGGGGGTAGTACTCGCTTTTTCTGGACCCCCTTCTCCCTCATGTTTAGCATATTAGGTTTAAGGTATTAAGATGTTTGTTCAGTTAGTTTGGCGATTTTGAGACCTTTCACCACATTTTGTTGTCAATATTAAAACTTTTCGTGCCCTTTAGGTGTCGTTTTTTTCCTGGCGAGCGATAGAGCCTCTAAATTTTGAAGGAACTGGCCTTCGGCCGGGACATTTTCTACCAAAAATTGCAAGCTTGTTATCGCTCGCCAGGAATAATGGACACTTAAATGCCACGAAAGGTCGCCCTTTCATCACTGCATGTGAAAAGCAGGAGTTTCAAAAGATACAATGAAATATGAAAACCCCCCAAAACAAATGGCAACATAATATTTACTCATTACTTATTTCTCGAAGTTATATCTACCTTAGTGTAAGATTGAAAGATCATAAAGCTTCCTCGCATACCATTCCGGAGAAACTGGCCAGAAGAGATGGGAAGGAATCACCAGAGATGGGAAGGAATCACAGGACATGGAAAGGAATCACAAGAGATGGGAAGGAATCACAGGACATGGAAAAGAATCACAAGAGACTGAAAGGAATCACAGGACATGGAAAGGAATCACAAGAGACGGAAAGGAATCACAGGACATGGAAAGGAATCACAAGAGACGGAAAGGAATCACAGGAGATGGAAAGGAATCACAAGAGACGGAAAGGAATCACAGGAGATGGAAAGGAATCACAGGAGATGGAAAGGAATCACAGGAGATGGAAAGGAATCACAGGAGATGGAAAGGAATCACAGGAGATGGAAAGGAATCACGAGACGGAAAGGAATCACAAGAGACGGAAAGGAATCACAGGAGATGGAAAGGAATCACAGGAGATGGAAAGGAATCACAATAGAAGGAAAGGAATCACAAGAGATGGAAAGGAATCACAGGAGATGGAAAGGAATCACAAGACATGGAAAGGAATCACAAGACATGGAAAGGAATCACAAGAGACGGAAAGGAATCACAGGAGATGGAAAGGAATCACAAGACATTGAAAGGAATCACAAGAGACGGAAAGGAATCACAAGAGACGGAAAGGAATCACAAGAGACGGAAAGGAATCACAAGAGATGGAAAGGAATCACAGGAGATGGAAAGGAATCACAAGATATGGAAAGGAATTACAGGAGATGGAAAGGAATTACAGGAGATGGAAAGGAATCACAGGAGATGGAAAGGAATCACAGGAGATGGAAAGGAATCACAAGATATGGAAAGGAATTACAGGAGATGGAAAGGAATCACAGGAGATGGAAAGGAATCACAGGAGACGGAAAGGAATCACAAGAGACGGAAAGGAATCACAGGAGATGGAAAGGAATCACAAGAGACGGAAAGGAATCACAAGAGACGGAAAGGAATCACAGGAGATGGAAAGGAACCACAGGAGATGGAAAGGAATCACAAGAGACGGAAAGGAATCACGAGACGGAAAGGAATCACAAGAGACGGAAAGGAATCACAAGAGATGGAAAGGAATCACAGGAGACGGAAAGGAATCACAGGAGACGGAAAGGAATCACAAGAGACGGAAAGGAATCACGAGACGGAAAGGAATCACAAGAGACAGAAAGGAATCACAAGAGATGGAAAGGAATCACAGGAGACGGAAAGGAATCACAATGAAGCAGGGATAAAAACAAAACAATTCTGGAAACGAGATAAGACTAGTGTTAGTCTTAAGAGAGAGAGAGAGAGAGCGAAAGAGAGAGAGAGAGCGAAAGAGCGAAAGCGAGAGCGAAAGAGCGAAAGCGAGAGCGAAAGAGCGAAAGCGAGAGAGAGAGAGAGCGAAAGCGAGAGAGAGAGAGAGAGAGAGCGAAAGCGAGAGAGAGAGAGAGAGAGAGCGAAAGCGAGAGGGAGAGAGAGAGAGAGCGAAAGCGAGAGAGAGAGCAAAAGCGAGAGAGAGAGAGCGAGAGAGAGAGAGCGAGAGAGAGCGAGAGCGAGAGAGAGAGAGAGAGCGAAAGCGAGAGAGAGAGAGCGAAAGCGAGAGAGAGAGCGAAAGCGAGAGAGAGAGCGAAAGCGAGAGAGAGAGAGCGAAAGCGAGAGAGAGAGCGAAAGCGAGAGAGAGCGAAAGCGAGAGAGCGAAAGCGAGAGAGAGCGAAAGCGAGAGAGAGCGAAAGCGAGAGAGAGCGAAAGCGAGAGAGAGCGAAAGCGAGAGAGAGCGAAAGCGAGAGAGAGCGAAAGCGAGAGAGAGCGAAAGCGAGAGAGAGCGAAAGCGAGAGAGAGAGAGCGAAAGCGAGAGAGAGAGAGAGCGAAAGCGAGAGAGAGAGCGCGAGAGAGAGAGCGAAAGCGAGAGAGAGAGAGCGAGAGAGCGAAAGCGAGAGAGCGAAAGCGAGAGAGCGAAAGCGAGAGACAGCGAAAGCGAGCGAAAGCGAGCGAAAGTGAGAGAGAGAGAGAGAGAGAGAGAGAGAGAGAGAGAGAGAGCGAAAGAGAGAGCGAGAGAGCGAAAGCGAGAGAGAGAGTGAAAGCGAGAGAGAGAGCGAAAGCGAGAGAGAGAGAGAGAGCGAGAGAGAGTGAAAGCGCGCGCGCGAGAGTGAAAGCGCGCGCGCGAGAGTGAAAGCGAAAGCGCGCGAGAGTGAAAGCGAAAGCGCGCGAGAGTGAAAGCGAAAGCGCGCGAGAGAGTGAAAGCGCGCGAGAGTGAAAGCGCGCGCGCGAGAGAGTGAAAGCGCGCGCGCGAGAGAGTGAAAGCGCGCGCGCGCGAGAGAGTGAAAGCGCGCGCGCGCGAGAGAGTGAAAGCGCGCGCGCGCGAGAGAGTGAAAGCGCGCGCGCGCGAGAGAGTGAAAGCGCGCGCGGGAGAGAGAGAGAGAGAGAGAGAGAGAGAGAAAGTGAGAAAGTTACACACCAAAATAACAATAATAAACCTGTACACCCACCTCGGATCCCTCTTAAAGATGAGCATAAGGAATCGAATAGCCTCTTGCGTGGTGGCCGGACTCAGGCGGTCGAACTTATACCGCACGTACTGGATGTTGGCCTTAGTCTCCTCTTCGTCCAGTCCTTGGAAAGCGGAGGCCCCAGCGAGCAGCACGTACGTCACCGCACCCAAGGACCAGATGTCAGTACTGGGGTGGGCCTTCTGCTCCAGGAGGACTTCAGGGGCTGGCGAGAGAGAGAGAGAGAGATATATTTAAGTAAGTAAGTAAGTAGGAATGTAAGTAAGTATAGGCCCAGATGTCACTACTGGGGTGGGCCTTCTGCTCCAGGAGGACTTCGGGGGCTGGAGAGAGTTCGATATTTATGTAAGTAAGTAAGTAAATAAGTAAGTAGGTATGTAAGTAAGTAAAGCGAACAGGGGGCATGGAGAGAGAGATCTATATTTAAGGGAACGTTAGATTATTTATTTATTTTTAATTTTTATTTTTTTTGAAAGTAGGCCATACCCAGTTAAAAAAACATAACATAAACATGGGTTTGTGCCAGAGTATGTACAGTATATATATAGATAGATAGATAGATAGATAGATTTTATTTTTTATCTTTTTATTAAATTATTACCTGTACATATAATTGTTTTTGTTTGCTCCCTAGACCTCTATCAAGCTCTAAGAAATACCCTCAAAACCCCCCTTCGAGATAAATGTGTACATTTTTCGGTAGATTACAGGCTCGCTATTGCTCGCCAGGGAAAAATTGACACCTAGGTAGGGCGAAAGGTCTTATAATCGCCAAACTAATGGGGCGAACGTCTTAAAATCTCATAACAAATTGCACTAAACATGAAGGAGAAGGGGTCCATATAACAAAACAAATACTTGCCCTTACGTAAGTAAGTAAGTAAGTAAGTAAGTAAGTAAGTAAGCAAGCAAGCAAGCAAGCAAGCAAGCAAGCAAGCAAGCAAGTAAGCAAGTAAGTAAGTAAGTAAGTAAGTAAGTAAGCAAGCAAGCAAGCAAGTAAGTAAGCAAGCAATTAAGCAAGTAAGCAAGTAAGTAAGTAAGTAAGTAAGTAAGTAAGTAAGCAAGCAAGTAAGTAAGTAAGTAAGCAAGCAAGTAAGTAATAAGTAAGTAAGTAATAAGTAAGTAAGTAAGTAAGTAAGTAAGTAAGTAAGTAAGTAAGTAAGTAAGCAAGCAAGCAAGTAAGCAAGTAAGTAAGTAAGTAAGCAAGCAAGTAAGTAAGTAAGCAAGTAAGTAAGCAATAAGTAAGTAAGTAAGTAAGTAAGTAAGCAAGCAAGTAAGTAAGTAAGTAAGTAAGCAAGTAAGTAATAAGTAAGTAAGCAAGTAAGTATGTATGTATGTATGTATGTATGTATGTAAGTAAGTAAGTAAGTAAGTAAGTAAGTAAGTAAGTAAGTAAGCAAGCAAGCAAGCAAGTAAGTAAGTAAGTAAGCAAGCAAGCAAGTAAATAAGTAAGTAAGTAAGTAAGTAAGTAAGTAAGTAAGTAAGTAAGTAAGCAAGTAAGTAAGTAAGTAAGTAAGTAAGTAAGTAAGTAAGTAAGTAAGTAAGCAAGTATGTAAGTAATAAGTAAGTAAGTAAGTAAATAAATAAATAAGTAAGTAAGTATGTAAGTAAGTTATTTTTCCACAGACAAGTATAGCAAGATATTACATTCATCAGTTTATCGGTGACGGAGCCCGTTAAATAATACATATATTTTTGATAGGCTCTCTACAGTACAAATAGTGTTTTAATTAACGGGAGATAGGGGACGTTTTCTGGACCCCTTTCTCCCTCGTGGTTAGTCCCATTAGTTTTCAGATTTGAAGACGTTCGGCCCATTAGTTTGGAGATTTTAACACCTTTAGCCCCATTTCGTTGTCAATGTTAAGACGTGTTCTGCCATTTAGGTGTCGATTGATTCCTGGCGAGCGATAGCGAGCCTGAAATATTAAGAGAAACCGGCCTCCGGCCAGGAAATTTTTCTACCGAAAAATTTACGAATTGATCTTGAATAATAATAATAATAATAATAATAATAATAATAATAAAAATAATATTAATAACAATAATAACAATACTAATAATTATAATAATAATAATAATAATAATAATAATAATAATAATAATAATCTCATAATAATAATAATAATCAGTCAGTCAGTCAGTAGCCAGCCCTGACTCCCACAAGGGGTACAAAGGAGTACAAAGGAGTCCAAAGGAAATCAAGCAACAACAGATCTAGTGACCCTTCTAGGCTGCTTGTCCTCCAAAACACTGAGGATCAAGTGTCCAAACAGTGGTTTAGAGTGGGTAAGGGAACATTGGAAAGGGAACTACTGCCCTGCCACTAACGTGGCAGGACTAGGAAGTTAGTAGGGGACATATAGGTTAGTAACTGAGGGGAGGATAAAGTTATTCATTTACAAATGCAGTCAGTCGCGGGTTTGATGCGAGATATTTGTCTAGGCGGAATTTAAATGAATCAACGGTGCTGCAGTCTATAACGTCTCGGGGAAGCCCATTCCACAAGTTGACAACTCGATTGAAGAAGAAATTCTTAGATTCGTGCGAGTTAAAAGATTTACCAATAATTTTTGCAACCGTTTCCCCGCGTGTAATTAATTGGTCGATAGTGAAGTACTTACTACAGTTCATATTGTCGATGCCTTTGATGATTTTGAACACTTGAATTAAGTCGCCTCTTAATCTGCGCTGGGTTAAAGGAAATAGATTTAATTCTCTAAGACGCTCTTTCGTATGGTTTGTTCTTTAGGCTAGGTATCATTTTGGTAACTCTACGTTGAACTCGTTCTAGCTTGTTTATATCTTTTTGGTAATAAGGGCACCAGGATTGAACGCAGTATTCCAGAAGAGGGCGGACTAAGGAATTGTAAAAGGTTAGGATAACTTCTTTGGATTTATGCTCAAATGACCTGCCTATAAAGCCAATTATTTTGTTTGCCTTCTTAACAACTTCTGAACATTGTTGACTCGGTTTTAGGTTACTCGATATTGTTACTCCCAGATCAGTTTCTCTGTTTACATTCTTAAGCTGAGTGCCATTCATCGAATAGTTTGCTTTCTCATTTAGGTATCCGATATGTAGTACTTTACATTTATCCGGCATTGAAACTCATTTGCCAAATTTGGGCCCAACGTATGAGAGAGAGAGAGAGAGAGAGAGAGAGAGAGAGAGAGAGAGAGAGAGAGAGAGAGAGAGAGAGAGAGAGAGAGAGAGAGAGAGAGAGAGAGAGAGAGAGAGAGAGAGAGAGAGAGAGAGAGAGAGAGAGAGAGGACGAGAGAGAGAGAGAGAGAGAGAGAGGAGACGACGAGAGAGAGAGAGGAGACGAGAGAGAGAGAGAGAAGAGAGAGAGAGAGAGAGAGAGGAGAGAAGAGAGAGAGAGAGAGAGAGAGAGAGAGAGAGGAGAGAGAGAGAGATCAGAGAGAGAGAGAGAGAGAGAGAAAGAGAGAGAGAGAGAGAGAGAGAGAGAGAGAGAGAGAGAGAGATTGCACTACCCTTACTTCAATACGTACTCGACTGCTCCAGAAGGAATATGGTACTCGCAATAAGGATAACTAGATGGTTATTTAGTTAACCCCTGGAGGATTATGACGCATTTTGACAGCTTATTCTGGCTATCAGTAGACGGTGTTATACAGCTTAGGAAGGATCTGTAGGTATTAAAAGGGTAAAACCTATCTCATTCACCCCTCTGGTTTGCATATACTTTTCTAACCTATATAAAATCGTCTAATAGCCATAGATTATAAGTGAAATGCGCCTTGGATCCTGACGGGCATGAAGTAGTACAGTAGTTAGTAATACTCCGTTTTCTTTGATATGATGGTAGACTGTCATGTCCTCATCTTGATTACTAGTTTGTTAAGAAAGTGTGGTAACAAAATATGTCAATTATTATTATTAATGTTAATATAATGCAGACACATTAGTTACATATTTTTCATTGAACCGGGGAAGCAGCTCTCTCTCTCTCTCTCTCTCTCTCTCTCTCTCTCTCTCTCTCTCTCTCTCTCTCTCTCTCTCTCTCTCTCTCTCTCTCTCTCTCTTTCGTTCGATTTATATATGTTTTGCATTGAAGGCGACCCGGGTCCACGTACATAGATCTGTTGTCAATACCCATTCCTTACATTGTTATGATCTACTGGGTGTAATAAGTTGGTCTCCATTGCTGCCCACGTAAACACAAGCTTATCAAACTCAGTCCTATCCTATTATTCACCTCCAGTGCCAGTATTCCCAAGCTCTTCACTGCTTGAATATCCATCAATCTTTTTATCCATTTATATATATATATATATATATATATATATACCCCTGCACAGCTTCTTGCTCTGTACAATGGCACAATACGTCTTTGTATTGAGTGTTGTTCACATGTGTGGGGAACATCCTCTAACACCGCACTCCTAGACTAAGTAGAAAGGAAGGCATTTCGTATCATTAATTCCCGCCCACTCACCAACTCTTTGCAAACTCTCTCTCTTCGCCGCAATGTTGCATTCATCTCGCTATTCTATCGCTACTATAATAATCAGTGCTCCTCAGAGTTCTCCCTGTGTATACCACCTCCTCTACATAGGGTAAAATTTAATGGTACCCGTCTTGCAACACATTCCCACCTCTACTCTGTGCAACTCTCCAACCCAAGAGTTAAACTTTACTCTGTCTTTCTTCTATTCAACAATTGAGCTCTGGAACTCTCTCCCAGAATCAGTTTTTCCCTCCTCCTATGACCTAAATTGCTTCAAACTCTGTGTGTCCAGGCATTTTTGCTCGAACGTCCCTTGATTTTGGCCCTGTCACTCTTTCAACTATGGGGAGGCACTCGCTACAGGCAGTTCTACCTTTTGTCTCCCTCACTCACATAGGAAAAACAATAAAAAATAAATAAAAAATATATATACGGTATATATATATATACAGTATACGGTATATATATATATATATATATATATATATATATATATATATATATATACTGTATATCAGAGAATAAACGGTTTATTGACAGGGTGTACGTAAGGAAGAAGTTAGATAATAATGAATGGAAAAGTAAATAAATAGAAATGGAAAATCATGAAACGTTTGGGTAATTAAAAAGAGTCATAGAACAACGGAAAGATCTCAGCTATAACTGAGCATATAAAACACGGATATTTACTGTAGTATTTGGGTTGCATTGTGTAAATACTAGAGCATAAAGGAAGGGGGAAGAGTTCATTTTTCGGTCGATTATTTCATATATATATATATATATTTTTGTTTTAGTTTCCTCCCTTGGCGTCCATCAAAGTTAAAACAACATCCATTAGATTCCCCTTCTAAATTAATTTGTAAATATTTCGGTAGACAAATGTCCCGGCCGAAGTCTGGTTCCTTCTAAAAATTACAAGCTCGCTATCGCTCGCTAGGAAAAAAATTGACACCTAAATGGCACGAAAGGTCTAAAAATTGACCAAACAATGGGGCGAAAGGTCTAAAAATCGACAAACTAATGGACCGAACGTCTTTTAATCTGAAAACTAATGGATCTATACATCAGGAAGAAGGATGACCAGAAAAACGGCCCCTCGCCCCATAAGGAACGACGGAGATAACGATGTTGGGGAAAAGAGTAAATAAGGAATCTAATTAAAAAAAAAAACCAAAAAAAAAAAAAAAAAAAACACGAAACAGTATATCACTCCCTTACTGATATCATAAAAGGGAGACCTGGGCTGTGGAGATGAACGATATCAAAATGACATCTGGCGTAAGTAGGCTGAAAGGACTAAACAATTTACTATAGCATTTAAAGATCTTTCCTTCATCAATCTTTCCTTCATCCTATGACTTTAACAAATTTAAACTTCGTGTGGCCAGGCATTTTGATCACAACGTCCCTTGATTTTGGCTGTCTTTCACTCTGTTGACTCTGTGAGAGACACTCATCACAGGCAACCTGTATTTTGTCTTCTTCATACACATAGAAACAAAAGAAAAGAAGCATGCTAGGTCAAGTTGCCCGGGCTTGACATCTACCAATAACATTTTGACAGTGGGGGCTCGATCCGCCGACCCTTTGATCTATGCTTCTCTCTCGACTCACCCATATACTCTTGATGTCCGGACGCCGTGATGGGAGAGCCGACTCTGGACACCTGCTGAGTACATCCGAAGTCCACCAGTTTGACATCACAGCGACGGGTGGAAGTCATTACGATGTTGTCTGGTTGTACGTCCAGGTGGCAGAAACCTCGCCAGTGCAGGTAGGAAAGGGCGTCCAGTACCTGATGGAGGAGTAAGAGATATTTGAAGTAATATAATAACGAAGGAGATAGTTGATTGGTGTATATATATTTCTAAAGCCGGTATCACACGAGCGCTTTTTCACTCAACATTTATCCTTAACACTGGTTTGGCAGCTCATAAGGTACACATTTAATATTGTTTTGTTAGCTAAATTCATCTACCATCAGTCTAGTTTCCGATACCAATGCAAAATATTCCAGAAATGTTGCCAGAAAAATGTTGATCATCGAATGTTGACTATAAAAGACTGGGAGGTCAATCCACGGAAGAGACGCAGTCACTTGAAATCTAGAAAATATATAAGTAAAAGGAACAGTCAGAGTAAGCTATGGGTATGGCAGAGATCGCTCAGTTCTCACTCTGATAGACCAGCCCATCACCACATGACTAGAACCCAATCCTCTCAGCATCAGCTAGGAAAGGCCCTAGAAAGCCGCCTTTGGCGGGGGGGGATAGCTCCCCTATTTCAACCCCTTTCGGGGTTGGGCACCCGCCCAGAGCAGGTAGGGAAGGGCGTCTAGTACCTGAAGGTGAAGTAGGAGGGATATCAGGGTATGATTTGAAGTAATCTAATAAGGGGGTGGTGCATTTTTTTTTTTTTTTTTTTTTATCTATATAATTATCTATTAATAAATTTTGAGTTTCCTCGCTTGACTTCAGTCAAGCTAAAACAAATAAACATAAATAAAAATCACTCCCTTGACCCCCTTTCAAGATTTTGTTTTTTAAATTTTCGGTAGAAAAATGACTTGGCCAAAGACCGCTTACTTCTAAAATGACAGAATTGCTATTGTTCGCCAGGAAAACATCAACACCTATATGGCACGAAAGGTCTTAATGTTGACAACAATGGGGCGAAACCTCTCAATATGACATTGTTTAAAGTTTTTGGCGAACAAATTATTTTGAATGTACTTATATTATATTGTGCGTGACATCAAAGGATGACACGTTATGCCTTAATAACACATACATATTGAATACATGGATTAGCTAAAATGTCTCTATGACAATTATCTGCCAGTGCAAATAGGAAGGGCGCCCAAAGCCTATAGGAAAGGTCAGGGTATACAGTATAAGGACTATATTAATTACACCATATCAATGCAATCACCATAGCGTTTGAGCATTCTTAACCCTTTGACTACCAGCGACGTGTTACATTTTACTCTACCTATATTATGTAAGCGATATCATGCAGCTTAGAAAAGATCTGTGGCAGTTAGAAGGTTTGTTTGAGATAGTTTAAACCCTTATTATTGCTAAAGATTCTTCCTAAGCTGAATATAATCGTCTTATAGTTGCCAGAATATGATGAAAAACACGTCGCCAGTACTGTAAGGGCTAATTATTTTGAATGACACTTTCCCCTAGCGTTAATTTTTGTTTCTGATTAATGTGACAGCAATATTAATTATGGCGGTATGGTTCATGGATGCTATGATTAAGGGGGAGATAGTCGCTCTTTCTGGACCCCATTCTCCCTCATGTATAGCATCATAGTTTTGACATTTTAAGTCGTTCGTTCCGTTAGTTTGGCGATTTTGAGACCTTTCGCCTCATTTCTTTGTCTTAAGACCATTCGTGCCATTTAGGTGTCGATTTTTTATTGGCGAGCGACAGCGAGCCTGTATTTTTAGAAGGAACTGGCCTTCGGCTGGAAAAAAATTCTACCAAAAAACGTACATATTTATCTGGAAAAGGGTTCTAGGGGGTGTGTTTAAGCTTGCTGGAGGTCTAGCGAGGAAACTCAAAAATAAATAAATAAATAAATATATAGACAAACAAACAAGCACTACCCCTTTAAATGATTGAAAGATTATGATCTATTTGATGTTGTGAAATCTATTATCGCTATAATAGTCCGACCATCCTTATCTGTCTGCCTCTGTGTGCGCTATGCTCACACAGGCCAAGGGTAGGGTAGGTAGGGACACAGGTAATATGGGAGGAACTGGTGTATTGGTGGTGTAATGGCTTAGATGCTTATGTTCTGGGTGTGGTGTCCCGAGTTCGAATCCCGGGAGGACCATATGCTTTCATTAGTTTATTCAAGTACATTAATTGGGGTTTGTAATGGATCATTAATGTTAAAAACGAGGTGTTACTTATTGCTTGCGTAGTACTGTATAAATATAGGCCAACGACGATTTATTTTTAAATATGATTGCATGATACATAATTATTACATATAACAGTCATATGGATTGCATGATACATAATTATTACATATAACAGTCATATGGATTGCATGATACATAATTATTACATATAACAGTCATATGGATTGCATGATACATAATTATTACATATAACAGTCATATGGATTGCATGATACATAATTATTACATATAACAGTCATATGGATTGCATGATACATAATTATTACATATAACAGTCATATGGATTGCATGATACATAATTATTACATATAACAGTCATATGGATTGCATGATACATAATTATTACATATAACAGTCATATGGATTGCATGATACATAATATTACATATAACAGTCATATGGATTGCATGATACATAATTATTACATATAACAGTCATATGGATTGCATGATACATAATTATTACATATAACAGTCATATGGATTGCATGATACATAATTATTACATATAACAGTCATATGGATTGTATATTATATAAAAAAACTTGTGTAGTACAGTCGCGCTAATAAGTGATGTCTCGGCACCAAGTATGTTTTGATCAATAATTATTGGTATCAGCCATATCTAAGCTTCATATCTTCATATCGAGTGAAATATATAAACATGTTCCTACACTTACCCACCCTATTCAACATCTGACAGTCATTAATACAGCACAGAGCGAGCCAAACGTAATGGAAGCTGGGACATGACTTATTAGCGCCACTGTACATAGTAAATCAATCCGAAGTTTCGGAATGAAGATGCCATAGTCTCTGGCCCACTCGTAAGAATTCCTGGACCACCTATGTTTGTATGCAATTATAACTATCTGGATTGGTTTTTTGACTAATCTTGCATTTCAATCAATATCATATGTATATTAGTAGTTGATGTTTAGACAATTATATTCACAAATTCGTTTCTGGAGATATACTTCCCTAATTAAAAATAAGTGAGGTCCACGACTATTTATCAGTGGGCTTGAGATAAGTCATCCAAGTGTAGGCTACATTTATGAAGACCATGTTCAGATGGACGTGCATACCCTTTTGTAAAATAATTCGAGAAATATACCTTAAATGATCTTAAAAGTACACCAATGAAATGTATAACATTATCTCGTTTATGAATAATATCAATAATATAGAATTCCTCATAAATATGTATGCGTAATGCAAAACAATAGTCTATTCATTATAAGTAGGCTAAAGCGTAACCCCTATCTGTTATCTGTTATCTGTTACAAAGATCGCCACGTGCAAGTGGCACCGATTAGCGTGTCGCCCATCGGTAATTTGTTTAGGGTTTATTCCCCTAGATGGGTTGCCCTCCAAGGCTATCGAGTCCCATCCACCCCAACGCCTTATAACTAAAAAACGGTTGTATCAAATTGGCTGATATTTATCACACGTTTCCCTGGCTGACTCTTCCCAATTGGTAGTAATGTTAGAAAGATTAATGTAATATTTTTTGAGTTACAGACGGTAAGGGTGATGATGTGTGGCCCACTTAGAATGAATGGACTATAGATTTTCACACCTATTCCCTGGCTGACTCTTCCCAATTGGTAGTAATGCAAGAACAATTAATGTATACATTTTTGAGTTACAGACGAAGTAAGAGTGATGATGTGTGGCCCAATTAGAATGAATGGACTATAGATGTTCACACCTATTCCCTGACTGACTCTTCCCAATTGGTAGTAATATTAGAAAGACGGTAAGGGTCATGATCTATGGCTTACTTATAACGAATAGACTATATAATTATATAAGTTTCCCGAGTGACTGTATCCTGGGAGAATCATATGTTTTCATTAATTTCATTTAGGGGGTTATTGTTGTTAAGGGAGGATGGTTGTCTTTGGTCTATTATTTATTATTTTATAATTTCCTCGTTAGACCTCCATCAAGCTTAAAAAACACCCCCTAGACTCCCCTTCAAGATAAATTTGTACATTTTTAGGTAGCAAATTGTCCCGGCCGTAGGCCGGTTCCTCCTAGAATTACAGGCTCGCTATCGCTTACAGGAAATATTCGACACCTAAATTTTATTGTGTAACATCAAAATATAGCTAGAGTGAAATATAGCACACGTCGCTGGTACTCAAAAGGTTAAGCACTAGGTTATAACAAAACAAAAAAATTAATAGCCTAATGCTGATGCGTTTGTTTACCTGGGTGACGATGGTGTAGACCTGTTGTTCGGAGTACTGGTATTGACTGGCCAGGTATGTCAGGACGTCGACACCGGCTAGGGGCTCCATCACCAGTATCGTCAGTGACCCTAGGCTGTGGGGGTGGGAGAAGGGAGAGATAATGTGCTATAGAAGGTGTTAGAGAGATAGACAGAGAGTGTGTTAGAGATGGAGAGAGTGTGTTAGAGATGGAGAGAGTGTGTTAGAGATGGAGAGAATGTGTTAGAGAGAGAGAGAGAGAGAGAGAGAGAGAGAGAGAGAGAGAGAGAGAGAGAGAGAGAGAGAGAGAGAGAGAGAGAGAGAGAGAGAGAGAGAGAGAGAGATATAGTGTGTTAGAGATGGAGAGGGTGTGTTAGATACGAAGAGAGTGTGTTAGAGATACATATTGTGTTAGTGATAGTGTGTTAGAGATGGAGAGGGTGTGTTAGATACGAAGAGAGTGTGTTAGAGATGGAGATAGTGTGTTAGAGATGGAGATAGTGTGTTAGAGATGGAGAGTGTGTGTTGGAGATGGAGAGAGTGTGTTGGAGATGGAGATAGTGTGTTGGAGATGGAGATAGTGTGTTGGAGAGAGTGTGTTGGAGATGGAGATAGTGTGTTAGAGATGGAGAGAGTGTGTTGGAGATAGAGGGAGTGTGAAAGAGAGAACTGATATGGGTTTCCCGGGTAAGTTAGTGATTCCATTATCAGTATCGTCAGTGATCCAATAGTCCATTCGCTGTAAGTAGCAGAACAATCATGACCTCTAACCTCTGTTACTCAAAAAACGACTAGAGTAATCGAGGTAATATTTCTACCATTTGGGAAGAGTTAGTCAAGGAATAGATGTGGAAATTTACAGCCAGTTTGCTCTAGCCCTTTTTGAGTTACAGATGATAGAGGTCATGATTTATCGCCTACTTTACAGCGAATAGACTTGGCTGTGTGGGGGAGAGATACATATAAAAGAAAAGAGTGTGCCAAAGATTGCAAACAAAAGTGTTAGAGAGTGTACTAGAGATCAAAATATTGTACTATCCTCATTCAAATATCTTGTAAATATTGTACTATTCCCATTCATCCCTATTGTAAATATTCTACTATCTACATTCAAACATCTTGTAAATGAAAGGTATTGTACTATCTACATTCAACTTTCTTGTCGATATTGTACTATTATCAATCAACTCTCTTGTAAATATTGATATATCTGCATTCAACTTTCTGGTAAATATTGTAATATTCTCATTCAACCGTCTTGTAAATATTGTGCTATCCTCAAACAACTCCACCTCACTCTCTCTATCTATCTCTCTCATATGCCATCTCTACTAGAATTAAGTCCTGACCACCTCGTTTGGATCGTAAGGTCTGTGTGGCCAGTGTATCTATGTACAAAACAAAAATGTAAATATATCTGCTCCTCACCTGTAAGCCTCATAAAGCTGTACAATCCTCTCGTGCCTCAGACTCCTCAGCACCTCCACCTCGGCCTTAACCACGTCCTCCCTGGGTGCTGAGTGACTCAATACCTTGAGGGCGAAGTGTCTTCGGTCGTCCGTCCGCACGCACTTCGCCACCAGGGAGAAGCGACCTCGGCCCCATTCCGCTACTGGGTTGTATTTGCGGACCTGGGAGAGCGATAACAACGCGAATAGTAACCTCAACATAGTAAGTGTTTTTTGATAATTACAACAACATTTCGCTGCCATAAAGATACGACATCGGTCCCATTCAACTCTTAAACAAAATAAAATAAAATACAAAATAAATAAATAAATAAATCTGACTCGTATGAACAGCACTATAGTGTGTAACTTTAACATAGGATTCGATTTTTTTTTCTTGAAATAGTAGATCTATTTTTAATTGAGTACATACGGTAAATTCGTATGATACATAATTTAATATTCAAGGGCTGAAGCCCTTCAGTTAAAAGCTTTGACAATCTCTTTTTGTTTTTACAAGCAGCCTAGTAAGGACCATTAGGTCTGCTGATGCTTGCCTTCCTTTGTATTCCTATGTATTGTAAAAAAAAAGAACCAGAGAATAACCATTGCAAAATGGAAACACAATGTTGATTCTGATAAGGGGTTGTATTTCTGAACATGGGGAAATGATCAGAGAGCAATAACAAAAAATGTAAAACCTCATTATAGTTGAGGACCATAACTTTATTGCATGTGGGAAAATTTATCTGTGTGGTCATCAAACAATTACCTAGGCCTCTTTCTCACCTGTAGTTCGGCGTTTTCTCCGGTCTTAATCTTGACTGGGTCCTGCTCCTTGGTGTAGTCCAGGACCCTGCCACTGACCTCGTGCCATTGTTGGACCTTAGTACCAGCCTCGGTCTGTCGCTGGAGGTAGGTCATCCCGCGGGTCAGCTCGATCTGTTCGCCACCTGCACACATACATATGCAAATACTAAGTCAATACAAGAAAGACACGAGGAAAAAAACAAAAACAAATTATATATAGTAGTAATATAACAGTAAAGGAAGTAGATAAACTGGATACAGTACAGCAGAGAGTAACGAAAATGATTCCAATACTAAGAAATAAGTCAAACGAAGGACATCTAAAGTGGTAATTTTTTTAGTCCTACAGCGTGCAAATAAGAGAGGACCTAATTCAAGTATCATAAATAAATAATGGTCGTAACAATATGGATGTCAACACATAATTCACAATTGTCCATTCAAATTACACTAGAAGAAATGGTTGTAAGATCATTGGAAAGCTACTTCGTTCACGTGATGCAAAACAATCCTTTCTTAATTAATCGAGTGGTAAATTTATGTAATGCTTTACTAAATAATGCATTGAGTGTTGTACTATCCAAATTGTCCGTGTAATCGTCTAAATATACATCTCGCTCTTGTCCCCCGATTGAGGGGGGGTCACCTGTTTTTTTCTCTTTCTCTCCTTGTCTCTCTTTCTCTGGCTTGTATCCATTCGGCCCCATTCAGCCAACTGTTTTAAGACGTTTAGCCCCATCCAGGTGTCAATTTCTTCCTGGCGAGCGATAGCAAGCCAGCCTTGTATGGAGAAATCCGGCTTCGCCGGAGAAATTTTTCTATCGAAAAATGTACAAATTTAGCTTTTATTTATCTATCTATCATCTATAAACCTATCTATCAATCAATCTATCTACCTACCTATCTATATATCTGTCTATCCATCTATCTCACTAACTCACCCAGACTAGTGGTTTTAGCGGGTGCGGTGACAGCGGAGAAGTCGCCCCAGCCCATAATGTTGTTGGCCTTGACTCGGAACTGGTAAGGCGTCTCCGGGGTCAACTTGGAGGCAAGGTAGAACTCGTGATCGATGGCTTCTGAGAGGGTTGTCCACTCCGCCTCACCTGGACCACGACAAAAGAAGGGGTAAACAAAAATTAAAATACACTAAATAGATAGATTAAAAATAAATAAATTAATATATAAATACATGAATATATATATATATATATATATATATATATATATATATATATATATATATATATATTATATGCAACACCTGGGCTTGATAGAAGACCACGTTCATATTGCCCATATTTATTGCTACGTTTCAGAGACATAGCCTCCATCATCAGGCAGATTTAATAGAGTGTCTCCCAAACGTAGCAATAAATATATACAAGATGAACCGGTTATCCTTTCAAGCCATGACGTTTATTTTAATTATTCGTCTCAGCTCCCCCCCCCCCCCCCCCGAAAAAAAAAATACACACACACACACACACATATATATATATATATATATATAAAAAGCTCCTGATGCTCTTCTTGACTTGCAGTGTGCTGGCTTAATAAACCAGAAGGCTTGATAGCCTCTAAAGTCTTATTTTAACTAACTAACTTGGGTTGAATTGAAAGTTTTCATTAACTGCTTACCTCATACTTACATTTTGGGGGTTCCTGTATATTTTTCGAGGTTTCAAATGTGTCAGACTTTGACTATGAGTGTTCGAAAACCCCGTTACAGAAATGAAGTGTACGACAAATGATCTCACCTGCTTTCCTCATCTGTAGGTGGTACCATAAAATCTGGGAGCCGCCGTCGTCAATGGGTGGCCGCCAGCGAACCAAGGCCTCTTTATCCGAGACCTGGGTGACCTCAGGCGTGTCACAAGGGCCCGGGAGGTGACCCTGGACCAGCCGGAACTTGTGGGTGACTTGACCGAGGGGGTTGCGGGCCACCACTTTGTACAGCCCTATGTCGAATTCCTTGCACTCGCTGTAGGAGAGGGTGGAGCGGCCCTTCTCATTGGACAGGGTCAGTCGGGGTGAGGTGGTCTCCCCAATGATTGTGTCATTCCTGGTTGAATGGAAATTATACATTAACAGTAACATCCAATGTAGCGTGAAACTTAAGAAACAACACATAAACACCTGTAAAATATTAATTTGACCCCAGCTTAACCCACAACCCATATTCCCATAAACCCTGAACATGCTCACACCCTTGCTCAATCTTCGGTTTCAGTCGAACCTAGAACCCACCCATAGGTTCTTCAGAGACGATAATGACAATGAAAATATGGAAATCACCATTAAAACCACTATTAAGATGTATAACAACTACTATGATATTTGAAAATTTAATAGAAATTGAATAGTGCAAGTGGTGTATATATTAAAAACTGTATAGTAAAGCTCTAATATAACAGTTTTCTAAAGAAAGTAAGTTTTCTATTGAAGGGTATATACTGTACAGTTTCGGTTCGTAATTAAACTTTCTCTATTAACCCTTACTGTACCGGCGACGTATTTGTAATTCTATTCGAGCTATAATTAGACGATTGTATGCAGCTTATGAAGGATATATGGTAGCTAAAAGGATTCATCGAGATAGTTTGTAGCCTTTTTTGGGGGTAGTCATCCTTCCTAAGCTGAATAAAATCGTCTAAATATAGCTAGAATCAAAGAAAAAAGACGTCGCTGGTACAGAAGGGGTTAATGAGTGCTTGCCGTTAGATGTAGTAAGTGTCAGGAGCCTACAACCAAAAACAGAGAGTCGCCTCTCCTTATTAGATACTCGTTGATGACGTTCTTGCCCTCTGCAATTAATATTCAGCTTAGGACGGACGTTTACCATTTGAGAGGCTACAGACTATCTCACTTAACTTTTTTTACTATCACAGATCCTTCTTAAACTGCAGAATATCGTCTAAATATAGCTAGAATAAATGTTAAAAGACGTCGCCGGTACAGAAGGGGTTACACATTCGAAGGGATCATGCCAAGTCAGGTCAGGTGAAGGTATTGAGGGATAAGCCTTTACAACGGCACCTCGTATCTACTTTCTACTTTCGGAAGAGTGTTGAGAGGGAAGATTGTTGGAGAGAGAGGAAGCTGTTGGAGTGGCTTTTTGTGTGTGTTATTATTCTGTATACGTCGTCGAGGTGTCCCCTGACTATATGTGAACATGAGAAACACTCTAGGACGTACTATCATACCCTCTAAATTTGTCCGCATTGGCTGGGATCGAACCCCGGTCAAGCAGATGTATACGTGAACGTGCTCTCCACTCGACCACCGCGGCCAAACACGCACATATCGAACCTTTTTGTCTTGAGCTGAGACTCGCTAAATTTACCGAATCCACTGCAATGAACTCTGGCCACACTTAAACCCTGAAGTTCTTCAGTCACTCGAACTGAAGACCCACTCGATCCAAGAAGTCACCTGAACCACTTGAAATGTCGATGGAACGTATACCCTGAACCCAACATAAACTCCAACGTGCAGTTGGCCAACTTAGTCCTGCGAAAACATGTTGTGGTGTGGAGGTGTGTGGCGTTTCATCCATAGCATACAACATAGTTTTATAAATGAACCACTCAAAGGTGCATGAAAGGAGAGAAATGATTGGTCGTAAATAGCACCATTATATTGTATTTAACAATGGTGTAGGCTGCATCCCTACAAAGGAGTGTGTTTATCGCATATGATGATGATTTTAGGCCTAATCAAGCGACTAATATATATATATATATATATATATATATATATATATATATATATATATATATATATATATATATATATAGTGTGTGCGTGTTAATGCAACTACAAAATGTCCATACTCGGCTTATGAAGGACCTCTAGAAATCAAAGGTCTCATAATTATTAGTTAATGTTTTAACTGGTTGACCAGTCCAAATATTGATTGAGAGACTGTATCGTCTTTTAATATTCACTTTGACAAATTCAACGCAATCAAACCCCAATAAACGTCTTTGTATTGCTCAATAAGAGAAATAGAGTCAACCGAGTTATTTCTACCTCTCCGGTATCATAAACATGAGCAGCCTGATCAATATCACTTGGTCTGTTGGTGTTCCTATTATTTTTGTATATATATACTGTATAGTTATGAGAGAGAGAGAGAGAGAGAGAGAGAGAGAGAGAGAGAGAGAGAGAGAGAGAGAGAGAGAGAGAGAGAGAGAGAGAGAGAGAGAGAGAGAGAGAGAGAGAGAGAGAGAGAGAGAGAGAGAGAGAGAGAGAGAGAGAGAGAGAGAGAGAGAGAGAGAGAGAGAGAGACGGAACATAGTAAATATTAAAATGGGTACAGATATAAGTAATCTTTTGTTCACAATCACCTTAAAATAATATACAGCAATGCTTGACAGAATAACCCCTCGACTAAAACCCACCGTCTTATTATCAATTAATATATATAAATACCTATATAATTAAATGACCTATGTTTACATACCGTATAATTATGTTTTCAGTTACCGCCAACAGATTTCTTTAAGTTTCAGAAGGACCTCTATTAAAAGGAGGAATAAAATACAAATTCAATCAACCTGTCGAATGCGTGTATTACGTATTTATAGTTAAAGTTGCTTCTACTGTATAGTATTGCATTCGGTTTTGGAAAGGCTTCTATTAGTCAGGTATTAAAGGAATATAATACTGTTTACAATGTATCTGTAAGCACGGTAACTAATTCAATATATGGACTGAACGTAAATTTCGACCCGTTGCCAGGAAAAACAAGGTGGTATCGGCATTCTAGGTCATACTATAATTAAATACAATGTATTTAGTGTTTGTAGCGCAAATTAAGTATTTTAATGGAGTTAATGACATCAAAGTTCCCTTGTGTGTGTGTGTGTGTGTGTGTGTGTGTGTGTGTGTGTGTGTGTGCTTTTAAGGGGGCTTCATCTGAAGTTTGTTGCGCTACATTATGTTACAATCCTATCCCCATCTTTGTCAATGACTGATCTGAAAACTAATACTGTTGTTTATGTGACTGATTAAAGCCTCTGTTGTTCTCTATCAGCAAATGTGTACCGGTACCATCGGTTTTCTCTAAATAATGTATTGATAATCAAGCCCTGCTATTCTATACAACAAAATAGTTTAATTATGTTCGGTAATGAAATGCGTCCAGATATATAAAAGTGGCAACCCTTTACTAGACTATTTGCTCGTTTGCCCTCCCCACACTGCCACCGCCACGGGGCTGTTCGGCCAGGCAGCCCAGGGAACGACGACTATTACTACACCACCACCACCATCATGGTTGTGGGGAACGACGACTACTACACCACCATCATGGTTGTGTGGAACGACGACTACTACACCACCATCATGGTTGTGGGGAACGACGAGTAGGGTTCTGTTATAGTTTGTCAAGTCGATTTAATTGTAGTTGCAAAAGACTGAAATATCTGAAGTGATCTAAGCATGAATGAGAGGAAGTATTTCGAATTAGGTAGCATGCCAATTAAATATATGATTCCCTTGATGTAATTACAATAGGACATTGTATACACTTAACTACTATACAAAGATATTAAAATAACAACTGGAGGTGATATTAGTTTGCAAAATATGAGCTAACTAAAACACAAATAATTCGGAGACCCTTCAACAGATATTATTCAAATAAATGTGTCTGTTTTTACTTATTATTAAATGTTAATACATTGACGCACTATTTATATAATTTTAGTATGGCAAACAATAGGCAATCTTATATAGATTTGGAAACATCTTTTATAGTTAGATGGTTAACCCTTTGAGGATATGATGTATTTTAAAAGTTTATTTTGGCTATCAGACGATTTCATACAGCTTAGGAAGAAGTGTGGGAATTGAAAGGGTACAAACTATCTCAATCAACCCACTGACTTCCATATAACCTTCCTAATCTGAATAAAATCGTCTAATAATATTCAGAAAACAGAGCAGAAGTGCGTCATCGAGCCTCATAGGGTTAAACATAATATTTCAACCCTTTAAAAAACGATTATGACTTTGTAATTCCAGCTACAGCCAATGTATTTTGTTCACCTTAACCCCTTTAATCAGACGACGACTTCTATATATTGATATTAATGCTACTGCTAAAAGTTCATGCTAAGCTTAGGAAAAACATCTAAGGATCAAGATAACAAATTTAGTTGATCATTTGACTAATGGCCCTTCCTAAGTTGACTAAATTCACCTGAAGATTAAGAAGGATCTCTCATATTCTGAGGAGAAAGCCAGTCATTACCAGAACGTTTTTTTAATGTTTTTCAACTTTATATATGAACACCAGATTACGGTAATTAATAGCCACCAACAAATCTTAAATCATAATATTAATACAAAATCAAGTTCAGACATTTATTCTACAAACTATAAATTCATGCTATAACAGTATCTAAGTCATACTGTCAATAGACATTATAATCCAAACAACCAACATCCAAACATCTTAATACAACCATTAACTTGTGAGTCATTTAATCCCGGCGTGCAGTCTTGATTACATTGAAACGAAGCCCCACCCTCCTTCCACCGACCCACTCACATTGTCTGTCTGTCATGCCTAATAATTTGGGTATTGATAGGTTATGTATTAGTATTAGCTGTTGGCTTCTTCATTTCATATCCCATTATTACTTAACATCATTCTGGAACTTCCATTAACCTTCCAGTAATGCATATATATGAGAAAATAGAGTTTCCAGATATTTCTCGTCTCACCCAATCACGTCCCTTCTTTCATACGCCATATGGTTTGAGTGATTCATTTATAAAACTACGATGTTTACTACAGATGAAATGCCACACACCTCCACACACCACATCATTTTGTCGCAGGACTAAGTTGGCCAATTGTACTTGAACTCCGGACCCACTAAATATAATTATCAGACTCACTTGGACCACTGGACCACGGGCTCGGGTTCTCCAGTGATGAGGGCGGTGAGGGTGATGGTTTTGCCCTCCGTGATGGCGCAGGTGATGGGCTTCTCCCTAAAGAACGGGGCCGTGCCGATGGTGGTGGCCTCCTCCTTGACGGTGCGAGTCTCTTCGCGGATGGCCAGGCGAGTCGGGATCTGTGGGGAGGAAGAGATATTTTGGTATACTGTACACTCGAGGACGTCAATCGTGGCCCTTGAGTAGGGCTCTGTTAAGGAGGAAGATATAGTGTTTGATAGGTGTTACACTCGAAGACATCAATCGTGGCCCTTGAGTCGGGAACTGTGGGGAGGAAGAGATAGTGTTTGGTAGGGAACACTTGAGGACATCAATAATGGCCCTTGAGTCGGGATCTGTGAGGAGGAAGAGATAGTGTTTGGTAGGCTTACACTCGAGGACATCGATCATGGCCATTTTTGAACCCTCTAACAGTCTAACTGCTAAAAGGGGGGGGGGGGGTATTTTCTGGTCTATTTATTAATTCATTAATATATTTTATAGTGTCCTCGCTAAACCTGCATCAAGCTTAAAAAAAAAGAAAACAAAAACCTAGGCACCCCTTCAGGATAAATTTGTACATTTTTCGGCAGAAAACTGTCCTGACCTACGGACGGTTCCTCCTAGAATTACAGGGTCGCGATTTATTCTTAGCCTGATATATACATTTCAAAAGATCGTTTAGAGGGGTAGTGTTTATTTTTTGATCTATTTATCTATTTCTATATTTATGTTATAATAACCTAGCTAGACCTCAATCAAGCTTTAAAATAGCACCCAAGACCCTCCTTCGAGATAAATTTGTACATTTTTCGGTAGAAACATTTCTTGGCCAAAAGCCGGTTTCTTCTAAATTACAGGATCGCTACTGCTCGTTAGGAAAAACTCGACATCAAAATGGCACGAAATGTCCTAATATTGCCAAATAAATGGGGCGAAAGGCCTAACAATCAACTAACTAATATGGCTTAATTACGCCTTAAAATCTCAAAGCTAATGGTACTCAACGTGAGGGATAAAAAACAACTACCTCCCCCGTAATCAATTGGAACACTGTAACGGAATTTGAGACCGCAAGTGTACATGAGTGGGCTATAATATACAGTAATGTCACCCATTTGACATTCTGAATCTTTAAAGGCAAACTCCGCCGATGTTGGGGATCTATTTATCTCTCTCTCTCTCGCTATATAATATATATTGCTAGGTGAACAATTGGCACAGGGTGTAAGGATACTTGCCCAATGACTCCTCGGATAGAGTTAGGGTCCGAGTCTAGGGGGTGAGACAGTGTAGCACAAAGCCAAAGCAGCTTCAGAGATGGGGCTGCTTCGAGCCGTGAGTGGAGCTCTAAGTGTTTCACATATCTCACTCCCTAGACAAAAACAATAAAATGCTGGCTCACTATCGCTCGCCAGGAAAAAATCGACACCTGGATAGGGATGAATATCTGAAAACAGTAGGCTGAATGGGACAGAATGGATACAACCAAGAAAGAGAAAACAAGCAGGTCACCTCCTTAAACTAATTCAATCTAAACACTAGAATACTTTAATAAAGGCAAAACAGTGAAGTCATACTGGCAAACACAATAATATAAAATAGGTACTCCTGTTTGCCCCTCTTACCTCGTGTTTCAATCTTCTGGGCATGTCGAGCGAGCAGGTCTCCATTCGACTCCTGACGAAGCGGGCCGTGTGCTTGTCGATGAAGCCCCGGTGTCGCCTCTCCTCGTCGATTTCCTCATCCATGACGTCTGTGAATCGACGTCTTTCGTGCACCATGGGGATCCGCTGATGTAGGGAGGGGGACGTCGAATGGGGGATGGAGTGGGGGATTGTCGAGTGGTTGTCGAGGAGAATAGGTTGGGGGGATTGTCACATTGGGGTGGAGGAGGATAGGTTGATGGGGGATTGTCGAATGTGATGCATGTTAGGATGTTGAAAATGTGGATAGTCGAATTAATTTGGAGAATAGGTTGATGTAAGTGTCGATATAATTATGACGTCAAGATAAATATTAGGTTGATGTAAGTGTCAATAGATGATGTCAGGAGTAATATTTGATTGATGTAAGTGTCGAAGTAAGTAGATGATGTCCAGAAGAGAGGATGTCATGAGTGGGGAGGGAGAGGTAAATATACGATGTCAAGAAGAAAAGATGTCAGAAGTGGGGAGGGAGAGGTAGATAGATGATGTCCAGAAGAGAGGATGTCAAGAGTGGGGAGGGAGAGGTAGATTATACGATGTCCAGAAGAAAAGATGCCAGAAGTGGGGACGGAGAGGTAGATAGAATGGTGTCCAGAACAAAGGACGTCAGCACAGAAGAGGAAAGTGGTAAAGATATTGGATGTCGACAAAGTGTAATATAAGTGAACATATGTAAACAAATGTGTACACAATTAGATGGAGTTAAGCCAGTAGAAATAGTCAGGTCAGGATTATAACAGCAGTGAAGGGGAATGAAGGGCATTGGGAGAGAAAGGGAAGGGGAAAATATATAGATTAGAAATATTACAAGAATATCTTTCATACAATACAGTATAACTAAACCATGTAAAATAATATTGTATTAAAGAAGCAGGTTACAGATAAGTAATGTAAAACAATTGAGATATCAGATATAAAAATAGCATGTTAAATATATACGTTTTAGTTAATTAAATAATAATTGTTTACTCTTTAACTAAGTAAAACTAATAACGTATCAACTAAATAAATATGTTTATCAATAATAAAAATCTAAATGAAAACAGTTTGTGATGCTAAAATTATCATAATAAATACAAAGCTACAGCGGAAAACAGAAACAAAATAATCATAATAATTATATTAAGAGGGTGTTAATAATGGAACTGAAAAGGGAGTTCATAAAATAAGGAAACTCAAAACACTGGATGTAAACACCAACTTAAACAGGGATATGCATAAATGTAAACAATAAAATAATGCAAGCTTTCTGTATGTATGTATATATATATATATATATTATGTGCTACACAAATCAATCAGGGATATACATATTTCATAGGGTAAAACAAAACACGCTTTACACAGACAGTATAGGCTGACATTTACAGTATATGTGGAAATTAAGCAGATTATTAAACACATATATATATACTGTATATAAAAATAGGGAAACGCAAAACACATCCACGAACGCGAAAGTAATAATGCACGAGATTCTTCACTGCTTGAATATGTTTTGTGGGATTATCTTAGCATCCTACTCTGACAAGCCTCTTATATTATTAATATTAGCTTAAAGGATTATCGTCATGGAAAGTACATCTATAAAATGACCCCCTTATGTAATTATATAATAAGCCCATGACCATCAATTGACCCTTTCAATAAATTAACACATTTTTCCATATATTTTGGCTATCGTTAAATGCGGTTCTTCAGCTCAGGAAGGACATGTGAGAGTCGGAGAGTTGTTGTTGTTGTTCCCCAAGCTGCCTGGCCGAACAGCCCCAAGGCCCCGAGCAATTCCAAGGCCATAACCGAGCGCCCCCACAGAACCCTCCCTGCCGACCACAATAAAGCCTGGGTGACCGAAGCCACTCCATGGCGGGGAGCTGAGGAGGGTGCGGAAACGCCCGGGAAACCAAAGCCCCACCCAGGGCCCTGTGCCCCTCAGCAATTATGAAGAGAAAGTGGAGGGGCAAGGGAAAAATGTGACGCTTTGGCTTCCAATCTTGGTAGATTGGGAGATCAATCCACGGAAGAGACGCCGTCACTTGAGATCTAGAAAATATATAAGTTAAAGGAACAGTCAGAGTAAGCTATGGGTATGGCAGAGATCGCTCAGCTCTCACTCTGATAGACCAGCCCATCACCACATGACTAGAGAGTTAGTGGAGATAGTTTTAACCCTCTGACTTTCGCAGGTCCTTCTCAAGCTGGAATAATTCGCATAATAATAGCCAAAAATGATACGAAGGAATGCGCTACGGAATATTGAAAGGGTTAAAAGTAAATAAAATAAAACTAGTATTTGCAGTAACAAAAATAATATATTGGATTTATTTATAATGTATAGGGTCACATTTCGGGCCCCACCTTAAGGGGGGTCACCTGCTATTTTTATCTTTCTCTCCTTTTCTCTCATTCTCTGGCTTGTATTCCTTCGGGCCCATTCAGCCAACTGTTTTAAGACGTTTATCCCCATCCAGGTGTCGATTTCTTCCTGGCGAGCGATAGCAAGCCAACATAGTATAGAGAAATCCGGCTATAGAAAAATTTACAAATTTAGCTTGTCAAAACAAAAAATATATATGCTGGCTTGCAACCGCTCGCCAGGAAAATATTGACACCTGGATGGGGATAAACGTCTTAAAATAGTAGGCTGAATGGGGCCGAATGGATACAAGCCAAAGAGAGAGGGAGAGAGAGAAAAAAATGCGAGATGGGCCCCCTTAACAATTTCAAGTATATTTTCCTCTTTTGAAGGAAAACCATAAATAATAAGTATACCTTTACAGTATTGGTGACGTCTTTTTGTTTTGATTTCAGCTGCATTTAGACGATTTGATGATGCTTAAGAGATATGTAATTATGGAATCCAAAAGGAATAATTGAGATAGTCTGTAGCCTTTCAATGGGTATACGTCCTTCTTAAACTGAATATAATCGCCTTATAGTTGCTAGAATATAATGCAAAAAGATGCCACCGGCACTGTGTAGGATAACATAACTGTTTTGTTCTTTTAAAGCTTAATTCTTCGTTCATATTTTATTCAGTACTAAATTGTTTATTTCTTATATTTTTTTCACCAACCAACTTTACTTCTAAACTCAATTAATGATATCAACAAATATATGTGGCACTCCAAGGACTCGAACCGAGGATGTTCACACCGAAATTCCGCACATTTAAGCATAACGTTATCAAGACCCAACATGAGCCTGGGTCTCTGGACGACCTAGTTGTGTGTGAGTTTTGTTTCCCTGTTCGGGCTCTGTCTCGAGTTCACCCCCCCCCCCCAAAAAAAAAACAAAGAAAAAAAAGAAAAATATATAATAATAATAATAATAATAATAATAATAATAATAATAAAAATAACAAAACACCAGGCTGTTTATTTATACGCCGATTCCCAAGTGGTAGAAATATTAGTTCGGTCACAGTAGTATTTCTCGAGTTATAAAGGTTAGTCTCAGGATTTCTGGCCTTATAACTAGGAGACAATGAATACACTGTATTTTTCGTGTGCGCAATATAGGACAATATAGGTGCAGGGTGTTTATGGTGGTGCAGGGTGTTTATGGTGGTGCAGGGTGTTTATGGTGGTGCAGGATGTTGCAGGGTGTTTATGATGGTGCAGGGTGTTTATGGTGGTGCAGGGTGTTTATGATGGTGCAGGGTGTTTATGGTGGTGCAGGGTGTTTATGGTGGTGCAGGGTGTGTATGGTGGTGCGGGTGTTTGTGGTGATACAGGGTGTTTATGATGGTGCAGGGTGTTTGTGGTGATGCAGGGTGTTTATGGTAGTGCGGGTGTTTGTGGTGGTGCAGGGTGTTTGTGGTGGTGCAGGGTGTTTATGGTGGTGCGGGTGTTTGTGGTGATGCAGGGTGTTTATGATGGTGCAGGGTGTTTATGGTGGTGCAGGGTGTTTATGGTGGTGCAGGGTGTTTATGGTGGTGCAGGGTGTTTATGATGGTGCAGGGTGTTTGTGGTGGTGCAGGGTGTTTGTGGTGATGCAGGGTGTTTATGGTAGTGCGGGTGTTTGTGGTGGTGCAGGGTGTTTATGGTGGTGCGGGTGTTTGTGGTGATGCAGGGTGTTTATGATGGTGCAGGGTGTTTATGGTGGTGCGGGTGTTTGTGGTGATGCAGGGTGTTTATGGTGGTGCGGGTGTTTATGGTGGTGCAGGGTGTTTATGGTAGTGCAGGGTGTTTATGGTGGTGCAGGGTGTTTATGGTGGTGCAGGGTGTTTGTGGTGATGCAGGGTGTTTGTGGTGATGCAGGGTGTTTATGGTAGTGCAGAGTGTTTATGGTGGTGCAGGGTGTTTAAGGTTTATGGTGGTGCAGGGTGTTTATGGTGGTGCAGGGTGTTTATGGTGGTGCAGGGTGTTTAATGTTTATGGTGGTGCAGGGTGTTTATGGTGGTGCAGGGTATTTGTGGTGGTGCAGGGTGTTTGTGGTGGTGCAGGGTATTTGTGGTGGTGTAGGGTGTTTGTGGTGGTGCAGGGTGTTTATGGTGGTGCAGGGTATTTGTGGTGGTGTAGGGTGTTTGTGGTGGTGCAGGGTGTTTGCGGTGGTGCAGGGTGTTTATGGTGGTGCAGGGTGTTTATGGTGGTGCGGGTGTTTGTGGTGGTGCAGGGTGTTTATGGTGGTGCAGGGTGTTTGTGGTGGTGTAGGGTGTTTGTGGTGGTAAAGGGTGTTTGTGGTGGTGTAGGGTGTTTGTGGTGGTGCAGGGTTTTTGTGGAGGTGTAGGGTGTTTGTGGTGGTGCAGGGTGTTTGTGGTGGTGTAGGGTGTTTGTGGTGGTGTAGGGTGTTTGTGGTGGTGCAGGGTGTTTGTGGTGGTGTAGGGTGTTTGTGGTGGTGCAGGGTGTTTGTGGTGGTGCAGGGTGTTTGTGGTGGTGCAGGGTGTTTGTGGTGGTGCAGGGTGTTTGTGGTGGTGCAGGGTGTTTGTGGTGGTGCAGGGTGTTTGTGGTGGTGCAGGGTGTTTGTGGTGGTGTAGGGTGTTTGTGGTGGTGTAGGGTGTTTGTGGTGGTGTAGGGTGTTTGTGGTGGTGTAGGGTGTTTGTGGTGGTGTAGGGTTTTTGTGGAGGTGTAGGGTGTTTGTGGTGGTGTAGGGTCTTTGTGGTGGTGCAGGGTGTTTGTGGTGGTGTAGGGTGTTTGTGGTGGTGCAGGGTGTTTGTGGTGGTGTAGGGTGTTTGTGGTGGTGCAGGGTGTTTGTGGTGGTGCAGAGTGTTTGTGGTGGTGTAGGGTGTTTGTGGTGGTGTAGGGTGTTTGTGGTGGTGCAGGGTGTTTGTGGTGGTGTAGGGTGTTTGTGGTGCTGCAGGGTGTTTGTGGTGGTGTAGGGTATTTGTGGTGGTGCAGGGTGTTTGTGGTGGTGCAGGGTGTTTGTGGTGGTGCAGGGTGTTTGTTGTGGTGCAGGGTGTTTGTGGTGGTGTAGGGTGTTTGTGGTGGTGTAGGGTGTTTGTGGTGGTGCAGGGTGTTTGTGGTGGTGTAGGGTGTTTGTGGTGGTGCAGGGTGTTTGTGGTGGTGTAGGGTATTTGTGGTGGTGCAGGGTGTTTGTGGTGGTGCAGGATGTTTGTGGTGGTGTAGGGTGTTTGTGGTGGTGTAGGGTGTTTGTGGTGGTGCAGGGTGTTTGTGGTGGTGTAGGGTGTTTGTGGTGGTGTAGGGTGTTTGTGGTGCTGCAGGGTGTTTGTGGTGGTGTAGGGTATTTGTGGTGGTGCAGGGTGTTTGTGGTGGTGCAGGGTTTTTGTGGTGGTGCAGGGTGTTTGTGGTGGTGCAGGGTGTTTGTTGTGGTGCAGGGTGTTTGTGGTGGTGTAGGGTGTTTGTGGTGGTGTAGGGTGTTTGGGGTGGTGCAGGGTGTTTGTGGTGGTGTAGGGTGTTTGTGGTGGTGCAGGGTGTTTGTGGTGGTGTAGGGTGTTTGTGGTGGTGTAGGGTGTTTGTGGTGGTGCAGGGTGTTTGTGGTGGTGTAGGGTGTTTGTGGTGGTGCAGTGTGTTTGTGGTGGTGTAGGGTGTTTGTGGTGGTGTAGGGTGTTTGTGGTGGTGTAGGGTGTTTGTGGTGGTGCAGGGTGTTTGTGGTGGTGCAGGGTGTTTGTGGTGGTGGAGGGTGTTTATGGTGGTGTAGGGTGTTTGTGGTGGTGCAGGGTGTTTGTTGTGTTGAAGAAAAAGGGTGGAAGATGGAAAATACATGGACAAATACCATTTTCAACATGCAATAATGTTTTGTTTTGTTAATGTAGCATATGTTTTCTATTAAATCAATATGTGTATATGTATTAATTTATTGCAAAGAACGTTACCAGCCATGAGAGGAGACAACAATGGTTGAGTTTACAAGCAGGTTGCACAAGCCTCAAACTCCTCATTAACAAAAAAAGAAATGTAAATTAGAACACCACCTTATTACCCAAACCACCTACTTCCTGCACTCTAAGAGGAGCACACCAATCCGGCCTGAGGGAAAAAAAAGTGTGTGTGTGTGTGTGTGTGTGTGTGTGTGTGTGTGTGTGTGTGCGTGTGCGTGTGCGTGGAGGGAGGGGGGAGGGGGGTAACGATAAGAGTAAGGGGGGTCGGGAGGTGGGGGATATTTTCAGTCAACAAACAGATCGTTCCTTGGGGAGAATTTTACCCATTTCCTTACAATGTCTGCCATGTTGTATACCTCGGTTATTCGACCGGATTAGACTGGTGGATGTAATTGATTGAATGTGAATCATTAGTGTGAGCAAACAAACATCCACAAATAACTTTCAACAAATATATATCCCGTAAACAAATTACTTTCAACAAATGTATATCCCCTTAACGATATGAAAAAGGTATGCAACTCAGCAGCCAAAAAGGAGATGGTTTTCATTCTTCCCTATCAAAGATCCTCAACACACCTACTCTTCTGCTTCTCCCTCAGGTGCCACTGTGGGAGAGAGGAGTCGGCCCTTCCACTGGGGGAGGAGTAAACTTGGCTCTTCCACGCTCTTCCACAAATCCACAGTATCGTCGAGTGGAAGAGTACGGCGAATGGAGAGACGCGAAAAAACAAATCTGGCTGCATCGTTCCACTTTGTTGTCGATCTCTCCTGTCTGGTTCCGTGAGACAGTCTCTTGGTTATGCTTTACCCTTTCCCTGGTTATGTTGCGGTATTCTCGGTTAGCCCTTTTTTTCCTCGATATTCGCAATTAAACATTCTTCTTCATTTGCTTTTTGTTTTCTTAAAGCGGTTGTCTTTTATGGCTGTCTTCATTTTTGCTTATATCCTATCTTCTTATCTCAGGAATCTTCACTATCTACTAAAATTTCTTGTCTTCTTTTATCTCTACGATTCACCTCTGATGGTCTCATAGCTTTATCATAGCATCTCAGCTTAACATTTCATATTTATTTGGCTTGTTGTGGAGGCGGTGACTAAATTACCAGACTGAACTAAGAGGGAATATAAGGTCGAACGCCGTCCTAATTGGTCGTTATCAGGGCAGCACTCCTTGGATTGGCTGATATGGAAGCCAGTTGGCATTATTCCAGCTTGGGGATTGGTGGAAGAAATTTGGCACCACCCGTCCTGACATCTGATTGGCCGGTCTACAGAGGGGCTAATACTACCACCGTCTTAATTGGTTGGAAGAGGGCATTAATAAATCCCTTTCCGTGCCGTTTATTGGCTGATGTAAGAGCTAGCGGGCGTTATTCCAGCACTGGGATTGGTGGAAAGAAGGTGGCACCACCCGTCCTGTGAGCGGATTGGCTGGTTCACGGTGGTTAGTGCTAAAAGACTACCAATCACACCAACTCCCGATACAATGGGGAACCTGTTCCTTGAACCCCTTCAATACGAGGACAACTTGGACATTTTATTCTATATACCATCAGACGATTTTTATCCAGGTAAAAAAGAACTTTCTCTCGGAAATCATAGTGTTAGAACACAGTCTCCTTTAACCCAAGACTACGAGAGATGAGTCCCAAACCAATTAAAATCGACTGAGGTTAGCTAGACGAGTATGCCATTGTCTTGAAAGGGTTAAGACACATAACAGTGGATGAGGGTGCTGTGATCGGTTTGTGGAAGCAAAGGGCATTATCTTAACTTAGCCTGCGGAAGATATTGTTATCAAGGGTTCTTAGAAAAGTGGGTATATGGGTGACAATTTAGAGCAGAAGGGGAAGGGAAGCTGCATAAACTAATCCGCCATATAGTGTAGTTTGGGATATACCCTTAGTCACACCTGAGAAATACCAAACAGTGAGCCTTAATTGATGCCACGGGGAACTACTAAGGGGAGGTTTCTAGTTTGATCCTTAGACCTCCATCAAGCTTATAAAAACACAGCCAAGACCCCTCTTCGACATATATTTGTACATTTTTCCGTAGAAAAATGTCACGGCCAAAGGCCGATTATGTTGATTGATCGCTATTGCACGCAAGGAAAATATCGAAAATTAATTGACACGAAAGGTCTTAATATTGGCATAGAAATAGGACAACATTTTTAAAAATAGCCAAACTAAAGGGAAAACAGTTTTTAAATCTCACCACTAATGGAGGTAAACATGAGGGAGAAGGGAATCCAGAAATAACACCAAAACCTCCCCTTAATGGATGGCATGGGAACTCTTAAGCTCCGTTCCCTACAGTGCTTTCATGTCGGGCACCTCCATATTTGAGTACTTGGCTAAACCACTGCATTATAGTATGTGTTCAATTGTAGCAACTACTTAGCATATACATGATTCTTAATAACCTTATGTGTACAACTTTGAATTCATAAACTAATTATATGCTTTCATTAGTTTATTCAAGTACATTGGGGTTTGTATTGGATATTAATGTTAAAGAACGGGGTGTTACTTATTACTAATTGCTATGTATAATTTTTGCTGTAACTGAACAATATTTACAGGGTACTCTCCGCGTTTCACCTCTCACATAGTAATGCCAAGATAGATTCCAATAATTTCTTAACAGGATATACAATAACCATGCAATTCAGCAATAAATCTAGCCATAGATTAGGATATTCAGCAATATTAATGTCCATATAATGTAAACAAAACTTCCATAATAAGGGTTAGCTTTCCCATATTAGCAATAAAAAAAGAGAACTGCTGGGGAGATCACGGAACGAAGGCAGAAGGAAGCGACTGGGCACTTCGGTCGCTACGAATCGCTCCGTAACGCTACTAACACTCCTAGTAAACATATAGGGATTTCGTTTCGTTCGTTTATATTTTTGTATTTTTTTTTTTTTTTTGTATATATAATGTTCGTGAAAATTTGGGAGTTGAGAATACAAATAATGGGAATAATCTGGCCGTCGTTTTCTTTGATACTCACGATCAAAGACCCCGAGGATGATTTTGTATGAGAGAAAATGGGCATGTAGATGACTGACTATAAGGGAGTTAAACGAAGCAGTTACTACGTGTTAGCTTTTATAGATTTTGTTTATAAATACGTATTCACTCTATCTAAAGCGCGTTTGCACGATATTAGTAAACTGAATATGTGACTACCAGATAGAGTTTCGATTTTATATTACCTGGCAATCACTGAATACAAACTAAATTTAAAGCATAATGGAACTAAGGAGACGAACACAAAATAAAGCACTAAAAGAAACACGAGATTAAGAGCTCCACTAAAACACAGTAGCACCACTAAAGTTCTAATCTGATGATAACCCTTTCTGTACCAGCAACGTCTTTTTAGCATTATTCTGGCTACTTTTAGACGATTGTCTTGTTTAAAAAGCGCCTGCAACAATTAACAGGCTTCGAACTATCTCAGTTAACTCCTTATACTACCACAGATCCTTCTTAAACTGCATAAAATCGTCTAACTATAGCAAGAATAATATTGAAAAGACGTCGCCGGTACAGAAGGGGTTAAGAAGCTATGGACTAAGTAGTTTATGCGTCTACTAACATGCAAGTACTGGTCTGGGTGGTCGAGGTCAGGTCATTACTAGGTCAAGGTCATAGTCGGGTAAGGTCACTCGGAGGATGGAGGAAGGGGGGGTCAGGAAGTGGATCTGGATGGGGATAGTTAAGGGGGATGAACTGCTTTTTTCTCTCCTTTTCTCTCTTTTTCAGGCTTTTATCCATTCGGCCCCATTAAGCCAACTGTTTTATGAAGTTTATCCCTATCCAGGTGTCGATTTCTTCCTGGCGAGCGATAGCGAGCCAGGTATGTATGAAGAAATCCGGCTTTGCCGGAGAAATTTTTCTATCGAAAAATTTACAAGTTTAGCCTGCTGTTAAAAACATTTTAATTGATATGGTGGCTTGCTACCACTCTCCAGGATAAAAACGACACCTGGATGGGGATAAACGTCTTAAAACAGTAGGCTGAATGGGGCCGAATGGATAGAACCCAGAGAGGGAGAGATAAAGAGAGAACAAAACGAGGTGGGCCCCCTTAAGGAAGTGGAAGGGGATGTGCAGAGAAGGATATACTGATATGGTTATTGGATAAGAGGGATGCACCAGGGACATATCGAGTTACGCCCTGGAGGTATTGCTTGACAAAAGGATCAAGGTGGAGGTCTGGGGGGCAGAATATAGGTAGGGGAAATAGGTGCAGGAGAGAATGGAAGGACTTGGGGATTTTACACTTCAGGATGGATACATAATTTAGATTTAAGGGGTAAGGATGAAGGGGTTGAGGACTTTCACTCCTCAGGGTGATAATCTGGGTTGCCACACGTAGGGCACGGAGGCTCAGACATGGCAACAGGCCCCCCTCGAGAGTGGTGTGAGGCTGTCTGGTGATGGTGGTGGTGTTGTTGGTGGTGGTGTTGCTGGTGGAGCTGACTACTGTACTGCTCCATCATGTGGGAGTGAGCCACTTGTTGTTGGGCGGCGCGTGCTTCAGCCAAGACATGTTCATTGTACAGGTGAGCTTCGGATGGCTCGCGTCGCTGGGAAATTTCTCTCCGTTGTGAAATTTCTCGCTGGTGCATGGACTGACGCATCATTACCTCCTGTTGCATCATGGTTTCTTTTCTCATCATGGCTTCCTGGTGCACCAAAGCCTCCTGTCGCCTTACAGATTCTTGTTTCAAAGTCAGCTCACGACGCTGCGACGTCGCCCGTCTCTGTGAAGCCTCACGTGTCTGCCTTTCTTCAAGACCCAGACTGGTAGACCTATGCTGTTCTCTCTCGGCATGCTGCTGAAAGGTCCTGGACTGCTCTCGGCTCTCCTGCTTCTCATCCTTCCAGGTCACGAACTGCGTGGGCTTGAAGGGGGCCTTGCGTCGCGGCACGTAGCGGCGGCGGGCAGTGCTGCGGCCCTTATGATCCTCCACCACGCCCTGCGACTCCTGACTGACCTGAGGGTGGAGGTGGGGAGCTCAGAGACGGCTTCCACCACACCACAGCAGGACAACACCAGGAGAGAGGGAACGGGAGAAGGGAAAGGATGGTTGGAAGGAGATATGGAGAACAGAGAGAAAGGGGCTATTGGACGGTAAAATACATACAGATGACACGGAGGACAGAGTAAAGGAGATGGAACGGATGAAGATAAAGAAGATAGGGAGAAAAGAGAAAAATGGGATAGAAAGGACATAGAAGACGCAAATAGAATGGAAGAACAATAGAGGCGGGAAATTTACCACCAGGAAAAAGGGAGCGAGAGAACATGGACAAGGATATACAAGGAGAAAGAGGGAAGGCAGGCAAGAAAATAACTCGAAAAGGAAACTGGAGAAGATTAAAAAAACAAAAAAAAATAGAGGAAAATAGGAGTATAGGCGGCAGGAAAAAGTGGCAGAATGTGAGAACAGGGGGATAGGAAGGCCATAAAAAGAGAAATAGGTGGATAAAAGAAGGAGATAAGGAAGTGAATAAAAAGCGAAGAGAAATGAGTGAGAGAGGGAGGGGGATGAACATTTGACCAATACAATACTATAAAGGAACATTATGATGATGACAGTAACCGTCTAACTTGAAACAATGCATGGGGATATCGAACAGGAACCATAGTAAATGACCAGAAACAGTGTCAAAAGTTCCGTAAACAGTGTAAGAAGTTCCGTAAAAGATAAGAAGTGTGAATATACTGTAGATAGTCAACTATAGTGGGTGTTAGCGACTCTCAAATAATACTTATAGGGCAATGGTTTCAACTGAATGACTTGTGTGGCCGTATTTATTAAAACCTTTGTTAAGGGGGTTCACCGATTTTTGTTTATCTTTCTCTCCTTTTCTCTCGCTTGTATCCATTCGGCCCTATTCAGCCAACTGTTTTAAGACGTTTATCCCCATCCATGTGTCTATTTCTTCCTGGCGAGCGATAGCGAGCCAGCATTGTATGGAGAAATCCGGCTTCGCCGGAGAAATTTTTCTATCGAAAAATGTACAAATTTAGCTTGCTATCAAAACAAAATTATGTATATGCTGGCTTGCTACCGCTCGCCAGGAAAATATTGACACCTGGGTGGGGGTAAACGTCTTAAAACAGTAGGCTGAATGGGGCCGAATGGATACAAGCCAAAGAGAGAGGGAGAGAAAGAGAACAAAATCGAGGTGGGCTCCCTTAAGAATAGATAATGAATACAACAATCATCGGCCGTACATAATTAATAGAATGCAACGATTTTTTTTTTTTTTAAAGTTATTGCAAACAATCTGTATCCATGTGATTCTCCTGGTAGTGCATAGCTTACATATTGTTCAATGAATAGCAAACAGTAAACAGATAAGGAGAACATGAACATATAACATTACACGAGAAAGTTATAACCATAAAATCAAAGTTACTGTCAACAAGGAAGGAAGTAATGGTCGAATATTTAGGGAAAGATAATCAGAAACACATGATGAATACAGTAGGAAATCTCATGGTGTGGGAAGCTAGATGACAAACTTAATTGCATGGATAAAAAGCGACAATATTATGGAAGACGTAAATTACAAGGAAATGAACGAACAAAACCGAGATATGCATAATCATAATTGGTACAGAACAAAATAAATGGGATATGTGCCAGAGTATATAGATAGATAGATATAGATAGATAGATATATATAGATAAATATATAGATAGACAGATAGATAGAGATAACTAGATAGATAGATAGATAAATAGACATAAATATAATTAACACGAGTAAAAATGGACAAAACAGAGATATGCATGATAACAATGAATAAGTATGAGGACAATAAGAGAAGAGAACAGACACGAAGTAGGAATACAAACTGAACAAGGCTTTATAGAGAAGGCATGTGAGCAGGCAAGTGTACGAACGAATCCAATTTCAAATACTTGTAGTCTTCAGGGGGAATGGTTCACTTTTTGGGCGAATTTTGCATGTATTCATTATTTTTCTAGTTTCCTCCCCAGACCTCCATAAAAAAAAAAAAAAAAAAATCCATTAGATCCCCCTTCTAGATTAATTTGTACATTTTCGGTAGAAAAATTTCCCGGCCTAAGGCCGGTTCTTACAACATTACAGGCTCACTATCGTTCGCCAAGGAAACAATCGACACCTAAATAGCACGAAAGGTCTAAATATTGACGAACAATGGGGCGAAAGGTCTTAAAATCGACTAACTAATGGGGCAAACATTTTAACATCTAAAAACTAATGGGGCTAAACATGAGGGAGAAAGTGGTCCAGAAAACCAGCCCAGCGGACGTTATTTTATATATTTTCCTATTGATTGTTATTACCGGTATACTGTATTATATCTGTTTGACTTTGCTTCCTAGACCTCTATCAAAATTATATGAATAACATCCCAAAGACCCCCTTTCGGGATAAATTTGTAATTGTTTGCGGTAGAATAGTGTCCTGGTCGACGGCCGGTTCCTCCTAAATTACAGGCTCGATATCGCTCGCCAGAAAACAAATCTGTCCAGCCACGAGAGGAAACACGGATTGGCAGTTATTTTCCCGGTTATTAGAGGTCTATAGTCTATTTGCTGTAAGTAGGCAATAACTCATGAACTCTATCCTCTATAACTCTAAAAGGGCTAGAGCAAATTGGCTGTAAATGTGCTCATCTATTCCTTGACTGACTCTTCCCAAATGGTAGAAATGTTAGTTCGATTACTCTAGTCGTTTTTTAGTTACAGAGGTTAGAGGTCATGATTTGTCGCCTACTTACAGCGTATAATCTATAGTACTGATGTGGTGTGTAGTGGGCAAGTGGGCAGAGATGAGAGGAGAAGAGAAGAGAGGAGAGGGGAGAAAAAGAGATAGATGGAGAAGAGAGATAAGAGGGGCTAAGAAAATAAATGGAGAAGTGGGGAAAGAAAGGAACGGAAAAAAGATACGTGGAGCAGAGAGAGGAGAGGAAAGGGGAAGAGAGAAGTGGAGAAGAGTGAGGAAAGGAAAGGAGAAGAGATAAATTGAGCAGAGAGGAAAGGAAGGAAACGAGAGAAGTGGAGAAGAGTGGAGGGGGGAGAACAAGAGATAAGTGGAGCAGAGAGGAGAGGAAAAGAAAGAGAAGTAACGCAGAGAGGAGAGGAAAGAATAGAGAAGTGGAACAGAGATGGATTAGAAATGAGAAGAGGAGATTATGAGAAGAGGGAAAGAGTGAAACAAGAGCGGTGAAAGTGAAGAGAAATAAACGAATAGGAGAGTAGAGAAAGTAAATAATACAAGAAGCGGTGAGAAGGAGAGTATGTAAGAAATGAAATGGAAAGACAAAAGTAGAGGCGAGGGGCAAGAGCAGAGAAGAGAAAGGGGAAACATGATAATAATTGAAGAGAGGAAGGGGAAACATGATAATAATTGAAAGGAGAAAGGGGAAACATGATAATAATTGAAGAGAGGAAGGGGAAACATGATAATAATTGAAGAGAGGAAGGGGAAACATGATAATAATTGAAAGGAGAAAGGAGAAACATGATAATAATTGAAGAGAGAAAGGGGAAACATGATAATAATTGAAGAGGGGAAGGGGAAACATGATAATAATTGGAGAGAGGAAGGGGAAACATGATAATAATTGGAGAGAGGAAGGGGAAACATGATAATAATTGGAGAGAGGAAGGGGAAACATGATAATAATTGAAGAGAAAGGGGAAACATGATAATAATTGAAGAGAGGAAGGGGAAACATGATAATAATTGAAGAGAAAGGGGAAACATGATAATAATTGAAGAGAGAAAGGGGAAACATGATAATAATTGAAGAGAGGAAGGGGAAACATGATAATAATTGAAGAGAGGAAGGGGAAACATGATAATAATTGAAGAGAGAAGGGAATGATAATAATTGAAGAGAGGAAGGGGAAACATGATAATAATTGAAGAGAGGAAGGGGAAACATGATAATAATTGAAGAGAGGAAGGGGACACATGATAATAATTGAAGAGAGAAAGGGGAAACATGATAAATAATTGAAGATAGAAAGGGGAAACATGATAATAATTGAAGAGAGAAAGGGGAAACATGATAATAATTGAAGAGAGGAAGGGGAAACATGATAATTGAAGATAGAAAGGGGAAACATGATAATAATTGAAGAGAGGAAGGGGAAACATGATAATAATTGAAGAGAGGAAGAGCTTAGAATAGAAGAGAATAGAGAAACGGGAGAGAACAGAGGATAACAGAGGAGATAATAGAAACAAAACAAGAGAGAGGAGTAAGTAGACGAGGAGAGAATAACAAAATAATAACTCAAAATGAGGAGAAAGGAAAGGAGGATGGGACGAGAGAGAGAGAGAATACGATTTTCAAGGCTAGGAAAAGGACACATTGAATAGGAAGAAACAATAGGTAGAGGACACAGCTAAATACAACCTATATAGGACAACACTTACAGGTCTGGGAGTCAGGTTAGGAAGGACATGCACAAGTGGACATGCGCCTGCCTACGTACAAATCAAAATACTGCAAAAAATATCTATTAAAATATGCATAAACCCAATAAAACCAGAAAGGAGAGATATCGTAAATGAGGGGAAATAATACAGTAAGAAGAAAGCATTGAAATAAGTGCAATTGATAGCATAATTCATAACTATAATTACAGTATATTCATCATAATTAGGCTAACAATTTGGACCATTAACCTCCTAACTCAAAAACGACTAGAGTAATCGAGCTAATAATAAGCCATTTGCTCTAAGCCTATTTTTTTAGTTACAGAGGTTATGGATCCTGATGATTATAGGCCTAATTAAATCATAAATATAATATAAAATAAACTAATAAATAAACTAAGAAATAAACTAAATATCATTGGCCTGAAAAAATATTTACAACACATACCAAAGAAGCGACATCTATAACATGAAATAATAATAATAGAAAAATATCCAGGAAAATATATTCAACAGACGAACAAGAGTAATGATTAAGGGAGCCCACCTCGCTTTTTTTTTTATCTTTCTCTCCCTCTCTCTTTGGCTTGTATCCATTCGGCCCCATTCAGCCTACTGTTTTAAGACGTTTACCCCCATCCAGGCGTCAATATTTTCCTAGCGAGCGGTAGCGAGCCAGTATATATATATTTTTGATTTGACAGCAAGCTAAATTTGTAAATTTTTCGATAGAAAAATTTCTCCGGCGAAGCCGGATTTCTCCATACAATGCTGGCTCGCTATCGCTCGCCAGGAAGAAATCGACACCTGGATGGGGATAAACATCTTAAAACAGTTGGCTGAATGGGGCCGAATGGATGCAAGCCAGGGAAAGAGAAAAAAAGGAAAGAAAGATAAACAAAAGCCGGTCACCCCCCTTAAACTGCGTAAATTAAAAGCCAAATTAAAACAAATATATTGAAGCAACATCATATAAGAATGGAAGACATGATAATAGCAGGAGTACACATGGAAATAGGGTATCTAAAACATTAATGAAATAAGTCAATGACATTAATAACATTAAATACATTACAGCGATTATGCGTTATTTAGTTATTCCGTAATTATTAAACGGTAACGGGACGATTTTTTAATTGGCTTCTCATATTATTTAACATTTTTAACCCCTTCTGTACCGATGACGTCCATTTCATTATATTTTGGCTACTATTAGACGATTATATTCAGCTTAGTAAGGGCCTTAAGCAATTAACAGGCTTTGAACTATCACGTTTAAGCATTTTTACTACCACGGATCCTTCCTAAGCTGCACAAAATACTCTAAATATAGCTAGACTCAAATGAAACAGACGTCACCGGTACAGAAGGGGTTAAGGGGAGATATTCACTGGAGGGATTTTTTTCTCGACTCCTTTCTCCCTCATGTTTAGCCCCATTGCTTTTGATATTATTAAACGTTCGCTCCATTAGTTTAGCGATTTTAAGAACTCTCGTGCCATTCAGGTGTCGATTTTACCCTGGCGAGCGATAGCGAGCCTGTAATTTGAGAGGAACCGGCCTTTGGCCGGGACATTTTTCTACCGAAAAATGTACACATTTATCTTGAAAGTGACTCAAGGGGGTATAATTTTTATCTTGATGGAGGTCTAGGGAACAAAGTAAATACCTCCCCTTAAATAGCCGGCGTGCAATATTATTATACACATTTCTGAGATACTGTAAGTGATTAAAACCCTACAATAAGCTGCTTACCTATAATTAATATTAAGGGGGCCCACCACGTGTTTGTATTCTATCTCTCTCTCTCTCTGTCTCTGGCTTGTATCCATTCGGCCCCATTCAGCCTACTGTTTTAAGACGTTTGTCCCCATGCAGGTGTCGATTTTTTTCCTGGCGAGCTGTAGCGAGACAGCATATTTAAAAAAAAAAAATTGACAGCACGCTAAATTTGTAGATTTTTCGATAGAAAAATGTCTCCGGCGAAGCCGGATTTCTTCATACAATGCTGGTTCGCTATCGCAGGTCAGGAAGAAATCGACACCTGGATGGGGATAAACGTCTTAAAACAGTGGGCTGAATGAGACCGAGTGGATACAAACCAGTGAAAGAGAGAAATGGAGAGAAACATAGCAGGTTACCCCCCTTAAGATAACGGTTTCCTGCATGCCTGTGCAATGGCAACTACATTATTATTATTACATTATATTACTGTATGAATTAAGTGTTGGTTACATAACCATGCTCATGGACTAATATACAATATATTATATGCATTCCTAGAGATCCTGTAGTAATAGAGACCAGCCATCATCTCCTTTGGACGCCATTTTGGTAACCTAATGATCAATGTCCGGGATGGTAGTATATTTTTGATCAAATGGAATTTACAGCCGTATTCTTTGACGTGTGGAGTGGGTGTCATCCAGCCCATAATGAACGAAGATATCGGAACTGAGTGTTCATAAATGAAAATGAACTTAAAATCTCCCACGTTTTATATGCTAACAACTTATCTCGCCTTATTTCGCTCATTAAGGCTTTTAGATCCAAGGGGGGCAAGTAAGCCATCCTCTACCAGTATTACCGGTTGTTTATAATGGGTTTGGATACAGGTGATCGTACAGGGAGGTGAAGAAACCGTAAGTGACAAGAACATGGCGGAGTTTGGCTGTTCTCTGTTACTCTAGGGTCTCTATGCCTCCTACTGTGCATTCTAGCAGATATGTACTCTGTTTCTTTTCAACTGATGGTCAATTGCCAAGTTCCCATCGAGATTTTCCAGTTATTTTAAAGATTTTGTAGTGTAAAATTATGCTAATTATATCAACTTGGTCTTCAATATGGTGCAGAGACATGGTAGTTCATATTTGTCCATTAAATATCGATACATAAGCTGCTCAGGGATTCAATATCGATACATAAGCTGCTCAGGGATTCAATAAAACGTCAGTTGAAAAGAAACAGAGATTAGTTACCATAGTTACCTAGTTTGTTTACACTTACGGTCCAACGAGAATAGGGTACGTGTTTTGTAAGATGGAGCTTTACATTTATTTATATAGATACACTGACCACACACAACTTAAGATCCAAGCGAGGTGGTCGGGAATGAACTCCAATAGAGAGAGTAATTACAGGAAAGGAGAGAGAGAGAGAGAGAGAGAGAGAGAGAGAGAGAGAGAGAGAGAGAGAGAGAGAGAGAGAGAGAGAGAGAGAGAGAAGAGAGAGAGAGAGAGAGAGAGAGAGAGAGAGAGAGAAGAGAGAGAGGAGAGAGAGAGAGAGAGAGGAGAGAGAGGAGAGAGAGAGGAGAGAGAGAGAGAGAGAGAGAGAGAGAGAGAGAGAGAGAGAGAGAGAGAGAGAGAGAGAGAACCCGATGCATTATATCTAACAAATGATTGGCAAAGCAATTACACGAAAAGCCAAGCCAAGTCATTTATCTTAGAACTTTTAAGGGAGCCCACCTCGCTTTTTTCTCTTTCTCTCCCTCTCTCTTTGGCTTGTATCTATTCGGCCCCATTCAGCCTACTATTTTAAGCCGTTTACCCCCATCCAGGTGTCAATATTTTCCTGGCGAGCGGTAGCGAACCAGCATATTCAGTATATATTTTTGTTTTGACAGCAAGGTAATTTTTTACATTTTTCGATAGAAAAATGTCTCTGGCGAAGCCCGATTTCTCCATATAATGCTGGGTTGCAATCGCTCGCCAGGAAGAAATCGACACCTGGATGGGGATGAACGTCTTAAAACAGTTGGCTGAATGGGACCGAATGGATACAAGCCAGGGCAAGAGAGAAAAGGAGAGAAAGATAAAAAAAAAAACGTTGACCCCCCTTAAACTAAACTAAGAAAGAGGTAACGCAAGTCTTCGATAATTAAAATGTTGTGTAGTGGGCTAGTTGGCATGGTATTGAACTGCAACACTACTGACCCTGGTTCGAGGCCCAGCTAGGTCACATATTTTATAACATCTTTCTTAACACCAATAACACCCCAAATTAAATTAATGAAAGCATGTGATTCTCCCAGGATTCGAACCTAGGATATCACATACAGAACACACACGCTCTAACCACTACACCATCAAGACAAGAGGAAGATTACAGACACACCACCACAGACATATTTTCTTGGCAAGTCTGGATTGGATCTTTTCATATTCTAGTTTTATAATATTGATACACTGATTTATAATATTGATACACTGTTTTATAATATTGATACACTGTTTTATAATATTGATACACTGTTTTATAATATTGATACACTGTTTTCTCGTTGGACCGTAAGTGCCTAATAAGTATCATGTCAAGATGCAATGGAACTAAGATGCTTGATATACTTACTTAACGTCCAGAAGTGTCCCTGCTATGGGAAAGTAACTCGGATGAAAGTTGTGAAAGTTATGAAGGTAATGAACATGGATGAGATAAATGTGTGGGGCCTACCGTTTGATCTCGCGAGGGATCAACATAATTTGGACCTATGAGCGCGCGAATCTCCCTATTCTCCAAAACATTCTCGGCCCACAACGGGATGTCAGGAACGTGGCTACTCGTGTGTTTATGTTATGTGTATTAACCCCTTCAGACTTATATGACGCAGAGGTTGCCAGATTAGCAATAAGAAATAGAGTTCTCTCACTCTTATAATTACCTCTCCAAAATTAGTTTTCTGCCCACAGCTAACTCAAAGACAACTGCAGAGGTTGAAGTAACTAAACTAAAAGATTCTAAATACCCCTGATGGTAACAAAGGCTTTAAAGTATCCCTAATAGGCTCAAAATCGCGTCATATGTCGGAGAGGGTTAAAGAGACAGAGGGTAAAAGATGCCAGTTACCAAAAAATGAAAGCAAGATAGAGAGCCAAATGCAAGATACAGTTGTAAACAGAGATAAATTAAGTTTAATTAAATCATTTATTAATTAATATTTTATACGACTATTTATGTACACCTATATTGGCGCCATCTATTTAGGTTTCTGGCTTTTATATTAAGGGGGATTTTTATATAGCAAGCTAATTTTGTGAATAGCTACCGATTTCAACTTTAATTATATATAGTTAAAATAGGACTTCATAATATATCAACCCTTGTGGATTTATAGCCAGCACACTCTAAGTTAAGAATAAGGTGAGGAGTGGAGCCCCTTTTTGAGAACCCCAGTTCCTTTGAATTTAACTTAGCTAAAATGGGAGTTCAGAGGCTATCAAGCCTTAATTAACCCTCTCACGACCATAGGACGCAGAGGTTGCCAGATTAGCAATAAGAAATAGATTACTCTCACTGTTATAATTACCTCTCCAAAATTAGTTTTCTGCCCACAGCGAACTCAAAGACAACTGCAGAGGTTGAAGTAAACAAACTAAAGGTTTATAGATACCCCTGACGGTAACAAAGGATTTAAAGTATCCCTAATAGGCTCAAAAATCGCGTCAGGATGTGAGAGGATTAAGGATTATTATGCCAGCACAGTACAAATCGCCTACCCTGTCCGTAGTTATTGTTACTGACTGAACATCCGGGTTATAAAGTCCTAGTCACGTAAAAAAAAAAGTAATGTGCCAGAGCATATAGATAGATAGTGTTACAGTAATGACAGCCTCATCATACACCAGTGCATGAAAGGAAACCCGGGGAGGTTATCGTGAATTATATATTATTATACATTACCCGCGGAGCTTACGTGATATTACGCCGGATATATTATAGCGGTCCGTGTTTATGGTTTAATACACAGTAGGTTTAAAGCCGGAAAAATATCTCTGCCTGGGAGAGACTACGGGGAAATGGACTTACTCATTTAAGTTTATGAGTGCTATTTGTGTGAGTGTGTGAGTGTCCGTGCGCAGATAAATGTACATACATTATACAAACACACACACACACACACATATAAAAAGTATATATATATATATATATATATATATATATATATATATATATATATATATATATATATATATATATATATATATATGGTATTATTTGTTTTTCCATATGTGTGTTTGTGCATTTCTGTGTGATTAACATTTTCCATTCCTTATAACTATATATATTCTTACAACCAAACCTGGAATGCATTAATTAGGCTTCCAACAAACTCACCACCGGTACCCCTGGAAATACATTAATAAACCTGTAATAAACACTTTAGCATTATTGAATACAGTATGCCCATGGTCTGGTTAAGGGGAGGCTGGCCGTTTGTTTGGTCTATTAATTAATTTATTCATATTTTGTTTTAGTTTCCTCCCTAGACCTCCATCAAACTTAGAAAAAACACCCCCAAGACCCCCCTTCAAGATAAATTTGTAAATTTTTCGGTAGAAAAATTTCCCGGCCGAAGGCCGGTTCATCTTAAAATTGCAGGCTCGCTATCGCTCACCAGGAAATAATCGACACCTAAATGGCACGAAATGTCTTAAAATTGACAACGAAATGGGGCGAACGGTGTTAAAATCGCCAAACTAATTTGCCGGACGTCTTATAATCTCAAAACTAGTGGGGCTAAACATTATGGAGAAGGGGATCCAGAAAAACGGTCTGCCTCCCCTTAATGAGGCAATAATGTTTTCATTGATGGTCGAAGTGTACAATATATACGCTGTCCTACTAACGTAAATGGTTCACGGAAATATGAATACAAAAAGTGCGTTCAATTTTACTTCTTATAATTACGAACTTATTTATTTTTAAGCCGCGAGCAGTAGCAGTCTATTATTTTTCGCTAAGGCGTTTACGAATGACATTGAGCAATTATTAATTATTGACGGGTAGCCTACCACAAATATTGTTTTTGAGCCCAAACATAATGCATAATATTTCTATCGTATTTTATTATAGTAGTGTTATTAGGAATGTATATAAGGTATAATGGTATAGGTTATTCTTTATATGATACTTTGAATTCGTTGTGATGAGTAAGAACATAGGTGCTTAGGAAATAAATTATATATATACTGTATATATATATATATATATATATATATATATATATATATATATATATATATATGTATATATATATATATAAATATATATACTGTATGTATTAGTTAATCGAATGTACACTCGGTCCAAGAAGTATCTGCACCCCTACGCTGATCATCTGGTGTGTACAGCTCGGTAGGGTTGGCACCTCTGCCTGCAACTATATCCATGTGTCAGAGAGGATCGTCTCTGACACATGTATATAGTTGCAGGCAGAGGTGCCATCCCTACCGAGCTGTACACACCAGATGATCAGCATAGGGGTGCAGATACTTCTTGGAGCGAGTGTACATAAGAAATTCCACAATCGAAACAATATGATTAATTATGAAGGGCTCAAAATTTACTTTATTTAAGTAAACTGAAAGTAGCCAACATATAATGATTATTACCTCTCCCCAAGGCTCTAATGCAAGCTTCCGAGCAAAACAATACTAATTCCACAAAGCGAGTAACTTATTATCTTAAAAATTACCTTGCTCAAGTCTGCCAAAAAATCATGTAATGAAAATGTTGCAATGATCGCTCTCTCTCTCTCTCCTAATCCTGCCACGGACATTTGTCCCAGGGCAGTCTTTCCTTTCCATTTTTCCCTTACCCACTCTAAACCACTGTTTGGACACTTGACCATCAGTGTTTTGGGGGGCAAGCAGCTTTGAGTGGTCGCTGGACCTGTTGTTGCTTGATTTCCTTTGTACTCTCTCTCTCTCTCTCTCTCTTTTGCTGGCCCTTTTTTCTGCGTGTAAGTAGAAGCTTGCAATGAATATAATGCCTTCATTTCTGATTTTTAGCTTTCAGATCTCACGTTATTTAGCTTGATGTGTTGCAAGTTATCATCACCAAAGCCGGCATTACACGGCCACCTTTTAAGCGGGGATGACTCACTTTTTGGTCGATTTTTTTATTTTTTATTTATTGAATAATTTTTATTTTCCTCCCTAGACCTCCATCATACTTAAAAGAAACACCCCCTAGACCCCCCCTTCGAGATAAATTTGTATATTTTTCGGTAGAAAAAAGTCCCGGCCGAAGGCCGGTTCCTCCTAAGTTACAAGCTCGCTATCGCTCGCCAAGAAATAATCAACACTTAAATGACACTATCTATCTAATGCCCGACGCCTAGCTCCTGTTGAAGGTGGCCATACACAAAACGCCCCAAGTGGACCTATTTCCCACGAGGACAATCCGTACCAGTTTATGAAGGACTTACAGGACTGAACACTCAATTTAGGGACCGTCCGACTCAGAGGAATTCTATGTATTATTAGCACATTTTCTACAGTGGTGGGTGGCTAGTTCATCCATCAACCTGCTTCACCCTTAGGTAAGCAGTATGGATATATATTAACTTGTCTCCCTTAGATGGGTTGCCGACCAAAGCTGACGAGTCTTATCCACCCGGGATTAATATAAGGTTGTCTCCCCTAGATAGGTTGCCGTCCAAGGCTGATGAGTCCCTTCCACGAAAGGTCTTAATATTGACGGAAAAATGGGCGAAACTCCTAGAATGTGAAAACTAATGGGGCTAAACATGAAGGAGAAGGGGGTTCAGAAAAAATACTACTTCCCTCTAACACCAACAATTACTGTGAATGAAGCGGTTCATTCATATTATGATGTTTTTCGATTAACTTAAGGGGAGATAGGTCATTTGTCTGGTCCCCCTTCTTCCTCATGGATAGCTGTAAGACGTTCGGCCCATTAGTTTGGTGATGTTAACACCTTTCACCCCTTTTCTTTGTACATTTTAAGACCTTTTTTCCACTTAGGTGTCGACTTTTTCCTGGTGAGCGAAAGCGAGCCTGCTATTTTAGAACCGGAACATTTTTCTACCGAAAAATGTACAAATACGTCTTGAAAGTGGGTCAAGGGGGTGTTATTTTAAGTTTGATGAAGGTCTAGAGAGGGAAAAAAAAAAAAAAAAAAAATAGTAAAAGGATACATAAATGAGCAAATAAATACGCTCTTCCACCCTTTAGCTAGGTAGACCAATTACTAATGTTGGTATTATTGTCAACACTTATTGAAGAACTGACCCAAAACTGCGGAGTAAATAGTTTGAAGCTTGGGTAGAATTTTTTGTCCCCTCACATCTCACAAAACTCGGAAGAAGTGAGATCAAATGGAACCGCACCGAACTTGAGGGAATAGCATAGTTTGTCCGCCTCATCTTTCCTTTTCTCCGTTTTCCTCAGATACATCGAGGATCACTACATGTATAAATATATAACTAAGATATTACTCACTTTTCCCCAGATCCATGAAGGATCACTTACAGCTGTGTAATGTTATTAACCAGATTATCCCCTACTAACATCTCCTAACCCTGCCAGGAACATCAATCCTAGGGCAGTACTTCCATTTCCCACTGTCCCTTACCCACTATGAACAGCAGTGATATAGAGGGCAAGGGACCTCGAGGGGTCGCAAGACCTGTTGTTCCTTAACTTATTTCGTACTCCTTTGTACTTACCAAACTTATAGGAATAATATAGTTTGTCCCGCTCTCCTCTCACCAAACTCGTAGAAATAGCATACTTTTTCCCCTCACCTCTGATCAAACTCGTAGGAATAACATACTTTGTCCCCTCACCAAACTCGTAGGAAAAATATGGTCACCAAACTCGAAGAATAGTATAGTTACCAAACTCGTAAGAATAATATAGTGTGTCCCTCAATCCTTTGTGTCCCCCTATCCTCTTACTAGACTCGTAGGAATTATATAGTTTTTCCCCATCATCTCCACCCCTACCCTCCCAGTATATGCCCCCCCCCCCCTTACCTACCTACCTCTCCACCCCCCCCCCACCCCCCCTTACCTACCTACCTACCCTCTCCTCCCCAAACCCCCAACTTACCTGGTAGTCGTAGTCATTTTCCTTGAGGGACATATTGAAGGAGGGGGACCTGTCGGATGCCACCTTCATGTAGGACCTCAGGCGACAGGGGAACTCCACATCCCGCAGCTGCAGGAGATAGGTGTCCGGGCCCAACTGGTAACTGGAAAGAACACGGGGATGAGTAAGTTAATTGGGGAGTGAGTAAGTGAATTAGGGAGTGAGTAAGTTAACACAGGGATGAGTAAGTGAAAAAGGGAGTGAATGATTGACTTAGGGAGTGCATGGGTAAGGGAATTAGGGAGTGGGTAAGTGAATTACGGAGTGCGTACGTGAACTAGGGAGTAAGTAAGTGAAATAGGATGTAAATTAATAAGTGAATTTGGGAGTCAGTAAATGAATTAAGGAGTGGGTAAGTGAATTAGGGAGTGAATAAGTGAATTAGGGAGTGAATAAGTGAATTAGGGAGTGAATAAGTGAATTAGGGAGTGAATAAGTGAATTAGGGAGTGAGTAAGTGAATTAGAGAGTGAAATAGGGAGTACGTAAGTGAATTTGGGAGTGCGTAAGTGAATTAAGGAGTTGGTAAGTGAATTAGGGAGTGAATAAGTTAATTAGGGCGTGCGTAAGTGAATTAGGGAGTGAGTAAGTGAATTAGAGAGTGAATAAGTTAATTAGGGAGTAAGTGAAATAGAAAGTAAATGAGTAAGTTAATTTGGGAGTGAGTGAATTAGGGAGTGAGTAAGTGAATTAGAGAGTGAGTAAGTGAATTTGGGATTAGTGAGTAAGTGAATTAGAATGAGTAAGTGAATTTGGAAGTAAGTAAGTGAATTTGGGAGTAAGTGAATCAGGGAGTGAGTAAGTGAATTTGGGAGGAGTGAGTAAGTGAGTAAGTGAGTAAGTGAATTAGGGAGTGAGCAAGTGAATTAGGGAGTAAGTGAATCAGGGAGTGCATGAGTAAGTGAATTAGGGAGTGAATGGGTATGTGAATTAGGGAGTGCATAAGTAAGTGAATTAGGGAGTGAATGGGTAAGTGAATTAGGGAGTAAATGAGTAAGTTAATTAGGGAGTGAATGGGTAAGTGAATTAGGGAGTAAATGAGTAAGTTAATTAGGGAGTGAATGGGTAAGTGAATTAGGGAGTAAATGAGTAAGTTAATTAGGGAGTGAATGGGTGAGTGAATTAGGGAGTGAATGAGTAAGTTAATTAGGGAGTGAATGCTTGACTGAAGGAGTGAATGAGTAAGCGAATTGGGGAGTAAACATACATACATACTGTACATACATAAAATGTTAAGACTGAGTGTTCCACACATATGTGCAGCTTCAGTCTCATGTCCTAATGGCGGCGTTCCAGGCAACCCTGTTAAGGGCTGCTTCACTTGTCAAGTTCTTGGATTTGAGATCGGCACGTATAGTCCGATCCCAGGTCTTCCTCGGTCCACCCCTTGGTTCAGTTCCCTCCACAATCACAGACCTGCATTTTTTCACCCAATTTTGTTCATCCATTCTCTCCACATGTCCATACCATCCCAGTCTACTTGTACACATCACCTCGTTAATACTCTTTATACGTAAACGTCTCCTCAGCTCAACAATTGTTATTCTATCCTGTAGCCTGGACCCACACATCCATCTCATCTCATTACGTTCCATGCTGTTGAAATCCTCTACTTTAACGGCCCATGTTTCTGAGGCATACGTCATTGCACTTCTAACACATGAGGCATACACCTTTCCCTTCAGGGGGAGAGGCATTCTTTTCATGGTCAGGATTGGCAGCAGTTCTCTGAACTTCCCCCAGCCACATCTAATTCTAGCAACAGTGGCCCCACCACCGGCAGAGATGGTATCTCCTAGGTAACAAAACTTGTTCACCAGCTCCAATGACTTATTTCCAAAATTCACAGCCACAGGATCATCACAAGCTCGCCTTTGCACACTACGCACTCAAATTTCTCTATTTCTGACTTATCCTTCGGCAGGGGTCCCTTTATTCTACTACAGCGCTTATTCCCATGGTGCACCCAGCGTCGACAGATGCTACATTGAAATCGCGTTAATGCCCACAACCTTTCCACACACTGCACATGGGTATGCACCGCTCTTTTCCACATTGCCTGGTCTCAATCTACAATGCATAACCTTGGTTTTGTTAATATTGACTCTTAAACCCTTGGTCGCCATGCCCTCTCTCCATTCTCTGAATTTGGCCTCAGCATCTTGCAAACTGTCAGCTATTAGGACTAAATTGTCTGCATAAAACAGTTCCAACGGGAGTCCGCCTCTAAAAACTCTTGACAGTGCCTCCAAGACCATAGTAAAGGAGCAAATAAATTAGGGAGTGAATGAGTAAGTGAATTGGGAATGAATGAGTAAGCAGATTAGGGAGTGAAGGAACAAATACATTAGGGAGTGAATGACTAAGTTAATTGGGAATGAATAAGTAAGTGGATTAGGGAGTGAAGGAACAAATAAATTAGGGAGTGAATGAGTAAGTTAATTGGGAATGAATGAGTAAGTGGATTAGGGAGTGAAGGAACAAATACATTAGGGAGGGAATAAGTAAGTGAAATAGGAAACGAATGAGTAAGCAATGTGAATTATGGAAAGTTAGTAAGTACACATAAGATACGATACAATGATGAACACCGGAAAATATAAAATGAGGAACAACAACAACCTTTTATGACGCCATTTGAGTGACGATTTTATACATTTTAGGAAGGCTATCTAGGAATCAAAGGTAAATACTATCTCAATGAAGGGGAGATGCTCGATTTTGATGGCCTCCCTTATCCCTCATGTTTAGCCCCATTAGTTTTCAGATTGTAAGACCATCGGCCCATTAGTTTGGCGATTTTAAGACCTTTTGCCCAATTTATTCGTAAATATTTAGACCTTTCGTGCCATTCAGGTGTCGATTTAGTCCTGGCAAGCGATAGCGAGCCTGTAAGTTAGGAGGAACCGGTTTTCGGAGGGGAAATTTTTCTACCGAAAAATTTACAAATATATCTTTAAGGGTTGGCTTGGAGGTGTCTTTTTAAGCTTGATGGAGGTCTAGGGAGGAAGCTATACAAATACTAAAAATATAAACAACTAAGCAAATATATACGCCCATACCCCCTTTAACCCTATCTGTACTGGCAACGTCTTTTTAACTTTAATCTGGCTTCTATTAGACGCTTTTATTCAGTTTCAAAGGGACCTCCGACAATTATTAGGCTTCGAATTATCTCACTTAACCCCTTTTAATTACCACAGAGCCTTCTTAAGCTGCACAAAATCCTCTAAATATAGCTATAATATAATAAAGACAATTTTTTTTGGAACAGAAGGGGTTAACTTTTCAACTAATTGACTAAAAGGAAGTTGGAGCCGTAAACCTCGATATCAAAAGGAAATGCAAAATTAATGTAGGTGTCTGATGGCTAGAAAGTATGTTGATTTTTATTTCATGTTTATAAATGTACTGCAAGCACATTGTAGCCAGTAAATGTGTTAAATATCGATGTCTACAGCTCCAACTTCCTTATAGATCGAGTTTCAGGCTATAAGGTAGTTGAAGCCGCGAACATCGATATTAAAGAGAAATGCAATAATAATGTGGGTTTCTGATGGATAACAAAGTATGATCAATTTGGTTTTATGTATTTATATACAGTATGTATTATGACCGCATTTTAGCTGATAATTCTGCAAAATAGTGATGGCCACATCTCCAACTTACTTATAGTCTGAAACTCGCAAGTATTCAATTGACAGTAAGGTCTCCCAGCTGTAGTGGAAGTGGCAGAAGAAGGCGTTGAGTGAATAGGTGCGTTAGTGAATAGGTGTGGTAGTGGATAGGTGTGGTAGTGGATAGGTGCGTTAGTGAATAGGTGCGTTAGTGAATAGGTGCGTTAGTGAATAGATGTGGTAGTGAATAGGTGTGGTAGTGAATAGGTGCGTTAGTGAATAGGTGTGGTAGTGGATAGGTGCGTTAGTGAATAGGTGCGTTAGTGAATAGGTGTGGTAGTGGATAGGTACGTTAGTGAATAGGTGCGTTGAGTGAATAGGTGTGGTAGTGGATAGGTGTGGTAGTGGATAGGTGCGTTAGTGAATAGGTGCGTTGAGTGAATAGGTGTGGTAGTGGATAGGTGCGTTAGTGAATAGGTTCGTTAGTGAATAGGTAAGTTAGTGAAAAGGTGCATTAGTGAATAGGTGTGGTAGTGGATAGGTGCGTTAGTGAATAGGTGAGTTAGTGAATAGGTGCATTAGTGAATAGGTGTGGTAGTGGATAGGTGCGTTAGTGAATAGGTGTGGTAGTGAATAGGTGAGTTAGTGAATAGGTGCATTAGTGAATAGGTGCATTAGTGAATAGGTGCATTAGTGAATAGGTGCATTAGTGAATAGGTGTGGTAGTGGATAGGTGCGTTAGTGAATAGGTGTGGTAGTGGATAGGTGCATTAGTGAATAGGTGCGTTAGTGAATAGGTGCGTTAGTGAATAGATGTGGTAGTGGATAGGTGCGTTAGTGAATAGGTGCGTTAGTGAATAGGTGCGTTTAGTGAATAGGTGTGGTAGTGGATAGGTGCGTTAGTGAATAGGTGCATTGAGTGAATAGGTGTGCTAGTGGATAGGTGCGTTAGTGAATAGGTGCGTTGAGTGAATAGGTGTGGTAGTGGATAGGTGCGTCAGTGAATAGGTGCGTTAGAAAATAGGTGCATCAGTGAATAGGTGCGTTAGTGAATAGGTATGTCAGTGAATAGGTGTGTTAGAAAATAGGTGCGTTAGTGAATAGGTGCGTTAGTGAATAGGTGCGTTAGTGAATAGGTGCATTAGTGAATAGGTGTGTTAGTGAATAGGTGCATTAGTGAATATGTGCGTTAGTGAATAGGTGCATTAGTGAATAGGTGTGTTAGTGAATAGGTGCATTAGTGAATAGGTGCGTTAGTGAATAGGTGTGTTAGTGAATAGGTGTGTTAGTGAATAGGTGCGTTAGTGAATAGGTGCATTAGTGAATAGGTGCGTTAGTGAATAGGTGCGTTAGTGAATAGGTGCGTTAGTGAATAGGTGCGTTAGTGAATAGGTGCGTTAGTAAATAGGTGCGTTAGTATGATAGTGAGTAAGGGTAAAAGTAATTCTAAAGGAAGCCAACACAATTCTGAGGTGACAAAGATATAACCATCCTTCAAGTTGATGATGTAGGTGTCAGGGGCTAGTTGGTGGTTGGGAAGTGTGTGTGTGTGTGTGTGTGTGTGGGTGTGGGTGGGTGTGGGTGTGGGTGTGGGTGTGGGTGTAATAATAATAATAATAATCGGTTTATTTCAAGCCGGCAGCCAATGGGGCTGAAAATACACAGACTTAACCTAGATCTTATCCTAATGGATCAACAGACTGATCCTGGCAGCTAACGAGAGCGCCTACATACTCCCAAGGGAGTAGGACGTGGGCAGGAGACTTTGTGGGTCCCCCGAGACGATCCGCCCAGATCTTGCCTTCACGGCCAGGGAAATTTTTTGAGAGAACTTCCCCTGCCGGCGCGTGGGATTGAATCCCCGACACCAGAACTAGCGCTCCCAATACAGAGTACTAAGCGCGCTCGGCCACCGTGACCGTGTGTGTGTGGGTGGGTGTGTGTGTCTGGGTGGGTGTGTGTGTGTGTGTGTGTGTGTGTGTGTGTGTGTGTGTGTGCGTGACAGTGAGTGTGTGTTAGAGAGTAAATGTATGTGCATGCGTTTTAGTGTACTTTATAATTATATGATGTGTGTTGCTATATGTGTGTGTGTGTGTGTGTGTGTGTGTGTGTGTGTGTGTGTGTGTGTGTGTGTGTGTGTGTGTGTGTGTGTGTGTGAGTGTGTGTGTCTGTGCGCTATAGATATATCCACACTATCATTCACGCCAACAGAAAGAGGAGCGAAGAAATCCAGAGAGAGAAGAGGATATAATGTTATATTCCAAGGCGAAAGCAGAATTATGGCCAACACAATGAAAGGTACGGTCGGTCGCGCTAATAAGTCATGTCCCAGCTGTCATTACGTTGGGGTTTCTCTGTGCTGTATTTATGTCTGTCAGATGTTGAATTGGGTGGGCAAGTGTAGGAACATGTTTGTATATTTCACTCAATATGAAGAATGAAGCTTAGAAATTGCTGATACCAATTATTGATCAGAACATACTTGGTGCCGAGACATCACTTATTAGCGCGACTGTACACTCGGATAACACAGTTCCTAGCCCACTCATAAGATATAGTGAACCCCCTATGTTTTTCTTCATGCAATTATGACTATCTGGATTGCTTTTAGGCTGGAACTTGCTTTCCATTGCATTATATATGTAGTTTTGTAGATATATAGAAAATTAATTTCATAAATTTGTTTCCAGAGATATACTTCCACAATTAGAATTAGGTGAAGTCCACAAATGTTTATGAGTGGGCTAGAGACTATGGTATCCGAGTGTACATAAACGCCGATTACTGCGGTGTCAGTAGTTTGTGAGAGAGAGAGAGAGAGAGAGAGAGAGAGAGAGAGAGAGAGAGAGAGAGAGAGGAGAGAGAGAGAGAGAGAGAGAGGAGAGAGAGAGAGAGAGAGAGGAGAGAGAGAGAGAGAGAGAGAGAGAGAGAGAGAGAGAGAGAGAGAGAGAGAGAGAGAGAGAGAGAGAGAGAGAGAGAGAGAGAGAGAGAGAGAGAGAGAGAGAGAGAGAGAGAGAGAGAGAGAGAGAGAGAATGTGTGTATGTGTGTATGTGTATGTGTGTGTGTGCTGTCGTTCTTGACAACATACAGTATATAGGACAAACACACATCATAATAATACAGTAAATGGAAGAATACAATCATAATACACTCACTTGCTGTCGTTCTTAATAACATCCAGCTCGTAAGAATAGTCCCTAGGCTCGATTTCGTAATCCGTGGGTTTGGCCGGGACGATCTCTCTCTCTGGGGACTCCGGGGGCGTGTAGACTTCTCCGGGGGGGTAGACCATCTTGCTGGGGTGGGTGAAGCAGGAGGCCAAGGTACGGCGGCGGTACCATCGCTTGCAGGAGGAGTTCCCGTACCACTCTCTGTGTTGGGGAGGTACAGTACGGTACAGTTAGTATTAGGGTATAGTGTGTACAATCGGGGGTATTAAGTGTTGTCATAGAGTCCAATGGTTGTCGCTTAAAAAGTGTTATTGGTATCTTTATAGTTACTGGGAAAAGTGCTTATCCCTCAAAGTATTAGTCAATTTTCGAAACTTTGTGAATTATTTGACAACACTTATTAACTTCGACCATACAAGCTGACTTACATTTGCTCTATGCTGGCATATCATACTTTTGGAACAACATACGTAAATATTGCTTTTAGGGCCGACAGTGCTTTCAGCAATAGTTTATTAGTTTTTGTATATGCGTTTTTCCTTAATTTCTTATAATGGTGAGTAGTTGAAATGAGCAGGCTATGAAGATCAGGGAGAGTGTGGGGTTAAAGATTATAAAACAATATAAAATATGCTCAATTTGACAATAACCGTTTGCTGTAGGATACAATATTTGTTGAGGTGTGTGTGTGTGGGGGGGGGGGGGCCTCACCACCCAGGACTTATTGAAAAGGAAGGAATTATGAGACTGAGGGTTAATTGAGATTTATGTTATCCCTTCAATACCTCGGGATCCTTCCTAAACTGCTTAAAATCAGCTAATGATTAAAAAGTGTAATAGTGATCCTTCTGTCGTTAGACTTTAAACTCCTCTAACCCTCCTGAACCTCTTGCAGTTAGTCTTTAAACTCTTAAAACCCACCTCAACCTTGTGTTGCTAAGACACTCTTTGAACCCATATGAACCTTTTGTAGTTCGTCTTCAAACTTCTCGGACCCATTTGAACCTTGTGTTGCCAGGACTAACTCCTTGAACCCATTTGAACCTTGTGTAGTTAACCTTCGAACTCCTTGGACCCATTTGAACCTTGTGTAGTTAGCCTTCAAACTCTTTGAACCCACCTGCACCTTGTATAGTCAGTCTTAAAACTCCTTGAACCCACCTGAGCCTTGCATAGTTGTCTATAAAATCCTTGAACCCATATGAACCTTGTGTAGTTAGCCTTGAAGCTCCTTGAACCCATCTGAACCTTGTGTAATTAGCCTTCAAACTCCTTGGACCCATTTAAACCTTGCATAGTTGTCTTTAAACTCCTTGAACCTCATGTAGTCAGCCTTGAAACTCCTTGAACCCACCTGAACCTCATGTAGTAAGACTTGAGCCTGTCCGTGTTGATCTTGTAAGGGTCCCTGGGCATGGTGGAGGCCAGGTCCAGCCAGGGGTGCTTCAGGGCGTTCTTCACTTCCATCCTCACGTCGGGCTGAGGGAGAGTGTTAGTTTGTTAAAATAGAACTTCAGAGGCTATCAACCCTATCGGATTATTAAGGGGAGACAGACCGGTTTTGTTTTTTGGTCTATTAATTCATACGTTCCTTAATTTTCTAGCTAGACCTCCATCAAGCTTAGAAAAACACCCCCTTCAAGATAAATTTGTACATTTTTCGGTAGAAAAATGTCCTGGCCAAAGGCCGGTTCCTCTTAAAATTTCAGGCTCGCTATTGCTCGCCAGGGAATAATCGGCACCTAAATGGTACGTAAGGTCTTGAAATTGACAACGAAATTGGGCGAAAGGTGTTAAAATCGCCAAACTAATGGGCCGAACGTCTTATAATCTAAACAAAATGGGGCTAAACATGAGGGAGAAAAAGGTCCATAAAAACGGTCTGCCTCCCCTTAAGCCAGCACACTGTAAATCAAGAATAACATCAGGACTGGAGCCTCTCTGCGAAAACTACAGGCCCTTGTGTGAGAGGGTTAGCTACAGTTCTCACCATATATAAAGTTACACCTGTTCGAATCTTTGAACCTTTGAGGGGATTGGGGTCGTTTTTTCTGTTTTTCTTTTGTTGGTCTATTAATTCATTTAGTTTTTAGTTTTCTCAGTAGACCTCCATCAAGCTTAAACAAATACAGCCAATAGACCCCCCTTCAAGATAAATGTGTAAATTTTGTTCGTCTTAAAATTACAGGCTCGCTATCGCTCGCCAGGAAAATATCAACACCTAAATGACACGAAAGGTCTTAAATTTGACAACGAAATGGGGCGAAAGGTATCGCCAAACTAAAGGTCCGAACATCTTAAAATCTCAAAATGAATTGGGCTAAACACGAGGGAGGAAGGGGTCCAGAAAAACGATCCATTTCCTCTTAAAGACAAGTTCTGAAGCACATCTGGGTTATAATAATGTATTGTATTGTCTCGTTTGCGTTCGATACTGATTCAAATGGGTGTTACCATATTTATGTTCGTGTGACCGTACACTGTAAATATACTCAATATATTTTAACCCATACAGTACGGGTGACGTTCTTTTCATTATATTCTGGCAAACTATTAGACGATTTTACTCCGCTTAGGATGGACCTCTACCAATTAAAAGGCTACCGATTATCTCAAATAATCCATGTAGCTACTATATATCCTTCCTAAACTTCATAAAATCGTGTAAATATAGGTAGCATAAAGTATAACGGACGTCGCTGGTACTCAAACGGTTAACCTGGTGGGGTTGAGGCCGCGGCTGTGGAAAGTTCAGAGAACTACTGCCATTACTTACCATGATAAGACTCCTTCTCCCTTTGGAAGGAAAGAAAATTTTCTAAGTTTGAGGGAGGTTTAGCAAGGAAGCTAAAACATAAATTAATACATGAATTTACAGAAACAAACTAGCCCCTTAAGGGGAGATTTGTATATATTAATTGTGTATATATTTGTTATTTTATTTACTTATGTATAATTTTAAGTTTTCTCCCAAGACCTCTATCAAGCCTTAACCCGTACAGCCCCAGCGACGCGCCTGACGCGTCGGCGATGTATGTAACGCACAGCCCCAGAGACGCGCCTGGCGCGTCACCCTAATTGCGCCGACCGTAACCTCAGGTGTAGCCACTCAAGAGGGCTAAGATTTGTATGGGAACTGTGTACGTATCCCACGCAACCGTGCCGATGGTTGAAAACTCTCAAAGTCCACGTGCGTGCGCGTGAGCGCGCAATAACCTGTTTTTTTGGGGTAATTGCCTTCAATTTTTTACTCTTGTAAAATACGTTTTCGGGGGCTCTGTAGGACCATTCTTTAAGCTTTTTGAGCGGTTTTTCGTGGTTTTTCCTTCATTCCTAACCCATTCGCTATTGTTTCTGGAATAAAACCATTTTTTGAAAACCGGCCGGGTTCTGGTGAACAAACATTACAAAACTAGCCGGGGCTGGACGGGTTAAAAGGTACCCCCAAGAACCCCCTTCGAGATAAGTTTGTATATTTTTCAGCAGAATAATAACACTGCCGAAGGCCGGTTCCTCCTAACTTACAGGCTCGCTATCGCTCACAAGGAAAACAAATCGAAACCTATAAATGCCACGAAAGATCTTAATATTAACAAAGAAATGGGGTGAAAGGTCTTAAATCATCAAACTAATGGAACGAACGTCTTTAAATCTCAAAACTAATGGGACTAAGCATGAGGGGGAAGGGGGGGGGGGAGGCAGAAAAGAGGGTCACGTCAGATCATAAAATCGCCAAACTAATGGAACGAACGTCTTTAAATCTCAAAACTAATGGGGCTAAACATGAGGGGGAAGGGTTGGGATTACCTTGAAGACGAGCAGCTTGGCGATGAAGTCCTTGGCCTCGTCGGATATGAACCGGAAGGCCTCCATGTCGAAGTTCATCTCGCCCTTCTTCACCTTCGTCAGGGTCTCGCGGTCGTTCTCGCCTCTGTGAGGGTGTGGGGGAGGAGGAGGATACAAAGTGGCCTCTTCTTGAAAACAAAGATGTCTATTTACAATAATTGGATGTCTTGTGGTACCACCATGACCACTACCATACCAAAACCATACCATAACCACCATTATAACCACATATACCATAACCACTAACATACCGTACCATCACTAAACCACTACCATACCATCAACCATACCATAACCACTACCATACCATACCCACCACCATAACCACTACCATACCATACCCACCACCATAACCACTACCATACCATACCCACCACCATAACCACAACCATACCATACCCACCACCATAACCACTACCATACCATAAACCATACCATAACCACTACCATACCCACCACCATAACCACTACCATACCATACCCACCACCATAACCACTACCATACCATACCCACCACCATAACCACTACCATACCATACCCACCACCATACCATACCCACCACCATACCATACCCACCACCATAACCACTACCATACCATACCCACCACCATAACCACTACCATAACCACTACCATACCATACCCACCACCATAACCACTACCATACCATACCCACCACCATAACCACTACCATACCATACCCACCACCATAACCACCAACCATAACATGACCATAACCACCACCATAACCTGACCATAACCACCACCATAACCACTACCATACCATACCCACCAACCATACCATGACCATAACCACTACCATAACATACCCACCACCATAACCACTACCATACCATACCCACCACCATAACCACCAACCATACCATGACCATAACCACTACCATACCATACCCACCACCATAGCCACTACCGTACCATACCCACCACCATAACCACTACCATACCATACCCACCACCATACCATCAACCATACCATACCCACCACCATAACCACTACCATACCATCAACCATACCGTACCCACCACCATAACCACTACCATACCATCAACTACTACCATACTATCAACCACACCATAACCACTACCATACCATCAACCATACCATAACCACCACCATAACCACCACCATAACCACTACCATACCATACCCACCACCATAACCACTACCATACCATCAACCATACCATACCCACCACCATAACCACTACCATACCATCAACTACTACCATACTATCAACCACACCATAACCACTACCATACCATCAACCATACCATACCCACCACCATAACCACTACCATACCATACCCACCACCATACCATCAACTACTACCATACCATCAACCACACCATAACCACTTACCTTGTATTGAATTTGCCACACTTCTAGCGGCACCGAGGAGCACGCCGCCCCTCATTTTGGGTGGTGATTTGGTGCAGCAGACTGTTCGAAGAGGCAGCACGCTCCCCTAAGAAGATGGGCTCGTCTGGCACTTTTTTCAGTTCGGCATCGAGGGCTCTCTTGATGTTGTCTAACGAGACGCCCCTCATGTCTCTTACTCGCCGTGGGAGTTTGTTGAAGAGACGTGGGCCTCTGTGTGATAACCAGCCCTCTCGCAGAGAGCCCATAGCACCCCTGTTATTCATCCGGGGGATATCGCATTCTCAGCCTCTCCTATCACTGAATTTCATGACTATTGGGGTATGTAGGTTTGGTACTAAACCCTCTGCGATTTTCCATGTGTAAATTATTAGGTAACGTTCTCTTCTACGCTCCAGAAAATAAGTTTCAGTGCTCTTGAACGCTCCCAATAGTGTAGCTGTTTTACCGAACTTATATGCGAAGTGAAATTTCTTTGTACACTCTCTAAGTCATTTATTTCACATGCTTTGTATGGGGATGTTAATACGCTACAGTATTCAAGCCGCGGTAGCACTAGAGATTTGAAGAGCGTTATAATAGGTAATTCACCGCGTGTTTTAAATGTATGCAGAATCCAACCCGTTAGACGTTTCGCAGCCGCAACTTTGACCTGGTTATGTTCTTTGAAACCCTTATATTCAGACATTAACACCCCAAGGTCTTTCACACAGTCTTTCCGTTCTATTATTATTATGTCGTTAGATTCTGTTAAGTAGTTTGTATTTTCTTTAACATTATTATCTCCGTACCGTATTAATTGGAACTTTTCTTTATTGAAATGCATGTAGTTTTCCTTGGTCCACTGGAACACTACATTTATGTCTTCCTACAGACGGCCAGCGTCTTCTTGTGTGTTTACTATCTTGCTTAGTTTTGTGTCATCAGCAAAAGATGACACCATACTGTGTCTTGTGTTGGTATCTATGTCGCTAATTAGAATGAGGAACAGAAGGGGCGCTAGCACTGTTCCTTGGGGCACTGAGCTTTTGACATCCGAAGGCTCAGATGTGACTTGGTTTACTGCTACTGATTGTTTCCGATTTACGAGGAAATTGTAGATCCACCTTCCGATTTCCCAGTTATACCTTTTGCTTTTAGTTTGTGGGCTATTATACCATGGTCACATGTATCAAATGCCTTAGCAAAATCGGTGTAAATAACATCCACGCTTTTCTTTTCTTCTAGCGCTATAAGAATTTTGTCATAATGTTCCAAAAGTTGTGAGAGACATGATCTTCCAGCTCTGAACCCATGTTGACCGGTGTTGTGTAGTTTATTTGCCTCCATGAATGCTGAGATTTTGCTTCGCAGGACTCGCTCAAAAACTTTAATGATGTGTGAGGTTAGAGCTACCGGGCGGTAGTTTTTTGGTAGTGCTTTACTCCCTCCTTTATGCAGTGGGTCAATTATTGTGTTTTTCAAGCTATCTGGTATTTCACCAGTGTCTAGACTCTTTCTCCGCATTATAGCCAGAAGCTTTGAGAGGTTTTCCTTACATTTCTTGTTAGGATCGAATTCCATGAGTCCGGGCCTGGTGCAGAGTGGATGGCATGTTGGAAATGGCCTCTTCTATTTCTTTTGGACCAAAATCAATATCCAGCTTCTGGGGGGTTTCCGTGGGGGAGGTTTCCATGAAAATACATTTTGATCTCTGATGGCTTTTGTTTCATCAGGCTCACTGAAGGCCATTTCATACTGCCGGCATAAGAGTTCGCTCATTTCCTTTTTGTCCCCTATAACCACCACCATAATCAATACATACCATACCCATCACGATAACCACTACCATACCATAACCACCACCATAACCACCACCATAACCACTACCACCACCACTATCCCAACCATACTCATCGCCATACCTAAATATACCACATATCTTCACAGCAACCACTACTACCATACCCAACACCAAAACCATCATCATAACTATCACCATACCCATCACTACTATCACAACCACCACCACCACAACCATACAATCATTCATACCATAGCCACCACCACAACCACCGTAACTATCACTATACCCATCACTACTATCATTACAACCACCGCTGCCATACGATCTATCATATCATACTCATCACTATTACCACTACCATACCTACAACTATAATTATCACAACCACCACCTCTATCCCCCCCTGGTACGACTCTCCTTGTCACGGTTGGGGGGCTTTGGGGCCGGCGACTGGAGCTTGATGGGGGATGTTTGTGGTTATTAATTCCCTCCCTCTCCTCTTGAGCTTTGGTATTCGGCTTGACTAATTTTCTTTCCTCTTTTTATGTTTTTCCCTTCTATTCTTATTCTGTCCCATTCGGTTGTCCTCGGGCAGCCTATATCACATGCCTCTCTGGCCTGGCTAGGTAGTAGGCTCCTGACCTGATTTGTCTTTTCGGTTGCTGCGGCCGAGCTGACTCGATTCCCCTCAGTAGTGCATTTTTTTGCATCTCGCTTTGATTTGTTTCTACCTTAATCCTGATCTCTCATTCTTCGCCCTGATTACTTCTTGGTTGGTGCCGCAGTGTAGCACTTCTTGCTTCATCCTTCGGCCCTACCCTATAAGATTTGTGCTGTGGAGCTCATGTGGTCCGGCTGAACTGGTGAAATGGCGAGAAATGTCTGCGTGTCTTCACCTTCTTAGATTTGTTCACCTCCTGCCCTTCCCTATCTATCTTGACTTGATTGATTAGTTGTCCATCTTGATCTAATCCTTCGGGCCAGCCCTATGAGAGTTATGTTGTGGAACTCAGTGGTCTGGTTAAACTAATTTTATATTATATATAGGCTATACCGGTATATATAAAAAAAAAAAAAAAAAAAAAAAATCACCACAGCCACCATACGATTAACCACTACCCTACTCACTACTATCACAACCATAACCACTGCCATACCATACCCACCGCTACCACCATCACCACCATACCTGAAGGGGGAGGTGCCGGAGAGTAGGATGTAGGTGATGATGCCCAAGGACCACATATCGGCGGCATAGGTCACGCCCTCTCCGCTGGCCACTTCCGGGGACACGAACTCGGGCATACCTGGGTCGGTAGAGACAGATTAATATAAAAAAAAAATATATATATATATATATAGACTGAATAATAACTAGACAGATGAGGGTAACGATAGATCTAGATATAAAGATAGATATGTAGAGAAAGATATACAGTAGATACCTAAACAGTTTATCATTACACACACACACACACACACACACACACAGAGCCCGTAGCCTAGTAGGTAGAGCTCTCGTCTCACACACGAGGGGTCGGGGGTTCAATCCCCGGCCGGGCGGAGACAAATTGGGCTTGTCTCCTTTCATGTGTTAGCCTCAGTTCACCTAGCTGTAAATAGGTACCTGGAATAAGTGGACGACGTTGTGACGTCCCATCTGGGGTTGGCAAAAATGGTACAAGGCGAGATGGGTATCATATGGTTCACCTAAGCTGATGACTACCTAAGCCTTCGGGCGAGACGGTACCGTCTATAGTGAGAATGGTACCTTACAGATCCACCCTAAGCCTTCGTTTCCGATGTCGCCAATTGGCTAAAAATACAGACTACACACATCCACAGCCATTCCAACGACACATATAACACCTACACATATAGGAGGCGGGAAATAACGAGCATGCTCACTCCCGCAATACAACTAGAGTAAGTACACACACACACACACACACACACACACACACACACACACACACACACACGAAATATATCTATCTATCTATTGGCAGACGCCTTACTCCCCTTAATGGGGGTGGCCATACACAAAATGCCCCCAAGCAAACCTATCCCCTGTAAGAGGGACAACCCATGCCAGTTTACTGAAGGACTTACAGGATTGACCACTCAATTTAGACTCAAGTCTGACTCCGAGGCTTTTTATGTATTTGTTAGCACTATTTGTCTACAGTGGTGTGCGGCTAATCCATCCACTAACCTGCTTCACCCTAAGATAGCAGTACTGATTTGTATAAGGTTTACTCCCCTAGACAGGTTGCCGACCAAGGCTGACGAGTCTCATCCACCCGGATTTTTATAAGGTTATCTCCCCTAGAGGGGTTGCCGACCAAGGCTAACGAGTCCCATCCATTATAATTACACACATACACACTCTCCTTCATACTCATTCACTCTCACAAACACACACTCCCTCATACTAATTCTCTCTCACAAATCCACACACACAAACACTCACACTCTCTCTCTCTCTCTCTCTCTCTCAGACCCACCGTAGTCCAGCGGAAGAATGTTGTTAATACGGATGTTCCTGGACAAAGAGAGGTCACCAATCTTGACCTCCAGGCCGTTGGGGCGGGTCAACAGGATGTCACCGATCTGTGGGAGAAAAAGATCGACACCTTAAATAGACGAAAGGTCTTCTTATTGACAACTGAATGTGGCGAAAGGTTTTACAAACCGCCAAACCTTATAATGGGCCGAATGTAGTAAAATCTCAAAATTAATGGAGTTAAACGTGAAGGGGAAGGGGGTCCAGAAACAATACCCATCTCCCTCTTAAGGATAAAGAAGAAAACAGGTACTGGACAAAACAGAACACGAGTAGATCAGAGCAGCAATACCACATGGCTTCGTAAGATAGCTTGTCACTATAGTCGGCCTTATTAGGGTTGGGTGTGAGAGGGATCTGCCTTGTGTGGGCCAATCGGCTTTCTGCAGACTCCCATTTTCTTATGTTCTTATGTTCTTTTCTTTTATCGCTTACACAATATACTGTATACTTTTATTCATAGACACTGATCTATTTGCAAATGCCTGTGATTTTGTTTTAAACAAATGGAGTTTGTTATAAAGAAATAACCTAATTTGTTACTATTATTTATATCATTAGTAGAAGTACTAGTAGAAGTAGTAGTAGTAGTAGTAGTAAACAAAATATAAATACTCACGTTAAGTCCGAGATGGGCGATGCAACGGTCATGCATGTGTTCGAGGCCAAGGAGGAGCTGCCTGACGTAGAAGCAGATCTCGTACTCGGTGAGGTAGGACTTCTGCGTGATCACCGACAGTAGTTCCCCGCCCCCGCAACTGTTACACCGGGTCCGTCAAGGAAAACCATCACGTAGGAGGAATGTGGACAAGTGGGAATGGTATGAAATTGATGAGAAAATGAAAGAGATAATCGGATAGCTCTTTTTACTAACAGGAAAATCATCACGTAGAGGGAATGGGGACAAATGGGAATGGTACGACATTGATGGGAAAACGAAAGAGATGTTAATGATACTGTTAACACAATATGTACTTTTAATGATATATTAGCTTAGTTCACATTTTCTAACTTTCTTATAAATTACCATGCCCGTTTTTGTTCATGCTAATTGGAGATTACTTTATACTTTTGCATAACACTGCTAACTGGGGATTACTTTATACTTTTGCATAACACTGCTAACTGGGGATTACTTTATACTTTTGCATAACACTGCTTACAACTGGAGGGATTGTTGGGTTTGGGAGATCCTTGATACTTCATTCTTTTTCACATACCGGTATGTTTGGTAGAATAGTTTACAAGTAGCCTCTTAAGGATCAATTCATGTGCTGTTGCTTGTTTTCCTTATTACTCCTTGGTACATTTTCTCGATCACATCACCCTACCTCTAGCTCTCTCGCATTTATTTGCCTCTATGTTTACCTCTTTCTTACTAAGCCCAGACCTTAGTGTGCGTGAGAGAAAACACCGAAAACGCAATCTTCTCCCTCCCCCTCTCTCTCTCTCTCTCTCTCTCTCTCTCTCTCTCTCTCTCTCTCTCTCTCTCTCTCTCTCTCTCTCTCTCTCTCTCTCTCTCTCTCTCTCTCTCTCTACATATACACATATACACATATATATATATATATATATATATATATATATATATATATATATATATATCTCCCCTCCTTCCCTCTCTCTCACTCTCACAATCTCACAATCTCTCACTCTCTCTCTCTTTGGCCATAGCACAGGTTCTCATCAGACTTTTCCCCTTTTCCCTACACTTACGATTACATATCCCACTTCCCTGTAATTGGCAGCTTCAATTTGGCATCAAACAAGTCAATAATTATATACGGGCTTGAACTTACTTAACCTAACCCAACCTATCACTACATAACCTTACCTCATCCAACCCAATCTAACCTCATTTAATTCATCCACCTAACCTCACCTAAACCAATCCACCCCCAATTATAACCTCACTTAACCCAACCTAACCTAGCATCATCTAATCAATCCAATCCCATCAAACCTCACCCAACCCAACCTAATCTCACTTAACCCAACCTAACCTAGCCTCACCTAACCCAATCCACCCCCCATTATAACCTCACTTACTTCAGCCCAATCTAACCTCACATAAGCCCAACCTAACCTAGCCTCATCTAATCCAATCCCATTTAACATCACCTATCCTAACCCGGCCCAACCTAACCTCACTTAACCCATCCAAACCTAGCCTCATCTAACCCAATCCAATCCCATCTAACCTAACATAACCTCACTTAACCCAGCCTAACCTAGCCTCATCTAACGCAATCCACCATCATTTAAGCTAACCTATCCTAACCCAACCTAACCTAACCTCATCAAACCCAATCCACCCCCATCTAACTTAACTTAACCTCACCCAATCTAACCTCACCTCACCTAAGCCAGCCTAGGCAAAACGACCCTTCTCCCCTTAACTCAACCAAATCCAACATAACCTCACCTCACCTAACCCAACCGTATCGAACCAAATAATGCCAACAGCAGCCACACCTAACCCAAACGAACTGAAACCAATCCCTCATATGTAACCTCACCCAATCTCTTCCCATTTAACCTCATCTTACACAAAACCAGCCCAACCTAACCTAGTCTCACCTAATCCAATCCACCCCATCTAACCTAGCCTAACCTGACCTAACCCAGCCTAACCTCACCCAATTCTCTCCCTATCAAACCTCACCTCACCTAAACCAGCACAACCTAACCTCTCTTAACCCAACCTAACCTAGCCTCACCTAATCCAATCCACCCCATCTATCCTAGCCTAACCTCACCCAATCTCTCCCTATCAAACCACACCTCACCTAAACCAGCCTAGCCAAAATCATAACCTAGTAAAAGGATACAGCTCCGTGACGAGGACCATATTCTTGTAGCTCTCGTAGGCGTCGTAGAGCCGAACGACGTGCTTGCAACAGTTGATCTGGTTCATCATCTCGAACTCGTTGCGCATCCAGTCCTTATAGTTGTCCTTACCCCACATGCTCTTGGCGGCAAGGTTGCGGCCTGAGTGATTATGAAGGAGTTAGAGTCTCGTAAATATAAACTACCTGTGAGACATATGAAGGATTTAGAATCGTTAAGGATATATAGTCGTGTAAATATATACTACCTGGGTGATTATGAAGGATTTAGAGTCACGTAAATATAAACTACCTGGGAGATAAATGAAGGATTTAGAGTCGTTAAGAAGGATTTATAGTCATGTAAATATAAACTACCCGAGAGATTATGAAGAATTTAGAGTCGTGTAAATATATACTACCTGGGTGATTATGAAGGATTTAGAGTCACGTAAATATAAACTATCTGGGAGATAAATGAAGGATTTAGAGTCGTTAAGAAGGATTTATAGTCATGTAAATATAAACTACCCGAGAGATTATGAAGAATTTAGAGTCTTGTAAATATATACTACCTGGGTGATTATGAAGGATTTAGAGTCACGTAAATATAAACTACCTGGGAGATAAATGAAGGATTTAGAGTCGTTAAGAAGGATTTAGAGTCATGTAAATATAAACTACCCGAGAGATTATGAAGAATTTAGAGTCGTGTAAATATATACTACCTGGGTGATTATGAAGGATTTAGAGTCACGTAAATATAAACTACCTGGGAGATAAATGAAGGACTTGGGGTCGTGTAAATATAAACTACCCGAGAGATTATGAAGGATTTATATTCACGTAAATATGAAGTATCTGGGAGATTATAATGTAAAACTTGCAAAATATACAAACCAAAACAGGGATGACACAATATAAAGACAACAAAACTTATCAAAACCACTATGTGGATATAACGATTTAGCATTTTTTTTTTTTTTTTTTGAAATAGCAGCGTCACGTATATACTGTATATTCTACCTGGGAGATTATGGATGATTTAGAGTCGTGTAAATATAAACTACCTGGAAGATTATGAAGCTTCTAAAAACTACTCCAAGCCGATTTTATGATCAGTTTTGTAAAACAACAAATAAAAAATAAAAAATAATAATAATACTAATAATAATATATAATAATAATAATAATTATAATAATAATAATACAAAACAAAAACTCATACCACATCCTTACTCCCAGCTGTTTTGTTCTAACCTGTGTGGTGTTCGGCACAGTGGTATATTACGCCCTGGGTACCGCGGCCGATCTCGTCACCGATGTCGTAGTGGTCCTCCAGGGTCCCGCGGCGGTAATTAAGCTCCACCTTTCGTCCCATACCTGGCCCGGTCCAGTAGAAGCCAGTGTCGTCCTCTTCCACGTGGACCATACACTGTGGAGGTGGAGGAGGTGGATTAGGTTGATATACATTCTAAAAAAGTTGATTTATTTGGCATACGTTCTAAAAAGGTGGATTAGTTTGGTATATCTTCTAAAAAGGTTGATTAGTTTGGTATATATTCTATAGAGGTGGATTCGTTTGGTATATTGGCTAGAAAATATGGGTATGAAAAGGGCATAGAAAGTGTCCATAATAAAATACCCGATGTCGTCCTCTTCCACGTGGACGATACACTGTGGAGGTGGAGAAGAAGGTGGATTAGGTTGGTATATTGCCTAGAAAATATGGATATGCTAACCCATAGACTACATTAGATCTGGACTTGACACGAAAATGGAACTTTGCAGTAAGGGACCCAAAATCGGAAAACGAACCCCAAAGTTTGAACCTCGAAACCGCGAAAATGTGATATTTTTGATGTTTCGAGGTTCGAACTTGGGGGTTCGTTCTCCGATTTTGGGTCCCTTACTGCAATTTTCCATTTTCGTGTCAAGTTCTACTGTAGGCTCACCAAATGTTGTGAAAATCGGTTCATAACTATACCCTATTTGCCCACCAAATTTCGTGAACATCTCTAGATCGCTTCTTAAATCGAACCACTTCTTCATTGGCACAAATGCAATCTTTCCATCAAATGTTGTAAAAATCCGTTTATAACTTTGTGAGATAGCCTAGGCATATCTTGTTTTAAAAAGAGACTGAGGTGAAAACATAGCTTCCGTCCAGCTTCTTTGGCGAGGTAATAATTCGGAAATGTTTGGGGGAGGAAAATGACACTGGGGTACATAATTATATGACTAACCCTTTCAAGATCAGAGAGAGAGAGAGAGAGAGAGAGAGAGAGAGAGAGAGAGAGAGAGAGAGAGAGAGAGAGAGAGAGAGAGAGAGAGAGAGAGAGAGAGAAGAGAAGGGAAGAGATGAGAGAGAGAGAGAGAGAGAGAGAGAGAGAGAGAGAGAGAGAGAGAGAGAGAGAGAGAGAGAGCACAAAGTAATAACAAAGAACGGATGATGAAACAAAAGACGAAGAATATAACAATAGACAAAGAACAAAACAAGGAATGAAGAACAAATGAAAACGAATAGCGAGAAATAAAACAACGTACCAAGAACAAAATAACGAAGACAAAATCAATGGTTCAAGGCCAAAAAGAACACAGAAAAAACAAAGAACGAAGAACAAAACAAAGGACCAAAACAAACAACGAAGACAAAAAACCCGAAGATCAAAACAAAGGTTCAAGAAAACAAAAACAAAACAAAAAACAAAGAAAGAAATAACAAAACAAGAAACGAAAGCTACAACTATTAATGATGAGAAAACAACGAAATTCAACAATCAACCAATGGCAAAGGAGAAAAACAAGGCACAATGAATGGTAGGTTTTCATATTATTTGTTTATGCTTTTTTCTTTGTTTACTTATAATTATGTTATTATTTTTTGTTTTAGTTTCCTCCCTTAAACATTCATCAAGCTTACAAAATACCCCCAAGACCACCATGCGAAATAAATGTGTATATATTTTTCAGTAGAATAAAAAAATGCACAAATTTATCTAGAACAAGGGTCTTGGAGGTATGTGCTTAACCCCTTCAGCACCACGACGCCTTTTACGTTTGATTCTGGCTAACATTAAATTATATTATGCAGTTTAGGAAGGACCCTTGTTACTAGGGTGTATTGAGATCGTATTTACCCATTTGAGTCGTATAGATAGATTATATACTAAAGAAAATCGTCTAATGGTTACCAGCATATGATGGAAATTACGTAATGGTGGTGAAAGGGTTAACTTGATGGAGGTGTCGGAAAGATTTATTTTTAATAATAACTCTCCCATTAACATCTACATTTTTATAGGGTTTTTCATAGGTTTAGTAAAATCCTCTGGCTGCAGAATTGGCAAAGTATAAAAAGCGTCGTTTGATTGCCGAGTCAACACTGAATCGCTGATTTTCTTGCACATTCAATTCGATAAACTTGATATGGTTGATAATAGGGGTTATATTAAATATTGTAAACCATCACTCATTGAAAATCAGTCACTCCTTTCAACTAGGTCGGTCGTATTTTACAAAGTGGGCTATATCAAGTTTTCTTTCATAAATTAACACGCATCTCCGTATGCTTCATTACAAGTGAGATCGTTATTAATTAGTTATTTCTGAAGTGTGGACGAAGGCTTACATACAGTATATGCGTATATAACACAAAATAGCTGTACACTATCGCTTTTGAAAATCTACGTCAATATATATAAAATTTCTTTGTCGTATCTTACATTTATGATTGCAATAAAGCGACCGGAAACAAGTAATTTTATTGGCGGTTTACTAAATGTAAGATTACTGAAGTTACAGCTAACAAAGATACTGCCAGACCTATCACCATAAATAATAGAGTATATTTTTAACAGTCAACGTATCTCTTCAATAATTTAAATGTTTATTTTAAGCCGGCAGAAAATAAAGCTGAAATATATATTACCTTACCATATCTTATACTAAGTTATCAACAGTTATGCCACGGGACAGCCTACATACCCTAAAGGAGGAGGGGGGGGGGGGTTAGACAGCGGGGCAAGGAACTAGGTGTTTTCTTGAGGCTAGCATGCTCATACTTAACTTCTACAACCAGGAACATGTTTGATAGATACCTCACCTACAGGAAGCGGGATTTGAACACTCACTACCTGAGCCAAGCGACTATAGAACATTGTGTGAGTGGGCTCGGACACTGTAGCATCAAGTGTCTGTGCGTACAGTCGCCCTAATAAGTGATGTCTCGGCACCAATTATGTTTGTATCAATAATTCTTATCAGCAATATTTACACACGATTTCTTCTTTTTGAGTGAGATATACCAACATGTTCCTACACTTACCCACCCTATGTAACATCTGGCAGACATTAATACAGCACAGAGCGAGCCAAATATTATGACAGCTAGACGTAATGACTTATTAGCGCCACTGTACATACACACATGCATACGTATGAAAGACATAGATTCCTACAGGTTATGGTTTAAGTCTTATGTGGTAATGGCTGTATGCCAGGCAGCCATCATAGCCATGTTCTGAGCTTCCTCATGTGGCAAGTAAATATATAGGAGATCACAGCGTATGATCTCATTCCACGTCTATCTAGGTCTACCCCTCCATGTAGCCGCCACCAAGATCACAGACTTATATTTCTTCACTCAATTTTGATCATCCATCCTCTCCACGTGTCTGTGCTGTAAAAATAGCATGATAAGGGGGGATGGGCGTATTTATAGCATGATAAGGGAGGATGGGCGTATTTATAGCATGATAAGGGAGGATGGGCGTATTTATAGCATGATAAGGGGAGATGGGCGTATTTATAGCATGATAAGGGAGGATGGGCGTATTTACAGCATGATAAGGGGGGATGGGCGTATTTATAGCATGATAAGGGAGGATGGGCGTATTTATAGCATGATAAGGGGGGATGGGCGTATTTATAGCATGATAAGCGGGGATGGGCGTATTTAAAGCATGATAAGGGGGGATGGGCGTATTTATAGCATGATAAGGCGGGATGGGCGTATTTATAGCATGATAAGGGGGGATGGGCGTATTTATTTACTCATTTATGTATCGTTTTATCATTTATTTTAGTTTTCTAACTAGACCTACATTAACCTTAAACAAACATCCATTAGATCCCCCTTCTAGATTAATGTATATATTTTTCGGTAGAAAAATGTCCAGGCCGAAGGCCGGTTCTTCCAAAATTACAGGCACAGTATCGTTCGCCAGGAAGAAAATTGATACCTAAATAGCACGAAAGGTCAAAATATTGACAAAGAAATGGGTCGAAAGCTCTTAAAATCGACAAACTAATGGGGACAACATCTTAAAATTTGAAAACAAATATGGCTAAACATGAGGGAGAAGGGGGTCCAGATATACGACCCATCTACCCCCTGAAGGGTAAAAATTTCGCCACAAAAAGGCCAATCAAGTCTATATAGAAGTTGAAAGAGGTTATAATATTATGAGTACTCATAATATACGCAGTATGTAAGTCTCGAGAAATTCAATAGATGCTTGGTGTTAGAAGTTGGGAACCTGATGGTGAGTGGGGGTACGATAGAGGGAGTGGGGTACGATAGAGGAAGTGGGGGTACGATAGAGGGAGTGGGGTACGATAGAGGAAGTGGGGGTACGATAGAGGGAGTGGGGGTAAGATAGAGTGAGTGGGGGTAAGATAGAGTGAGTGGGGGTACGATAGAGGGAGTGGGGGTACGATAGAGGGACTTGGAGTAAGATAGAGGGAGTGGGGGTACGATAGACGGAGTGGGAGTAAGATAGAGGGAGTGGGGGTACGATAGAGGTAGTGTGAGTACGATAGAGGGGGTGGGAGTATGATAGAGGGGGTGGGGGTACGATAGAGGGAGTGGGGGTAAGATAGAGGGAGTGGGAGTAAGATAGAGGGAGTGGGGGTATGATAGAGGGAGTGGGGGTACGATAGAGGGAGTGGGAGTATGATAGAGGGAGTGGGGGTACGATAGAGGGAGTGAGGTAGGATAGAGGGAGTGCGAGTAAGATAGAGGGAGTGGGAGTAAGATAGAGGGAGTGGGGGTACGATAGAGGGAGTGGGGGTACGATAGAGGGAGTGGGGGTACGATAGAGGGAGTGCGGGTAAGATAGAGGGAGTGGGGGTACGATAGAGGGAGTAGGAGTATGATAGAGGGAGTGGGGATACGATAGAGGGAGTGGGAGTACGATAGAGGGAGTGGGGGTACGATAGAGGAAGTAGGAGTACGATAGAGGGAGTGGGGTAGGATAGAGGGAGTGGGGTAGGATAGAGGGAGTGGGAGTACGATAGAGGGAGTGAGGGTACGATAGAGGGAGTGGGAGTACGATAGAGGGAGTGGGGGGTACGATAGAGGGAGTGGGGGTACGATAGAGGGAGTGAGGGTAGGTTAGTGGGTGTGGGGGTAGGATAGGGGGAGTGGGGGGTACGATAGTGGGAGTGTGGGTACGATAGAGGGAGTGGGGGTAGGATAGAGGGAGTGGGGGGAGGATAGAGGGAGTGGGGGTAGGATAGAGGGAGTGGGGGTAGGATAGAGGGAGTGGGGGTAGGATAGAGGGAGTGGGGGTAGGATAGAGGGAGTGGGAGTAAGATAGAGGGAGTGGGGGTAGGATAGAGGGAGTGGGGGTAGGATAGAGGGAGTGGGAGTAAGATGAAGGGAGTGTGAGTAAGATAGAGGGAGTGGGAGTAAGATAGAGGGAGTGGGGGTACGATAGAGGGAGTGGGGGTACGATAGAGGGAGTGGGGGTACGATAGAGGGAGTGGGGGTATGATAGAGGGAGTGGGAGTAAGATAGAGGGAGTAGGAGTAAGATAGAGGGAGTGGGAGTGCGATAGAGGGAGTGGGGGTATGATAGAGGGAGTGGGCGTAAGATAGAGGGAGTGGGAGTAAGATAGAGGGAGTGGGAGTAAGATAGAGGGAGTGGGAGTAAGATAGAGGGAGTGGGAGTATGATAGAGGGAGTGGGGGTACGATAGAGGGAGTGGTAGTAAAATAGAGGGAGTGGTAGTAAGATAGAGGGAGTGGGAGTAAGATAGTGGAGAAGGGAGACAGGAATTAAAGGGAATTATTAGTATTTTTTCTGAACCCTCTTCTTCATGTGTAACCCCATTAGTTTTCAAATGTTAATACTTCCGTCCATTTCTTTGTCGATATTTAGACCTTTCGTGCCATTTAGGTGTAGATTTTGTATCTTGAAAAGGGGTCGAGGGGGTGTTCTTTTAAGCTTAATGGAGGTCTAGCGAGGATACTAAAAATATAATAATAACTAAATATACATATAGACCAAAAAACAAGCACTAAACTCTTATTTTTTTTATTTATTTATTTATTTTTTTCCTATATTCCAACTACTTCCTCTCGGGCATAGGCTGATAGCCTTTACACTCTACCGCTGAACACGGTGAGGCCCGTGAGGTCTTGTTCCAGTCTAGGGAGTGAGACATGCGAAGCACCCACTCACGGCTCGAACCCAACTCCATCTCTGAAGCTGCTTCGCCCCTGTGCCTCACAGTCTCACTCCCCAGGTTCGGACCCTCACTCTCAGAACGCCACCTATTGAGCAATTAACTCACTAGGCATTGCCCCCCTGTAGCATATTTTGAATATGGAAATATTCATACAGTGCTATTTAATCAGGGAACAATGAGGGTATTTTGTTTTGGCATTTCGGTGTGCTGTGGTAATGCACTGAAACTAGGTACAGCACAAATTCCATCCCAATAATATCTTCCCATTGACATATCTGGATTCGAACCCGGGTCCATTGGATTACCAGTCCAGTTGCAAGACCACTCTGCCACACCTCCCCTAATTGGCCTGAGTGTGTGTGTGTGTGTGTGTGTGTGTGTGTGTGTATGTGGGTGGGGGGGGGGGGGGGACATGCGATCAGTCGTGTTTCGCTGAGACCCTATAATTGACCACCTGCGAGTTTCAGGCTATAAGGAAGTTGGAGCTGTAGACATCGATATTTAGCAGAATTTCCAGCTAGAATACGGTTGTAGTGCGTATATGCAGGGATCTTTACTTTGTGTTTGTGGACCTGGAGAAGGCCTTTGATAGGGTACCTAGAGATGTTGTACAGTGGGCTATGAGGAAACTTGGTGTGGAAGAGTGGCTGGTGCGTGTGATAATGAAGATGTATGAGGATTCGCGAAGTTCGGTGAGGGTGAAAGGTGTACTGAGTGATGAATTCGCAGTCCGTGTTGGAGTCCATCAGGGTTCAGTGTTAAGCCCCCTCCTCTTTATTATGGTCTTGGAGGCGCTGTCTAGAGTTTTTAGAGGCGGACTCCCGTTGGAACTGTTTTATGCAGACGATTTAGTCCTAATAGCTGACAGTATGCAGGATGCTGAGGCCAAATTCAGAAGGTGGAGAGAGGGCATGGCGAGCAAGGGTTTAAGAGTCAATATTAACAAAACCAAGGTTATGCATTGTAGTTTGAGACGAGGCAATGTGGAAAAGAGCGGTGCATACCCATGTGCAGTGTGTGGAAAGGGAGTGGGCGTTAACTCAATTCAATGTAGCATCTGTCGATGTTGGGTACACCATGGGAGTAAGCGCTGTAGTAGAATAAAGGGGGCCCCTGCCGAAGGATAAGTCAGAAATAGAGAAATTTGAGTGCGTAGTGTGCAAAGGCGAGCTTGTGTTAAGTGATGATCCTGTGGCTGTGAATTTTGGAAATGAGTCTTTGGAGCTGGTGAACAAGTTTTGTTACCTAGGAGATACCTTCTCTGCCGGTGGTGGGGCCGAGGCTGCCACTGTTGCTAGAATTAGGTGTGGCTGGGGGAAGTTCAGAGAATTGATGCCAATCCTGACCATGAAAAGAATGCCTCTCCCCCTGAAGGGAAAGGTGTATGCCTCATGTGTTAGAAGTGCAATGACGTATGCCTCAGAAACATGGGCCGTTAAAGTAGAGGATGTCAACAGAATGGAGCGTAATGAGATGAGAATGGTGAGATGGATGTGTGGGGCCAGGCTACAGGATAGAATAACAAATGTTGAGCTGAGGAGACGTTTAGGTATAAAGAGTATTAGCGAGGTGATGCGTACAAGTAGACTGGGATGGTATGGACATGTGGAGAGAATGGATGAACAAAATTGGGTGACAAAATGCCGGTCTGTGATTGTGGAGGGAGCTGCACCAAGGGGTGGACCGAGGAAGACCTGGGATCGGACTATACGCGCCGATCTCAAATCCAAGAACTTGACAAGTGAAGCAGCCCTTAACAGGGTTGCCTGGAACGCCGCCATTAGGACAAGAGACTGAAACTGCACTTATGTGTGGAACACTCAGTCTTAAAATGTTATGTATGTGTATGTATGTATATAAACCCACACAATTAAATCCATCATACTTTTCATCAATCATAAACCTACATCATTATTGCATTTTCGTTTTATATCGATGCTTACGGCTTCAACTTCCGTATAGCCTAAAACTCACAACTGGTGGTGAGAGGCTTAAGGGGAGATTTACACTAGAGGGAGCTTTTTCTTGACCCCTTTCACCCTTTCTTCCTCATGCTTAGCCCCATCGCTTATGAGATTTCAAGACATTCACCACATTAGTTTGGCGTTTTTTAAATCTTTGTGCTCCATTTCTGTCAATTTAAAAACCTGTCGTGCCATATAGGTGTCGATTTTTTCCTGGCGAGCGATAGAGGAGTTCGGCCAGCACATTTTTCTACCTAGAAATGTACAAATTGATCTTGAAGGGTGCTCTAGTTTTTGTATTTTTATAATTTTAAGCTTGTGGACGAAGTGGTTTTTAAACTTGTATGTATGTAATCCCCGTATGTCTGTCGTCCTGAAAATATATATATATATTTGACTCTATACCAGTACAGCTGTGTTGTAAATTTACGTCATGCTTCCAATACTTTACTTCCTGTATTGCTGGAAACGTAATCTCCAATCATATCCTGGGCTCTTCCAACATTTTCTCTCTCTCTGACTATCACTCGCTCTCGCTCACTCTCACTCTCTCTCTCTCTCTGACTATCACTCGCTCTCCCTCCCTTCTTTCTCCTCCCCCCGTCTCTCTCTCTCTCTCTACTTACCGAGGAATGGACGCTGCCAGCAACATTAACAGCAGAACAGGAATATAAGCCAGCATCCTTAACAGAAGCTCCGTTGATGGTCAGCACGTACCAATCAGGCTCCATGTAAGAGGTCTGCAACAACACAAAGTTATGATTATAGTAGAACATCGCATACTATTGCTATATGCCAGTGATAATGCCACGTATAAAAGCTATAGTTATATATAACAGTCGTAAAGTTATATCATTAAATACGTATCTCTCTCTCCCTATCTAATCCACTATTTCACTATCCACTAATATAATCAATCTCCTGCAAGCCTTTTTTGTTGGCGTAAATTAAATTGATCAAACCCTAACTCGCCTCTCTAATACACTTTAGGCCAGGTGTTCTTAAAGTAGTGCCTCAATACCACCAGGGGGTATCGAAACCGGTTCTTGTGGGTATCCAAAAAGGCATCTTGGAAAATATTAAATTAATAATTTCGTGCACTGAATGGGGACTATGACTAACTGGCAACTACGAGTAGGGAGTGACTAACTGGCAACTGAATGAGCACAAATAGTGTTGTGTACAAATAATGTAATGTGGAAAACAATCTGACAGTGAGGAAATATTTTGTGTAAGAATTATACTTTATTCATTTATTTACTGAAAATAAAAATAAAAGAGTCCATAGAATTCAGCTGTTTGTTCATAGCCGTCCTGTTTTCTCTTTTTTACAGGAAATTAAAAGTTAAAAGTCGGGAGTAGTAGGCTAATATTGGAGAGGGGGTATCAGGTTGACTTGGAGTTGAACTTTGGGGTATCGGGGCTGAAACACTTTAAGAACCACTGCTTTAGGCTGTTTCTTCTACACACACACACACACACACACACACACACACTTATATATACAGTATATATATAAATATATATATATATATATATATATATTGTTAAATCACACTATTTAATCGTTTCTCTGCCTCTCGCTCTCTATCTATCTATATAATAAAGCATATGTATAATATATGACGTAGCCTCACTGACCCTGAACCTGAAGGAGGGGGTGATGGGTTCCCAGTCGCGGTACCACTTGACCGCACAGGCCGGGAAGCCAGAGATGCGGCACATGATTTTCCCGGAGGAGTTGGCGCGGAGATGCAATTCCTCCAGTGGCTGCAACACGCGCGGATACTCCGACAGGGCCATCTTGATCCGCTGCCGGGACGCGCCGTGTTCGTTGGTCACCGTACACTCGTAAGCTCCAACGTCGGCCTCGCTTATCCTGGGGAACAACATTGGATTTTAAGGGAAGTTTTTATTATTTATATTTATATTTATATTATTATTATTATTATTATTATTACTATTAGTATTATTAGTATTAGTATTATTATATACAGGTGTATATATATATATATATATATATATATATATATATATATATATATATATATATATATATATATATATTTTTTTTTTTTCTTGTTTGGTGGTGGGGGGGGGGGGGGGGCTTCAGGGGGAGTAACATCCTTCTCCTTCATGTCTAGCCCTATTACTTCATTACTTTTGAGATTTTAAGACGTTCGCCCCAGTAGTGTTGCAATTCTAGTGCCATTGCGGTGTCTATTTTTTTCCTGGCGAGCGATAGCGAACCTGTAATTCAGGGAGAACCGTCCTTAGGCTAGGAAATTTTTGAGGATTTTTTGTTTAAGCTTGATGTAGGTTTAGGGAGGAAAATACAGTTGGCCAAATAAGTCGTGTCGCCGCTGTCATTACGTTTTGCTCGCAGTGTGCTGCATTAATATATGTCCAATCTTGAATAGGGCGTGTAAAGATCGGAACATGATTGTATAGCTCACGATGATTTAAACCTTTGATACCGCTGATAACAATTATTGATCTAAATATACATGGTGTCACGACATCACTTATTTGGCCAACTGTACAATACATAATAATGTAAAGATGAATAAACAAGCACATATATACGCTCCTTCCCCCCTTAAGCAGAGACCAATTGTAAGGGATATACGGCCAGAGGACATATACATTATTTTTTTTATTTTTCTATGTGTATGAGGGAGACAAAAGGCATAACTGCCTGCAGCGAGTGCCTCCCCAAAAATTGAAAGTGACAGGGCCAAAATCAAGGTACGTTAGAGCTTAAATGCCTGGACACACGGAGTTTGAAGCAATTTAAGTCATAGGAAGAGGGAAATACTGATTATGTGAGAGTTTCAGAGCTCAGCAGTTGAATAATAATAATAAAATCGTCTGGTTACTTATATAGCGCCCGCCCGTATCTCCTCCTTCGAGGATTATCAAGCGCTTCACACTCTTTAATCAACCAGAGACCATTACCCATCTGCCTTGCTCATGGGAAGACAGTAACCGCCGGCTATATCTCAGAGAAACTTTTCAATCTGAGCGGGGATTGAACGCGAGACCTGTAAGATGGGAAGCAGGCACGCTATCAACTGAGCCAGCCGGACGGCACAGAGTAGGGGTGGGATTGTGCTGCAAGGCGGGTACTACGTACCCTACCTAGAGGAGGTGGTATACACTGGGAAAGCTCTGAGGAACATTGATTATTATAGTAGCGATAGAATAGCGAGAGAGATGCAACATTTTGGCGAAGAGAGAGAGATTGCAGAGAGTTGGTAAGTGGACGCGAGTTAATGATACGAAAGGCTTTCCTTTCTACTTTGTCGAGGGGTGCGGTGTGAGAGGATCCTCCTCACACATGTGAACAATACTCAATACAAGGATGCACTGTCCCCTGCACAGAGCAAGAAGCTGCGCAGGGGTAAAGAACCCCTTGAGGTGGGTGAGCACACCCAGCTGCTGGGAGGCTGCCTTAGCAAGACTGGTAATATGGTCCTTCCAAGTGAGAGCAGAAGAAAAAGAGACACCAATAATATTGAGAGAAGATGAAGGATTGATTTTTGTATTGTTGAAGAATAATGGAAAGTCCTCTGGAGGTTCCTGACGGATAGTAAGATGGGTAAATTGGGTCTTGGAAGCATTAAATGCAACAAGGTTTTCTCTACCCCAATTCGAAATAGTAGCTAGATCAGAAGATAAGTGTTTTATGGCTTCATTACGTTTGTTTTTGAGGGACTGCTGGCAGGGAGTTCTGGAAAATTAATTGAGTAGTGTAAGGTAGAGTCGTCTGCATATGAATGGATGAGACTGGATGTACAGTTGAGATGATCATTTATGAAAATTAGAAAGAGAATAGGAGATAGGGCAGAACCCTGAGGAACACCGGAGTTGATAGGATGAGGAAGTGAGCGATGGCCGTCCACAACCGCAGCTATGGAACGGCCGGAAAGGAAATTAGAAACAAAGGCACAAATGGAGGGATAGAAACCGAAGGAGGGTAGTTTGGAAATTAAAGATTTGTGCCAGACTCTAAATATAGACTCTCTATAGGAATATAGAGCTATAAGGAGGCTGTACAGAGATGAAAGACAAGACTATAACCGGTGAATAGGTTCATTAAGGGGGTAGTGCTTAGTTTTGGCTCTATTTATTTATTTATCTATTTATCTTATAGTTTCATTGCTAGACCTCCATCAAGCTTAAGGGGAGCTGGGCGTATTTATTTGTTCATTTATGTATCTTTGTATTATTTTATTAGTTTCCTCCCAAGGCCTCCATTAAGTTTAAATGCACACACCCTAGACCCTCTTCCAAGATATATTTGTAAATGTTTTGATTCCCCCTAGAATTTCAGGCTCACCATCGTTCGCCCGAAAAAAATCGATACCTAAATTGCACGAAAGTTCTTTAGATTGACAAACACATGGCATGAAAGGTCTTAAAATCGCCAAACTAATGCAACGAACGTCCTAAAATCTCAAAGTTAATAGGACTAAACATGTGGGAAAAAAACAAATGAATTAACTACCCCCTAAGGAACAACAAGAAGGCGACGACCAGGGCGAAACAAATTGCTGCCGTCCAAAGCGAGCAAGAGAGTCTGATTGGCCTAAGATGAGGTGAGCCGGGGGGAGGGGGGGGATGAATACCACCCGCCTCAATAGCAATCAATCCATAGGCAGACCTCTTCTACAGGAAATTATCGTCTCTTCTTTTCGCCGAGCCTAGAAAATCCGACCCCCAACCTCGCCTAAAAAAGAGATTCTGATTGGCCTAGGCATGTGAGAGAGAGAGAGAGAGAGAGAGAGAGAGAGAGAGGAGAGAGAGAGAGAGAGAGAGGAGAGAGAGAGAGAGAGAGAGAGAGAGAGAGAGAGAGAGAGAGAGAGAGAGAGAGAGAGAGAGAGAGAGAGAGAGAGAGAGAAAAGAGAGAGAGAGAGAGAGAGAGAGAGAGAGAGAGAGAGAGAGAGAGAGAGAGAGAGAGAGAGAGAGAGAGAGAGAGAGAGAGAGAGAGAGAGAGATCCAAGTTATACAAATAGCTGAAATAAATTGTCCTCTTCTTACGACTAAATATTAAATAAATACATAAATAAATGGACAAATAAATGCAAATCTGCCCTTAACCCTAACTGTTCCTTACCTATCAATAAACAAGCAGATCTCTCCCGTGGCCTCCTGGTTGTAAGTGTACCGCCCCTTGCCACTGACGTCCAAGGGCTTGTCGTTCCTGAAGAAGCGGATCTTGGGCAGAGGATAACCGTAGGCGTACCACTTGACGGAGGCATTGAAGTCCCGCATACCGTACTGGGTGTCGTGGTCCAGGCGGAGGAAGCGGGGGGCGGCGAAGTAGTTGCCACGGGGGTCGCGGCCAAGGCGGAAACCCTCGGGAACGTAGGGGCCATCACCCTTGAACTCGTAGTTGCGATCCATGTAGGGCTCGTAGCTGATGGGGGGCAACTCCAGCTTATGTCTGGAAAGAATAATTAGTTAAAATAGGACTTCAGAGGCTATCAACCCTTCTGGATTAATTAGCCAGCACACTGTAAGTCAAGAATAGCGTCAGGACTGAAGCCTCTTTTTGATAACTCCAGTCCCTTGTCTGAAAAAAGGGATAAGAGCCGTTTTATGTTAGTTAAAATAGGACTTCAGAGGCTATCAACCCTTCTGGATTATTAAGCCAGCACACTGGAAGTCAAGAATAACATCAGGACTGAAGTATCTTTTCGAGAACTCCAGTCCCTTGCGTTTTTATGGATATTTACGAATTATGATAGGAGTACTATCAACGACAACAGTTTGTTCCCCCAACCTGCCACTCTGTGAATCCGAAAAAACGAAGCATTTATTTGGTGTAAATGGCACTTCTTTCAGATGCATTCATTATTACAGTAGCTGGTCGGGGGAACTAACTTATTGTCGTTCATTGTACACTTAATTATATCGGCATCGACTCCAAAGTAGACAAAAGTCAATTATATCCAATATTCAAGACTTCATAAATTTCAGCTATAATGATTTAAAAATATTATTACAGCTTCACACATCAACACATGAACAAATAAAATATACATAATTAAATTAATAACATCCGAGTGCCTCGTGTCGTTCTACCTTTATGCAAAGAATGGGTAACAATTGTATATGAACGGTTGTGGTTTAAAGGTTGAGAGAAATAGTATATATACATAGAATATATATACCGGTATATATATATATATATATATATATATATATATATATATATATATATATATATATACAATAAGTCAAGGTTGCATCTAAATGAGATTGATTGGATGTGAAACTTGTTTCTTTGAAAAGTTATGGTTTGGTGTGCCTAATGCGTTCACTTATTCACTTTATTGTTACTTTCCTCATTAAAATGTGACAAAAGTTCACCCTACTCATAGCTCTGCCTGAGGTTTTGAGAAGGGAGCACTCTTGTTTGCTATTTACCCCCTTATGTAACAGGGACGTCTCTTAAATTTCATTCTAGCAATATTTAGACGATTTTGTGTAGTGTAAAAAGGATTTGTGGTAGCAAAAATAGGTTAAATGACATAGTTTGAATGCGGTTATTAGCTGGAGGCCCTTTTGAAGTTGAATAAAATCGTCTAATAGTAGCTAGAATAAAGCTATAGAGACGTCGCCGGTACAGAGGGGGTTGAGGCCAGGGAAATAGAACAATTCATACAGGCATGCAAATGATCTAGAATTAACTTAAATCCCCTGTTTGTAGAATATTGATTCGCTTTCTTTAGGATGCACCGATTAACATAAACCTAAATCTCACTCTTATGATCATGGGAGATTGACTAGATGTTGCTTTACGAAAAAAAAAGGAAAAAGAAGAAATTAAAACAATAGCACAAGTCATGATGATACCTATAATGACATAACCTACTATCGCCTCACTTCACTTAACTAAACCAAATTTAGCCGTATATCGCTTTGTAAAACTAAATGCAATTATTGTTAAGTACAAGTAAACGTGATCGGAAACATATTCATCTATTAATCATCTATATAATAAAAACAACAATGTTTATTTCAAGTAAGGAATATTGAACACCAATGGGCCAAATACTTGTGTTGATATTCCACATTTAGCACTGCAAAATAATTACAAACTAAAACAAGTCCAAGCTGGACTATAGGTCCGGACGGCCATGATAACTTCAAGGCACGTTGCGCGATGCACAGGATGAAATGTGAAAAAAAACCCGGCTCTATTACGGCCTAGAGGATAGATTAGACTCATACACGTGGAAGATCAATTTGGTTGAAAAATAACCACCAAATTTCGTGGAAATCGGTTCATAACTTTGAGAGCCGCCTACGCTGGCTGATCGCCTCCAATATCTAATTACTTCTTACTTGGAGCATATCCTATCTGCTCACCAGATTTTGTGGTCATCGGTTCATAACTTTTGAGATATCCTTTTTACAGACAATCAAACAAACGGAGGCAAAAACATAACCTCCGTCCAACTTCGTTGACGGAGGTAACGATAGGGGCGCTCTGTAAAACGCTAACTCTACCTACGCTGGAGGAGGTATGCGCTCTACCGATCGCCTCATAAATACAATTACTTCTCCCTTGGTGCTACTCCTATCTGCCCACCAAGTTTCGTGAACATCGGTTCATAACTTTATGACCCGTCTACACTGGCGGAGGTATTAGCTCTGCCAATCACCTCCTAAATTAAATCACTTCTTCCTTGGCGCATAATCCTATCTGTCCAAAATAAATCGTGAAAATCGGTTCATAACTTTTCGATAGGCTATATTTTGTTTAAACACAAAACAACAAACACAGACAAAAAGACAAACAAAAGGAGGCAAATACGTAGTCTTCTCCAACTTTGTTGGAGGAGGTAATTAAAATTATGTGCAGTGCGCAGTAATGTATTACATTAACACTGGATCACATTTTCTGTCACTCCTGTAGAAGGGATCCAACAGCGGGGTGCCTTGGGCAAGATTTGAAAATAGGATTCCAACCATTATGCCTAAGATATACAGTAGATGATATTATTTACGCGTGCAAGTAAAAGTTGAGTCCTATCCCAAAAATATATTCATTTTCACTTTTCGTCACTACTTTAGAAGAGGGCCTGTGGTGGGGCGCATTGGCCGATATGTTTGATCCAATTACTATTTGAAAGTTTCTAGATCTCAAGTGACGGCGTCTCTTCCGTGGATTGACCTCCCAATCTACCAAGATTGGAAGCCAAAGCGTCACATTTTTCCTTTGCCCCTCAACTTTCTCTTCATAATTGCTGAGGGGCACAGGGCCCTGGGTGGGGCTTTGGTTTCCCGGGCGTTTCCGCGCCCTCCTCAGCTCCCCGCCATGGAGTGGCTTCGGTCACCCAGGCTTCACTGTGGTCGGCAGGGAGGGTTCTGTGGGGGCGCTCGGTTATGGCCTTGGCCTTGCTCAGGGCCTTGGGGCTGTTCGGCCAGGCAGCATGGGGAACAGCAGCAACAACAACAACTATTTGAAAGTGAATGTACAGTATGTATACTGTATTATACAGTATATATATGTGGTTCATTAATCACATAGAAATATCTCATTATATGTCACTCCTATAGAAGGGAGACAGTAGCGAGGCGACCAAGGCTAAAGTTGGAGATTGGACTTTGTTATGGTCAAGGAATAGATCAGAGTACGGTATACAGTATGAATGTGCATACAATTGTCAAAGCAAAAACCCCAAAAGACAGCCGATTTAATTTTCCATCAACTTCTGTAGAAGGGGCCCTATAGTTAACTGCCAAGGGCGAAGTATTTTAAAAGTGCCCTCCTGAACAATAAGTAAGCGTCTATGCATATGGAGTTCTACGAAATACGCCTTAGCAATTTTCAAACAAGTGACCATTTCACTTTTCACCACTACTGCAGACGACGCCGATTAGCGGGGCGCCCAGAACGATCTTTAAGAAAAAGGCTCCGTTACGTTCTAGAGGATATATTCGAGTACATGCATCTATAAGTTCATTAAATTTGGTTAAGTAATAACCGAGAAATAGCAAATTTTGATAAGCGTCGCCCTATTACTATTTGGGGGCCGCCCAGGGCGGAATTGAAACAAAGAGCTCCATTACGGCCTAGAGGATAGGTAATTTATATGCATGTGTAATGTCATTAAATTTGGTTCAGTAATAACCAAGAAATAGCAATTTTTAATCAACATTGCACTACTGCAGAAGGTGGTGATTTGAGGGGCGAGACCGAAATTAAAAAAAAGGGCTCCGTTACGGCCGAGGGCCTAGAGGATAGATCAGCGTATGTGAAAAATAATTAAATTTGGTTCAGTAATAACAGAGAAATAGCACTTTTTATAAACGTCGCCCTAACAACAACAACGACAAGAAGAAGAAGAAAAACAACAACAACGACATGTGTAAGCCCTGGAGGTCCTCGCTTCGCACGGACCTAAAAATCCCTGAACGCATAGAAAGTCACACCCAATTATTAGAACATATAGTATAGTCCCTTACACGATCTTAGAGTTTACCTGGACACTAACTTATCAGGAGTACGTGATTAAGGTCTCTTACATTCTATAGTTAACCTACTACCTTACCTATCCTAAGCTTTGAAATATGGTCATGATGACTTTATAGTAAGCCTAGAACCTTATCTATCACGTCATCGTTACGATTCATTACCTTATCTGAAAGTAGGTCTATACGAGCGCTTTTTTCCATGTTTTGATTGTCTTTACAGTAAAACACTTCTGATATTTAATGCACGTAATCGACAAATGGGCTTAACAAGATTGTTATCGTTGGCTTAAATATTACAAGAACTTGAATACAGAAAGTTCCAAAACAGAAATGGCTAGAAAAGATGCATGAAGAAACATTCGTGTACATCGGCCATGACAACCAACCAAACGTGTTCTCTTACCTGAGAGTCATGACGTAAGGTGATGGTTCAGAGACGCCATTCTTGTTGGCAACCCTCACGCGGAACTTGTAGTCACTCTTTGGTAGGAGATTGGTCACATCCACGCTGCATCCGCGGATACCTGAAGGGGGCGGTGAAGAAGGGTGGGAATGTTAGTCAGGTGAAGGTGTTGAGGGATAAGCCTTTACAACGGCACCTCGTTTCTACTTTCCGAAGAGTGTTAAGGGTTAATTATAGTAACGGAATCCATCAGATTTTGGTATCTAAAGCAAGTTATCAGGCAATTTTGATCATTGTGATCTGAAGAAGGAATTTGCAAAACCTTGCCAATATACTGTTTCTCCTTTAATTGTGACTTTATCGATTCTTTCAACTTTTCTGAGTTCCTCTTAAATAATGTACTGTATACTTATGCAAGGCGTTGACTAATCTAACGGTATCTTTATATAAACATGCAAGATTATAAAGGATATTAGTTTCTATCCAAGTCCGATATATAAAAGAGGGTATTTTGACATTATATGAACATATCTAAATTAAAAATATATGACTATAAAACAATATGCTGGTAAATTTGCCTATGTGACAGCAACAAGAGGTAGTGTTACTCTAGATAGTTTAGTGACAAACTGTATACAGTCTGGTACAGTGATGCTTTGTTATATGTTATGAAATTATTCTGACCCATTCAAAATTACGATTTTATTAATTTGACTTATTATGACAGTCTGAAAATGCTATACACTCTATGCACATTAAGATCCCAAACTCAAAATGTTATAAAATAAAATAAAATACAAAATTATATATATATATATATATATATATATATATATATATATATATATATATATATATATATATATACTGTATATGTACATATAATAATGTGTTCTGAACCCCACACAGTCACAAGCTCTTACCTGTTCTGACGGCGGTCCATTCACCTTCAGGACACTCGCAGGTCTCGATCAGGTATGTGGCAGGTTGGGACGGGTGCGAGCCAAGGTAGGGCATCCAGCTGATGGTCGCCCGACGGTCATAGAGGGCGCTGATCATGGGCTTGTCTGGCAGGGGCATGGGTACTCCGGAGCGGCGGATACGGTCGAAGCCTTGGTATTCATCTCCTACAGGCCTCTTCTTGCGACTTGTTAGAGCTGGAGAATTATAATGGGAATGAATAAGCAGATGAAATTTATAAGAAGGGTGCTATTTGATCAGGACACTGGCATTATAAAACGTCGGATACGGTCGAAGCCTTTGTATTCGTTTCCTACAGGTCTCTTCTTGCGACTTGTTAGAGCTGGAAGGAGAGGGGAATAATAATGAGGATAGATAAGCCGACGAAATTTATAAAAAGGGTGCTGAAGGTAAGTTTATCTGGTCAGGACACTAGTATTACGAAGCGTCGGATGAAGTCGAAGCCTTGGCATTCGAGAGAGAGAGAGAGAGGTCCAAGTTATACAAATAGCTGAAATAAATAGGTCTCTTCTTACGACTTGTTAGCGCTGGAAAAATAATTTAAATAATAGGGATAGATAAGTAGACGAAATTTATAAGAAGTGCTGACATTCCGGATCGGTGGATGGAGTAAACAATTTGGTACTCATCTCCTACAGGCCTCTTCTTGTGAAAAACGCTTAAGGGGGTCACCGTTTTTTTTTTTTTTTTTTTATCTTTCTCTCCTTATCTTTCTTTCCCTGGTTTGTATCCATTCTGCCTACTATTTTAAGACGTTTACCCTTATCCAGGTGTCAATATTTTCCTGGCGAGCGGTAGAGAGCCAGCATATATTTTCGTTTTGACAGCAAGCTAAATTTGTAAATTTTTCGATAGAAAAATGTCTCCGGCGAAGCCAGATTTCTCCATACAATGCTGGCTCGCTATCGCTCGCCAGGAAGAAATAGATACTTAGATAGGGATAAGGGGAGGTGTGCTGGAGTGGTCATGCCACTGGATTGGTAATCCAATGGACCGGGGTTCAAATCCCGATATGTCAATGGGAAGATATTATTGGGATTGAATTTGTGCTGTACCTAGTATCAGTGCATTACCACAAAGCCCACCGAAATGCCAAAAAAATACCCTCATTGTTCCCTGATTAAATAACACTATGAACATTTCCATATTCAAAATATGTTACAGGGGGACAATGCCTAGTGAGTTCACTGCTCAATAGGTGGCGTTCTGAGAGTCAGGGTCTGAGTCTGGAGGGTGAGACAGTGAAGCACTTGAACGAAGCAACCAGCCGCTTCAGAGATGGAGCTGCTTCGAGCCATGAATGGATGCTTCACATGTCTCACTCCCCAGACTGGAACAAGACCTCACGGGCTTCACCGTGTTGAGCGGTGGAATGTACAGGCTCTCAGCCTATGCCCGAGAGGGAGTAGTTGGAATATAAAAAAAAAAAAAAAAAAGTCTTAAAACAGTTGGCTGAATATGACCGAATGGATACAAGCCAGGGAAAGAGAGAAAGATAAAAAACAAAAAAACTGTGACTCCCCTTAAGAATATAGAAAACGAGAACCATTTAAGAAGTCAAGAGAACACAGTTAGACATTTAGACAGAGGAGAGAGAAGAGGAGAGACAAGAAAGGAATACTTCAGTGGAAGAAAGAACAATAGGACACATATTCTACCACAAGTAAAAATATATAAATGATTCGGTCATCTAAACCAGCTCTCTTCAGGGCTTAAGGGGGTCACCTGCTTTTTCAATCTCATTTTCTCTCTTTCTCTGGCTTGTATTCATTCGGCCACATTCATCCTACTGTCTTAAGACGTTTATCCCCATCCAGGTGTCGATTTTTTCCTGGCGAGCAATAGCGAGCCAGCATTGTATTGAGAAATCCGGCTTCGCCGGAGAAATGTTTCTATCGAAAAATTTACAAATTTAGCCTGCTGTAAAAAAAGGTTATCAAAATATGCTGGCCCGCTACCGCTCGCCAGGAAAAAATCGACACCTGGATGGGGATAAACGTCTTAAACCAGTAGGCTGAATGGGGCCTAATGGATGTAACCCAGAGAGAGAGGGAGAGAGAGAAAATAAAACGAGGTGGGGCCCCTTAAGGAATACGCGAATGGAAATGTTATAAAATGAATGGAGAGATGTTGTGGAATGGAGAGATATTATAGGATGAATGGAGAGGTATCATATAATGAATGGAGAGATATTCAGAATGAATGGAGACCTTATAGAATGAAAGGAGATATACATAACGAATGGAGATATATTTAGAATGAATGGGGATATATTATAAAATTAATGGCGAGATATATCAAGAATGAAGGAAGGAATGAAGACTGACGGGGAATGGAGCGATATTATAGAATGAGTGGAGAAATATTATAAAATGAATGGAGAGAGATATAATGAATGAAGATATACTATATAATCAATGGAGAGATATTGTAAAATGAATGGAGATATATTATAAAATGAATGGAGAGATATTATAAAATGAATGGAGAGATATTATAAAATGAATGGAGAGATATTATAAAATGAATGGAGAGATATATAAGTGAATAATGGAGAGAAAATGGTGAGGGAATGAACACAGCCAACGAACAAAAGTGAAGGAATTCAGTCGAAAATGCCTCGTTAAAATATAAATAAAAACTATATATACAGTACAGTATATACGTATACAAATACAGAAGAACTATGTGGTAGAGAGCTTTGCAACTTCATTCATACCAAAGCTTGAAATGAAAAAAAAAAAAGAGAGGAGAGAGAGAGATAAGAGAGAGATAGAGAAGAAAGAAGAGAGAGAGAGAGAGAGAGAGAGAGAGAGAGAGAGAGAGAGAGAGAGAGAGAGAGAGAGAGAGAGAGAGAGAGAGAGAGAGGTCCAAGTTATACAAATAGCTGAAATAAATAGGAATTATAAAGACAATGATATACTGCATATATATATATATATATACAAGGTGTATCAAAAATACCTTTCATAAATTTCAAAATGAATAGACCAGGCAATAATAAATATATTTTACTGTGGGATGGTTTTAGAAATGTATCATATTTACCGGAATATTACACATTTTAGTTTAAATTAGGAAAATATATGGGATGAAAACGATCAGTAGATTACCATCACCTCAATTATTACTTTATTTTGTACATGGGCAGCAGAAAACCCACATGCAACAACAACGAGGGGACATCAGGAACGCTTTTCGATTAATGTTTGGGCAGGTAATCTTGGTGACCATCTAATCGGATATTTTCTGCTACCACAGCGACGTACAGGCAATGTGTACACCAGATTTCTTCAGGATGACTTACCGTTACCCATACTACTTGAAGATGTGCCTCTCAGGATACGTAGACACATGTGGATCATGCGTGATGTGGCTTCAGCTCACTTTGCACGAGGTACAAGGGATTTCCATAATGGTATGTACCCTAAGTGGATAGGCTGTGGTGGTCCCATCGCTTGGCCACCTAGATCACCGGACCTAACTCCACTTGACTTTTATCTTTGAGGACACTTGAAGAGCAAGGTGCATGCTACACAAATAAACACCTGTAAGCAACTGTGGCAACGAGTTGAAGAGGCTTGCAGAGAAGTAAGAAACACACCAGGGATATTTGAACGTGTACGACAGTCTCTTGCTGTCTTGATAGCGTAATGCATAAGTGCACGGAATTTCGATGTGAGTATCCTAGGTTCGAGTCCTTGGAGTGCCACATGTATTTGTTGATTTCATTAATTGAGTTTAGAGGTGAAGTTGGTTGGTGGGGAAAAAAATAAAAATAATACGCCGAGCCCAAGCCTATATCAACGAGGGAGGGAGACACTTCGAGCACCTATTGTAAATACTGTAAAATACATTGATGTGCAAACATTTATGACAAAATAATGTAATTGAGATGATGGTAATCCACTGATCTTTTTCATCCCCTAGACTTTCATATTAGGACTGAATTGTGTAATATCCCAGTAAATATAAGATATTTCCAAAACCGTCACGTAGTAAAGTATATAAATTATTGCTAGGTCTATTCATTCTGAAATTTATGATAGGTATTTTTGAAACACTGTACTGTATATATATATATATATATATATATATATATATATATATATATATATATATATATATATATATATATATATATATATGCAGCATAAATATCCTTTTCATCATTATAATCACCTAAGTTTCTCTATGATTCACAAAACTTTGCCATCTTTGCCAACTATTACTGCAATCATTACATACACACACACACTCTCTCACTCACTCACTCACTCACTCACTCACTCACTCACTCACTCACTCACTCACTCACTCACTCACTCACTCACTCACTCACTCACTCACTCACTCACTCACTCACTCACTCACTCACTCACTCACTCACTCACTCACTCACTCACTCACTCACTCACTCACTCACTCACTCACTCACTCACTCACTCACTCACTCACTCACACTCACACTCACACACACAGTACTTACTCTCGCAAATAAGTTTGCCCTGACAGGTGGCCTCCCCGTGGTCGTTCCAGGCCTTGAGAGTGTACAGCCCCTCATCCTCCGGGGTCACGTGACGTATGCTCAGGCGAATCAGGCCCTCCTCGTCACGCTCCGTCACTGTGCGGAACCTGGGTGGAACAAAGGTGAGAGTGGTGAGTGGAGCATTGGAAGGGTGAAGAGTGGAGCATTGGAAGGGTGAAGAGTGGAGCATTGAGAGATGGAGCATTGAGAGATGGAGCGTAGGAGTGCTGGGTGGAGTGGTGATCGGGTGGAACATTGGGGGGAGAGGGGGGAGAGTATTGAGTGGGTGGAAAATAGCGAGTGATAGGAAGAGTGTTGTGAGTTTTGGAAGGAGCATATGAAGTGGTGGAGGGGATCTAGTAAATGCAGGGTGGAGCATAATCGTTGGAGGATCTTTTTAAACTGAATAAAATCGTCTAACAGTAGCCAGAATAAAGCTGAAAAGATGTCGCCGGTACAGAAGGGGTTAAAAGTTGACCTCATAAGCTGCCAGACCAGTGCTGAAAATATGTGTTGAGGGGTAAAGCGGTCGTGGGTTACTGGTTTTTAAGGGGGGATATTTGCTCATTTAGGTGCCTTCGTAGACCTCATTCAAGCTTATAAAAACACCCGCCCAAGACCCTCCTTCAAGATAAATGTGTACATTTTTCGATAGAAAAATGTTCAGGCCGAAGCCCAGTTCCTCTTAAATTACAGGCTCTCTATCGCTCACCAGGAAAATATCGACACCTAAATGGCACGAAAGGTCTTAAAATTGACAGAAATGTGGCAAAAGTTCTTAAAATCGCCAAAGTAATGGGGCAAAAGATGAGAAAGACTTACGTGTTGGGTACGGCGTGGCCATCCTTGCTCCACTTGAACTCCGGCTCCGGCCTGCCCACCACTATGGCCTTAAAGAGTGCCTTGGACCCCTCGAACACCTCCTGGTCCCCGATCGCCTTCAGGAACACGGGGGCCTCTGCTCGCTTGTTGGGGTCGCTGTAAGAGGGAAAAGAAAACAAATAGAGAATACATATAAAATTCATATTTTTTCACCAACCAACTTTACTTTTAAACTCAATTAATGCAATCAACAAATGCATGTGGCACTCCAAGGACTCGAACCTAGGATTCTCACACCGAAATTCCGCGCATTTACGCATTACGCTATCAAGACAGTTAACATATATATATATATAATGGTGATGGGCTGGTCTATCAGAGTGAGAACTGAGCGATCTCTGCCATACCCATAGCTTACTCTGACTGTTCCTTTTACTTATATATTTTCAAGATCTCAAGTGACTGCGTCTCTATCGTGGATTGACCTCCTAATCTACCAAGATTGGAAGCCAAAGCGTCACATTTTTCCTTTGCCCCTCAGCTTTCTCTTCATAATTGTTGAGAGGCACAGGGCCCTGAGTGGGGCTTTGGTTTCCCGGGCGTTTCCGCACCCTCCTCTGCTCCCCGCCATGGAGAGGCTTCGGTCACCCAGGCTTTACTATGGTCGGCAGGGAGGGTTCTGTGGGGGCGCTCGGTTATGGCCTTGGCCTTGCTCGGGGCCTTGGGGCTGTTCGGCCAGGCAGCTTGGGGAGGAACAACAACATATATACAAACATGAATAAACAACAAATACAAAAATAGATATAAAATATAATATATACACGAACAATAGATAAAAAATATAATATGAATATAAAATAATATATATATAAAACAAAATACATAAATATATAAATAGTGGTTTAGTGGGTGAAATATAATGTGTATGTGAACAATGAAACATAAATATAGGAGAATGTCTTGATAGCCTAATGTTTAGTGTGCGGAATTTCGGTGTGAGTATCCTAGGTTCGAGTCCTTGGAGTAACACATGTATTCATTACTTTCAGTTACTTCATTAGTTAGGTTTATTTGTAAATTAATTGATGGGTTGGTGAAAACAAATGTGTGTGTGTGTGTATATATATATATATATATATATATATATATATATATATATATATATATATATATACATATATATATAAAATAAATGCAAAGGAAGACGAAAAGAAGGAAAACAAAAAATACGAAGGCTTTGCAACTAAATGAAGGTGGATAAAACAAAAGAACTATAATGAATAATACATAATACAGCAAGCATTGAACCCTTTCGATAAACTACTGGTCGTCTATCTCCTTCAGAAAGAATAAAACCATTGCTCCCCTGGCTGGGTGGTGTTAGCTGTATAGGACATTGTTACTATACATTTGATCAGCAACCTTTCTTACCCAACTTATTTGTTCTTATCCTCTACAAGTCCATCAAGTTTAATGCCAATATGAATGACACTATATGTACACTCGGATGCCATAGTCTCTAGCCCACTCATAAGAATTCGTGGACTTCACCTATTTCTAATTATGGAAGCATATCTCTAGAAACGAATTTATGAATATAATTTTCTATAAATCAACTAAAAAACTATTATACTATTGTTTTAAAACAGAGTTAAATACAAAAATCTATCTAGATAGTTATAATTGCATAAATAAAAACATAGTGGGTCCACGATTTTGTATGGGTGGGCTAGAGACTATGGTGTCCGAGTGTACCAACTGTTTATTCCAAGGCACAACATAATAAGGAAAGTGACCATAGTATCTTCCAAGAAACATTATCCTTGGAATAGGAAAAAATGTAACCCTTTCGTGTACGGGAAGACGCACCTGCGTTTTCCAGCGATACTTAAATTCATTTGTGACTATCAAGGAAGCTTAGAAACCTTTAGTTTAGTTTTTTTCAACCCCTGCAGTTGTCTTTGACTGAGCTTATTGGTAAGCTAATGATGAAATTTGGAGAATTTTATATATCAATACTAAGCGGCATTCTAGGAGCCTGAAAGGGATAATATTTTAAAGATCATAGCCAAAACTGACCTGATATACCTGCCAAGCTGTGCAAATCTCCAAAGAACTTACTGGAGGGAGTTTAAGGAAAGATCAACAACAGAAGGAGAGTCAAAGAGACAAAAGACAGGGAAAATGGACTGGGCTAGATACTACACCCTAGTCAACTACGCTCCGAACTTACACATCATCAGAAACGTCCAACTCTGCCTTGTGCTCGATGGAGCCCTCCCTGTTCTTGGCCACGACCTTGTAGACGCCGGAGTCGCTGTAGGTGCACTCCTTGAGGGTGAGCGTCTGGCCGTCCCCTTCCCTCCTGACGCGGAACTTGTCACCGTCGGGCACGATGGGCTCGTCGTTGAAGTACCAGGTCAGCTCAGGTTGGGGCACGCCGTCGTACTTCACCCCCAACTTAACGTCGCGACCAGGAAGCTGAAACAAACATACTATATTAACTCAAAGGCAATATGTCATCGGTCCCACACACACGCACCTATCTTTATATTTATATATATAGTCCAACTTTCCCTCTGACTTTTCTATAACCTATAGATTCATTTGCTTAATACAATGAAATCTGGAGGTTTTATTCCAGATGATGAGTTATATGACGCTGCATACTGGTTTTGTAATCGGCTCGACGCACTTAGGCTTCGCTGTAGAGCGGTGCCTGGCTGTCCCTTGGTCTTTGCTTGCTGCAGCTCGACTCCTTGAATTTGCATTGCCACTATCTCGTCGGCTCGTCTCATAATCTCGAACTAAATACCGTCTCACGCCATCTACTTGAGCTGCTCATGACGTTTATATATATATTGTCACATTTGACCAACACCATTAGGATCACGCCGTTATAAAGAAGTTGCAGGAAAACAGAGTATAATTATATATATACCGGTATATATATATATTTTTAAATTTTAAATATGCATTTTTGGGAGCAGTAAAAAGTAAATCACTTCCCACCATTATTCTGTGCATCGTCAAAAATATAGGTTTTTGAAAATGTAAAAACTGTGGGCGTAAAATATGGCAAGTGAATTACAGTTGCTACGTGTTTAGAACGAAGGTGGGACACATATTTGGCTTCTGATTGCACAAATATGCATATTGCATATTTGTAAAACGGAAATGACAAGCAATCAGATTTACGCTTATACTGTATATGACCATGCTATTTTGGGAACATAATTTTCCTGAAGGGGAGATGGGCTGGATTTTGGTCTATATATTCAGTTATTCATATATATTTTAGTGTCCTAGCTATACCTCCATCAAGCTTAAAAAACATCCCCTAGACCCCCATTCAAGATAAAGTTGTAAATTTTTCGGAAGAAATATGTCCCGTTCGAAGGCCGAACCGGTTCCTCTTAAAATTACAGACTCGTTATCGCTCGCCAGGAAAACAAATATCGACCGGTAAATGGCACGAAAGGTATTAAAATTGACAACGAAATGGGGTGAAAGGTGTTGAAATCGGCCAAACTAATGTGCCTAACGTCTTAAAATCTCAAAATGAATGGGGCTAAATACGAGGAAGAAAGGGGGCCCGAAAAATGAGCCCCCCCCCTTAAGTAATGGGGTTCTGGGAACGATAAGAAGATGGATTTACAGATTAGCAAGGGACCACCTAAGTAATTTTGCCACTTGGATTTTTTTTATTACCCAACCCCAAAATTATTATATTAATCATGATGCCTGTGAGAAACTATAGTAGATTCATTATGAGTAGAATAAGTGATCCCCAACCTTTTGTAACTCATAAAGGCCTTGAACAAATGGACTGTAAATGTCCACACCTATTTCCTGGTTATATCTTCCCAAATGATGGAATTATCTATCTATCTATCTATTGCCGGATGCCTTACTCCCTTTTATGAGGGTGGGCATTCACAAAATGCCCCCAAGTGGACCTATCCCCTGTGAGAAGGACAACCCGTGCCTCAATTAATCTAGTTCTAATATTGTCATAAGAAGTTAGGGGTAAAGATATCTGGCCTAGTTATCGTGAATAGACTATATACAGTGTTACGCCGTGCGAGGCATTGCAAACCATCTGCAGGAAGTTACGGTAGCAACAGAAACATCGTGGCCTTAAGGGGAGATGGGCGTATTGATTTGCTCATTTATGAACCTTTTTATCATTTGTTTAGTATCTTCCCTACATCTCCATCAAACTTAAAACAAAAACATCCATTAGATCCCCCTTCTAGATTAATTTGTAAATTTTTCGGTAGAAAAATGTCCTGGCCGAAGGCCGGTTCTTCCAAAATTACAGGCTCACTATCGTTCGCCAGGAAAACAATCGACACCTAAATAGCACGAAAGGTCTTAATATTGACAAAGAAATGGGATGAAAGGTTTTAAAATCGACAAACTAATGGGGCAAACATCGTAAAATCTGAAAACTAATGGGGCTAAGCATGAGAACGAAAGGGAACCAGAAAAACGACCCATCTCCCCTTAAGTTTATGAACTGAACTTTATGAACTTTAAGTTTTTGAAGCTATCAAATCTTGTAATTAATTCTTGGCCTAATAGTTTCCATGTTAGAGGTTTGTTTTGTTGTTCAGAGGTTCCTATTGGGCCAGGATTTATACGTCTCAAGGGGAGAGATAGGCTGTGTTTTGTATTTGTTTGTTTTGTTTTGTCTATTAATTCATTTATTGTTTAGTTTCCTTGCTAGACCTCCATCAAGCTTAGACAACCATCCCCTAGACCCCCCTTCAAGATAATTGTAGACATTTTTCGGTAGAAAAAATTCTCAGCCAAAGGCCGGTTCCTCGTATAATTAAAGGCTCGCTATCGCTCGCCAGGAAAACAAATCGACACCTAAATGGCACGAAAGGTCTTACAATTGACAACGAAATGGGGCGAAAGCTGTTAAAATCGCCAAACTAATGGGCTGAACATCCTAACATTTCAAAACTAATTGGGCTAAACACAAGGAAAAAGGAGGATCAGAAAAACGACCCATCTCCCCTCAAGAGTGTACTAAAAAGATGAATTTATGGTTATGTTGGTGTCGTTTATTGTTATGTTGGTGTCGTTTATTGTTATGTTGGTGTCGTTTATTGTTATGTTGGTGTCGTTTATTGTTATGTTGGTGTCGTTTATTGTTATGTTGGTGTCGTTTATTGTTATGTTGGTGTCGTTTATTGTTATGTTGGTGTTGTTTATTGTTATGTTGGTGTCGTTTATTGTTATGTTGGTGTCGTTTATTGTTATGTTGGTGTCGTTTATTGTTATGTTGGTGTTGTTTATTGTTATGTTGGTGTCGTTTTCGTTGTTCATTTTGAGATCCACATAGCACAATAATTATGAAAACTATGTCCAGCAATTAGCCACTTGCGAGTTTCAGGCTATAAGGAAGTTGGAGCTGTAGACATCGATATCTTACAGAATTATCTTCCAAAGTACAATTGTGGTGCATTAATAAATACATAACATCGAATTCAACACTTTATATCCATCACAAACCTTCTTAAGCGTTGCATTTCTGTTTAATTTCGATGTCTAGAGCTCCAACTTCCTTATAGCCCGAAAATAAATAAATACAAATATCTTAATATTCTCTTCATATTATCACCAACCCACCAATTAAATAAACCAAATTATTGAAAGAGTGCATTTGCAAAGAACACTATACAAAGAGAAAGTCGTGAAGAAAATGAAAGTACAACCTGCAATGTGTGACATCATTTGGACATTTTACCGAGCAAGCACTTGGACACTTGGGGAGATGAAAGCACTTGTCACCAGTCTTATTCAGACAGACAGACAGACAGACAGACAGACAGACAGACAGACAGACAGACAGACAGACAGACAGACAGACAGACAGACAGACAGACAGACAGACAGACAGACAGACAGACAGACAGACAGAGAGAGAGAGAGAGAGAGAGAGAGAGAGAGAGAGAGAGAGAGAGAGAGAGAGAGAGAGAGAGAGAGAGAGAGAGAGAGAGAGAGACAGACAGTGAGAGAGACAGTGAGAGAGAGAGACAGTGAGAGAGAGACAGAGAGACAGAGAGACAGTGAGAGAGAGAGAGCCAGTGAGAGAGAGACAGAGAGAGAGAGAGAGAATATAGTGTGATAGCTTGTATAGCAAAATTATGCCCAAACCTACTTCTTAATGGGAATATCTTCACATTATATTTTCTTTAACCCATTATGTATCAGCAACGTCTGTTCTATAATATTCTATCCGTGATGTAGATGATTTTATGTAGCTTACAAAGGATCTGTGGTAGTTAAGAGGGTTGATTCAGGTAGTTCGAAGTCCTATAATGGCTACATATCATTCGTAAACTCAATGAAATCGATTAGTTGTAACCAGAATATAATATAAAGGATATCGACGTTACAGTAGGGGGTTAAGGGGAGGTATTTAGTTTGTACCCTAGACCTCCATCAAGCTTAAAAATTACACTCCCTTGACCCCCTTCAAGATAAATTTGTACATTTTTCGGTAGAAAAATGTCCCGGCCGAAGGCCGTTTCCTCTTACATTACAGGCTCGCTATCGCTCGCCAGGATAAAATCGACACCTGAATTGCACGAAAGGTATTAATATGGGGTGAAAGTTCTTAAAATCGCTAAACTAATGGGGCAAACGTTTTATAATATCAAACACAATGGGGCTAAACATGAGGGAGAAAGGGGTCAAGAAAAAATCCCTCAAGTGGAGATCTCCCCTTAATATACTACAGTGCAGAAAGAATGCTCCGAATATCTGACAATACCGGACTATACTTCAAGGTGGCCTATTTTAGTATTGACAATCTAGACAAGTAGCGGGCTATATATTATTATCTTAACTGCCTTATTAGTATCATATCTTCTGAGCAATTCCACATAATCGCTTCGTCGCTGCATCTTGCGCCTTGAATGCAAAATGGAAAAATGCTTAGTGTGCGGAATTTCGGTGTGAGTATCCTAGGTTCGAGTCCTTGGAGTACCACATGTATTCATAACTTTCATCGATTTCATTTGTTAGGTTTATTTGTAAACTAATTGGTGGGTTGGGGAAAACAAATTGGAAATAATCTTTTCGGCAGCGCTTATTTCCCTTCACAATTATGTACAGTCAAGGTAAAAGATCGTGACCCACTTCCACATACTGAACATCATACTTCTAAAAGAAAAACAAATAGTAATGATAATAATAATATTAATAATATTAACAAATAGAATACAGATTCTTACAAAATCTGAATACAGTCGCACGGATATTAAAGTTGTAGTTATGTTCGCTAAGGAATTGTCTTTAAAATATATAACACTAAAATTACTGTAAAAAGCGCAATGTATCTGGATTTCTGATACTAAGACAAGAGATTACAACTGAGGAAATAATTTCAGTGTGCTTAGGGTTTCTGCAATATACCTCGAGGGCGTTGTATTCTGGGTGAATTGGAGTTCACTGCACCACTTTTAATCTTGGTAATGTCTTCTTAAGCTCTCTACCTCACTCTGATTATGACTGGCTTGGGAGGAGAGAGAGAGAGAGAGAGAGAGAGAGAGAGAGAGAGAGAGAGAGGAGAGAGAGAGAGAGGAGAGAGAGAGAGAGAGAGAGAGAGAGAGAGAGAGAGAGAGAGAGAGAGAGAGAGAGAGGAGAGAGAGAGAGAGAGAGAGAGAGAGAGAGAGAGAGAGAGAGAGAGAGAGAGAGAGAGAGAGAGAGAGAGAGAGAGAGAGAGAGAGAGAGAGAGAGAGAGGGGGGGGGGGGGGGTCGTCGAGGGGAGGACCAAGCGTTTGCAGATAACATTTGCAGAGAATTTATCTTAATTTACACTTCTTTGCAAAGAAGGCCAATATTCACTATCGATCCACCCAAACTATAATTTCATACTAAGCCGATATCACACGAGACCTTTTATAGTCAACATTCGTTGATCAAAACATTTCTGGGATACTTTTCACCGGTATTGGAAACTAGACTGATGGTGGATGAATTTAGGTGACAGAAATATTTTAAATGTTAACCTCAGAAGCTGCCAGACCAATGTTGAGGATAATTGTAGAAGGAAAGAGCGCTCGTGTGATACCAGCTCACTCGGGGACACTAATCTGGGACATACCTGGTGCTGTATATCGTTACCTTAAGATTTCGAATTTATCTCTAATTGAATAAAATCTCAATATTTATTACCTAATATTTACATTTCGAAGCAGGGGGGTTCGAAGCACTTTCATATGGAGACTTTCCAAGCTTATCTGTCTAGTAATACAACAACAACTTACATGATTTTTGATAGATATGTACTTTGAAAACAAGACAGAATAACTATATACACTATAACTACAAACACTCTCATCAATCACTTTTCACATGTCAGCCACCTAAAACCTCACAAAGACGACCGACGTGTCATCCGACGTAAGAGACAATTCCCCGCAGACCCTGACTATACACCCTTCACCAATCACCAGACAAAGCATATCATCAACAATCTCAAGCACTCACCCGCCTGTGGCCTAGACAACATAAGCAACATACACCTCAGACACCTGGGACCACAAGGCATACAAGCACTCACTAACATATCAAACTACAGCTATTCACACAACACAATACCAGACATTTGGAAGCATGTTATCATCACATTCCCCAAACCCAACAAAGACCCCACGCTACCCTCCTCGCACCGCCCCATCACACTCCTTTGCTCCCCCTCCAAAGTCATGGAACGCCTAGTATTACAACTAATTACACCTGACCTACCCCTAGCTCCAGCACAACATGGCTTTAGGCCACTGCACTCCACAAACACTCTTCTCACAGACCTTACACAAAGAGCTTTCGACGGCATCAACTCAGCTAGACCACCCCACAGATCACTATTAGCCACACTCGACATTAGTAAAGCCTTCGATGCCATACCCCGCCACAACCTAACAAACAAAATCTACAACACAAACATGCACAACAACACAAAAAGGTGGCTGGCCAACTTCCTAGCAGGCAGATGTGCACATGTATCTTTTGCCGGTCAGTCATCTAAAATCAGAAACTTTCCAAACGGAGTCCCACAACGATCCGTCCTATCGCCCGCACTCTTCAATCTGTACATGCACGATATAACTACACCCAATATGCCCCAATAAACTTAGCCTCCTATGCAGATGACATAACACTCACATGCACACACCATGACCCAAAAAGAGCAACAGATCTCCTTCAACCCTATCTCAACACACTACATGGCTGGTGCACTACAAACAGACTTAATCTAGCCCCAGCCAAATCCACCGCAACCCTGCTCACAAGTTGGACAGGAGAACACGAATACATCCCTCAACTCACCATAAACAACACACCCCTAACACATACACACACCCAAAATCCTAGGAGTAACATATGATACTCATATGACATTCAAACAACACACCACAAACATTAAAAAGAAACTGACACCCAGACTTAACGCCCTCAGGTCACTTGCTCACACCAAATTTGGACACAACAAAGAAACTACCACCACAGTATATAAACAATACATAAGATCAGTGATGGAATACACAAGCCCAGCCTGGGCTTCTAACCTAGCTGAAACACATCATAAGACCTTACAGACTATTCAAAACAAAGCCCTGAAGATCATTACAGGCTGCACAGCTACTTCACCCACAGATCACCTACATCAAGAAACCAAAATCCTCAAAGTCAAAGACCATCTGGACATGAGAGGCACTCAATTCCTGGCAGCAGCCTCCACGAACCAAGACCACCCACTAAACTACATGGCAACACACCCACAGACACCAAGAAATATCAAAACAACACCCAGCACACGGTATCACACACAATTATTGTCCTCTCTCCCTCCCTGCCCACCCCGAACCAACTTCCAAAAGCACATCCATACTCATATCTCTCACCGATCCATCCACTCACTCACAGATAACACGCAGCTGCACGCACGACCTCCCGAAATCCATCCTTCCGAATCCTCCCTTCCTCGCGAGGACAGAGTCCACCTGGCCAGGCTGAGATGCGGACACCATCCAGCTCTCCTGAGCTATCAGAAGAGACTGGATGACTCTGTTGTCGACACCTGCCCGGGATGTAACACAGCACCCCATACCATTAACCACATCATAGAAGACTGCATTTCACACAACCACGTATGCCAACAACACAATCTACACTCAATGAGAGCTCTGTGGGAAAGCCCGATCGTGGCCATGGCCTTTCTCAGGGACTCGGGGCTGTTCGGCCAGGCAGCTTAGGGAACAACAACTATATACACCATGCCAGGATTAACATTTTATTGACAACGTTTAGCATGTAGCTTCATCAGGCCAATGATGTATGTCATTGGTCTGATGAAGCTATATGCGAAACTTTGTCAATAAAGTGATCCTCCTCACATGGTGTTTATATAGACATGATTTTTGATGGACAGATATTATATGTCCATAAAAATCATATATCAACTTACACACTCAGCATCCTTTTCTGCAACCTACCTTAGCCTGGTTGGGGAAGGTGGATGTGAAGCAAGGGGCTTCGAAGCACTTGCGGATGGTGACCTCACACTCGGTCTCGGCTTTCCCGGCGTCGTTCTGGATGATGCACTTGTACATTCCGGAGTCGTCACCCTGGGCAGGTCGGATCTCCAAGAACGCCTGGATAAGGATGACATTTGGTAGGATTAGCTTTACACCCTATGACAAACATTGTGGCCTTAAATTCGTACCAAGAGTGAAACGATACTCCCAATCTTCTGGAACTCTCTCCCTGGATCTATCTTTCCCTAATCCTATGACTTAAATTGCTTCAAACTCAGTGTGTCCAAACATTTTGGCTTTACCATTCCTTGATTTTGGCCCTGTCACTCTTTCAACTCTGGGGGAGGCACTTGTCGCAGTCAGTTGTTTGCCTTTTGTCTCCCTTATCCACATAGAAACAAAACATGAGAAACTCAACCCTAAGCAATACTGAAGCAACTGTATATGTGTAAGCTATAAATGTTGCAAACTCATTTAAATGTGTTCTGAACCTAAACATGATCGACTGATATGTGTTCATTAGGATTATATTATATCTTAACAAATCTACAAGTGATAAGTATTAAGTGCAACGTTATATTTCTATATACATATGGATGTGTATGCCAAATAAATAGTCGAATTTTAAGTTGTGTGTAGAAAGGGAAATGTATAGTATTATGATAAACAGAAGTTAACATGAATTCACGAACAAAGTTGAAAAACTGAAGAAGAGATAAAGTGAAATGTATGAGCATTGACAGATAGACCAACACTTACGAAGAATATTATTATTATACCTTTAGTCAGTCCGAAATTACATTTACGCCACAGGTTTGGACAATATGCAAAATTGATAGGCGTCTGCCATGAGTTCCTTAGGATGATTAAGGGGGCGCACCTCGTTTTTTGTATTCTCTCCCTCTCCCTCTGGGATGTATCCATTCGGCCCCATTTCAGCCTACTGTTTTAAGACGTTGATGTCCATCTAGGTGTCGATTTTTTCCTGGCGAGCGGTAGCAAGCGAGCATTTGTTTAAAATATGTTTTTGACAGCAGGCTAAATTTTTACATTTTTCAATAGAAAAATGTCTCCGACAAAGCCGAATTTCTCCATACAATGTTGACTTACTATCGCTCGCCAGTAAGAAATCGACACCATGATGAGGATAAATGTCTTAAAGCAGTAGGCTGAATGGGGCCGAATGGATACAACTCAGAGAGAGAGAGAGAGAAAAAAAAAACGCAGGTCACCCCCCTAAAACTAATTTGAAACTCACATTTATGAATATGCATTTTCTATTCGTAAATTAGTAGATTCATAACGAGAATTAATGTGAAACGGGATTCAACTATCTGGTTACAGTTTGCTGCAAAACCCCATAATTTCGGACTGAGAAAAATATAACTGATAACCAAAGAGGGATCTGATTTGTGTGGGCCAATCGGCTTTCTGCAGACTTCCATTTTCTGATGTTTTTATGATCAAATGTAAAAGTTGTGTTCTATGCAAATAAATGAGGTTACATAATATGAAATGATAAAGCAGCTAAACAAGAAAGTAGAAATTAAGAAACACGAACAAATAACGAAAATAAATTAAAATCGAAGAACATAAAACAAAAAGTAAAAGCAAAAACTCAAAAAAGTATAATTACACTATTTGTTTGCTATAACTTCTAAACTATGTCAACATTATCAATGAAAAATATATACATACAAAACAAAAACACTGCAAATAAAATAGCTAAGACAAACTAAAGAAATCAAGGAACACACACTACTAAGTTAACCAAATTACAGGTCTAGTCACAATAAAAACAATGGCTATAAAAATAGGAGAAATTAAAATATATCTAATATTAATAGAAATAAAGAAAATCACATCACACAATGATATAAAAATGCAAAGAATCAAATCATATGCAAGAAAGATAATCTAATAAAATAAACTTTCTAGATTAACTAAAATTATCTAAAAGCTCTCAAAGAATATATACATGAGTGAAGTAAAATGAAGTTAATATACTGAGTGTTCCGTATATGTAATATATATGTATGTATGTATGTATGTATGTATGTATGTATGTATGTATGTATGTATGTATGTATGTATGTTTGTATGTATTCAGAAGTGACGACATGTAAGCTTGTGGATGAATGAACTAGATATGTAGCTACATATGATTATGAAGCTTATTGTATGTATGTTCCCTCAACTTGACAACATTATTTAATTAGCTCGACCATAACCTAGATGAAAACACAATGTCATTTACGGATTAACCCTTTCATTACTGGCGAAGTATTTTTATTTTATTTTTAGCTACATTTAGGCACTTTTATGAAGCTTGGGAAGGATATATGGTAGCTAAAAGGATTAATTGAGGTAGTCTGTAGCCTTTTAATGGGTAGACGTCCTTCTTAGGCTGAATAAAATCATACAAAAGTTGCTAGAATATATTAAAAAGATGTCATCGGTACAGAAGGGGTTAAACACTTCACCTGGACAGTCCTCATTTGCATCCAATCACTATTTAACCTTGTCAGTACCGGTGACGTCCTTTTAGCTTTATGCTGGCTTGGCTACTATTAGACGATTTCATTCAGTTGAAAAAGGGCCTCCAGCAATTAAGAGTATTCGAACTATTTCACTTAACCCTTTTTACTACCTCAGATCCTTCTTGAGCTACACAAAACCATCAATATATAGCTAGAATATATAAACTATTGCTGGAATAAACACAATATATACAGTATATAAAAAAGACGTCGCCGGTACAGAAGGGGTTAATGGTTGAGCTTTGTTATCTCCCGTAAAATTGTCAGGCGTGTTTGTTTATCGTTGGAATTGACTCGATTGTTCTTGCATGTTGTTGAAGAGCTATTGGATCCTTGTGTACAATCGCGCTAATAAGTGATGTCTCGGCACCAATTATGTTTTGATCAATAATTGGTATCAGCAATATCTAAGCTTCATTTCTTCTTATCGAGTGAAACATACAACCATGTTCCTACACTTAATACACTATTCAACATCTGACAGACATTAATACAGCACAGAGCAAGCCAGACGTAATGACAGGACTTATATAGCGCGACCGTACAGTCACTTACACAAATTCGTGGACTCCCTTATGTTTTTCTTTATGCCATTGACCACTTCCGAGTTTCAGGCTATAATTAGGAAGTTAGGCTTGTAAACATCGATATTAAACAAAAATACAGTAATTATGTAGGCTTTCGATGGATGAACAATATGGTGAATTTGGTGTTATGTATCTATAAAATGACTAAAACCGTATTATAGCTGGTTATTCTGCTAAATATCGATATCTACAAGTTCTACAACTCCAACTTCCGTATAGACTGAAACTTGCAAGTAGTCAATTATAATAACCTGGATGGATTTTTTGGATAGAACTTGTTTGTCAATAAATAGTATGTATAGTGTTGTAGTTGATGTAGGATAATAAATAGTATGTATAGTGTTGTAGTTGATGTAGGATAATAATACATTAATGGGGGTAGTGGTTATTAATGGGGGTAGTGGTTATTAATGGGGGTAGTGGTTATTAATGGGGGTAGTGGTTATTAATGGGGGTAGTGGTTATTAATGGGGGTAGTGGTTATTAATGGGGGTAGTGGTTATTAATGGGGGTAGTGGTTATTAATGGGGGTAGTGGTTATTAATGGGGGTAGTGGTTATTAATGGGGGTAGTGGTTATTAATGGGGGTAGTGGTTATTAATGGGGGTAGTGGTTATTAATGGGGGTAGTGGTTATTTTTTTGGCCTATATATTTGATTATTTATTAATGTTCTGGTTTCCTCCCTAGACCTCCATCAAACTTTAAAAAACACCCCCTAGACCCCCTTTCAAGATAAATTTGTACATTTTTCGGTAGAAAAATTTCCCGGCCAAAGGCCGGTTTCTCTTAAAATTACAGGCCTCGCTATCGCTCGCCAGGAAACAAAATCGACACCTAAATGGCACGATAGGTCTTAATATTGACAAATAAATGGGGTGAAAGGTCTGAAAATCGACAAACTAATGGGGCAAACATCTTGAAATCTAAAAAAGCTGAAGGGGCTAAACATGAGGGAGAAAGGGGTACAGAAAACCGAACCATCCCCCCCTTAATACAATTTTGTCTCCAGAGATAAATATACTACCATAATTAGAAAGAGGTGAGGTCCACGAATTGTTATGAGTGACTGTACTTTATATTTTGGTTATGGAATTATTTCATGGTTTTATAATGGTTTTAACCCCTTCTGTACCGGCAACGTTTTTTAAAATTTTGTCTAGCTATATTTAGATGATTTTGTGCAGTTTAAGAAGTATCTATTTGTTGTTATGTTTGCTCAGATCCATTCCCCGTTTTTATTTTTTATTTTGTATATATCTGTGGTAGCCAAAAGGGTTAAGTGAGATAGTTCGCAGCCTGTTAGTTCGCTGGAGTTCCTTATTTAACTGAAAACAATCGTCTAACAACAGCCATAATAGTTAAATGGGCGTCACCGGTACTGAACGCGTTAATGTGTGCTAAAATGAAATAATGTTACGAGTATTTACTAGATTGGTGAGAAAAAGATTGCATATCGAAAGCCTTACTGTGTACGCTCGGATAATTTAACTGTAAAACTTGCAAAATAAACAAACAAAAACTGGGACGACACAAGATAAATGCAGAAGAACTAATGAAAATCGCTATGTGGAAATACAACTTAATAAAATATAAAAGTTTTTAGCCCACTCATAAAAATTCGTGTTCTTCACTTATTGCTAAATGTGGAAGTATATCTCTGGAAACGAATTTATGATGATCAATTTATATACATCAACTACGCAACTGTATATACAGTACTAATTATTGAAAAGCAAATTATATCCATAAATCAATCCAGATAGTTATAATTACATAAAGGAAAACATTGGGGGTCCACGAATATTTATGAATGGCCTAGAGACTATGGTATCCGTGTGTACAGTCGCGCTAATAAGAGATGTCTCGGCACCAAGTATATTTTGATCAATAATTGGTATCAGCAATATCTAAGCTTAATTTCTTCATATCGAGTGAAATATACAAACATGTTCCTACACTTACCAACCCTCTTCAACATCTGACAGACACTAATACAGCACAGAGCAAGCCAAACGTAATGGCAGCTGTGACATCACTTATTAGCGCTACTGTACCTTATGAGTTGCAAAAATAATGTGCATGGGGATATGAATAAACTTCCCAACTATACCCAGTTTATTTTCAGCTGACGATAAATTGAATCCCATAGCATCTAATTTCTCGATACCTAATGGAAAAATATAAAAACTACTATGTCGTAGCATCATGGCAAGATCAAGTTTATATATATACACCATATTTGACTCCAAAACCTTCAAAATAACTGAGGAATCTTGATGGGAAGTTTGCAATTTGCCGTCAGTGGAAAAGAAACTTTATAACAGTATACATCTAAACCTGCTAAGAAGTTTGTACACACATCCACAGATATAACACACAGAAAGTGACTGATCCTCTAGGCTACACTACACTACACTAGTTTTCCTTGACTGAAAACATGAATTACATCTTTACAAATCTTCATAACTAGGTGTTCGCATCTTTTCTTAATAATTGTAATAGGGATCAAAGAAGAGAATACCTAACTATTTTACTAACTGATAATGCAGGGGAGTAAAAGAAAGCAAGTAACAACCACACTTTACCTGTTGCTGTAATGAACGTAAGACATAGACCATTAGAAAACATTGGAGAACATGAATAGAAGGGAACATGATAACAAAAAATGGACAGAAATAAAAAAAGTTTAACACAAAACAAATATAAAGAATATTTGATAATAGAATATAAACAAAAGACACAATCAAAACTTGATGCTACAATTAGCAAAAGCCATAATTCACAAAAAGCAATAGATATAATCCAACTTTCAAGTGAGTCAAAAGATTGAGATTAATTAATTTCCACCACACAACTTTATGAAGTTATGTGTTACCTGGATGGGGATGAAGCTTGTTGTTTAAATAAAATTAGCATAAACAAAAATTATCTAACACATATTCTCACTCAACCTTCATACGTGAAATTGAGACTTAATTTTACGGCAATTAACAAATTACTAGTAAATATCCACAGTCTACTAAGACTATAGTGTTATGAAACTATGCTCAAAATCTGACACCATGAAAGACTCAAAGGATAACGGCTTAGTTTGCATATTTAGAATATATCTCCTTTCTGTGGTTCTGACTACGTTTTTGCATAATTCTTATTTCTAACTTTTTCCTAATGGTGTGCCCCATGGTTCCCTAGTGTCTTACTTTCACAACCCACTGGCGCAAGTCGGATTTTCTTTCTGTGGTGTAGTGATGTGGCGACCCCACCGCCCGCCACTTTGGTGGTGTAATCAGGTTTTGGAGCAGTGGACCACTGGTTCCTATCTTCAAAAAAATTCTGTGCTTGGTATGATTCCAACCAGGGCCCGACTGGGGCAAATAAAATAGCAAAACAGTGGTGGAACTGCCATCCGGGTGAGGGACTGCACTGGGTCTGCTCTTTCAGTGTTAATTAAGGGTCATAATCTACTTAGTGCAAATGGTACTGTAGAGTGGGTCAGTGGGGGTATGTCTGGGAGCCTGGAGGCAGTTTCTGCCATGGCCATCCTATTTGTTGCACTTTCTCTGGAAGCGGGGCGTCAGATTGATGATGATGAAGTAGGGAGATTGTAGGCACCAACCGAGCAAGGCAGTACTCAGGTGAGGCCACATAGGCATATGATAAAGAGTTGTTGAAACTCCTGCTTCATATGCCTGGCTTCTCCCACTGTTTCTGTTTATGCCTCACATACACATAGAGTAATCCAGCTAACTCTCATTAACACCTCCTTTTCCTATTCATATAGCTAAACTTAACAAGCACACCACACTCTTTCCAACACACCTAAATTACTTATAACGTGCCATGATTTTGGCTCTCTGTCGCTCTTTCAACCTGGGGGTGAGGGTGGGGGCCCACTTGCTACAGGCTGATTTGTATTTTGTCTCCTCCATGCACATACATATATATATATATATATATATATATATATATATATATTGCGAACTGAAGCAGACTGTTTGATCGATAATAATCTGTTTCCGTCCCATCCACTTTATTCTGTCAACATCGTAAGTGAAGAAAGCCCAGTTGGACAGTGTGACCTCTTCGTCAGTGTACCCTTTCATATGTGCACGGAGCCTCCTTTTATGGCTACCGGTAGGTGATTGGTCTGCTCCTTAGACACCCATATACACTTGATCCATTCATATAATTTGCAGTTAATCCATACTATCTTCCTGCCTCTGTAATTTCCTTTTTCTCAACATTATCTACCAATCTGTCGGTCTGGTAATCACTGTATACCTCTCTATATATGTGTTTATGTGTTTATTGGTGCATAAGCGCTCTCTCTCTCTCTCTCTTTCTCTTTTTTTCTATCCTTTCCTTTAACTTTCCCTTTCTATCGGATATGCCATCTCTACTAGAATTAAGTCCTGACCACCTTGTTTGGATCGTAAGGTCTGTGTGGCCAGTGTATCTATGTAAACAATCTATTACAAATCTCTCATCCACTTACTCTGTCTCCGTCGTAAGTGAAGAATGCTCGGTCGGACAAAGAGACCTCTTTGCCGTCCTTGTACCACTTCATGTGCGGTACGGGTCCTCCCTTCATGGCTACCGGGAGCCGAATGAGCTGGCCCTCGTCGAAGCAGGAGTCCTTGAGACCCTCGGAGAAACTGGCAGGTCCGTCCGGCTGGCCATCCTCCCGCTCGAAGCCTGGGAGTGGGATGGGAGGGAAAATGAGAGGAGGGAAGCAATTATAATCGTATTCCTAAATGGTCATTGGAAGTGTGCTCGAATATAATGAAGATTGAAGTATATATATATATATATATATATATATATACCGGGTATATATATATATATATATATATCAGAAACAAAACATTTTATTATGTGTGTACTTAGTAAATGCTAGGGTACTTTGTAAGTTTCCATTTGGATTAGCTATTTTAGTCGTACTCTTTCTCGTTTATATGTTTAAATTATGTTAGATTTTGTGTTTAAATATATTTTTATGGGTTGGAAGTAGGATCCTCTTTTAATCAGTAACTTAAATTAGATTTCTATTGTTATAGGATCATGTGCTATACCTGAAGATGGACGCTTCGGCCGAAATATTGTGAAAAGGCCCTTGGAAATAAATCGATAATATGGCGTTCTTTTTGTTTCTTGCCACATTGTTTCTACTGAAAATAAGATGCCCTTGAGGTCAACTCACCGATGTTATACTGAATATATATATCATGCAAATTAGCATCTTTTCGAGCTAAATTTGTCTTTGATTTATCAGTAAATAAACATTGATTAGGGCATTTTGAAAGTATTTGCAAACTTCAAAATGTCTTTCAATTATTTACGAATAAGCTTTGTTATTTCAGTGTTACCCGAGCACACTTGTGATCAAGAATATAAGTCAGATTGATTGGTGCAATGTTGTAATGGGATGCACATTTCCATGGTAACCAGATAATAGTAATGACCAGACCACACCAGATAAATGACGAATGATGTAAACAATTTATACATTCACACTACTGCACACATATAAAGTAAACTAACCAAATTGCACGCGATATCGGTACAATAAAACTCTATATAAATATTCGAGCTGTAATAAATGAAGGGGGGGATGGGCTATATATATATATATATATATATATATATATATATACCTGTATATATATATATATATATATATATAATTGTTTAGTTTCCTCTCCAGACCTCTATCAAGCTTTATAAAAACGCCCCCTAGACCTCCCTTCAAGATAAATTTGTACATTTTTCGGTAGACAATTGTTCCGGCCTTCTACAATTACAGGCTTTCTATCACTCGCCAGGAATATATCGACACCTAAATGGCACGAAAGGTCCTAATAATGAAAAAACAAAACAAAATGGGTTGAAAGGTCTTAAAATCGCCAAACTAATGGGTCAAATTTCTTGAAATCTGAAAAAAATAATCGGACTAAGCATTACGGAGAAAGTGGACCAGAAAAATGACCCATCTCCCCTTAATACATTCTTTGGTTTAAGTGGCTAACGTGTACCATCATTATCTCACATGTTTAAGATTAATGTTTTAAGGGGGAGGTAGTCGCTTTTTCTGGACCTCCTTCTTCCTCGTGATTAGCATATTTAGTTTTGAGATTTTAAGACGTTTGTTTCGTTAGTTAGTCGATATTAAGATATTTCGACCCATTTCTTTGGCAATATTAAGACCTTTCGTACCATTTAGGTGTCTATTTTATCCTGGTGAGCGATAGCGAGCCTGTCATTTTAGAAGGAACCGGCCTTCGGCCGGTACATTTTTCTACCCAAAAAAATAAAAATTTATCATGAAAGGGGGTCTAGGGGATGCTATTTTAAGCTTGATGGTCTAGCGAGGAAACTCAAATATATAGTAATTAATATATACCGTACATAGCCCAAAATCCAAGGATCAAATTACCTCTAAAGTTTTTGTGTGTAGTACTTTGTTTATCAATTAATCGTACTAAATGGGACACCGCGCACTATTTGGTTAACCTACCCCAATATCTATAGTTTTTATCATTAACCTCTTCGTTGCGATGACTTATTTCCTTATTATAATCTGGTTATCACTAGTCGATTTTATGCAATTTTGTAAGGATCTCTAGGAGTCAAAGGAGTAAAAACTCTCAATTAGCCCTCTAACTTCCAAAACACCTTTTAAACTAAATAAAATCGTTAAAAGATAGCCAAACTAAAAGGAAGAAACGAGTGTGGTTATACTGGAAGGGTTAACGAACACGTGACATCAATATTTTATACCCCTTCTGTACCGGGGACGCCTTTATTATTTCATTCTAGCTATATTAGACGATGTTATGCAGGCTGGGAAGGATATATGGTAGCTAAAACGACTAATTGAGATAACCTGTAGCCTCTTAATTGGTAGATGTCCTTTCTAAGCTGAATAAAACCGTGCACTAGTTTCCAAAATATAATGGAAAGGATGTCATCGGTACGGAATGGGTTAACATCGTTGGTAACCCCAATAACACCCCAAATTTAATTAATGCAAGAAGGTGATTCTCTCAGGATTCAAACCCAGGATATCACATGCAGACTTTACACGCTCTAACCATTACACCATCAAGCCAGTACCGACCTAGGATACTGAGCATGGAACCCAGGATATCACATACAGACTTTACACGCTCTAACCATTACACCATCAAGCCAGTACCGACCTAGGATACTGAACATGGAACCCAGGATATCACATGCAGACTTTACACGCTCTAACCATTACACCATCAAACCAGTACCGACCTAGGATACTGAACATGGAACCCAGGATATCACATGCAGACTTTACACGCTCTAACCATTACACCATCAAACCAGTACCGACCTAGGATACTGAGCATGGAACCCAGGATATCACATGCAGACTTTACACGCTCTAACCATTAGACCATCAAGCCAGTACCTACCTAGGATACTGAGCATGGAACCCAGGATATCACATACAGAACTTACACACTCACTAACCATTACACCAACAAGACAGTACCGACCTAGGATACTGAGCATGGAATCCAGGATATCACATGCAGACTTTACACGCTCTAACCATTACACCAACAAGACAGTACCGACCCAGGATACCACATACAGAACTTACACACTCACTAACCATTACACCATCAAGACAGTACCGACCTAGGATACTGAGCATGGAACTCAGGATATCACATACAGAACTTACACACTCACTAACCATTACACCATCAAGACAGTACCGACCTAGGATACTGAGCATGGAACTCAGGATATCACATACAGAACTTTACACGCTCTAACCATTACACCATCAAGACAGTACCGACCTAGGATACTGAGCATGGAACTCAGGATATCACATACAGAACTTACACACTCACTAACCATTACACCATCAAGACAGTACCTACCTAGGATACTGAGCATGGAACCCAGGATATCACATACAGAACTTGCACGCTCTTACCATTACACCAACAAGCCAGTACCAACCTAGAACACTGAACGTAGCGGAGGTTCTAGTGTGAAAGCAGGATTCGAACCCAGGATATCACATACAGAACTTACAAGCCCTAAACATTACACCAACAAGACAGTACTGACCTAGGACACTGAGCATTCGAACCCAGGAATAACATACAGAACTTACACACTCACTAACCATTACACCAACAAGACAGTACCTACCTAGGACACTGAGCGTGGCGGAGGACCTAGTGTCGCCCTCAGGATTCTTAGCGACGCAGGTGATCTCTCCGATGTCCTCCTGTGTGGCCGCGTCGATCTGCAAAATTACTGTACCGTCCGGCTCCTCGATCTGCTTGTAGTGCTTGCCGTCGATCTTGATGGGCTGGCCGTCCTTCAGCCTGTAAGTAAGTACAGGGGTAGGAATTGTAGATGCTTATGTTCTGGGTGTGGTGTCCCGATTTCGAATCCCGGGAGGACCATATGCTTTCATTAATTTATTCAAGTGCATTGAGGTTTGTAATGGAGGATTAATGTTAAGAACGGGTTCTTCCTTAAGTGCATGAGACAATCCTCTTATGCTTGTAAATCATGGCATGCGTAGATGGTAACTGGCATCGTTTCAAATTTGGCAATATCTCTGGTAGGAAAAATACAAATGTTTTACATATGCACACTGTTCACAAGTAATGTGCACATGACTTCATTAAACAGTTCTAAATTAACAATTTCAATGTTCTATTGTTTGCTTCAAGGGAAATCATATTACTGCTAAAAAAAAAAATATATATATATACAGGGTATTCAGAAAACATGTGTACAAAATGAAATGGGTGATAGGGAACACAGAATTAAACATTTTGTACTCCATGGAGGTATGTCCATAAATGCTTCCTTGCGGTGCTACAGGGTAGACAGTTTGAACGTAATTTACCTAAATTTATACCCTAACTTCTCTGTGAGTAATCCCTTTACATACAAACATGGTAATGTAATGTACACAACAGTATGAACATTACTTTATTAATGTCAGTACACTGCAAAAACAAAAGAACATTACATTGAAGAGAAGACTAACAATCATTAATCATCAGTCAGAACTCTTTACTGAACGAAGATGTCTTATGGCATACTGTTGTGTACATTAAATTACCATGTTTGTATATAAACGGATTACTCACAGAGAAGTTAGGGTACAAATTTAGGGAAATTACGTTGAAACTGTCTACCCTGTAGCACCGCAAGGAAGCATTTATGGACATACCTCCATAGAGTACAAAATGTTTAATTCTGTGTTCCCTATCACCCATTTCATTTTGTACACATGTTTTCTGAACACCCTGTATGTATATATATATATATATATATATATATATATATATATATATATATATATATATATATATATATATATATATATATATGTGCGTGTGCGTGTGCGTGTGCGTGTGTGTGTGTGTCACCTACCATTCGAGCTGCGGTCTGGGTGATCCTCCAAGCTTAACCTCCATCCTGACGGGGTAGCCAAGGATGACCTTGCTGGCTCGGAGACTCTGCAGGAACTCTGGCTTGCAGGGCGGGGCTGTAGGATTTATAGGCAGTGATAAGCAACATTAATAGTCACACATTAGTCTTAACAAATGTGCATATGATTACCAATATTTCGTTTATGACTTGCTTATGTAACAAACTGAAATAATTATAAGGTAAACGTTGTCAGCAAATTGTTCCTCCTTAACTAACAATATAATATACTACAGCATCTTTTTGGACTTTTTATTAACGTTCAAGATATAATTGTTCACTCAGGTTCAAGTTTAAGGCTAGCACTGAACAACACCAAACTTATATAAACAGTTATATTCCAATATCATGTTTGACGCTCCCGTAGGAAAAAAAAGACAACAATAGGAAATCAAACCAATACGATAATCCGCGTCCATAACCAATCGCATCCCTCAACCCAGGTATATAAAACAAGGAACTCACGGACAACAGTTAGTGATGTCTCAGCCTCGCAGGAGCCCAGTTCGTTCGTCGCCGACACAGTGTATCGGCCAACATCCTCCATGCAGACTCTCTTGAACTCCAGGTAGTAGATCCCCTCGGCTGTTATTCCGGTATCGATCACGTCGGTCAGGTACACCTGGCGCCCGTCCTTCAGCCTGATAGGGGTAAGTGAGAGATTGTGGTGGCAGCGGTGGGATTACTTTTTCTCACTAATATACTGTACTTATATACAGTATATATATATATATATATATATACATATACAGTATATACTGTATTATATATATATATATATATATACACTATATATATTGCTTTGATGTCATCCTAAGTCTTTCTCTCACTGATTCTCACAATTTCAATCTGTTCACATATATTTCTAACTTATTCTTCTTCAAATGCACTAACTCAATCACATTTATCTCTCTCTCCTCTCATTACTTACCATTTAACGTCAGGCTTTGGGAACCCAACAATTTTGGCTTCAAACATTCCTGACTTCCCCTCCATAGCATTGAGCTCACCAGGCTTCTTGGTGATCTTAGGCTTCCTGCGCTCAGCTGGAGGAGAAGAGAAATATATTAACTTGGTAAATACAGCTTAATATCACAGGAATGTTACTTTACAAACGAGAACACATTAGGTACTCCTTTACATTATCCATGAACATCTGGGGGCCAGCTAGGGCGTAATGGAAAGACTCATGTTGATCTGTAGTGAATTAGGTAACCGAAACAATGGAATCAAATTATGATAACTCGTCTTATTCTACAAAGTGAAATAGAATGATATAACGAAGGTTCAGAGAATATGGAACGAGTCACTGTCGGGTTGGGATGAAGGGAACGAAGATCAGGTCAGTCCACTTACGCCTGACGATGAGTGCTGTTTCCGTGGTGACCTCGTTGAGCTCGTTGCTGACCTTGAGCCGGTACTGGCCAGAGTCGATGGACCCAGCCTCCACAATGGTAAGGGAGATGGTCGCCTCGCAGTAAGACGTTTTCTTCATCTCGATCTTGAACTTTCCGGAGGCTTCCACGTTGTCGCCGTCTTTGCTCCTGTGGGGGTTAAGTGGGGGTAGTGGCTATTATTTGGGTTATTAATACATGTGTTTATTATTCTTTAGTTTCCCTGCTAGACTCCATCGAGATTGAAAAAAACACCCCCTTTCAAGATAAATTTGTAAATTTTTCGGTAGAAAAATTTCCCGGCCAAAGGCCGGTTCCCTTCTGTACAGGCGACGTCGTTTTTTAGTTTATTCGAGCTACATTTAGACGATTTTGTGCAATTTAAGGACATGTGGTAGTAAAAATAATTCAGTGCGATAGTTCGAAGCCCGTTAATTGTTGGAGGCCATTTTTAAACTGAATTAAATCGTTTATTAGTAGCCAGAATAATGTAAAAAAAACATCGCCGGTACAGAAGGGGTTAATAGACAGGATAGATGAGTGGAGAAATGATCGCCTCTCACTAAAAATGTCTACTGCATTTCCATCTTGAGTTACTTTTCGAGAGTTACAGCCTTATTACGGTCTTTGCTCCTACGGGTGATCAGAGAAGAAAAAATGTGTTGGTAAATAACAGAAATAACAGAAATAACAGAACAAATTTGTTGGTAAATAACAGAAATAATGTGTTGGTAAATAACAGAAATACACACAGATTATTGACCCCTTTTGTACCGGTGATGTACTTTTCATTATATTCTAGCAACTATTTGGCGATTTTGTTCAGCTGAGGAAGGACGTCTACCCATTAAAAGGCTATACAGACTATCTCAATTAATCCTTTTAGCTACCATGCATCTTTCCTAAGCTTCGTTAAATCGTCTAAATGTGGCTGAAATCGAATACAAAAGGCATCGCCGGTACAGAAGGGGTAAAGGGATGATGGGCGTGTACAGTATATTGGCTTATTGTTTTATAATTTTTCAGTTTCCTCCGTAGACCTCCATCAAGCTGTAAAAAACACTTCCTAGAACCTTCTTCAAGATAAAATTGTAAATTTTTCGGTGGACAAATGAGTTACTCTTAAAATTACAGGTTTGCTGTCGCTCGCCAGGAAAAAATCAACACCTAAATGCTAAGCAAGGTCTTAATATTGCCCAAAAAATGGAGTGTAAAGTCATGCAATCGCCAAACTAAAGAGTCAAACGTCTTAAAATCTAAAACACCAATGGGATTAAACACGAGGGAGAAGGGGGCCAACAAAAAACAAGCCCATCTCCCTTTAACAACATTATTGATTAATAGAAGACCTAGATGTGTGTGAATTTGTATTTTGTTTTTGTGTGTTCATTGTTTTCTGGTTTGTTGTGTTGTCCCTATTCGGGCTCTGTCTTTAGTCGGCCACCCCCAGAAAAATAAATAAAAAATAGAATAGAAATAAAATAAAAATAAAATAACATAAACCAAGACAAAAATGGGAATGGGCCTGAGTACATACATACACACAGAAGGCCAGATCCAAAGTTCGCCTCTCATTACGACGCTTTCTTCATTTTTATCTTGGACTTTTCGAAGGATTTAAGGAGAAATTTCCCTTTGAGGGATTTCTTTTCTTGACCTCTTTCTCCCTCATGTATAACCCCATTGACTTTGAGATTTTTAGACGTTCGCCCCATTAATTTGGCGATTATAAGAGCTTTCGCACTAATTCTGTCAATTTTAAGACCTTTCGTGCCATTTAGGTGTCGATTTTTTCTTGGCAAGCTATAGTGAGCCTCTACTTTAAGAGGAACGAGGACTAGGGTTTATTCTAGCTATATTTCGATAATGTTGTGCAGTTTATGAAGGATCTGTGGTAGTAAAAAGGGTTAAGTGGGATACTTTGAAGCCCGTTATTTGCTAAATTCTCTTTTGAAACTGAATAAAAGCGTCTTATAGTAGCCAACATAAAGTTAAAAAGACGTCACGGTAATGAAGGGGTTAACTGACGTCAAATCCAATCACTCTTACCATGCCATTATTCTGTGGCTGTGATGTATTTCTCTGGTGTAATATGATTATATATTAAAGTCAACCACTCTAACCAAACTGGCTTAATGTAGTCAAGTGAATGCTTCTCCGGTGCGTAATATATACATTAAATACAACCCATCTTCCGAAGATAATGTTCTTCATAGTGTGTGTGTGTGTGTGTGTGTGTGTGAAAAATGTACATAGATAGGCCTACACTGACCACAGAGACCTTACGATCCCAGCGAGATGGTCAGGCCTTAATTCTAATATATATATATATATATATATATATATATATATATATATATATATAGAGAGAGAGAGAGAGAGAGAGAGAGAGAGAGAGAGATATACGTAATGTATGTATATACAGTATATATATATATATATATATATAGAGAGAGAGAGATAGAAAGAGAGTGATAAATAGATAGATAGACAGAGAGAGAGAGAGAGAGAGAGAAAGTACGGCCGCACCTGAAAGTCCATCTTACCATGTGAAGGTGGGCCTGGGGGACGCCTTGATCGTGACGGTGAGGGTGACGTCCTCGCCCTCGGGTCCCGGAGTCACGTTCTTGAGGCCGCTCACGATCTCGCACGGCAACTTCTTCTGGGTCAACTTGGAGGAGGAAGTACACTCGCCCACCAGGCTCCGTGCGGCTACCGAGACCTGACCAGAGAGAGAGTGTGAGTGATGTAGAGTGGATGAGAGAGAGAGAGATACATGAAGATAAGGAAAAAAGCCGCTTATGATCTCGCAAGGTAAGTGAGAAAGAGCACCGCCATGAACTTTTCCAAGTGTAGGGGTATCTGGCATGTCTCCGACCAGTCACCCAGTCTGTTAATATCCATCCTGAACTGTTCAACCCTTTTGGGGCCATTCACATTCACTCCGAGCGTTATGCCATCTGCAAACTTGGAGATCACACTCAACAGACCAATATCAATGTCATTGACAATTATGATACACAAAAGCTATCCACTTTATTAATTAACATTGTGATAAATGTGTTAATATTCGAATCCGGCCAAAACTACAATTCCTTTCTCACCTCGCCATAATCTCCAGCATCAATATTCTTGATGGTGAGACAATAGACGCCGGGCTCCGGGTTGGTGAACACATGCTTGTCATCCTCTTTGAGAGGTACACCGTTGTGCTTCCAGTGGCATTCTGGCAGGGGCAGCCCAGACGCTCTCAAGGTAAAGGTCACATCGTCCTCCAGGCAGAATTTGAGGTCCTCCAGGGCTCCCACCACTGCAGGCTTTTCGGCTGTAAAGGAGATTTAGAAATAGAGTTAAAATACTAGGAACAAACTATTCTCCAAGTTAACAATTGATATAAATCTGTCACAAGTAGACTGGGATGGTATGGACATGTGGAGAGAATGGATGAACAAAATTGGGTGAAAAAATGCAGGTCTGTGATTGTGGAGGGAGCTGCACCAAGGGGTGGACCGAGGAAGACCTGGGATCGGACTATACGTGCCGATCTCAAATCCAAGAACTTGACATATTTATTGTATTTAAATATATACAAAGGAAAAGGGGATGCGCTAGATAGAGGAGATTATAGGGGCCTGAAAATACTTGACCAAATCATGAAGGTCTGTGAGAGAGTCCTTGAGGGTTTGATCAGGCAAAGCATCTCTATTGATGATATGCAGTTTGGTTTTATGCCAGGACGTGGTACAACCGATGCTATCTTCATAGTCAGGCAGATACAGGAAAGATACTTACTAAAAGGCAGGGATCTTTATTTTGTGTTTGTGGACCTGGAGAAGGCCTTTGATAGGGTACCTAGAGATGTTGTACAGTGGGCTATGAGGAAACTTGGTGTGGAAGAGTGGCTGGTGCGTGTGATAATGAAGATGTATGAGGATTCGCGAAGTTCGGTGAGGGTGAAGGGTGTACTGAATGATGAGTTCGCAGTCCGTGTTGGAGTCCATCAGGGTTCAGTGTTAAGCCCCCTCCTCTTTATTATGGTCTTGGAGGCGCTGTCTAGAGCTTTTAGAGGATGACTCCCGTTGGAACTGTTTTATGCAGACGATTTAGTCCTAATAGCTGACAGTATGCAGGATGCTGAGGCCAAATTCAGAGAGTGGAGAGAGGGCATGGCGAGCAAGGGTTTAAGAGTCAATATTAACAAAACCAAGGTTATGCATTGTAGTTTGAGACTAGGTAATGTGGAAAAGAGCGGTGCATACCCATGTGCAGTGTGTGGAAAGGGAGTGGGCGTTAACTCAATTCAATGTAGCATCTGTCGATGTTGGGTACACCATGGGAGTAAGCGCTGTAGTAGAATAAAGGGGCCCCTGCCAAAGGATAAGTCAGAAATAGTGAAATTTGAGTGCGTAGTGTGCAAAGGCGAGCTTGTGTTAAGTGATGATCCTGTGGCTGTGAATTTTGGAAATGAGTCTTTGGAGCTGGTGAACAAGTTTTGTTACCTAGGAGATACCATCTCTGCCGGTGGTGGGGCCGAGGCTGCCACTGTTGCTAGAATTAGGTGTGGCTGGGGGAAGTTCAGAGAATTGATGCCAATCCTGACCATGAAAAGAATGCCTCTTCCCCTGAAGGGAAAGTTGTATGCCTCATGTGTTAGAAGTGCAATGACGTATGCCTCAGAAACATGGGCCGTTAAAGTAGAGGATGTCAACAGAATGGAGCGTAATGAGATGAGAATGGTGAGATGGATGTGTGGGGCCAGGCTACAGGATAGAATAACAAATGTTGAGCTGAGGAGACGTTTAGGTATAAAGAGTATTAGCGAGGTGATGCGTACAAGTAGACTGGGATGGTATGGACATGTGGAGAGAATGGATGAACAAAATTGGGTGAAAAAATGCAGGTCTGTGATTGTGGAGGGAGCTGCACCAAGGGGTGGACCGAGGAAGACCTGGGATCGGACTATACGCGCCGATCTCAAATCCAAGAACTTGACAAGTGAAGCAGCCCTTAACAGGGTTGCCTGGAATGCCGCCATTAGGACAAGAGACTGAAACTGCACTTATGTGTGGAACACTCGGTCTTAAAATGTTATGTATGTATGTAAGTGAAGCGGCCCTTAACAGAGTTGCCTGGAACGCCGCCATTAGGACAAGAGACTGAAACTGCACGTATGTGTGGAGCACTCGGTCTTAAATTGTTTTGTATGTATGCATGTACTCCGGCTTCTAGTGGCTACCTGGCTGGAGTTCTGAGAGGGGCTACTTGCTGTTATGTGCATTTTTTTATCGACAAATTTACACATTTATCTTGAAGGGGTGTCTTAGAGTGTTTTTTTTTTTTGTTAAGCTTGATGGAGGTCTAGGGAGAAAACTAAAGAAATAATGAAAAGGTAATACAAACTAAGCCAATAAATACGGCCATCCCCCTTAATGAGTAACAACCCCTAGTGAAGGAGGCCTAGGGGAAGACTGGTGATCATGGCGTCAACTATTCGGGATGCATTGAGTTGTGGCCAGACACTCGAGTGGAAGGAACCCTGAGAGAGAAGTCGGAGGGTGAGTGTAGTTACATAAGGCTGTGACGTAGATCCCCCGTGATTGATTAATTATTTGACGTTAGTACAGTCGCGCTAATAAGTGAAGTCTCGGCACCAAGTATGTGTTGATCAATATATAATTGGTATCAGCAATATCTAAGCTTCATTTCTTCATATCGAGTGAAATATACAAACATATTCCTACACTTACCCACCCTATTCAACATCTGACAGACATTAATACAGCACAGAGCGAGCCTAATGTAATGACAGCTGAGACATGACTTATTAGCGCCACCGTACTTACAGTCTAGACACATTTATTACGCATCAGAAGAGAGCAAAGTAGGCCATTGCGTTAAGGGGAGGCAGACCGTTTTTTCTGGACCACTTTCTCCCTCATGTTTAGCCCCATTAGTTTTCAGATGTTAAGATGTTTGCCCCATTAGTTAGTCGATTTTAAGACCTTTCGCCCCATTTCGTCGTCAATATTTAGACCTTTCATGCTATTTAGGAGTCGATTTTTTCCCTGGCGAACGATAGTGAGCCTGTAATGTTGGAAGAATCGGCCTTAGGCCAGGACATTTTTCTACCGACAAATGTACAAATTAATCTTGAAGGGGGATCTATTTTTTTTTTTTTTTAATTTGATGGAGGTCTAGGGAGGAAACTAACAAAAATAATGAATACATGGAAATATCGCCCAAATATCGCGGTGACCTGCATTTTGTTTTCTCTCTCTGGGTTGTATCCATTCGGCCCCATTCAGCCTACTGTTTTAAGACGTTTATTTGTTGTCGATTTATACATAGCGAGCGATAGCGAGCCATCATATTTTGGATACTAAGTTAGACAGCTGGTTAAATTTGTAAATTTTTCGATAGAAAAATGAAGCCTGATTTCTTTATAACATGCTGGCTCAATATCACTCGCCAGGAACAAAATCTACACCTGGATGGGGATAAATGTCTTAAAATAGTAGGCTGAATGAGGACGAAGAAGGATACCAAAAACAGGTCACCTCTCTTAATTAAGGAGGTCATCAGCCAACCCTATATAGAGCAGCAACGATAGAGTTCATCGCTCTCAATAGCTAACAGCCAATCAAGTCATCTTTCCCAATTCCAAAATAGACTTTCCTTATAAGGGAACAGTGTTTTTTTGTTGTCTATGTATATATATATATATATATATATATATATATATATATATATATATATTCATTTATTTTTTAGTTTCTTCCCTAGACCTCCATAAAACTTTTAAAAAATCCATTAGATCCCCCTTCGAGATTAATGTGTACATTTGTCGGTAGAAAAATGTCAAGGCCGCAGGCCGGTTCTTCCACAATTACAGGAAAAAAATAGACACCGAAAGGGCACGAAAGGTATTAATATTGACAACGAAATGGGGCGATGAGTCTTAAAATCAACAAATTAATGGGGCAAACGTCTTTAAATCTCAAAACACATGGGGATAAGCATGAGGGAGAAAGGGGGCCAGAAAAACGGCCCATCTCCCCTTAAGTGAGTTGTAGCATACCTTAGTATAATGTTCAGTCGTAGACATAATTCTTGACCGCCCTATCCTTTTCATTGTGCAATTAACCCCTTCTGTACCGACGACGTCTTTTTGTATTTGATTTCAGCTAGATTTGGACGATTTTATGAAGCTTAGGAGGGATATATGAAGCTTAGGAGGGATATATGGTAGCTTAAAAGATGAAATGAGACAGTCTGGTGCCTTTTATGAAGCTTAGGAGGGATATATGGTAGCTTAAAAGATGAAATGAGACAGTCTGGTGCCTTTTAATGGGTATACATCCTTCTAAACTGAACAATGAAGCAACTTGGTTGAGCCCGAGAACTTTCAGTCTTCTACTGTACTTCTTACTTTTCATCTTGTTCTTCCTCTGTCCAATTACTCTTCTTTCCTATTTTACTCCAGCCATCTGGTCTAAGCTAAACAAAATCGCCTAATAGTTGCCAGAATATAATGACAAGGACGTCACCGGTACAGAAGAGGTTATAAGAACATAATGTCCACGACTGTACATTGATGTCAATTCTTGAGGTCCTTTGGAGGAACAACAACGCGGGTGAATATAGTTTGTAATAATTCTGAATGCTACTGGTATATACTGGTTGTCCCAAGTAAGTAAGTAAGTAAGTAAGTAAGTATATAAGTAAGTAAGTAATAAGTAAGTAAGTAAGTAAGTAAGTAAGTAAGTAAGTAAGTAAGTAAGTAAGTAAGTAAGTAAGTAAGTAAGTAAGTAAGTGTGTGTGTGTGTGTGTGTGTACAAAGGAGTACAAAGGAAATCAAGCAACAACAGATCTAGTGACCCTTCTAGGTTGCTTGTCCTCCAAAACACTGAGGATCAAGTGTCCAAACAGTGGTTTAGAGTGGGTAAGGGAACATTGGAAAGGGAATTACTGCCCTGGAACTAATGTCCGTGGCAGGATTAGGAAGTTAGTAGGGGACAGATGGGTTAGTAACTGAGGGGGGGATAAAATAAAGTTATTCATTTACAAACGCAGTCAGTCGCGGGTTTGATGCGAGATATTTGTCTAGGCGGAGTTTAAATGAATCAACGGTGATGCAGTCTATAACGTTTCGGGGAAGCCCATTCCACAAGTTGACAACTCGATTGAAGAAGAAATTCTTAGATTCGTGTGAGTTAAAAGATTTACCAATAATTTTGCAACCGTTTCCCCGCGTGTAATTAGATTGGTCGATAGCGAAGTACTTACTACAGTTCATATTGTCGATGCCTTTGATGATTTTGAACACTTGAATTAAGTCACCTCTTAATCTGCGCTGGGTTAAAGGAAATAGATTTAATTCTCTAAGACGCTCTTCGTATGGTTTGTTCTTTAGGCTAGGTATCATTTTGGTAACTCTACGTTGAACTCGTTCTAGCTTGTTTATATCTTTTTGGTAATAAGGGCACCAGGATTGAACGCAGTATTCCAGAAGAGGGCGGACTAATGAATTGTAAAGGGTTAGGATAACTTCTTTGGATTTATGCTCAAATGACCTGCCTATAAAGCCAATTATTTTGTTTGCCTTCTTAACAACTTCTGAACATTGTTGACTCGGTTTTAGGTTACTCGATATTGTTACTCCCAGATCGGTTTCTCTGTTTACATTCTTAAGCTGAGTGCCATTCATCGAATAGTTTGCTTTCTCATTTAGGTATCCGATATGTAGTACTTTACATTTATCCGCATTGAAACTCATTTGCCAAATTTGGGCCCAACATGACAATTTATCTAGATTGTGTTGCATATCGTCAACTTGTTCTTTTGAGAGTACGCTATTTGCAATTTTTGTATCGTCAGCAAATTTTGAGATTGTACAGGTGAGACCCTCATCTATGTCGTTGATGTAAATTAGAAAGAGAATTGGTCCTAGTACCGATCCCTGGGGTACCCCGCTACTTACATTGGTCCATTTTGATGCCTTACCGTTTATGACTACTCTTTGCTTTCTGTCGCTGAGCCAATTTTCTATCCATTTCAACACACCGTCTTGTATTCCATGCGCTTTTAGTTTTAGCAGTAAACGTTTGTGGGGAACTTTGTCAAAGGCCTTTTGAAAATCAAGGTATATAATATCTACAGCTTTACTCTCATCGTAGAGGTTGAGGATATCGTGGAAGAAGTCTAACAGGTTTGTTAAACAGGAACGTTTTTTACGAAAGCCGTGTTGAGTATCTTTAAGTATGTTATTTTCCTCTAAGTGATTTACGAGTCTGTCTCGTATGACCGTTTCTAGCATTTTACATACAACTGAGGTTAAGCTAATTGGACGATAGTTACTGGGTAGGGATTTGCTGCCTTTTTTGAATATCGGTGTTACGTTGGCTAGCTTCCACTGATCGGGCATAGTTCCAGACTGCAAGGATTTATTGAATAGTAATGTCAGTGGTTTGGAGAGCTCATCCTTAGCTTCCTTTAGAACTCTAGGCGAGATTGTATCAGGTCCTGGCGTTTTATTTACCTTGAGTTTATCTAAACAATTCAATACTTCTCTCTCTGTAACGGTGATATTGCTTAGAACATCTGAATTATCAATCTGAATCGGCGATTCGTGTGTGTGTGTGTGTGTGTGTGTGTGTGTGTGTGTGTGTGTGTGTGTGTGTGTGTGTGTGTGTGTGTGTGTGTGTGTGTGTGTGTGTGTGTGTGTGTGTGTGTGTGTGTGTGTGTGTGTGTGGAATAACAACCCAATAACTCACTGTGGACTTTAACATTGCAGGAACCGGACTCGCTACCGGCCGCGTTGGAAGCAGTAAAGGTGATCTTGCCCGCGTCCTCCGGTATGGCCCCGTGGATATGGAGGCCGTAGATCTCCCGTTCCTCATCCCTCGTGTACTCGTAATGCTCGCTCTCCTTCAGCTCCTGGCCCGAGATAGTCCTGGCGAGCGATAGAGCGAGAAAGACAGGGTTAGAATCGTGAGTTATAGTGTATTCGCTGTAAGTAGGCCATACATCATGACCTCTAACCTCTTTAACTAAAAAACGACTAGTGTAATTGAGCTAATATATCTACCATTTGGGAAGAGTCAGTCAAGTAATAGATGTGGAAACTTACAGCCAATTTGCTATAGCCCTTTATGAGTTACAGAGGATAGAGGTCATGATTTTTCGCCTACGTACAGCGAATCGACTATAGCCCCCTTCAGTACCGGTGCCGTTCTTGGCTTTGGCTACTATTAGACGATTTTAGTCAGTTTATAAAGGGCCTCCAGCAATTAACAGGCTTCGAACTATCCCATTCAACCATTTTTACTACCACAGATCCTTCTTAAACTGCACACAATCGTCTACATATAGCTAGACTATAATTACAAATATGTCGCCGATACAGAAGGGGTCCTTGAAATTGCTACGTACTTATTGTTTTTAACATCTAAACATACAGATACTACACTGGAAAACTATACCCACATCCGCCAAACCATCCCCTCTACCTCTACTCCACACTAATTCATCCACACTGCTCATATCCTCCAGAATCTTCTACATCCACATCCATTAAACCATCCCATCCACTTCCGCTCCAAACTAATTCATCCACACTGCTCACATCCGCCAAACCATCCCATCCACCTTCACTCCACACTAATTCATCCGGAATGCTCATATCCTCCCGAGTCTTCCACATCTACCAAACCATGTCATCCACTTCCACTCCACACCAATTCATCCGCACTGATCACACCCTGACGAGTCTTCTACATCCAAATCCGCTAAACCATCCCATCCACCTCCCATCCACACTAATTCGCCAGTATTGTTCATATCCTCCCGAGTCTTCAACATCCACATCCGCTAAACCATCCCATCCACTTCCCATCCACACTAATTCATCCGTATTGATCACACCCTGACGAGTCTTGTACGTCTAAATCCGCCAAACCATTCCATCCACCTCCCCTCCACACTAATTCACCATGCTACCCACATCCTCCCGAATCTTCCACATCCACATACACCAAATCATCCAATCCACCTCCATTTCTCCACACTAATTCACCAGCACTGCTCACATCCGCCAAACCATCCCATCCACCTCCACTCCACACTAATTAACCCACACTACCAACATCCTCCCGAGTCTTTCACGTACACCAAGTCACCCATCCACCTCCACCGGGACTCACCAGACCATCGTGGGAGCAGGGAAGGCGTGGATGTGGAGGGAGAGGTGGAGATCCTTGCCGTAGTCCACTGTGGTATCCTCTAGGCTGCCAGGCTGGGGCTTTACCAGTACTCCTAGTCGGCCCTGGGGGGAGAGAGAGAGAGAGGTAAGGGTTAGTTAGTTAAGCGTTTATATTTTGGTCGTAGAGGAGGAGGAGGTGGGGATCAGGAGGCCAGAAGTGTGGGAAGCCATGAAAAGAGTGAAGTTGGGGAAAGCACCAGGAACAGATGGAGTGTGTGGGGAAATGTTGAGGTCTGGTGGTGAGATAGCATATGTATATTTTTGTTTTGACAGCATGCTAAATTTGTACATTATTCGATATAAAAATGTCTCCGGCGAAGCTGGATTTCTCCATACAATGATGGCTCGCTATCGCTCACCAGGAATAAATCGACACCTGGATGGGGATAAACGTCTTAAAACAGTTTGCTGAATGGGGCCGAATGGATACAAGCCAGGGAAAGAGAGAATAGGAGAGAAAGATAAAAACAGCCGGTGATCCCCCTTAAGCATTGCATTGCGTCCCTTACGTTGGATACACATTAAAATAGGACGCGATTGATGATCTTGACTGTACATGACATAAGGGAGGGAATTGATGATCTTGACTGTACATGACATAAGGGAGGGAATTGATGATCTTGACTGTACATGACATAAGGGAGGGAATTGATGATCTTGACTGTACATGACATAAGGGAGGGAATTGTGTGTCTTTTACGTTGAAATTCACTTGAAGATAGATCGACAGGTATGTCACTTCTCTCAATTTGCTATAGCCTCTCTCTCTCTCTCTCTCTCTCTCTCTCTCTCTCTCTCTCTCTCTCTCTCTCTCTCTCTCTCTCTCTCTCTCTCTCTCTCTCTCTCTCTCTCTCTCTCTCTCTCTCTCTCTCTCTCTCTCTCTCTCTCTCTCTCATTTATTTGCCTCTCGTCTTTATCTTCGTCCCACTATGTTTACCTCTTTCGTGCTAATCCCAGACCTTAGTGTGCGTGAGAGAAAACACCGAAACGCAATCTTCTCCACCCCCTCTCTCTCTCTCTCTCTGTCACTGTCACTGTCACTCTCTCTCTTTCTCTCACATTTCTCTTTCGCCGCCTATCTAACTATCTAACTATCTATCTATCTATCTAATTATCTATCTCTCTCTCTCTCTCTCTATATATATATATATATATATATATATAAGTATCTCTCAGTCTATTTATCTATTCACAACTGCTTTCCTTTAAAAGTTGCATTTTTTACCCATCTTCCCATTTCTCTTTGCTCAGGTCTCATTTCTTTACAGTAATGTTGCGTTATCGAGAGAGAGAGAGAGAGAGAGAGAGAGAGAGAGAGAGAGAGAGAGAGAGAGAGAGAGAGAGAGAGAGAGAGAGAGAGAGAGAGATGAAGTATAAATATTCACATGCGTATTTACATTATTTTTTTGGGGAAAAAACTTGTGTATGCCTCGCTCTACAGTATGTCAATCAATCTATATCAATTTACCTATTCATTTTTTTTTATTTTTTTTAAAGAGACAATGAACGTAGGAAGGAAAACCACAGATAAAACAAAAAGGTCCATGTGCCTAAAGGCATCCTCCATTCATAAAATGTTTGTAACAACTGGATTTAAACATTTGTAGATTGTAAGTTTGTGGAAAGCAATTCGAGGGAAGTGAATTCCAAAGAGTAGTAACTCTGGGGATAAATGAATTCTGATAAGCAGAAGTTCTGCATTGTGGAGGAGAAAGTGTAAATTCATGGGCGCTCTCAGCTGCCCTAGTTCTACGGGGAAAGATGTGGAGAGGCGGCACAATTGAAGCAAGTTCCTCGGAACAATTGCTGTGAAAATATCTGTAGAATAATGCAAGGGATGCAACGTTTCTTCGTATGGATAATGTAGGAAGGTCCTGTGTGATTGCAGGGTTATTGATTAATCTAATAGCTTTATTTTGAATTTTGTCCAACTGCCTCAATGCAACCACTCCACTTCCACCCCACAGAGGTGAACAGTAATCCATCTGAGAACGCACATGACTTTTATATATCACGGCCAACTGCTCGTCAGTGAAGAATTCTCGAACTCTGTACAGGAGTCCCAGTTTTTTAGAGGCATTCTTAGCAATGCTTCTAACATAATGTGTCCAGCTCAAGTTAGTAGTTAATGTTACACCGAGAATGTCAATACTAGGGGAAGTGGGAATATTTACATCATTAAAAAATATATGGGAGTCGGTGAGATTCTGTCGGTTAGAAAATTGAATGTACTTGGTTTTCTGTGCATTAAAGGAAACTAAGATTCTTTTGTCCCCATTCATTAATTCTAGAAAGGTCCTGGTTCAGAGAAATTGCAGTGTTTATTTTGAATTTATAAGATCGGGTTGTGTGAAAGAATTGGTAAATGTGAAGGAACTGTGGAGTGTTGAGTCATCTGCGTAGGAATGTATTGGATTATGAGTGGTAGATATGAGATCATTGATATGAATGAGGAACAGAGTTGGGGCCAAAACTGATCCCTGGGGAACACCAGCATTTATTGAGTGAAATTGAGAATAAAGGCCATCTACCATTACACGTATTTTTCTGTTATGAAGATAAGAAGAAATTAGTGGAACTAATGATGCAAGGCCGTAGTGTGACATCTTCGACAATAAGGATTGATGCCAGACTCTATCAAATGCCTTTGATATATCCAGTGCTATTGTATGTGTTTCACCATGTTGGTCTGTAGCTTGGTTGATTTGATGCGTAAGATCTATCTCTCTATCTATTTATCCATCCACTGAGGAGGGGAACAAAGGAGTAGTCTTGGATGTAATGATCTAATAAGTGGTACCTCCCTCAGAGCATGAAAGAAGCTATCAAGTAACAAGAAACAGACTACTTGTATACTTGGCCTCATGATTTGGCCCACTGATGGTTCACTTTTTGGTCGATTTTGTTAATGTATTCATTATTTTTTTCTAGTTTCCTCCTTAGACCTTCATCAAACATAAAAAACAAGATCCCCCTTGTAGATGAATTTGTAAATTTTTTGGTACACAAATTTTCCGGCCGAAGGCCGATTCTTCCAAAATTACAGGCTCACTATCGTTCCCCAGGGACAAAAATCGACACCTAAATAGCACGAACGGACTTAATATTGAAAAAGAAAGGGGGCGAAATGTCTTAAAATCGACAAACTAATGAAGCAAACATCTTAAAATCTGAAAACTATTGGGGTTAAACATGAGGAAGAAGGGGGACCAAACAAGCGACCCATCTCCCCATAAGGTGATAGGCCAGTCAAAGGAAGATCACAGGAGGGCTTTTATCCGATACCTAGGCTCGGAGTAACTTAAGAGGGGATGGTTCACTTTCTGGGCTATTTTTGCATGTATTCATTATTTTGCTAGTTTCCTTCCTAGACCTCAATCAAATTTAAAAAAAAACACCCATTAGATCCCCCTTCTAGATTAATTTGTAAATTTTTCGGTAGAAAAATTTCCCGGCCGAAGGCCGGTTCTTCCAACATTACAGCCTCACTATCGTTCGCCAGGGAAAAATTCGACACCTAAATAGCACGAAATGTCTAAATATTGACAACAAAATAGGGCGAAAGGTCTTAAAATCGACTAACTAATGGGGCAAACATCTTAACATCTAAAAACTAATGGGGCTAAACATGAGGGAGAAAGTGGTCCATAAAACCGACCCATCTCCCCTTAAGGGGGAGTTTTTGGATCCCCTTCTCCCTCATGTTTAGCCCGATATGTTTTGAGATTGTCAGATATCCTCATCATTAGTTTGGCGATTTTAAGACCTTTCGTACCATTTAGGTGTCGATATTTTCCTGGCGAGCGATAACAAGCATGTAATTTAGGAAGAAAGGGCCGAAGGTCAGAGTATTTTTCTACCGATAAATGCACAAATTAATCACGAAGGGGTATCTTGGGGATATTTTTTAAAGATTGCTGGAGGTCTAGGGCGGAAACGAAAAAGATAAATATACAATTATATAAACAAATAAATAAAGCCTTCACTTAAGGGGAGATCTCCACTTGAGGGATTTTTTTCTTGGCCCCTTTCTCCCTCATGTTTAGCCCCATTGCTTTTGATATTATAAAACGTTTTCCCCATTAGTTTAGCGATTTTAAGAACGTTCACCCCATAGTAAGACCTTTTGTGCAATTCAGGTGTCGATTTTATCCTGGCGAGCGATAGCGAGCCTGTAATTTAAGAGGAACCGGCCTTCGGCCGGGAAATTTTTCTACCAAAAAATGTACAAATTTATCTTGAAAGGGACTCAAGGGGGTGTAATGTTAAGCTTGATGGAGGTCTAGGGAACAAACTAAATACCTCCCCTTAAGGAGGAATGGGCGTATTTATTTGCTCATTTATGTGTCTATTATTATTTTTTGTTTCCTTCGTAGACCTCCATAAAGCTTAAAAACACCTGCCCAAGACCTTCCTTCAAGATAAATTTTTACATTTTTCGATAGAAGAATGTCCCGTCGAAGGCCTGTTCCTCTTAATTTACAGGCTCGCTATCTTTCGCCAGGAAAACAAACGACACCAAATGGCACACAAAGTCTTAATATTGACACAAAACATGGGGCAAAAAGTCTTAGCATCGCCAAACTAATGGGCCGAACGTCTTAAAATCGCCAAACTAATGGGCCGAACGTCTTACAATGTGAAAGCTAATGGGGCTAAACATAAGGAAGAAGGAGGACCAGAAAAACGACCCATCTCCCCATAAGCTACGCTGTGCCACTAGGGTATATGGTACACTGTGACATGAAAGGGGGCGCAATATTCTGCTCTGTTTATTTTCAACTGAAGGGGTTAATTGCAAAGTACCCATCAAGATTGCTCGGTTATTTTGAAGAAGTTGTGGTGAAATATGATGCTAATTATATATACTTTGGTTTCAGTAATTATGATGCAGAGACATGGTAGTTTCATGTTTTCCTTTCTTCCATTCTTTCCTTCCTTTCATTTCTATCTTCTGTTCTTTCTTTTATCTTGTCTCTCTTTGTTCCTTTCTTCCAGTCTTTCCTTCCCTTCCTTTCTATCTTCTAATCTTTATTTTATTTTCTCTCTTTCTTCGCTCCTTTCTTCCATTTTCTTTCCCTTCCTTTCCTTCTTCTAATCTTTCTTCTATCCTCTCCCTCTTCGTTCCTATCTGTCATTTTTCTTCCCTGCCTTTCTATCTTCTAGTCTTACTTCTATCATCTCTCTCTTTGTTCCCTTCTTTCCTCCTCTCCTTTCCCTCTATGTACCGTACTTCCCAGCTGTCAACAAACATCTATATACCTGCATTACTCTCCAATATCCCCAATAATTGTATCCCCTTGACGTCAGATTTCATGATATCAGAAAACGGACACTAATTATTGCATTATGGAGACAGCCGCCTGATGTACATAAGTGTTCCGGTAAATTATTGCTAGAAAAATAGAACTGCTCCTTAACTCTGCAAAAATGCGGGTGCCCTCTACCCTCCGTAAGGAAGGAAGCATAAAGAGAGAGAGATCTGAAGAACACTGAATATTGTAATAGCGGTAGATGAGTGACAGAGATGCAACATTGCGGCGTGTAGAGATTGCAGGGAATTAGAAAGAGGACAGGGGTTGATGAGATTAAATGCTATTGTCTCTAATATTTCAAGAAGCGCGGTATGGGTGAAACTTCCCCACACATGCGAACCATACTCAATACATGGGCGCACTGTACCCATATACAGAACAAAAAGCTGTACAGGGGTGAAGAACCCATGGAGACGGTTGAGCACACCTAACTTCTGGGAAGCTGCTTTAGCATGAGTGGTCTTTCCATGAACGATCAGGAGAGAAAGAAACACCAAGAAGACTGATACAAAATTAAGAGTTGATTTGTGTATTGTTGAAGAATAAGGGATAGTCGAGTGGAAGATTATGACGGGTAGATAGAAGGAAACATTGGGTTTTGGAAGCATTGAGAGTTACAAGATTTTCTCTGCCCTAATCAGAAATAGTTTGATATATCAGAATATAGGGATGCCATGGCCTCATCATGTGAGTTTTAGAGTGATTGCATGCTGGGTCGTTGTGGAAAATTACTTGAATAGTGTAAGGTAGAGTCATCAGCATATGAATGGATAGGACTAGAGGTACAGTTGAGAAGATCATTAATGAATATTAGAAAGAGAAGTGGGAACAGGACAGAACCCTGAGGAACACCTGAGTTGATAGGTTGAGGAAGTGAGCGATGGCCGTCCACAACCACAGCTATGTAACAGCCAGAAAGGAAATTAGTGATACAAGCACAGTAGGAGGCATATAAACTGAAGGAAGGAAGTTTGGAAATTAGAGATTTGTGCCAGACTATCGAAAGCTTTTGACATGTCTAGAGCAATAGAGAAAGTCTCACCAATGTCCCCAAAGGAGGATGACCTAGAGTTAGTAAAATAAGCAAGAAGATCAGCAGTAGAAGGCCCTCAAGGAAACCATACTGGCAATCTCAAAGTACATTATGGGAATACAAATGGATAAGACATTTTGAATTATGAATAGTTTCAAAACTTTAGAGATGCAAAAAATAAGAGCAATTGGACGATAGTTGGATGGATGAGAGCAGTCACCCTTCTTTGGGACAGGTTGAATGAGAGCAAACTTCTAGATGTCAGAGGAAAGACAGAGACGAAAGAGTTTGCCTAGGCAGAAAGTTAACACGGAACAGTTTTTGAGTACAATAGGAGGAACACCATCCGGTCCGTATGCCTTTTTAGTATTAAGTCCAGAGAGGGCTCATCTCCAAACTGAGAGCTGTGGAGATGAGCTTTTTCAGAATGACAGCTGGCATGCATTGGCTAGATGGGCCAAGTAATAGGGAAGTGTATGAGTCCTTTGGAATGGAAGAGCAGTCTTTGGGCATTGATTGTGGTGTGGTTGAGTGGATAAAGAGAAGTACTTTGAGGTGGTATGGTCATGTTCAGAGAATGGATGAAGACAGAATGCCAAGAAAGATATATGGAAGTCAGGTGAGTGGAACCGCTAGTAGTGGAAGACCACCTATGGTATGGGAAAAGAAAGTGGAAAAATATATTGAAGAAAAACTTCCACGTAGTGGAGGGGGCATTGTGGCACAGGCAAAGGAGGCATGTCTTGACAAAGTAGCCTGGAGACGTTTCTGTCATGGCCATCCTCTAGCGGGGATTTCCCACGGGGAAACAAGGCGCCGGAGATGATGATGAATGAAGGGCAGAAAGTACATTCGTAGAAGAGATTATGATATTAGGCATAAATAAGAGAGAGGGGGTGGAGAGGGAGGAGTAGCACCGAAATATCTAAGGTCTATGTTTGTGTAGCCATCTTCGATCTACTTTAGGAACCTTCACAGTTTGCATCCATTGCTCCAGGATTTCTACAATTCTCACACAAATAAGTTTTTCGAAAATACGTTGCTATCTATAAAGCATCTTGGACAGATCTTTACAAGGAAATGTCATATATTTCGTTCTCCTTTTCAATATCTATTCTATTTCTAGATACAAAGCTTTATAATTCCCCCTTTGATAATACTATAGGTAGCGCCAACGAACTTGACAATAATTTTTACCCTTTACTGTTTTATAATTCAAAATTAATGAAAGCAATTGGGCTGACGTTTCAAACAAGAGGGAAGAGTCCACCAGGAAATAGGTGTGGATATTTACAACCAGTTATTTGCTCGAGTTAAAAAGAGGTCAGGGATCGAGATTGTTGTCAAGTTCGTTGGCGTTACCTATAGATACAAATCTTTTTAGTTTCCCCTTTTATAATTAAGGAACACCCCGTTCTTAACATTAATCCTTCAATACAAGCCTCAATGTCTGGTAGCGCTAATAAGTCATGTCCCAGCTGCCATTACGTTTGGCTCTCTCTGTGCTGTATTAACGTCTGTCAGATGTTGAATAGGGTGGGTAAGTGTAGGAACATGTTAGTATACTTAACTCGATATGAAGAAATGAAGCTTAGATATTGCTGATACCAATTATTGATCAAAACATACTTGGTGCCGAGAAGTCACTTATTAGTGCGATTGTACTTGAATAAATTACCGGTAATGAAAGCATATGGTCCGCCCGGGATTCGAACTCGGGACACCACACCAAGAACATAAGCATCTAAACCATTACACCACCAATACCATATGTGACACTCACCGTGGTCTCACACTCCCCGTGCGTGTTCTTGCCCTTGACGGTGAAAGAGCACTTGTCGGTCTCTTTGAGGTCTTTGACGAGAATAGTGTGCCAGCCGGCCATACGCTCGCTGGAAATCTCGAACTTCTCTGACAACGGCAGTGGCTTCCCGTTCCTCAACCTGAGAGAGAAAGAGGATTTATTAATTTGATATGCTATGCCCTGTTCCAAGGAGGTAGGCCAGAAATCGTGAACCTTAACCTAATACTACTACTACTACTACTACTACTACTACTAATAATAATAATAATAATAATACAAATAATAATAATGATAATGGTAAACATAATAATAATAATAAAGTAGACGTGCCGTTTCGCCCAAAATCAAAACGGCATACCCAACTCTGCGATGGGTTACCATAACAACTACTATACCAATACCAATACCAATACCAATACCAATACCAATTACACCATATAAAAGTCAAGTGCGCTCACAGGTGGAATTGGACTTCCGTTAAGGGGGAGGTAGTCGCTTTTTTCTGGATCCCCTTCTCCCTCATGTTTAGCATATTAATTTTGAGATTTTAAGACGTTCGTTCAATTAGTTTTGAGATTTTGAGACCCTTCGCCCCATTTCTGTGTTAATATGAAGACCTTTCGTGCCATTTAGGTGTCGATTTTTATCTCGCGAGCGATAGCGAGCCTGTTATTTTAGAAGGAACCGCCTACAGCCGGCACATCTCTCTACCGAAAAATGTACAGATTTATCTTGAAAGGGAGTCTAGGGAGTGATTTGCTTAAGCTTGATGGAGGTCTAGCAAAGAAACTAAAAGAAATATAGTAATAAATAAGCACATAGACCAAAAACAAGCACTACCCCCTTAACCCTTTCACGCACATATGACGCAGAGGTTGCCAGATTAGCAATACGAAATAGAGTTCTCTCAATCTTATAATTACCTCTCCAAAATTAGTTTTCTGCCCACAGCTAACTCAAAGACAACTGCAGAGGTTGAAATAACTAAACTAAAGGTTTCTAAATGCCCCTGATGGTAACAAAGGCTTTAAAGTATCCCCAAAAGGCTCAACATCGCGGCATATGTCGGAGAGGGTTAACAAAATAGAGGCACAAGAATAACCAAGAGTCTGGCCATTGCAGATGAGTTTAACAAAATAGAGGCACAAGAATAACCAAGAGTCTGGCCATTGCAGATGAGTTTAACAAAATAGAGGCACAAGAATAACCAAGAGTCTGGCCATTGCAGATGAGTTTAACAAAATAGAGGCACAAGAATAACCAAGAGTCTGGCCATTGCAGATGAGTTTAGCTCTTTAACACTATCTGGTGCAACGTCTTAGGGGTTATTATGGTATTTTGTTGAATTATTATCGAGGGTTTTTATTGTTTTAGCCAATTTCGAACAATGTGTTTTAGTTTACCCCCTAGACTTGGAAAAACGCCTCTCCAAACCCTCTTCAAACTAAAACAACGTCCCCGATACCCCCTTCAATCTAATTGTGTACATATTTCGGTAGAAAAATTTCCCGGCCAAAGGCCGTTTCTCCCAAATTGCAGGCTCGCTATCGCTCGCCCAGGAAAAATCGACACCTTATTGTGTTGAAGCATCATATAATCGCCAAACTAATGAGATGAAACGTCTTAAAATCTCCAAGCTAATAAAGTAAAACTGGGAGGATCCAAATTGGGCCGCCTTGCACCTAATAGGGTTAACCCGTACAGTACTATGGGCGTCCTTTTCATCATATTGTAGCTAATTTTGGACGATCTTATTCAGCTTAGGAAGGACCTCTAGAAATATTAAGGCTTCAAGCTGTCTCAACCAACCCTTTTAACTACCACAGATCCTTCCTAAGCTCTACAATGTCGTCTAAATATAGCTACAATAATATATACATACGTCTAAATATAGCTACAATAATATATACATACGTCTAAATATAGCTACAATAATATATACATACGTCTAAATATAGCTACAATAATATATACATACGTCTAAATATAGCTACAATAATATATACATACGTCTAAATATAGCTACAATAATATATACATACGTCTAAATATAGCTACAATAATATATACATACGTCTAAATATAGCTACAATAATATATACATACGTCGCTGGAACTCAAAGGGTTAACCCCGTATCACACGAGAGCTTTTATAGTCAACATTCGATGATTAACATTTTTCTGGCAACATTTCTGGAATATTTTAAACTGGTATCGAAAACTAAACTGATGGTAGATGAATTTAGATTACATAGATATTATAAATATTGACCTCATAAGCTGCCAGACCAGTGTTGAGGATAAATGTTGAGGGAAAAAGCGCTCGTTTGCTACTGGCTTTAGTCTCCGAAGAAATGTTGCATCCCTTGCCTTGCTTAAGGGGAGGTATTTAGTTTGTTCCGTAGACCTCCATCAACCTTAAAATTACACCCCCTTGAGTCCCTTTCAAGATAAATTTGTAAATTTTTCGGTAGAAAAATGTCCCGGCCGAAGGCCGATTCCTCTTAAATTACAGGCTCGCTATCGCTCGCCAGGATAAAATCGACACCTAAATGGCACGAAAGGTCTTAATATGGGGTGAAAGTTCTTAAAATTGCTAAACTAATGGGGCAAACATTTTATAATATCAAAAGCAATGGGGCTAAACATGAGGGAGAAAGGGGTCAAGAAAAAAATCCCTCAAGTGGATATCTCCCCTTAAAGCCGCTGTCACACGAGTGCTTTTTCCGTCAATTGTCCATGAGCAAAAGTTTGTTCTCGTTATATTTCGGGACATTTTCGCACTGGTATCGGTAACTAGACTGAAGTTAGATTATGTTAGGCGACTGATTTCTGGTAAAGTGTAATTTTATAAGCTTCCAGATGATTATTGCCCGTAAAAATTGCTCGAAAAAGGGAGCGTGTGACTCCGGCTTTACATCTACTTCTATGGTAACTATTCATCGAGTGTGCTGAACCTGTATCTAATCTACTGTATACTAGTTGCCAGAATATGATACAAAAGACGTCCCTGGTACTGAAGGGGTTAAATTTCCTCGCTCTGTTCGGCCGGAGTCACACGAGCCCTTTTTTCGAGCAATTTTTACGGGCAATTATGGTCTGGAAGCTAAAACAAATGACGCTTTATCAGAATTCAACCGCCTAACATAATCTACCTTCAATCTAGCTACCAATACAAGTGCGAAAATGCCCCGAAATAATACGAGAACAAAACTTGCTTAACCCCTTCTATACCGGCGTCGTATGTTATATTTTATTCTAGCAATATTTAGACGATTTTATGCAGCTTAGAAAGGATCTGTGGTAGTTACAAGGGTTGATTGAGATAGTTAGAAGCCTTATAATTGCTAAAGATCCTTCCTAAAGTGAGTACAATCGATTAGTAGGAGCCAGAATAAAATCTAAAGACGTCGCCGGTATAGAAAGGGTTAAGGAAAATTGACAGAAACAAGTTCTCGTGTGGCTGCGGCTTTCGTCTAGGTCGAGAAACCAATACAACAAAGACACAACCCCCCCCCCCCCTGCCAATCCTTACCTCTCACTAAGCTACCATTGAAGATTCGTTGATCTGTTGCTGCTTGCTTTCCTGTGTAATCCCTCGTAATAACCAGAGCATCATAAACCACCACAACAGCCATAACCAGTACACAACCATAACAACTTCAACTATAACCACAACCATAACAACTTCAACTATAACCACAACACCGCCAATAACATTAAGGGGAGGTTTTTAGTTTGGTCTCTAGGTATCCATCAAGCTTAAGATTACACCCCCTTGAGTCCCTTTCAAGATAAATGTGTACATTTTTCGGTAGAAAAATGTCCCGGCTGAAAGCCGGTTCCTCTTAAATTACAGGCTCGCTATCGCTCGCCAGGATAAAATCGACACCTAAATTGCACGAAAGGTCTTAAAATTGACGAAACTGGGGCGAAAGTTCTTAAAATCGCCAAACTAATGGGGCGACTGTCTTAAAATCTCAAAAGCAATGAAGCTAAACATGAGGGAGAAAGGGGTCCAGAAAAAAAAATCCCTCAAGTGATATCTCCCCTTAATGGTTTACTTTTGGGGTCGATTTTGTCCATGTGTTATTTATGTTTTCTAGTTTAATCCCTAGACTCCATCAAGCTTAAGAAAACATCCATTATATCCCTTTTCTAGATTAGTTTCCGGACAAAGGCCGGTTCTTCCAAAATTAAAGGCTCACTATCGTTCGCCAGGAAAAAAAAAAAATCGATGCCCAAATAGCACGAAAGGTCTTAATATTGACAAGGAAATGGGGCGGAAGGTCTTAAAATCGACAAACTAATGGAGCAAACATCTTAAAATCTGAAAACTAATGGAACTAAACATGAGGGAGAAGGGGATCTAGAAAAACGACCCATTTCCCATTAAGCTACCACAACAACAACAACAACAACCGACACTTAAACCACCACCACTTAAACCACCACCTCTATAACCATAACACCCAAAACCACCACCACCACTTAATCTAAAACCCCAACAAACAATATAAACACAACCACGATATCGAAAGCACCACAACACTCATAACTACAACCACAACACAAACAGTCACAAATGAAGCAACAACCACTACATTTACAACTACAACCAAAACCAAACAACCACAACTGAAACAATACAACAACCACAACACCAATAACTACAACCACAACACAAACACTCACAAATGAAGCAACAACCACTACATTAACAACTACAACCAAAACCAAACAACCACAACTGAAACAATACAACAACCACAACACCAATAACTACAACCGCAGCAAAAACAGCCACAAATGAAGCAATATAACTACCACAACATTAACAACCCTAACCACACCACTAACAACTACAACCACAACAAAGCAACCATAACTGAAGTAACAACCACAACACCAATAACTACAACCACAACAAAGCAACCATAACTGAAGTAACAACCACAACACCAATAACTACAACCACAACAAAGCAACCATAACTGAAGTAACAACCACAACACCAATAACTACAACCACAACAATAAATACAACTGAAGCAATATAACTACCACAACCACCACAACATTAACAACCCTAACCACACCACCAATAACTACAACCACAACAATAACTACAACTGAATCAATATAACTACCACAACCACCACAACATTAACAACCGTAACCACACCACCAATAACTACAACCAAAACAATAACTACACCTGAAGCAATATAACTACCACAACCACCACAACATTAACAACCCTAACCACACCACCAATAACTACAACCACAACAATAACTACAACTGAAGCAATATAACTACCACAACCACCACAACATTAACAACCCTAACCACACCACCAATAACTACAACCACAACAATAACTACAACAGAAGCAATATAACTACCACAACCACCACAACATTAACAACCCTAACCACACCACCAATAACTACAACCACAACAATAACTACAACTGAAGCAATATAACTACCACAACCACCACAACATTAACAACCCTAACCACACCACTAATAACTACAACCACAGCAAAGCAACCATAACTGAAGTAACAACCACAACACCAATAACTACAACCACAACCAGAACTACCACAACTGAAGCAATATAACAGCCACAACCACAGCCAGCTCACACCTACACAAGAACACTGATACTGTATATTCTATATTCAATTGGCATCCATCGTCCACTCAGACGTCTCTCTCTATCTCTCACACTCACTCACTCACTCACTCACTCACTCTCACTCTCTCTCTCTCTCCCTCTCTCTCTCTCACACAGACTCACTCACTCACTCTCATTAATATGACATAAATATTTGTATTTTCGTAATATCAATCTTCCCTACCTTATTGTACCTGGTAAATATCAATTACTTTTAACTCCTTCTGTTCCTCTGACGTCCTTTCCGTTATATTCTGGCAATTATTAGAAGATATTATACAGCTCAGGAAGGACCTCTAGCAACGAAAAGGCTATACAGACTACCTCTCCTGTAATCCGTTTAGCTACCCCAGATCCTTCCCAAGCTGAATAAAACCGTCAAAGAGTTGCCAGATTATGATGAAAAAACAGACTTCACCGGTATTGAATGGTTTAAGGGGGTAGTACTCGCCTTTTCTGGAGCCCCTTCTCCCTCATGTTTAGCATATTAATTTTGAGGTTTTAAGACGTTCGTTCAGTTAGTTTGGCAATTTTGAGACATTTCGCTTAATTTTGTTGTCAATATTAAGACCTTTCGTGCCACTTAGATGTCGATTTTTTCCTGGCGAGCGATAGCGAGCCTCTAGTTTTAGAAGGAATCGGCCTTGACACTTTTCTACCGAAAAATGTACAAATATATCGTGAAAGAGGGTCTAGGGGGTGTTTTTTCTAAGCTTGATGGAAGTCTAGCGAGGAAACTAAAACTACAGTACACCTGCTAAGAACTTGTTTGTTTATGTCTTCAGCAGGTTTGGAGTTAATGTGTGTCCATCCTTCACACTTTACTCTATACTCTCTGTCCTATTCAATCAAGTCTGCCTCTTTTATTCACACACACACACACACACACACACACACACACACACACACACACACACACACACACACACACACACACACACACACACACACACTAACACACACACACACACACACACACACACACACACACACACACACACACCACACACACACACACACACACACACACACACACACACACACACACACACACACACACACACACACACACACACACACACACACATAACACACACATAACACACACACACACACACACACACACACACACACACACACACACACACACACACACACACAATCAGGTTGGCACGTCTTCCCCCCTTTCTTATCTCTCCGTTATTTCAGGATATTTCTCGCTGGGGTACATACTCTCACACACACACACACTCTCTCTCTCATGCAACAATATTCTACCAACACTTCTTATTCATGCAAATATGCATACGATATCGATACATAAATACAATACAAAATACAAAAAAACAGATGTAATAAAAATAATTATAAATAGTGGATGAGTGAATGAATGAATGAATACGAGCATTCAAACTCGAAGGATTGAGTGAAAGAAGAAATAATTGATCTAATATACCGAGCCCTATCCACAGACCATTCGACCTATAAGATTAAGGTTCGACTTCATCCCTTCACCACCATGACGTAATTTTCATCATATTCTGGTTACCATTAGCCGATTTTCTTAAGCTATTAATCTACTTCTAGGAACCAAAGGGGTAAATACGATCTCAATAAACCCTCGGAATAACATAGGTCCTTCTGAAATTGCATACACTCGTCTACATTTAGCTGGAATCAAAGGTAAAAACGCGTCATGGTACTGAAGAGGTTAATGAACAAACAAATAATCTAAATAAGGAAGTGAGCCCTATCCACAGACCATTCGACCTCAAACACGAAGGATTGACTGAATGAAGAAATAATTTATCTATATAATACAAATGAGCCGTATCCACAGACCATTCGACCTTAAACTTAACCTTAACCTAGACTGAACCCTTTGAGGATTATGACGCGTTTTGGCAGTTTATCCTGGCTATCATTAGACGATTTGATACAACTTAGAAAGGATCTGTGGGCATCGATAAGGTGAATACTATCTCACTTTACCCTCAGACTGACATATACACTTCCTAATCTGAAGAAAATCGTCTAATAGTAGCCAGAATAAACTGTCTTCAAGAGGGTAATGACGAAATAATTGCTCTATACACATAAAGTAAGCCCTATCCACTGACCATTCGACCTCTGGGATGGGGTCACCGACGATCTGGCACTTCATAACCGCATCCGTAAACTCCTTAACAAACACATCCTCCAGTTTGTTCCTCACGCGGGCTTCCTTCTCTGTGGGGGGTGGGAGAGAAAGGTGAGATGGAGGTCTAGGGAGCAAGATAGACAAATAAATGAATAAATACAAATAATCGACCAAAAGAGTTAAGGGAGGTCACCGTTTTTTTTTTATCTTTCTCTCCTTTTCTCTCTTTCTCTGGCTTGTATCCATTTAGCCCCATTCAGCCAACTGTTTTAGGACGTTTATCCTCATCCAGGTGTCGATTTCTTCCTGGTGAGCGATAGCGAGCCAGCATTGTATGGAGAAATCCGGCTTCGCCGGAGAAATTTTTCTATCGAATAATTTACAAATTTAGCTTGGTGTCAAAACAAAAATATATATATGCTGGCTCGCTACCACTCGCCAGGAAAATATTGACACTTGGATGGGGTTAAACGTCTTAACACAGTAGGCTGGATGGGGCCGAATGGATACAAGCCAAAGTTGGGCTCCCTTAACCATCCCCCTTTAATAGACTCCACGGTACAGCCAGCCAGCCAGCCAGCTAGACACCCCCGGACATAGCAGACATAGAGCTAAGTGGGGGGTGGGGGGGGGGGCTGATAGAGGGGGGACAGGTTGGAGTGGAGGGGGGGGGGGGTAAGTGATAATGATAGGGGTTCGAGGCCGGTGACTGTCTATAATTCTATCTTTAGTAGCTACCGTCACGTTGTATCATATTATATTATACCGGGTTCTATTTTGTATTATTATTTTTTGTTTAGGCTTATCATTTTTTTGTTTTGTTTTTAGATTCCTCGCTAGACCTCCCTGAAACTTAGCGGGGAAACTAAAAAAATACAGTTAAAACAAATATATAGGCCAAAAAAAAAAACTATAAAACATAAAAAGCACTAGCCCCTTAACAAAATGTCTCTCCAAACTCACCCTTAATGGTAATGTTGCCGGCCTCCTCTGCCTCATCTATTTTGTTCTTAAGGACGCACTTGTACTCTCCGGTGTGCTCGGGGTCACTGCCAAGACGCTCCAGGGTGTACTTCTTGCCGTCGTACCCCAGCTTCAGGTGGTCGTCGGCTTCGTTCAGTTCCCGGCCGTCCAAGTACCTGGTGGAGGAGGAGGTAATCTGAAGGAGGAGGTAATCTGGAAGAGAAAGTTATCTGGAGGAATAGGTAATCTGTAGTAGGAGGTAATCTGTAGTTGGAGGTAGTCTATACTAGGTCATTTGTGGAAGGCAGTCTGTAGTTGGTCTGTAATCATTAATCGATTTTAGGAGTATGGTTGGTTGTTGGAAGGAACATAATAATTCATGATGTGCGGAGAGTTTCGGAGCAGGGTGTCACACAAAAGCCGATACCATTACTTTTAGTAATTTCTATTGCACATGTAGGGATAAAATCATGGTTTATTGTTCAAATGATGTATTTGGAAGTGCCCAAATGGCCATTTTCTTTTATTCTTCCTCAAAATCATTCAAGTCTTCAAACGAAATTGCTCCGGTTTGACACCCTGTTTGGGAGAAGTAACACCATTTAATGTTTGGCCTTTATTATAATTACCATTAAACGACAACATTTCGTTCCCCCAACCTTCCACTGTGTGAATCCGAATCAGACGGGGTCGAAAAACAAAGCATTTATTGGGTGTAAATGGCACTTTCAGATGCTTATAGCTTGTGTTTCGGATTCACTCAGTGGCTGGTTGGGGGAACGAACTTTTGTCGCTGATAGTACTTTTACAGTATTGTGGATCTTCTTCTTGGTGACTTAGATGTGTGTGAGTTTTTGTCCCTGTTCGGGCTCTGTCTCGATTCGGCCACCCCCATCTATGGAGTATGTGCCTGTGTATAATTATACAGTACATACATACAATGACTAGTGAGTGTAGAGTCACAAGCAATAGTTCACTGAAAACCTTGATGATTAGTTGTGTGAAATCTAGAGAGTAAAAACATGAATTAGACATTTGTACGATGTCAAACAAATAGTAGTAGTCAGGAGATATTAGAAGATCACAAGGATTGTCAAGGAAATGAGTTAGAAACTTAGAATTACACAGTTTATTGGAAAATTTGTCGGCTAACTAATAGTTTTACCTGCACATGCTAAGATTAGTTAGTTAAAATAGGAGTGCAGAGGCTATCAACCCTTCAGGATTATTAAGCCAGCGCACTGTAAGTCACGAATAGCGTCAGGACTGGCTGAATAATCCAGAAGGGTTGATAGCCTCTGAAGTTTTATTATTCATAGCGAGGTCGGTTTTTAGAGATTTGTGCCCCATAAAATGTTTCCTTTCACTTAAGCATTAGGCTATTCAGTGTGCAGTTGGGTCTGAGTACATGATTAGATTGATATCCAGTATTCGATAAACGGATACAACATCGTAGTCATGTACTTAACCTTTAACTGTCCTGATGGTATAATGGTTAGAGTGTTTAAGATCTGTATGTGGTAACCCAGGTTCGAATCCCGGTAGGATCACATGCTTTCATTAATTTCATTGGGTGGTGTTTGGTGTTGGGAGTGAAATTAATAAATTAGATTAGAACTAAAAGGTAGAGCCAACGAACTTGACAATAATCTTGACCCCTTAACTTCTTATAACTCAAAATGAATGAAAGCAATCGGGCTGACGTTTCTATAATTTGGGAAGAGTCCACAAGGAAATAGGTGTGGATATTTACAGCCAGATTGCTCTAGGCCCTTTTGAGTTACAGAGAGGTCAGGGATCAAGATTATTGTCAAATTTGATGGCGCTACCTATAGTTTTAACTAATATCCAGTATTCGATAAATGGATCTAAATTCGTAGTCATGTAATTAACCTGTAATTGTCTTGATGGTGTAATGGTTCGAGTGTTTAAGATCTGTATGTGGTAACCCAGGTTCGAATCCCGGTAGGATCATTTCATTGCGAGGTGTTTGGTGTTGGGAGTGAAATTAATAAATTAGATTATAAGTAGTTTTAAGTAATGAGCGGCTGACTTACCAGGTGGCCGTAGCCTCGGGAACAGCACTGGCCTCCACCTCCAAGACGAACTTGTGCATGGCGATGAATTGTTTCCCATCCCTGAAGTTGCTGCCCTTGATGTGGGGAGGTGCTGTGGGGCGGGGGAGAGAGAAGCGGAGAGGGAGAGATTAGAGAGGGGGCGCAAGAAAGAGGGGGGGGAGGGGGCGTATGGGAAAAGCTTCGTTTGGTGGTGGGGGGCGAGAGAGACACATGGGGAGAAGAAACACTGATGAGACGTATGGGAGAAGCTTCGATCGGGGTGTGGGGAGAGAGACACATGGGGAGAAGAAACACTGATGAGACGTATGGGAGAAGCTTCGATCGGGGTGTGGGGAGAGAGAGACACATGGGGAGAAGAAACACTGATGAGACGTATGGGAGAAGCTTCGATCGGGGTGTGGGGAGAGAGAGACATATGGGGAGAAGAAACACTGATGGGACGTATGGGAGAAGCTTCGATCGGGGTGAGAGAGAGAGAGAGAGAGAGAGAGAGAGAGAGAGAGAGAGAGAGAGAGAGAGAGAGAGAGAGAGAGAGAGAGAGAGAGAGAGAGAAGGAGAGAGAAAGAGAGAGAGAGAGAGAGAGAGAGAGAGATAGAGAGAGAGAGAGAGAGAGAGAGAGACGGAGAGAGAGAGAGAGAGAGAGAGAGAGAGAGAGAGAGAGAGAGAGGAGAGAGAGAGAGAGAGAGAGAGAGAGAGAGAGAGAGAGAGAGAGAGAGAGAGAGAGAGAGAGAGAGAGAGAGAGAGAGAGAGAGAGGGGGGGGGGGGGGAAGAAACACTGATAGACAGACAACGAGAAAAGGGAGAAACACCTACACATGCTTTTGGAGCAGATATGGGGGACAGTTTAGAGATGCCTTAGAATTGAGATGGACTGAACAAACACAATAGGGATCAAATAGAGTTGCAGGTAGAGGAATGATGGGACACATGCTGTGGAAAAGAGGTGACGATTAAATTTGAAGATGCTATGGAGGACAACTGGCGATGTAGAGAAGGGTGTACATGTAGACATGCTTTGGTACAGATTTTGGGAACACAAGCAGAAGATGTCTTGGAGATGCAACACGAAATAAAAAATGTTTTAAAACAAAGATGGACAAAACTTGAAGTAGCATTGGGACAGAGGTGCAAGCGTGAAGGGGGGGAATTAGAGGCGCTTCAAGAGAGGAATATGGATGTGGGCTCGATCAAGGGTAAACACAAACATAGGAATTTAAGCACTAAACAGCTGACTGGCAGGCACAAATAGAAAAACATTATTCGTGTTTTGGAATACAAATGACTAAAAACAATTAGAGTGTTTTGTAAGAAAGCTTGGGGAAACGTTTACGACATGTTTTGGAGCAGAGATGGGAAACATTAGGAGATGCTTTGGGAAAGAGATGGGTGAAACGCTTACAATAATGAACACATATCATTTGATATGGAATGAGAATGAATGACAGAGAAGTCCAGCTTTGGAATAATGACTAGAAACACTTAATGTTTGGATAATGAGATGTGAAGCTGTTTAGAAACAGTACATTGGATCTTTAACAAAGCAAAGCAAAGGTAACCTGCATTCTTAGGAAAGTAGATGACAAAGCTGATTTTAAATACTAAGAACATGTGATGAAGTCATAATGTTATATAATCCTAACTTTATAGGAGGCATGTAAAGCACAGAAGAAATATTTTAAAAGATTACTAGAAAACATTATTAGCAAGGTAAATAAACCACGGGTAACTACAGTATGTGAGAAGCAAGTACACAAGCTGAAACTAAAGGGTACAAATAGAGGGCACTGGAAAAATCTTGATAAAGTGAAAGACTAATGCTTGAATGTAAATACGATGATCACCGAATAATTAAATGTTAGAAAGCGCAATATTTGTACTAAAGGGTAAAGACCACATGTTGAAATGTATAATATGGGTTATTGTGATATGTGGATACAATATAAATGATAAGGGAGACATTTAGGTGTCAATTTTTTTTTCCTGGGGAGCGATAGCGACCCTGTTATTTTGGAGGTACTGCGGGACATTTTTCTATTGAAAAATGTACAACATTATTTTGCAGGGTGATCTTAATGATTTTCTATAAACTTGATGGAGGTCTAGGGAGGAAACTAAAACAATAATGTAAAGATCTATAAATAGGCAAATATATACGCTCATTCCCCCTTAAGGGAACTTTGAATGAAGAAAGGAACAGGGGTGGGAGGTGGTATAACTATTGTCTTGGGATTGGGGATATAGTGAAAGAGAAACAGGGGGCGGGAATTTCATTGCTACCGTGGCGTGGGAAGTTGAGGACAAAACTGGGTGAAAGTGTAGTTCGAGTGAGATGAGGGCACATTAGGGGAAGGAGAGAGGAAGAGGGTGGATCTGGGGTGAGAGGCATTAGGGGTGAGGGACGGGGGAAGGGTTCCAGTAGACCATTTTCGGACAGCACTAGAAGAAGCCACCGGAGTTGAGTCGAGAGAAAATTTACGGGTCTTGTTAGTAGTTACAGGAGGGACATTGCTGGAACGTTCAAGGTCATTGCTAGTAGACACAGGAGGGACATTGCTAGAAAACGTTTTGGGACTGTTAGAAGGTGCAGGTGGGAGATTGCTAGAACGTTTAAGGTCACTGCTAATAGACACGGGAGGGACATAGCTAGAAAACCTACAGAGACTGTCAGAAGATATAGGTGGGAGATTGCTAGAACATTTAAGGTCATTGCTAGGAGGGACATTACTAGGAAACGTTTGGGGACTGTTAGAAGATGCAGGTGGGAGATTGCTAGAACAGTTAATGTCATTCCTGGTGTACACGGGAGGAACATCTCTAGTAGATTTAAGAACACTGCTAGAACCTTTGGAAGAAACACACTTAGAAGAATTGAGGACATTGCTATAAGATGTAGGGACAGTGTTAGAAGATGTAAGAAGAGTATTAGACAATTTATGAACATTAATTGAAGATGTGTGGACATTATTAGAAGACTTAAGGACACTATTAGAAGATTTAAGGGCATTGTTGGAGGCAAATGGAGGGACACCTTTAGAAGATTTAAGGGCACTCTTTGAAGATTTAAGGATGATGTTCGACGGTTTAAGGACATTATGAGAAGACTTTAGGGCTCTGGTAGAAGATGCAGAAGAGACACCATTAGAAGGCACGGGTGGGACACTACTAGAAGCTGTAAGGACACCGTTGGAAGACTTAAGGACATTGCTAGAAGACTTAAGGGAGTCGTTAGAAGCTGCGAGAGGAACACTCTTAGAAACTTTACGGAGACCGCTACAAGATTTAAGGGCACTATTAGAAGCTATGGGAGGTACAGTGTTGCTAGGAGTTATATGGACATTTCTAGAAGATGTAGGGGCAGCACTAGAAGATTTAGGGAAACTGCTAGACGACTTTGGGGTACCGTCAGGATTTTCAGCACTTGAAGATCTAAGGACATTACTAGAAGACTTAGGGACATTGCTAGAAGACACCGGGACATTGCTAGAAGACTTCGGGACACTCTTACAAGACTTACGAACATCATTGGAAGCCACGGGAGAGACATTGCTGCTCGGAGTCTTATAGGCATTGCTAGGAGGCTTAAGGTCATCACTAGAGGATTTAGAGACATTGCTAGAGGACTTAGGGACAAGATTAGAAGACTTATGGACATCGCTAGAAAACTTATGGACATCACTAAAAGACATAGGGACATCGCTAGAAGACTTAGGGACATTGCTAGAAGAATTAGGGACAATGCTAGAAGACTTAGGGACATTGCTAGAAGACTTAGGGACATCGCTAGAGGACTTCGGGACAATGCTAGAAGACTTAGGGACAATGCTAGAAGACTTAGGGACAATGCTAGAAGACTTAGGGACAATGCTAGAAGACTTAGGGACAATGCTAGAAGACTTAGGGACAATGCTAGAAGACTTAGGGACAATGCTAGAAGACTTAGGGACAACGCTAGAAGGCTTAGGGACAACGCTAGAAGACTTAGGGACAACGCTAGAAGACTTAGGGACAACGCTAGAAGACTTAGGGACAATGCTAGAGGACTTAGGGACAATGCTAGATGACTTAGGGACAACACTAGAAGAGGTAGGGACATTGCTAGAAGGTTTAGGGACACCACTTGATGATTTAGGGATAATACTAGAAGATTTGAGGAAATTACTAGAAGACTTAGGGACATTACTAGAAGACTGAGGGACAGCGCTACATGACATAGGGACAGTGCTAGAAGGGGTAAGGACATTGCTAGAAGACTTAGGGACACCACTTGATGCTATAGGGACATCATTAGAAGCCAAGGGAGACGCATTACTGCTAAGAGTTTCAAAGGCATTGCTGAAAGGATTAAAGTCATTGTTAGATGAGTTAGGGACACTGCTTGACGAGTTAGGAACATTGTTAGAGGACTTAGGGACACAGATAGGGTTTCTAAGGACATTGCTACTAGGTTTAATGATAGGCTTAGCTGACTTTAGAACAATGCTGCTAGGAGTTTCAGGGTCATTGCTATTAGGGTTAGGATTGTTAGAAGAAGGTTGGATATTGCTAGACGATTTAGAGTCACTGCTAGGAGTTTTAAGGACATCTCTAGAAGGCTTGAGGACAGGGTTAGAGGACTTAAGGACCTTGCTAGAAGGCTTAAGGTCATCGCTAGAAGGCTTGAGGACAGAGCTAGACGACTTAAGGACATCACTAGAAGGTTTAAGGTCATCGCTAGAAGGCTTGAGGACAGAGCTAGACGACTTAAGGATATTGCTGGAAGGTTTAAGGTCATCGCTAGAAGGCTTGAGGACAGAGCTAGACGACTTAAGGACATTGCTGGAAGGCTTGAGGACAGCGCTAGACGACTTAAGGACATTGCTGGAAGGTTTAAGGTCATCGCTAGATGACTTAAGGACATTGCTGGAAGGTTTAAGGGCATCGCTAGATGACTTAAGGACATTGCTGGATGGTTTAAGGGCATCGCTAGATGACTTAAGGACATTGCTGGAAGGTTTAAGGGTATCGCTAGAAGGCTTGTGGACAGTGCTAGATGACTTAAGGACATTGCTAGAAGGTTTGAGGTCATCGCTAGAAGGCTTAAGGTCATCGCTAGAAGGCTTGAGGACAGCGCTAGACGACTTAGGGACACCGCTAGTAGAAGACTTTGGACAAGGTGATGCGGGGGACCTGTTTTTCTGGCGGAGGGAGGTGGTGGAGTGAGTGATGGGAGCAACAGTTGATGAAGCTGCGGAGGGAGAGAAAGAGAACGGGGAGGGGATTTTAGAGGAAAGAAGATGATCGTTTTGATTATCTGAGAAGTATCGAAGTGATCCTTTTAGCGGAAGAAAGAAGGCGCTTCACGAGTCCAGGAGTCGATTTTAGAGCAAGCGATAAGAAAGCGATTATCGGAAAATTGATCGGAAGGGTAATCTTTAAGGGGGCCCAACTAGTTTGTTTTCTTCTGTCTCTCTCTCCCTCTCTGGGTTGTATCCATTCGGCCCAATTCGGCCTACTGTTTTAAGACTTTTATCCCCATCCAGGTGCCGATTTAAAAAAAATGTTTTTTACAGCAGGCTAAATGTATACATTTGTCGATGGAAAACTGTCTCCGGCGAAGCCAGATTTCTTTATACAATGCTGGCTCGCTATCACTCGACAGGAAGAAATCGACACCTGCATGGAGATAAACGTCATAAAACAGTAGGCTGAATGGGCCAAATGGATACAAACCATAGAAAGATAGAAAAGGAGGGAAGAAAAAGACTATTTTCTGAGGCAGGACAAATGAGTTCAACAACATACAGTAAGGGGAGAAAGAGATACAGTATATACACACACATGAATACTGATGATACATTCACTAACAAACCTCGTGGACCTCTTATGCATATCAAATTGTAAAGAAGACAAGAGAATGTAAATAAGTCTACACAATGATCGTCACACGAGATATTCACAAAACATGTTCGGTATCAGTGCTGAACATGGAAGAAAGTACAGAACAAAAGAACATGACCTACAATATAAACAGGCTTAGAATATGAAAACAGCGAAAATCATGGGGAAATTGATGAACTAGAAAAGGATGTTATTAAGCCTGTAATGGTAAGAATAGTATGAAAACAATGCATACACTCAGGCATATTGGTGAGCTCAAGATGTGTGTGTGTGTTTTTTTCTTTTCAATATGCAAATCGAAAAGTACAGTTTGACTTATAAATGTAACTTTATATAGTTTAATAGATATATACTGTTTAGACAGGTTTTCGGATTTCTATACTGAGAATTCATATTTTTTCACCAACCAACTTTACTTCTAAGCTCAATTAATGAAATCAACAAATACATGTGGCACTCCAAGGACTCGAACCTAGGATACTCACACCGAAATTCTGCGCATTTATGCATTACGCTATCAAGACCTCATTCGGACTACTGGTTATGCTGATCGTCCAAGTAACTAACTCAACGCCATAATGTCTCTCCTACCCTGACCTAGGCAATAATATTCTGCTTGGAAGTCTAGCAATTTGGTAAGGATTCTACTGAGTCAGATAAATTGGATGTATTTACCAATACATCTTATATAACAATGTCTAACTTGCAAATATATACAAATCTCTATGAATGGCCTTTCATACAGCTGTAAAGATGGAACTGGTAGAAGATCTTTATGTAATGCAGACTTTAAGCCCATCGAGAGAACATAGGGTAAGACATGGGGAAGTAAGGGGGGGGGGGGGGGGGGGCGGGGGGATATACACAACACCGCCATATCTTTCGATTTCCGCAAACGATTCGGAAAAACCTCCATATCCTATTGTTCACAGTACTAACACTTTGACTCTTGAATTACGCCCATGGCATAGTATCCATAGTCATCGTGTATTTAAAAATCAACCAAACTAACTGAAAATAATCCAAAGGAAACCAAATCACACGGTACAGACGAAACTGAGAAAAAAGTTGCTCCAAAATAGAAAGAAATGGCTGCAACAGAAAGAGTAAGGGTGGGGAAAAGAGGACATGAATACATCGAGAGAGGGAAGACAAAAAGAGGAAGACAGGAAGAGCAGCAGAGTCAAGAGAATGAGATGGGACGAAAAAAGATAGGAGACAAGCAAAAGAGGAGGGCGAATACAAAATGGAACGAATGAGGAAAACATCAGAAGGAAGGAAAGAGGAAATAAATACATCGAGAGAGGGTACAGAGGAGAGGGAAGACAGAAAGAGGAAGATAAGAAGAGCAGCAGAGACAAGAGGATGCGGGAGAGAGATGACCAAAAGAGGAGACACACAAGAAAAAAAAAGTTGAGCGAATACAAAATGGAACAAGTGAGGAAAACATCAGTGGGAAAGGAAAGAGGAAAGGGAAGACAAGAAGAAGAGAAGGAAGAAGGAGAGGAAGATAAGTATAGGAGAACCAAGAAAAAAAAGAAAAGAGGAAAGACATTACAAGGAGAGGAATTTAAAGGGGATAATTATACCTTTTATTGATGGCATCAAGTAGTGCCATGAAATATGACCAAGTATGACAAAAATGGGACCGAACTCTCGATTACTCACGAATCAGCTATGCCAATTTGCTGTAACCAATTATTATTATTAAAAAAACAATCTATTTAACCTTTAACTATATATGTTTAAAATTTAGCTTGTAAAAATTGTGGTGAAGCATTTCTTTAATAATATATTTAGTAACTATTGGTTTGGAAATTATAATAAATTTAGTCACAATTTGTTTTAATTCCTGCCGAAACGTGTTCAATGGTGAGCTTGGGATTGTAAACCTACTAATATGAGTAATTTATTGTTTGAGTTTCAGTTATGATTATTTAGATTGGAACACAGTGGTAGGCATGCAGGACACTACTACATCAAAACAGTAACATACGCGATACTAACAACGATACTAACAACAACAACAACAACAGCGAAAACAGTAATAACAAGTACAAAACAACCATTTTCAACAACAACATAATACAATATATTACATGTATTACAAAAAGGATACAGGATGAGACGACAAAGGTTAAGTACAAAGAATAACCCAGGAAAACATTACTAATAGAAACGAATAGGAAAGCAAATATAATAAATACAGAGATAAAATAATATATTACGAACTGATTATTTGGAAAATAATAAGTTTACGTCGCATTTTACGAACGCTAATTTACGGACAGGGACGAAGACTTACGGTTTAAATGTATATTACGACTACGGTAATTTACATGCTTTGGTTAATTATAAGTTTTTTATAGTCTCGTTTACCATTCATTATTACGACTGCCGGTTTATGGGAGTGAGAGAAGCGTGTTTTTTTTGTTTTTATTTTTAGTTGGTTTATCTAATTTCAAGACCTCGCTTAGAGCCATGGGTTATTATTTAAGTTGCCGTGGTAAATTGTTGGATGAATAATCCACTCGCTTGGTTGACTACGGTGAGTTAAGGGGGGGTCACCGGCTTTTTTTTATCTTTATCTCCTTTTCTCTCTCTCCCTGGCTTGTATCTATTTGGCCCCATTCAGCCTACTGTTTTAAGACGTTTATCCCCATCCAGGTGTCGATTTCTTCCTGGCGAGCGATAGCGAGCCAGCATTGTATGGAGAAATCCGGCTTCGCCGGAGAAATTTTTCTATCGAAAAATGTACAAATTTAGCTTGCTGTCAAAACAAAAATATATATATGCTGGCTCGCTACCGCTCGCCAGGAAAATATTGACAGGGATGGGGGTAAACGTCTTAAAACAGTAGGCTAAATGGGGCCGAATAGATACAAGTCAAAGAGAGAGGGAGAGAAAGATAAAAACAAAAGCGAGGTGGGCTCCCTTAAGAGGTGCTTCAGCGTGTGTCCAGTATCGTGCAGCATATTACATATGGCCACTATATTATGGTAAGCACTTCTTTCTGGTAATGGTGTTTCTGGTTGGGCATTCTCTTTTTATTGTGAGTTAGAGGACATCCAAGAAGCAGTAGCGGTAGCAGCAGCAGCAGTAGTAGCAGCAACTGTTGTGGTAAGATACTTTGTGGGTCAGTGGTGGTGGATCTTCCTTTACCTTCGGCGGCGCCTTCAGGTACCTTCACTCGACCTCTACTTAACCTTCGCTTCGAGTCCTCGTTTGCATCGTTCTCTTCGGCGATAGTTTCCGGGCGAGAGGACGAACTTTCCGCCTTCGATGGTTTATTATTATCACTAGTTACACCGCTAAGAGCATCCGGACCATCTTCTAAGGGCTCCGAGTTTTTGTGCAACTGTTTATTTTTGTCACTGTCATCGCCATCCGTCAGACAGGCCTTCGAGCTTTGGATGGCAAGTTTGGATTCTGCGCCCTCGAGAGTTGGGGTGACCTCCTGTTCATCGTCCGACAGAAAGCTCTTGTACTCTTCGGTCTCGATGGTCTTCTTGTAGTGGACGAAGGACGACTTGGCAACATCACCATCGTCTCCTACATCAGACTCGGCTGCAAGGAAGAACGAGATAATTAGCATGATGTTTTACAGAAGTACAATCAGCCTAATAAGTGATGTCTCGGCAGCAATTGTTTTTTTATCAATAATTGGTATCGGCAATATTTACACATGATTACTTCTTTTTGAGTGAGATATACCAATATGTTCCTACATTTACCCACCCTATTCAACATCTGACAGATATTAATACTGCACAAAGCGAGCCAAACGTAACGACAGCTGAGCCATGACTTATTAGCGCCACCGTAGGTATCATACTCTTCTCTTCATTAAATGTAGTATTTGAATTCCATAAATTACTTTTGGTCTTTGTTGACAAGTATTTAAGATAGATAAAAGACTCCACAAATAATAGTAATATTGCATAGCTACATAATTATTGTAACTTTAATGAGTTCATAGGTCATTTGAATGTATTGAGGGATAGATACTAACCCATACAGTACCGGTGACGCTCTTTTCGTCATATTCTGGCAACTATTAGACGATTATATTCAGCTGACGAAGGATGTCTAGCTATTAAAAAGGCTGCAGACTATATCAATTGATCCTTTTAGTGAACATTTATCCTTCGTGAGCTTAATAAAATCGTCTAAATGTAGCTGAAATATAAAAAAAAAACGTCACCAGTACTGTAAGAGTTAATGGAGATCAACACAAGTCACTGACAATAATCTTAAACCATCCAATACCAGTGATGTTTTTTTTATTAGTTTTTAGCTACATTTAGAAGATTTTATGAAGCTTAGGAAGGATGTGTGGTAGCTAAAAGGATTAACTGAGATAGTCTTTAGCCTTTAAACGGCCTTCTTTAGCTATATACAATCGTCTAATTGTTGCCAGGATATAATGGAAAGGACGTCACCGGTACTGTATGGGTTAACAGCACAATGTCCCTAACAGATACGAGATATTTTCAGAACTACTTCGAGCCTAAATATTAAACATCAATTACGAGACCATAAAAGTAATGGACAAAACACTAGCAGTAGATATATTAAATGCAATTGATGATATAAATGTTGAATGACTATGCAAAAACATTAGAGTACGAAATGCAAAGAACAAAAATAGAAAATTCAGTCATAGCTAAGCTAATCAAATCAATATAAGTAACACCCCGTTCTTAACATTAATCATCCATTGCAAACCCCAATGTACTTGAAAAAACTAATAAAAGCATATGGTTCTCCCGTGATTCGAACTCGGGACACCACACCTAAAATTAATATTTTACACTTTTGAAGCGACACATTCTAATGATCCATTAAATACATATCCTCTTAACAAAGGTACATAGTTAAATACTGTAGATACCATTAACTTAGACTATGACTTAAATTGCTTCAAACATTTAGGCTCAAACGTCCCTTGATTTTGGCCCTGTCACTCTTTCAACTCTGGGGAAGGCACTCGATACTGGCAGTTCTACCCTTTGTCTCCCTCACTTACATAGACAAAAATAAAAAATAAATACTAAACGCAAAGGATACCGCCCATAGACTCTTACCGGTAATTATAGTCTTCGCGGTGTTCTCCTGACGGTGAATACTGCACACGGCGGAGACCCGGAAGGCTGGTGTGCCCTCTTCCTTGTTCTCCTCTACGTCCCAGACCCCACTCACAACGATCTCCCCTTCCCCATCTTCCTCCTCCCCCGGGCAGGTACAAATATCCTCGTTCACCGTCACCGTCATGGCCTTCGTCAGGGTCGTCTCGTGGGTATCTGAATGGCTAACTTCAGTCTCGATCTCCTGGGAAACTTGCACGCTTGAGGCCTTTCGCATTTTCTTAGTCAGCTTCTCTTTGGGATCAGCCGGATGCTCTTCGGCGGCGTCCATCATTTGCTTATCGTCATCGTCCTCTATTTCGTCCGATTTTCTCTTGCCGCTCTCTTCGTTTTCGTCCAACTGTTTCTGGTCGTCCTCTCCCCCCTCAACCTCCCCCATCTGAACATCACCATTGACCTCGTGCTCTAATGCGTGCTTAGCTTTGGTGGAGTTCTCGAGTTCATCGGTATCTGAGCCCCCCAGTTCTGCTACCCGGGAAGCAACACAGGAATTGGATGAAGCATGATGCTGTTCTTTACTTAGGGAGCGTTATGTTGAGCTGCACTAAGGAATTACTATATTTAATAATAACTGGAAATTATTGTATTTGGTTTAAAAAGTAAGAAAAGAGTAGAAACATTAGGTGATAAGTATTGGTCTGCTCCTGTGTATTGTAACACATGATTCAAGTTACATAGGTAGTAAAAGTGGGATTCATTACAAGAACTTAAACTCCTCGAGACGAAATGAATAATGGGAAACCTTAATAAATCAGCTCAAGAAACGCCTTTATAAATCCTTTTCCTTTACACAGCCAACACATGAATGAAGGTACACGTTGGAATAGTCCACAGAAAACACACAATATACATGAAAAAGAAGAAAATAAAAAAGCCAGGAATCAACTTACTGAACCATCTGCCACTGCGCAATAGGTCATGTACTATTTGGGCGATGACAATAATATGGACCCCTTAACTTCTTATAACTCAAAATGAATGAAAGCAATCGGGCGGACAATTATATAATTTGGGAAAAGTCCACCAGGAAATAGGTGTGGAAATGTACAGCCAAGTTTGCTCTAGGTCCTTTTGAGTTACGAAGAGGTTAGGGATCGAGATTATTGTCAAGTTCGTTGGCGCTACCTATACTAATTGATGGTATCTAACATCTGTGGGAAAATCTTAAGTCGATACATAGAAAAGTTCTAATAGAACACGTAAAGGGCCATATTTAAGGGGGGATGGGCGTATTTATTTCCTCATTTTTGCATCTTTATAATATGTTTTTAGTTTCCTCCCTAGACCTCAATCAAGTTTAAACAAATACCACCAAGACCCTCCTTCAAGATAAATGTATAAATTTTGCGATAACAAAATTATCCGGCCGAAGGCCGGTTTCTCTTAAATTACAGGCTTGCTATCGCTCGCCAGGGAAAAAATAGACACCTTTGACAAATCCATGGGGAGAAAAAGAAAAACATCGCCAATCTAATGGGCGAACGTCATAAATTCTGAAAACTAATGGGGCTAAACATGAGGAAAAAGGGGGAACAGACAAACGACCCATCTCCCCTTAAACCTTTCAGCATTTGAGGACGTATTTCTTCATTGTGTTTTGGCTGTCATTAGGAAACTTTATGCAAATTAGAAAGTACTTATTTTGTTTGTCATTTGGGAACTTTATGCAAATTAGAAAGTACTTATTTTGGCTGTCATTATGCAAATTAGAAAGTACTTATTTTGACTGTCATTAGGGAACTTTATGCAGATTAGAAAGTACCTCCAAAAATCGAGAGGGTTAATATACTGTATATCGCAATCTCCTGAACTCCACGAATTGTAGCTAATCTGAAAAAATCGTCTAAAATAGCCAACACAAAATCAAGAGAAGCGTCATCGTATAATGAAAGGCTTAATTAAGGGGGGGTGACCTGCTTTTGTTCTCACTTTTTCTAGCTTGTATCCATTCGGCCCCATTCAGCCTACTGTTTTAAGAAGTTTATCCCCATCCACGTGTCGATTTTTTCCTGTCGAGCGGTAGCGAGCCAGCATATTTCTAAAAATATTTTTGACAGCATGCTAATTCATCGATCTCCGGCAAAACCGGATTTATCCATACAATGCTGGCTTGCTATCGCTCACCAGGAAGAAATCGACACCTGGATGGGGAAAAATGTCTTAAAACAGTAGGCTGAATGGGGCCGAATGGATACAAACCAGATACAAAGAGAAAAAGAGAAAATGAGATAGGCCAGGGATATACCAAGAACAAAGTAGGCATTAACTCAAAATCAGGAATACATGCAAATTAACCACTTGCGAGTTTCAGGATATAAGGAAGTTGGAGCCGTGAACATAATAATAATAATTTCTTTATTCCACGAAAATTACATGGGTATTCACATACATCTACAAGTTATTACAATATCGGTAATAAAGAGAAATGTAATAATAATGTGAATTTATGATGGATTAAAAGTATGATAAATTTGATTTTATGTATTTATATATGTATTATGACCGTATTATAGCTGATCATTCCATTAAATATTGACGGCCACAGCTCCAACTTCCTTATAGACCAAAACTCGCAAGTGGTCAATTAAACCCTTACAGTACCAGCGACGTCTTTTACTTTATATTTCAGCTGCGTGTAGACGATTGTATAAAGCATAGGAAGAATATGTGGTAGGTAAAAGGATTAACTGAGATAGTGTGTGATCTTTTAACGGGTAGATACCCTTCCTAAGCTGAATATAACCGTCTGATAGTTCCCAGGATATAATGGAAAGGACGTCACCGGTACTGTATGGGACAAGTTCTCTCTCCAACAAAAAGTACTTATATATATAAAAACAAACTTCTTGAAAGAGGTAAACAAAGAAGCTTACTAGAATACAAAACCTGCAAGAAAGCCTTGTTTGCATAAGATAATTGACGGTTCGCTGTGGAGCTTGAATTCATGTTAGTATATTTTAGGCTAGAAATGGCGTATGATTACCTAACCATTCTATGAGATATACTTGCTACGATAAGTTCTAGAAAATAATCCACATTCGTCATATCGATTAACCCTTTCATGCACAGGGGGTTGCCGTTTGGTAATCAGAAATTGAATAATCTTGCTCTCATAATTACCTCTGCAAACTTTGTTTTCTGCCCACAGCTCGTTCAGAGACAACTGCAGAGGTTGAAGTAACTAAACTAAAGGTTTCTAAACCCCCCTGATGGTCAAACAGGATTTTAAGTATCCCAGAAAGGGCGCAAATCGCGTACTGGTGCACGAAAGGATTAAAAGCCAATGAGGAACACAATGTATTTCTGCGTAATAATCACTGTGATATCTAAAGACACAAACAATGTAGAGGGTGGCAGTATTGTCGATAACCAATGACAATAGAATGACTTATTCTTATCAATGAATAATAACCAAAGATTCTATAATAAAGGTTTATTCCAATTTGATTCTGCATATTTGTGTGCAGACAGATTTTAATCATACTTAGTATTCAGTTTGTGAGTTAAAACAAACCAAATTAATACTAGTTAATTCATACTCATTGACTATGGTAAAATAATTTACATATACACTTAACACTTTATAAATATAATTTTTACATTTACTTATGGTGTTGATTTTGTCAAAATAATATAAACTTTACCATGATTTTATCTGTATTTATTTATATACCATATGTTTTTATATACCGTATGTTTTTAATACTTAATGAGAAAGGAGGGACGAAAGTGATTATCTTAGAGCATCGTAGCATAGTGGCTCTTACAAACCAAGACTATTCAGAGTACAAACAAACAAAAGTCAAGGATTCTTTAGGGCTCTCTTTACTGTCTAGTTGAAAAGAGCCTCATCTGGCACACATCTTACCTTCCACCCTCAAACTTCTTCACAAACACAATGTAAGTGTGTAGCTTATTTATATTACATTTAAATTATATCTATTCATCTATCTATCTATCTATCTATCTATCTATAATATATATATATATATATATATTATACTGGGAAACAGAACAATTAAGCGTTTTCAGACAGCTTTGAAGGAAGATTTAGAATGTTAGGAACAAGACTTGCACACTCGATGAGTTGAAAACCAGGCATTACTAGTGATAATACCTCCACCTCATCTAATAATATTATACTGTAGCGAAAATCTGAATTGTCGAACGCAATCATAATTAACCATGGAGACCACTTTCAAAATTGTATGTAGTTGTCGATGAATTGTAAGGAAATTAATATTCAAGACAATACATTAATTAACCCTTAGAGGATTATGACGCATTTTGACCATTCATTCCGGCTATGATAAGACGATTTTATACAACTTACGAAGGTTCTATGGGCTTTAAAAGGGTTAAAACGATCCCAATTACCCCTCAGACTTACATATACCCTTCCTAATCTGAATAAAATAGTCATATACTAACCAGAATAAACTGTCAAAATGCGTCATAATCCTCACGGGGTTAATCTGGGGCCTCTGAATATTGAAACATCCTTTACAATTACACTGAGGGTATTCCATATATAAACCTGTAAGTACCACCTGAGAAGATCGCCGCATTCATTAGAAAGAAAACGCATAAATAACGATGGTGTACAAAGCTAAACATGTTAAGGGGAGATGGGCCGTATTTTTAGTCTATCATTCCTATATTTCTTAGTTTCTTCGCTAGACCTTCATCCGTTCTTGGTCATGAGTTTAGCCGTACTTGTAACTAAATTAATTATAAATATTTCAATGAACAGTATCATACATAGTAGGAGAATTTACTATAATTATTGTACCTGGAATAGTTGACTTGATAAAGGTTCATTGTTTCAGTCTTTATATCTTTTTATTCCTAACATCCGTGAGTGACCTTTAGAAACACAATGACACGCTCTCTCTCTCTCTCTCTCTCTCCAATTTAAGAGCGTATGCTTCAAGGAATGTTCACAACTACTAGTGTCAAGTGGATGAGAGAGAGAGAGAGAGAGAGAGAGAGAGAGAGAGAGAGAGAGAGAGAGAGAGAGAGAGAGAGAGAGAGAGAGAGAGAGAGAGAGAGAGAGAGAGAGAGAGAGAGAGAGAGAGAGAGAGAGAGAGAGAGAGAGAGAGTGAGTGAGTGAGTGAGTGAGTGAGTGAGTGAGTGAGTGAGTGAGTGAGTGAGTGAGAGCGAGAGTGAGTGAGTGAGTGAGTGAGAGCGAGAGTGAGTGAGTGAGAGCGAGAGTGAGTGAGTGAGAGCGAGAGTGAGTGAGTGAGAGCGAGAGTGAGTGAGTGAGAGCGAGTGAGTGAGAGCGAGAGTGAGTGAGTGTCAGAGAGAGTGTGTCAGTGTGAGAGAGTGAGTGAGTGTCAGAGAGAGTGTGTCAGTGTGAGAGAGTGAGTGTGAGAGTGAGTGTGAGAGAGTGAGTGAGTGTGAGAGAGTGAGTGAGTGTGAGAGAGTGAGTGTGTGTTTGAGAGAGTGAGTGTGTGTTTGAGTGTGAGAGAGTGAGTGTGTGTTTGAGAGAGAGAAAAAGAGTAATTCCGCCCGAGACAGCATCGAAAACCTATATGAGAATTGATGACCATAATTGCACGTACAGGGGCGGGTATATAATGTTCGTAACCCTTTGAGTACCAGCGACATGTGTTATCCTATATTCTAGCTATATTTAGACGATATTATGCAGCTTAGGAAGGATCTGCGGTAGTTAACAGGGTTGGTTGTGATAGTTTGAATCCTTGTTATTGCTAGAGGTCCTTCCTAATCTGAATAAAATCGTCTAATAGTTGCCACACTATAATGAAAAGGACGTCACCGGTACTGTAGGGGTTAACGATCCTGTGATTTTCATTATGCAAACATTTCATATTGAAACAACCAGTTGTTATATAATACTTAAAAATTAATGCAATTATATGTTTGTAAATTTATGAAAAAGAAAATGTATTCATGAATTTATTACAAGAATTAAATATGCATAATGAAGAAATGGTGAGAACATAATGTCCACGACTGTACATCGAAGCACACTTTGGGGCGTCTTTCAAAACAGTTCTATTAAGCAACAGGAAGAGGAAAATTTAATCAAAGAAGAACGTTTGAAAGAAGAGGAAGGATAGGAATAAAAGAACTGCTAATTACTCTTTTTCTTCTATTGTGTTTCTGAGGCCTTTAGAAATTATCGCATTTGTTTATTCTTTAAGGCGAACATTTTGGCTTTATCATCCTTCAATTGTTGAACATTATGTATTTTAAGTCACGTATGGGATATTATTCTCTATGTGTATTCTTTATCTTTGTCCTACAATAATAGTCACAGCTATATTTGTCTTTACCGCTGCAAATTGAATTAATATTCATTGGACATTGTGGGTTAAATAAGAGTGGGTGTAAAAAAAGACGGCCATCTTGGGTCAGTGGAAAATATATCTGTTTTCACTTTTCAACCTCATCCTCTATAGCAATAGTAAGACCACCGAGGGTATTGGGGCGGCAGCCCCCAGGTTAGGTTAGGTCGTTGGGGTAATGACAAAATATATTTTATTTGGGGGGGCATGTCTTAACATTGCTAAATAATGGGTAAACATGCATATTCAGAAGGAAAAATACCTTAAAACATACTTATCAATTAAAGAACTGATGAACAAAAAAAAAACATTATAAAAGAAACTCATACGTGACCTAAAATACACATTGACCCAATTGTTTGTTTATGTTTGCATTACCGTTTACACTGTTCTTTTTCTTATTTATATAACTGAATTTTATTAAGTTTGACCTCTATAAGGTCAATCCAATGAGCGTATTCACATTTACACACGCATATATATATATGATTGTATTTGTCACTCGATTAACTAAAAACCCATCAAGTATCAACCATTAAATTTGTCCTTGGTCAATTGCTATTAAAAACGAAAAAAAAAAACGCAATCTAAGTGGCTGTGAGCCAAACAGGATTTCCGACAGTCCTGAGTTTTAATATACAGTATATACTGTATATGTAAAGCCATAAACTACAGTAGATCTTGACTTGACACGAAAATGGAACTTTGCAGTAAGGTACCCAAAATCGGAGAACGAGCCCCCAGGTTCGAACCTCGAAACCGCGAAAATATCAAATTTTCGCAGCTTTGAGGTTCGAACTTGGGGGTTCGTTATCCGATTTTGGGTCCCTTACTGCAAAGTTCCATTTTCGTGTCAAGTCAAGATCTACTGTAGTCTATAGTAAAGCAAGTACTAAGTGCAAAATGCTAGCAATTCTTGGGTATTATGTGATCAATCTGCTTCAGAGGTGAGTACCTGGAACTGGGGTGATTACCAATCATGATTATTGACATCACTATCTAATCTGAATAAGAAAATGTTTAATATGAAATATTGCTAAAATCAGAATGAAATTAAGTTACAATATAGATTCGTTGAAGTACAGCGATTCCATCTATATATATATATATATATATATATATATATATATATACTGTATAATTATATATATACTTAAAGACCGGTGGCTCCCCACGAAGTGCGGTTCCGGTCTCAAAATAATTAGGGCGTGAGGCCGGAACCGCAATTTGTGTGGAGTACTCGGTCTTTAAGTTTGAGTATATACTATATATATATATATATATACAGTATATATATATATATATATACTACAAGAAAAACGTAAAGAGAGAGAGAAAGACGCAAAGGCGTACATGTAAATATATGAACATATTCGGTATAAGGAGTACGGCACAGAAATAATACAAAACATATATTAATAATAATAGATAAAGAAAGAGATCTTCCTCCATCTGCACTCCCACCCCCCAAAACAAAACCCTCCTGACGAAGCCAACAACAAAGCAATAACCCCTGGCACTCACTGTTAACGATGATGGTGCCCTCGGTGGTGACGGAGCCCTCAACGTTGGCGACGGTGGCGTGGTAGTGGCCGGCGTCCTCCAGCCTGGCCTCCGGGAACACCAGGCTGAACACGTCGTCACCCTCGATCTTCAGCTTCACGTGCTTGTCGTCGGGAGCCCACTTCTTCCCGTCCTTCGTCCTGAGATTAGTTAATTAGTTAAAATAGGTCTTCATAGGCTATCAACCCTTTTGGATTATGAAGCCAGCACACTGCAAATCAAGTACATTTTCAGGACTGGAGCCCCTTTTCGGAGAACTACAGTCCCTTCTATCCTGAGAGGTAAAACAAAACATGAGAGGGACTGCTACATTAGGATTTGTTGTTTCGAATTTGGCGTTCGTTGTTTCGAAACTTGGGTTCAGTGTTTCGAAGCTTGGGTTCAGTGTTTCGAAATTTGTGGTTTAATGATAAGCTTTTGAGATTGAGATTCACCGTTTTGTATATGGGTTTCAGTGTTTCCGAAATTATGTGCATTACTTCGAAAATTAGATGTGCTTCGAAGAGGAGATACTTTGTTTTAGTGTTTATATGTTTTATTTTGATAATACAATTCACTTCACAAGCGAGTTTATGTTTCGAAAATTCGAGATAAATTTGTACATTTTTCGGTAGAAAAATGTCCCGGCCGAACTCTGGTTCCTCCTAAATTGCAAGCTCGCTATTGCTCGCTGGGAAAATTGACACCAAAATGCCACGAAAGGTCTTAAAATTGATAAGGAAATGGGGCAAAAGGTCTTAAAATTGCAAAGCTAAGCTGGCAAACGTCTAGGAGGAAACAAATCTAAATATATATATATATATATATATATATATATATATATATATATATATATATATATATATATATATTTTTTTTTTTTTTTTTTTTTATTAATTATCTAATTAACAATATATTAAGACCAAGTTTATATAGTTTGACAGAGCCAACATAATTTATTGACCAAGTGTATATAATTAGCACCATATTTCACCACAAAGCCTTCAAAATACCTGAGAAATCTTGATGGGAACCTTGCAATTTACCGTCAGTTGAAAAGAACCCGACTACAGAGCCAATTTTTTTTTTCTTCTATAGGAACCTTGCAATTTAACGTCAATTAAAGGGAAACCGACTATACTGTAGAGCCAACCTTTTTTGTTTTCTATAGGAACCTTGCAATTTACCGTCAGTTGAAAATAAACCGACTATAGAGCCAACCTTTTTTTTATATGGGAACCTTGCAATTTACCATCAGTTGAAAAAAAACCGACTATAGAACCAACCTTTTTTTTTATATGGGAACCTTGCAATTTACCGTCAGTTGAAAATAAACCGACTATAGAGCCAACTTTTTTTTATATGGGAACCTTGCAATTTACCGTCAGTTGAAAATAAACCGACTATAGAGCCAACCTTTTTTTTCTATGTGAGTGAGAGAGATAGAGCCAATTTATTTTATTTTTTTCCCTATGTGAGTGAGGGAGACAAAAGGCAGAACTTACCATTTGATCTCTGGCTGCGGTACGCCCGAAGCCTTGAAGGTGAACTTGGCCATGTTGCCCTCCAAGAACTCCTGGTCCTTGAGGCCGTCCGTGATCTGCGGGGGCTCGTGTAGGCGGAAGCGGGCCTTGCATACACTCTCGCCGTACTCGTTGGTGGCCTGCACGTAAGAAAGAGAGAGAGAGAGAGAGTTAGAGAGAGAGAGAGATATATAGAGATAGATAAGTTGGTGGCCTGGAATAGAAGGAAGGAGAAGGGAAATAAGAGGATGAGAGAGACACCAGAGACAATGAAGAGGCAGAAGGGGAAAAAGGGAAGGAGAAAGATGATACAATAGAGAGAGAGGGGGAAAGGAGGAGGAGGAGGAAGATTGATGCCAGAGAAAATGAGAAGTGAAAGGGGAAATGAAAGGAAAAAGGTACAAACAAATGAAGGGAATGGGAAATAGAAAAGTGATGGGAGATACAGAAATACAAGGGGAATGAGAGGAAAAAGTGAACAAGTCTGGAGGAAAAATGGGATAAAAGGTGATGAAAGATGCAGAAAATAAAGACACGAGGGAAATGAGAGGAAAAGTGTGAACATTGGAGGAAATGGGGGATGAAAGGTGATGAAAGATACAGAACATTATAAACACGAGGGAAATGAGAGGAAAACAAGCAGAAAATAAAAACAAAAAATATAGGAACAAGTAAGGATAAATGCAGGGACAAATTGCTCGAAATATAGAAAACAACAACAACAGTAAACTCCTAGTAGATGAGAAACAGTGAGGGAAGCCAAACAAATGAAACAGGAATTCCAGCAACTCCTTATCACATGCCAATATAGGCCTCTCCTGTGTATTGCCCTGCTCGATTGGTGTCTGCAATCTCCCCTGTGAATGTTGCCCTGGCCTTGATGGTGTACCCTGGGGAGTCTATATATATATACATATATATATATATATATTTTTTTTTTTTTTTTTAATTCTATGTCCCTCTTTGTCTTTCCTTCTGTATATCTGGTCCTGGGCAGGCCATATAGTTAGAGGAAATGCTAACAGAAGGACAACTAGAACAACAGAATGGGAACCTAGAGATTGAACTAGAGGAAGGGGTAGACAGAGAACCCGATGGAGGGATGAGATCTGAAAAGTATCTGCGGTGGGATAGAACAGACTAACATCTGACCGGTTAGAGTGGAAACGTTTGGGAGAGGAGGCCTTTGTCCTGCAGTGGACTAACTCGGGTTGATATGATAATGATGATATCTATTTGTTGTTGTTGTTGTTGTTGTTCCCCAGGGTGTCTGACCGAATAGCCCCACGGTCCCGAGTAAGGCCAAAGCCATAACCCAGTGCCCCCACAGAACCCTCACTGCTTTACCACAAAGAATGCCTAGGTGACTGAAGCCGTTCCCAGGCGAGGAGCTGAGGAGGGGGCGGACACGCCCGAGAAACCGAAGCCCCACCCAAGGCCCTGTGCCCCTTGTCAATTATAAATTGAAAGCAGAGGGGCAAAGAATATCCATTTGTTTCTGTACCTATCTTTCTGTCAACTATCTCTGTATCTGCCTACTAGTCTATCTTCCCCATCACACACACACATCTTCCCTCTTACATTGAAGCTATAAGTGCCCACAAACTCATGATTTTTTATTTTATTTTTTTAGCGTACCTCTCTTTCTGTCTATCCCTCTATCTGTCTGTCTATCTTCCCCATCACACACACATTTCCCTCTTACCTTGAAGGTATAAGTGCCCACAAATTCGGCGGCCGCGTCTTGGATAGTTAGGACCTGCGTGTTATCCTGTCCCCTGATGGCGTAGCCTGGTGTGTCGTCACGGATCACCTTGTCGCCGAAGAACCTGCATGAAGAGGAGGAGGAGGGGTACCCCGAGTTAGTTAAGGGAAGGGGTATATTCGATTGAGGGGGTGGGGAGGGTTTGTTTCTATGGCCCCCCTCCTTCTCCCTCATGTTTAGTCCCATTAGTTATGAGGTTTAAGGTGTTAGATACATTAGTTTTGGCGATTTTAAGACCTTTTACCCTCTTTCCTTGTCAATATTCAGACCTTTAGTGCCAGTTCCTTCTAAAATTACAAGCTCGCTATCGCTTGCCAGGAAAAAAATCGACACCTAAGTGGGAAGAAAGGTCTTAATATTGCAAAGCAATGGGGCGAAAGGTCTCAAAATCACAACACTAACGAAAAGAACGTCTTAAAATCTCAAAACTAATATGCTAAACATGAGGGAGAAGGGGGTCCAGAAAAAGCAACTACCTCCCCCTCAACATAGATCACTTTCAAGGAGTTGCGCCAAAAGCATTCCAGGTTAATTTCCCCCCTTTAACTTTCTCTAGCCGGTATCACACGAGCACTTTTTCCCTACACATTTATCCTCAACACTAACCTGGCAACTTACGAGGTCAACATTTACAATATTTCGGTCACCTAAGTGCATCTACCATCAGTCTAGTTTCCGATACCAGTGTAAAATATTCCAGAAATGTTGCCAGAAAAATGTTGATCATCGAATGTTGACTATGAAAGCTCTCGTTTAATACCAGCTTTACCTTCTACCTTATATCGTTATGAAACTAATCAACAAAGGAACAAGACCTTCAGAACTATTTCGGTGCATAACTCCTTCCTTACGGAGAGAACGGAGAGAACGATGAAAACGTCTTAATAATAATAATAATAATAATAATAATAATAACAACAACAACACACACACACATTCACTTATACCTACTATTTTGTATTATGTTTTGCACAGCTAGAAAGGTATTGAAAATAATTTCTCAGACAAACTTCTTTTCTTGGTATGACTTGAATGAATATTAACACTAGTTCTTTTGTTTTGTATATTTGTTGATTTGCTTAACCTCTTTCTGTTCTCTAGAAGGAACATCATCTATAAACAAGTATGCCTATAGTCCCTCCTTTCATAAATAAGACTATAATAATACGTACCACTTAACAGATGGTTTGGGGTTGGCCTCCCATTCCACAAAGAGCTTGGCGTCTTTGCCGCCTTCCTTGGCGCAGGCGTCCTTGAGGGGGGTGACGAAGTGGGGGGGCGCCCTAATGATCAGGTCACCCTCCGTCGTCACTGACCCGCTTGTGTTGCTCAGCTGAAATTAGTTGATAAAGTAAATAAAGATAGAACTAAAAGGGAACTAAGAATATAAGTAAGAAAACAAAATAAAATCGGACGAAGGGTTGCTGGACAGGGTGGAGGGAGACCGAGGGCTCCACGCGAAATGCATTAACTCCTTCACTCATATGACGCAGAGGTTGCCAGATTTGCAATAAGAAATAGAGCGTCTCATATAATGACGGCGCTCCAGGCAGCCCTGTTCAGAGCTGCCTCACTTGTCAGTATGTTTTTTAATAACAAAAAATCAGACAGTATGATCTTATCCCATATATACATATATAATGTATATATACTGTATATATACAGTAAATATATATATATACAGTATATATATATATATATATATATATACATATATACTGAATATATATATATATATATATATATATATATATATATATATATATATATATTGTATATATATATATATACTGTATATATATATACATATATATATATATATATATATACTGTATATTTACTGTTATACTGAATATATATATATATATATATATATATATATATATATATATATATATATATATATATATATATATATATATATGCTATATTTTATTTTGTATTCTTCATTTGGGTTTACTTTTGTTTTGTGATACCCAGTTAAAATGGGGAATTACTGAAGGGCCAGGACTGAAGGTGCCCCATAACTGTTTCTTAATAAAGTAAAGTGGAGAGTATTCAATCCTAACCTATATTCCTGAAGTCAAAAGAAATACTGCACTGCTAGGATTGCAGAATGATGAGGAAATATGAAGAGCAAAATAACTATCGTATGTTTCTTTTCTGCTGACGGTAAATTACAAAGCCTCCATCAAAATTGTTCAGTTATTTTGAAGATGTTGCACTGAATTATAGTGCTAAGTATATAAACATGGTCTTTGTATAATGCAGAAACATAGTAATGTCCCATTTTCCCATGAAGTATCGTTCAAATAGGTGCTATAATAAGGGATTCAATTGATCGTCAGTTGCAAAGAAACAGAGTATAGTCATTACAAACATTTTATCTTCGCTTCCTCCTTATCTCTCGCTATTGAGGCAGATAAACCTTATCAGCACCTGTTATCCTGCGGTCTATACAACTCTGTGGCGAGAATATGTTTGGAGAAAATATATATATGAATGCATTGCTACAAGACGGCTCAGAAACTTGTGGAGAAAATATATATATGAATGCATTGCTACAAGACGGCTCAGAAACTTGTGGACAAATAATCCGTCTGTACCAGCGACGTCTTATTAATTATATTCTAGTTCTAGCTGGTATTAGATGACTGTATTCCGTATAAAAAGGGCCTCCAGTAATTAACAGGCTTCGAACTATCTCACTTGATCCTTTTTACCACCACACATCCTACTTAAATTGCACAAAATCGTCTAAATATTGATATAAATTAACAAAACGTCGCTGGTACAGAAGAGGTCAAATATTGTTACGCACTCACCGTCTTCACCTAACAATAACTAGTGTAGACTCAGGCTGCCACGGACACAAGACAACCAGTAATTCCTCAATAATCTGAACTAAGGGCCACAGCGATTAAGGGGGGTCACTGGCTTTTTTATCTTTATCTCCTTTTCTCTCTTTCCTTGGCTTGTATATATGCAGCCCCATTCAGCCAACTGTTTTAAGACGTTTATCCCCATCCAGGTGTCGATTTCTTCCTGGCGAGCGTTAGCGAGCCACCTTTGTGTGGAGAAATATTGACACCTTGATGGGGGTAAACATCTTAAAACAGTAGGCTGAATGAGTCCGAATGTATCCGAATGGATACAAGCCAAAGAGAGAGGGAGAGAAAGAGAAAAAAGCGAGGTGGGCTCCCTTAACCCATTGAGTCCTTACTAATGACATGGTTCCAAAGACGAACGCCCTAAGGGCCTCTTCTAACTTTACTTCCGCAACTCTGATCTAGCGGTTTGGGGGGTCTTACCATTTGTATCGATACTTAATGGAAAAATATGAAACCACTATATCTCTGCATCATGTTAAGACCAAGTGTATATAATTAGCACCATATTTCACCACAACATCTTCAAAATAACGGATAAATTTTGATGGGAACTTCGTAATTATACATATATATATATATATATATATATATATATATATATATATATATATACGTTATATATATATATATTTATATATATATATATATATTTATATATATATATATATTTATATATATATATATATATATATATATATATATTTATATATATATATATATATATATAGTATATACTTTGTTCACATCAACTTTTGTATATATGGATGAACAATAGGCTTCAACTTTTACTATATTTTGTAACATTCCGTTTCTAGGCTAAGAGGGTAAACGTTACAATATATTAGTTTATATTCAGTTATGGAAGAAGATAACCCCCCCCCCCCACACCTGAGCGAACTATCTAATTTGTTTAGGGTTCATTCTCCTAAATGGGTTGCCCGCCAATACTATTGAGTCCCATCCATCCAGAAACACCCCTTTTAGATACCAGGGGGACTGCTAACACCAGAGAAAACTACCGAGCTAGAGTCTGGTGGGGACGAATAAACTACCGAGCTAGAGTCTGGTGGGGACGAATAAACTACCGAGCTAGAGTCTGGTGGGGACGAATAAACTACCGAGCTAGAGTCTGGTGGGGACGAATAAACTACCTAGCTAGAGTCTGGTGGGGACGAATAAACTACCGAGCTAGAGTCTGGTGGGGACGAATAAACTACCGAGCTAGAGTCTGGTGGGGACGAATAAACTACCGAACTAGAGTCTGGTGGGGACGAATAAACTACCGAGCTAGAGTCTGGTGGGGACGAATAAACTACCGAGCTAGAGTCTGGTGGGGACGAATAAACTCAAGAACACCATAGAAGTGTTAAAGTACACTCAGATATGAAAGAAAATCCCCCCCCCCCCCCCTCCGAGCAAGATAACTAATGTCTCACGATGTTTAGTTGTGGTAACACTGGCCTTGAGCCCCGGAAAAGTGTAGGAACTACATATTGTGGGAGGGAGTAGGGAGCTGAACGGAATGAACTACATATTGTGGGAGGGAGTAGGGAGCTGAACGGAATGAACTACATATTGTGGGAGGGAGTGGGGAGCTGAACGGAATGAACTACATATTGTGGGAGGGAGAAGGGAGCTGAACGGAATGAACTACATATTGTGGGAGGGAGTAGGGAGCTGAACGGAATGAACTACATATTGTGGGAGGGAGTAGGGAGCTGAACGGAATGAACTACATATTGTGGGAGGGAGTAGGGAGCTGAACGGAATGAACTACATATTGTGGGAGGGAGAAGGGAGCTGAACGGAATGAACTACATATTGTGGGAGGGAGTAGGGAGCTGAACGGAATGAACTACATATTGTGGGAGGGAGTAGGGAGCTGAACGGAATGAACTACATATTGTGGGAGGGAGTAGGGAGCTGAACGGAATGAACTTCTACTTCACTTCATATTGAAAATCACACAATTAAACATCGTGAGACATTAGTTATCTTCCTCGAGTAGGGTGGGGGGGGGGGGGATTTTCTTTCATATCTGGGTGTACTTCAACACTTCTATGGTGTTCTTGAGTTTATTCGTCACTACCTAACTCTAGCTCGGTAGTTTTCTCTGGTGTTAGCAGTCTCCCTGGTATCTAAAAGGGGTGTTTCAGGGTGGATGGGACTCAATAGCCTTGGCGGGCAACCCATCTCGGGGAATAAACCCTAAACAAATTACCGATGGGCGACACGCTAATCAGTGCCACTTGCAGGTGGCGATATCTATATCAGATAACAGATAATATGTGGTATGTTTGTTCCTCTCTGGATCTGGATATATATAATTATTAGGTCATAGTTATATATACATATATATATATATATATATATATATATATATATATATATATATATATATGCTGTATATAATATACAGTACATATATATATACATATAAATATACATATACATATATATATATATATATATATATATGTATATATATATGCTGTATATAATATACAGTACATATATATATACATATAAATATACATATATACATATATATATATATATATATATATATATATATGCTGTATATAATATACAGTACATATATATATACATATAAATATACATATATATATATATATATATATATATATATAACTATAACTTAACCAAAAGGAATTGATACATAATACGTATGTAGAACTGAAAATCGCCTTCACTGTCATGTAATAAGCTTGAGACAGTGCACATTGGCTAGGGCATGTGCTTAACCCTTTCACGCATTTATGACGCAGAGGTTACCAGATTAGCAATAAGAAATAGAGTTCTCTCACTCTTATAATTACCTCTCCAAAATTAGTTTTCTGCCCACACCTAACTCAAAGACAACTGCAGAGGTTGAAGTAACTAAACTAAAGGTTTCTAAATACCCCTGATCGTAATAAAGGCTTTAAAGTATCCCCAAATAGGCTCAAAATCGCGTCATATGTCGGAGAGGGTGAAAGGGGAGGTACTTGCTTTTTCTAGACCCTCTTCTCCCTCATGTTGAGACCTATTAGTTTTGCAATTTTAAGACGTTCATTCACTAGTTTGGCGATTTTGAGAAATTCCGCTCCATTAATTTTTTAATATTAAGACCTTTCGTGCCGTTTAGGTGTTGATATTTTCCTGACGAGCGACAGTGAGCCTGTAATTTTTCAAGGAATCGGCCTTCGGCCGGGACATTTTTCTACCGAAAAATGTACAAATATATCTTGAAAGAGGGTATAGACCTTAGGGGGTGTTCTTTTAAGCTTGATGGAGGTCTAATGAGGAAACTCAAAATTAAATAAATAAATGAATAAGTCGCCCCCCAAAAAAGCATTAATAAAGGGTATAATATATAACAGGTCAGAACTGTCCAAGAACAACTATGAACTTCCACCGCAGTCGATAGTACTGTTATCCACATAAACCTGGGCTCATGGCCTCACCTCTTACATGAATTTGAGTGTGACCGACAACTAATTTCAACCCTAACCGGGACTCGAACCTGTGCTTTTGGCCCTTACCTCGCACATGTATCTGCCCTTGTCCTTGCGGTCCACCCTGCGGATCTTGAGGACGTAGAAGTTCTCGTCGCGGGTCATCTTGAAGCGGTCATCAGCCATAATCTCTTTGCCATCCTTGAACCTGACGATAATTGTAGTAGTAATAATAATAATAATAATAATAATAATAATAATAATAATAGTAATAATAATAACAAGAATATACATAATAATGATAATAATAAATATAATAGCAATATTAACAATACTAGTAATAGTGAATATGATACTGAAATTATATCAAGCATAATGCAACAAAGAAGGGGATAACGAAGGAGAATAATCGAGTGAGTGATGTAGAAGGGGAAGCAGAAAAAGACGAAGAGAGGGGAGACCAAAAAAAGGAGAAGACAGAAAACGACGAAGAGAGGAGAGACCAAAAAAAAAAAAAAAATACATAAAAAGACGAAGAGGGGAGAGACAAAAAAAAAAAAAAACGAAGAAAAGAGGGCGACCAAAAAGTAGAAGAAAGGAAATGACGGAGAGGGGAGACAAAACAAAAATAATAATAAAGAAAACGACGAAGAGAGGAAAGACAAAAAGAAGAATAAAGAAAACGACGAAGAGAGTAGAGACCAAAAATAAAGAAAACGACAGAGGAAAAAAAAAATAAGAATACAGAAAACGACGAAGTGTGGGAAGAAGAAGAAAGAAAATGACGAAGAGAGGAGACACCAAACAAAACAAACAAGAATAAAGAAAACGACAAAGAGAAGGGATACTAAAACAAAAAGAAGAATCGCGTCTTACCATCGTGCACAAGGCTTAGGGTGGCCGGTAGCGCGTACTTCCAGGTTGACGTCATAGTTGAGTTTCTTCTCCAGTTCTTCATCCAAGCCCCTGGTGATCTGCGGGGCGGAGTCTGTGGCCACGGTAAACACGTCCGAGATCTGTCCTACGTTGTTGGTGACCATGACCTGTGGGTGTGGTGTGATGGAGAACTTAAGTGACTGCTGAAGAAGTGTTGGGATGATGAGTTTTAATATCAGCGTTGGAGAAAGTGACAATGTTGATGAGAGAGAGAGTGACTGCTGAAGAAGTGTTGGGATGATGAGAGTTTTAATATCAGCGTTGGAGAAAGTGACAATGTTGATGAGAGAAAGAGAGAGTGTGCTGAAGAAGTGTTGGGAGGATGAGTTTTAATATCAGCGTTGGAGAAAGTGACAATGTTGATGAGAGAGAGAGTGACTGCTGAAGAAGTGTTGGGATGATGAGAGTTTTAATATCAGCGTTGGAGAAAGTGACAATGTTGATGAGAGAAAGAGAGAGTGACTGCTGAAGAAGTGTTGGGATGATGAGAGTTTTAATATCAGCGTTGGAGAAAGTGACAATGTTGATGAGAGAAAGAGAGAGTGACTGCTGAAGAAGTGTTGGGAGGATGAGAGTTTTAATATCAGCGTTGGAGAAAGTGACAATGTTGATGAGAGAGAGAGAGAGAGAGTGACTGCTGAAGAAGTGTTGGGATGATGAGAGTTTTAATATCAGCGTTGGAGAAAGTGACAATGTTGATGAGAGAGAGAGAGAGAGTGACTGCTGAAGAAGTGTTGGGATGATGAGAGTTTTAATATCAGCGTTGGAGAAAGTGACAATGTTGATGAGAGAGAGAGAGAGTGACTGCTGAAGAAGTGTTGGGATGATGAGAGTTTTAATATCAGCGTTGGAGAAAGTGACAATGTTGATGAGAGAGAGAGAGAGAGTGACTGCTGAAGAAGTGTTGGGATGATGAGAGTTTTAATATCAGCGTTGGAGAAAGTGACAATGTTGATGAGAGAGAGAGAGAGAGTGACTGCTGAAGAAGTGTTGGGATGATGAGAGTTTTAATATCAGCGTTGGAGAAAGTGACAATGTTGATGAGAGAAAGAGAGAGTGACTGCTGAAGAAGTGTTGGGATGATGAGAGAAAGAGAGAGTGACTGCTGAAGAAGTGTTGGGAGGATGAGAGAAAGAGAGAGTGACTGCTGAAGAAGTGTTGGGAGGATGAGTTATATATTTAACCCCGTCTACATCCTTTATAATTCATTCTGGCTAATACTAATCGATTTTATTCAGTTTAGGAAGGATCTCTATAACAATTATCATAAGGCTTCGAACTATCTCAATCAACCCTTTAACTACCACAGATCCTTCCTAAACTGCAAAGAATCGTTTGGGTATAACTAGAATAAAATGATACTGGAAGGGTTGAAGATAGTGACAATGTTGATAATATCTACATCCCAAATTTTGCCAAACTCATCGTAAGGGCCACAATCATCTGTATACATGATATTGTTAAGGGGGTAGTACTCGCATTTTCTGGACCCCCTTCCCCCTCATGTTTAGCATATTAGTTTTGAGGTTTTAAGACGTTCGTTCCGTTAGTTTGGCGATTTTGAGACCTTTCGCCTCATTTTTTTGGGGTCAATATTAAGACCTTTCGTGCCCTTTAGGTGTCAATTTTTTCCTGGCTAGCGACAGCGAGCCTCTAAATTTAGAAGGAACCGGCCTTCGGCCGGTAAATTTTTCTACCGAAAAATTTACAAATTTATCTTGAAAGTGGGTCTAGGGGATGTTTTTCTAAGCTTGATGGAGGTCTAGCGAGGAAACGCTAAGATAAATTAATACATACATATATAGACAAAAAGCCAAGCACTACCCCCTTATGGATAAGATTCCACAGGTAAATAGTCCACTAATATACCTTTATACAGTAGGGTATATCATTGTGGACACCTTAATCACCCCTTTCATACCGTCACTAAACCACTAATTTTGCCAATTCACCGTATAAGTGCCATAGTCACATATCTGCAGGAGGTTCAGGGTGAGATTCCACCGGTTATAAGCCCTCAATAGTTAGGTAGGTATCTTGTGGACACTCTAATTACCCCTTGCATACATTCAATAACCCACTAATTATGCCAACTCACCGTATAAGTGCCACAATCGTTCTGTCTGTATTAGTTTAAAGGTAAGATTCCACAATTTATACAGTAGGGTATATCATTGTGGACATCTTAATCACCCCTTTCAAACCGCCCCTTAATCACGAATTTATGCCAACTCACTTTATAAGTGCCATAGTCACATATCTACATGAGGCTAAGGGTATGATTTCACAGGTTATAAGTCCCCAATAGTTAGGTATATAATTGTGGACACTCTAACTACCCCCTTAAACAGCAGGGTATATAATTGTGGACACTAGAATCACCCCTTTCATACCATCACTCAACCACTAATTTTGCCAATTCACCGTATAAGTGCCACAATCATCCGTCTGTCTACACGAGGTTAAGGGTAATATTCCACAGGTTAGTAGTCCCCAATAGTTAGGTATATCTTGTGGACACTCTAATTACCCCTTTCATACCATCACCAAATCACGAACGTATGCCAACTCACCGTATAAGTGCCACAGTCGTCCTGCTGCATGAGATTCAGGGTTAGAGTCCACAAATTATCCGTCTCCTTCTTCACCAAGATTCGATCACTCTCCAGAACTGCTTTGCCGTCTTTTAAGCTGAAAAACAGATACACATACACATTAGTAACGCAATGCATAACAATCAATAACATACGCAACATATATATTGAAATTGGGTGATATTATCTATAGCTTAAGGGGATATGGGTCGTTTTTCTGCCCCCCCCCCCCCCCTTCTTCCTCATGTTCAGCCCCATTGCTTTTGAGATTTTAAGAAGTTCGCCCATTAGTTTGGCGATTTTGAGACCGTTCGCCCTATTTCTTTTTCAATATTAAGACTTCGTGGAATTTAGTTGTCTTTTTTTGCTGGCGAGTGATAGCGAGCCTGTAATTTAAGAGGAACAAGGCCGGGACATTTTTCTCTCGAAAAATGTACACATTTATATTGATGGGAGGTATTGGGGGTGCTTCTACTATACCCTGTTCATTATAGGTAGGTCAGAAACCCCGACCAAACCTCTCAAAGCTCAAAAAATGACTTGGGTAATCGACCTTATATTTCTACCATTTGGGAAGAGTCAGCCAGGTAATAGGTGTGGATATTTACAACCCATTTGTTCTAGCTATTTTTGATTTTCAGAGGATAGGAGTCACAATTTCTGGCTCACCTATATGGACTATAATGATTTCTAGTGATTTATTATAGATTTATTTATTAATGATTAATATTTTTGTTTTGCTCAATCCGTTTTCCAAAATGGTTCACCAGTGTATAATAATTTTGCCTCTTACTAAAATTGTCCAGATATTCCTTTTGACGACTGTACCTGGCACATTCGTCCACAACTGTACACTACATTTGGATGTTAGTTACCGTCAGACGATTTTTCAGGTTAGGACAGTCTGCCATTAGCGATTCCAGGCCTGTTTCTCTCTTAAAGTTATAATTACCATACTTGCTAACCCCAGAACTTCCATGGCTACTTTATCTCCAGCTATCACGTATCATTAATTGTTTAAACACAAAATTTTCTTTCTCTCTCTCTCTCTTACTGACGAAGGAAAGAGCGCTACCAAACAACTACTGAAGGACTACTGACGAAGGAAAGATAGCTAACAAATAACTACTGAAGGACAACTGACGAAGGAAAGATAGCTAACAAATAACTACTGAAGGATTACTGACGAAGGAGAGAGCTACCCTGAACAACTACTGAAGTCTACTGACGAAGGAGAGAGCTACCCTGAACAACTACTGAAGTCTACTGACGAAGGAAAGAGAGCTACCCTGAACAGATCAGATGAAGGTATTGAAGGTATTGCCTTTACAATGGCACCTCGTATCTACATTCTACTTTTCCTATTTTTCTGAAGAGTGTAGAGAGGGGAGAAGGGGTGTTGGAGAGAGAGGAAGCTGTTGGAGTGTCTTTGTTATGTGTGTTTAGTCTGTATACGTCGTCAGAATGGCCCCTGACTGGGTCCGAGCATGTGAAACATGCTCGGACGTACTACCACACCCACTAAATGTCCGCCGTGGCAGGGATTCGATCCCCGGTCTTGCAGATTCACACGTGAGCGTGCTCACCACTCGACCACCACAACTACTGAGGACTACTGACGAAGGAAAGAAGATCTACCAAACAATTACTGAAGGACTACTGACGAAGGAAATACAGTTACCAAATAACTACTAAAGACTACTGACGAAGGAATGAAAGCTATCAAATAATTACTGAATACATACAAACCACTTGCTCCCTAATAAGGACCCTAGTCGGAACGGTCATCAATGCACAGGACCACAGAGCCACAGTGCCGCTTCCCGTTAAGGGGCTCGCACTCAAGACACAACATCGTGTGTGTGTGTATGTGCGAGTGTGTGTGAGTGTAAGTGAGTGTGTATGTGTGTGTGTGTGTGTGTATGTGTGTGTATTTTACCCTTTGAGTCCCAGCGATGTGCGATAGCTGTATTTAGACGATAGTATTCACCTTAGGAAGGATCTGTGGGAGTTAAAAAGGGGTGGATGAGATATGTGGGGGATATTTATGGCCAATTCTGTCCCTTAACACACTAATCAAAATAAAAGAAATAAAATAAAAGGAATAAACGTAAATAAATAGATAGGTTACCTTAGGACATGGATGTTAAATGAAGATGGTGGATATTAACTCGGTATTGCCTATCTCTCAGAAACCCCTAGCTAGGCATTGTATGGATGGCCATATATATCAATAAACTTATATATCACTGGGGTCCTGGCGTTGTTCAGAGGATCCCGACTATGGTAGGTAGGTAGGCAGGGAGGTAATTAGGTCCTAAACTCCGGGCCGGACACTGGGAGTGAAGCGAGAGGTCACGAGACCCTTGTTGGCGGTTCAAGGTTTTAAAGAGATCTGGTCGGGACCCTTAAGTTAACTATATACACATTTGTTACCGAGGGTTCATTCCCTCTTCACGATATCATATAAATAATAATCAGCATTTAAATTATATAATTATCAAGGTAAACATTGTTTCACAACGATTTAGTGAACATAATATCAAAACATTTATGACCCTAAAGCAAACGGTGGATCGCGTATGCGGTCGCGGGAATATTTAAACTGATCACCAATACAGTTCTTCTAAACTTATTTCTACAAGGTTTTATAACTAAATTAAATTGGCCAAGGTAATCTTATACAGTACTAAATTACTTAATATTAATTAATCTTTACAATATAATTATACAGTCACCAGGTTCTGGTAGGAAATTGTTCACTCTAGTGAGGTTACCCTATCGGAAGGTTGTTGCCAACAGTCCCCAGATACCGGTGAAGTCAATTTATTTCTCACAAGATAGTTTGAATCCTTATCATTATTCCTAGAGGTCGTTCCTAGCCTGAATAAAATCGTCTAATAGTTACCAGATACACAATACAAAACAAGGATGTCCCGGGTACTGCACGTTTTAACCCCTTCGGTGCCAGCGACGTGCCTTTAACTGTATTCTGTTTACTATTAGACGATTTTATTCAGTTTAAAAATGACCTCCAACCATTAACAGGCTGCGGCCTATCCCACTCAACCCTTTTTCCTACCACAGATCCTTCTTAAACTTCACACAATCGTCTAAATGTATCCAGAATCAAAGGTAAAAAGTCGACATGGTGCTGAACGGGTCAATAGTGTCTGAACCCCTCAAGCCGGTGCCACACGAGCGATTTTTCAGTCAATTTTTACGAGCAATTGTTGTCTGGCAGCTTGAACATATAAGTTACATACAAATTAAACTAGCTAACATAATTTGCCTTCGATCTAGTTTCCGATTCCAAAGCAAACGAATCACAAAATACTACGAAAACAAATTTGCTCATCGAAAATTGCCGGAAAAAGCGCTCGTGTGACACTGGCTTTACATTACTAAAGTACTACAGAGGAAGGAAAGAGGCTAATACTCACAAGCGGACATCTGGAGTAGGTTCACCCTGGACTTCAACGTGGTACTCCAGCTTGTGCCCCACCACGCACGTCACCTCCTTCTTCATACTCCGGATCTTGGGCCCAGCTGTGGAGAGACAAGAGAGAGTTAAGGGGGTAGCGGTTACTTTTTGGTATATTGATTTATCTATTTATTTAACTCATTGCATTACTACGACGCATTCTTTCATTACAATCTGAGTATTAGTAGACATTTTTATGCAACTTAGGGAGGATATGAGTGAATCAAGATAGCTTTAACAAAATACCACCTACATCCCCTTTCAAGAAAAATTGTACATTTTTCGGTAGAAAAATGTCCCGGCCCAAGGCTGGTTCCTCCTGAAATTAGAAGCTCGGTTTCGCTCGCCAGGAAAAAATTGACACCTAAATGGCAAGATGGGTCTACATATTGACAGAAATGGGTGAACAATCTTAAAATCGCCAAACTATTGGGGCGAATATCTTGAAATCTCAAAACTAATGTGGCTAAACATGAGGGAGAAGATGGTGACAAAAAAAATCACGCTTAAGTAAAACTCTCCCCTTAACTTGAATCAAGGTAGCTATACCCTATTCAAAGTAAGTAGGCCAAACTCTTGAACATTGGCCTCTATAACTAACCAAAGACTAGAGTAATCGAGCTAACATTTCTACCATTAGGGAAGGGTCAGCCAGGGAATAGGTTAGGACACTTACAGTTCATTTACTCGAGCCTTTTTTTTTTCTTTTTTTTTACGGAGATTAGGGTCCACAATTTCTGGAATACGTATTTGGAACAGGGTATAGCAGTTAACCCCTTTGATTCAGCTTAGGAAGGACCTCTAGCAATAATAAGGCTTCAAACTATGTCAACCAACCCATTTGACTACTACAGATCCTTCCTAAGCTGCATAATATCGTCTACATAATTATAGCTTGAATATAATTTAACACATGTCGCTGGTGCTCATAGGGTCAATTCAGTCACTCCTACTAACCCGTGATAGCTAATTGACCACTTGCGAGTTTCGTTCTATAAGGAAGTTGGAGCTGTAGACATCGATATTTAGCAGAATTACCAGCTGAAATACGGTTGTAGTTCATTTATAAATACATACAATCTAATTCAAGATGCTCTTCATCCATCAGAAGCATACATTATTATTGCATTTCTGTTTACGATCGATGTCTACAGCTCCAACTTCCTTATAGACTGAAACTCGCAAGTGGTCAATTTAGCGGGGATGAGTAAACATTTGTTAACGCCATTCCATTCTTGATTTAGTTAACATTAGGCGATTTTATGTAGTTTAAGGGAGATTTTCACCTAATGATATTTTTCTTGACCCCCTTCTCCCTTATGTTTAGCCCCATTACTTTTGAGATTTTCAGACGTTCGCCGCACTAGTATGGCGTTTTTAAGACTTTTTGCCCCGTTTATTTCAATTTTAAAACCTTTCGTGCAATTTAGGTGTTGATATTTTCCTGGCGAGCGATAACGAGCCTGTAATTTAGAAGGAACCGGTTTTCGGCTGAAACATTTTTCTACTGAAAAATGTAAAAATTTATCTCGAAAGGTGGTGTTGGGGTTATAAATTTAAGCTTGATGGAGGTCTAGGGAGCACAATAAAAACCTCCACTAAATAAATACATAAAAACAATCTCTTTTACTTACCCCTGATAGCCAATTTAGCGGTGGTGTTGGCCTCTCCCAGTTCGTTGGTGGCCACGAGTCGGTAGAGGCCAGCGTCCTTTTCTTCCACGTTCTTGATGATGAGGGCGACACTCTCCTCGTCCTCCCACAGCACCTTCGTCCGACCGCCGGGCTTCACGTCCAGGCCGTTTTTCGTCCTGGAGGAGGCGGTGAAGGAGGTGGTGAGGAAATTGGCACAGGGGTAAATATATATTACTATACCTGTTTCTTTTCAACTGACGGTAAATTGCAAAGTTCCCGTCAAGATTTATCAGTTATTTTGAAGATTTTGTAGTGAAATATGGTGCTAATTATATAAACATGGTCTTGATATGATGCAGAAACATAAGTGGTTTCTTATATTGTCCATTAAGTAACGAGAAATTAGCTATTAAAGGATTCAATTTATCGTCAGATGAAAAGAAACAGAGTATTGCCCTTTCAAGATCCGAGACAGAGAGAGAAGGAGAGAGATAGAGGGGGAGGGAGGGGTAGGGGGAGGTGAGGGAAGGTGGTGAGGAAAATTACATAGGGGTAAATATATATAACTAGCCTATTCAACATCCGAGAGAGAGAGAGAGAGAGAGAGGTGTGGGTGTGAGTGAGTTAGTTAGTTAAGCAATTTTGAGCCTATTAGGGATACTTTAAAGCCTTTGTTACCATCAGGGGTATTTAGAAACCTTTAGTTTAGTTAGTTCAACCTCTGCAGTTGTCTTTCAGTTAGCTGTGGGCAGAAAACTCATTTTGGAGAGGTAATTATAAGAGTGAGAGAACTCCATTTATTATTGCTAATCTGGCAACCTCTGCGTCATAAAAACGTGAAAGGGTTAAAATAGGACTTCAGAGGCTATCAACCCTCTTGGATTATTTAGCCAGCACACTGTAAGTCAAGAATAACGTCAGGACTGGAGCCTCTTTGCGAGAACTCCAGTCCCTTTTTGGGTGTGAGACAGTGGGAAGTACGTGAAGAGGATTGGGGGGGGGGGGGGGTTGTGAGGGAATTAGGTACTGTAGATAGTTGTGACATTGAGAAAACAGTTAAGTGGGTAGTACTTGCTTTTTTCTGGACTCCCTTCTCCCTCATGCTTAACATATTAGCTTTGAGGTTTTAAGACGTTCGTTCCGTTAGTTTGGCGATTTTGAAACCTTTCGCTTCATTTTTTGTTAGTAATATTAAGACCTTTCGTGCACTTTAGGTGTCGATTTTTTTCTGCCGAGCGAAAGCGAGCCTTAAATTTAAAAGAAACCGGCCTTCGGCCGGGACATTTTTCTACCGAAAATTGTACAAATTTATCTTGAAAGGGGGTCTGGGGGTTGTTTATCTAAGCTTGATGGAAGTCTAGCGAGGAAAATAAAAAATAAATTAGTAAATATACTGTATATATAGACCAAAAATCAAGCACTACCCCTTTAAGAGGATTGGAGGGTGGGGAGTCAATGGGGTGGGGGGAGATAGGAGGGAGAGATTGTGAGATAATTAGATACTGTATATAGATAGATATATAGATAGATAGATAGATAGATAGGAGTCAATTATAGATAATGCAGATAGATATATAGATAGATATATATATTAATTAAAATGTAAAACTTGCAAACTAAAATATGAGATTCTTAGATAGATAATACAGATAGATAGACAGAGTAAGAAGGCGGGAGATGGGGATGAGGTAGAGGGTGTGTGTGTGTGTGTGTGACAGTGAGATAGAAGTTAAGAGGATTGGGGAGTTGGAATCAGTTGGCCGAGGGTGAGAGAATTAGACACTAGATAGATAGATAGATAGATAGATAGATAGGAGTGAATTAGATAGATAGATAGATGGATACTACAGGTAATTAGACAGAGACAGAGGGTGGGAAGAAGTGGGTGGGTGATAGTGGGAAGGAGGATTGAAGGTGGAGGATAATAAACTCCAAATATAGGAGGTATGGGTGAGATGGGTGTCTAGGAGTGATAGTAAAGGTGGAAGGGATGGATGATGGGTGGAAGGATGGGTGAGGGATGGGGTGAAGTGGGTGCAGTGGGTGGGTGATGGGTGAGGTGAGTGTATGACAGTAATAAGAGAAGGTGGAAGGGATGGAGGATGGGGTGAGGCGGGAGAGGGATGGGGTGAGGTGAGGTGGGTGTTTAACAGTGAGCGTGTAGGTAGCTGGGATGGAGGATGGGGTGGAGGAGGGGTGAAGGGATGGGGTGGAGGAGGGGTGAAGGGAGGGGGTGAAGGAGGGGTGAAGTGTTGGGGTGGAGGAGGGGTGAAGGGATGGGGTGGAGGAGGGGTGAAGGGATGGGGTGGAGGAAGGGTGAAGGGATGGGGTGGAGGAGGGGTGAAGGGATGGGGTGAGGTGGGTGTCTGACAATGAAAGTAAAGGGGGCCGCCAGTACAGACAGTAAAGGGGGCCGCCAGTACAGACAGTAAAGGGGGCCGCCAGTACAGACAGTAAAGGGGGCCGCCAGTACAGACAGTAAAGGGGGCCGCCAGTACAGACAGTAAAGGGGGCCGCCAGTACAGACAGTAAAGGGAGCCGCCAGTACAGACAGTAAAGGGGGCCGCCAGTACAGACAGTAAAGGGGGCCGCCAGTACAGACAGTAAAGGGGGCCGCCAGTACAGACAGTAAAGGGGGCCGCCAGTACAGACAGTAAAGGGGGCCGCCAGTACAGACAGTAAAGGGGGCCGCCAGTACAGACAGTAAAGGGGGCCGCCAGTACAGACAGTAAAGGGGGCCGCCAGTACAGACAGTAAAGGGGGCCGCCAGTACAGACAGTAAAGGGGGCCCGCCAGTACAGACAGTTATATTCAAGAACGTAATTAAAATGTAAAACTTGCAAACTAAACAAACCAAAATTGGGACAAGGACAATATAAAGTCAAATTAAATTGTCAAAATTGCTATGTGGAAACAACGCTTACTAAAATGAAAATTATTTAATAAAAGAACACAATCCACAAATAACAGAAGCCTCCTTGCATCTCGGAGTAACTCAATCCTGTTTTCGTCCACACCAAAATATTTCAATCAGCCAACAAGTTAATAAAAACTCTGACCACTCGTTACCAGCCCCAAGTTAAAGAGTCTTCGGCTCTTAATTAGGATCTTATCAGCAATTAGCGTTCATTATTGATTAATAGTCGTATTATTTACCTCTGCAGGGGAAGTCTGTTTTTTCTAGACCCCCTTCTCCCTCATGTTTAGCCCCATTCGTGTGGCGATTTTAAGACCTTTTATGACATTTAGGTGTCGATTTTTTCCTGGCGAGCGATAGCGAGCCTGCAATTTAGAAGGAACCATACTTCAGCCGGGACATATTTTTCTACCGAAAAATGTACAAATTTATCTTCAAGGGGGTCTTGGGGATTTTTTTTTTTTTTTTTTTTAACCCTTTCGCTGCGGGTGACGTTCTGGAATGTTTTGGCAAGTTACAGCAATTTCCAGGCTTTAAAAGCCTGTAAAAAACGTATGAATCGAGTGTCAGTGGGTGGGAGCGTGAGGGGCCCACCTCCGACCCTCAGAGCACCGAGCGGCTCACTGACCTAAGCTGTGTGTCGGGCGAGTCTCTCTCTGTCTCTCTCATCAGTGTAGCCAAGCGAGCGAGTGTTACATAATAGCGGGGTTCCCGCGTTTCACTGGGATCACTGCGGGTGAACCAGACCACGTATACGGTCCGTTCTGGTGTCATTTTGAAGCTATTTTCGCCTAGTTTTCGGCAGAATACACTTCATTTAATGCAGATGCTTGATTTATCATTCAGGAGTGCCTGAATATGCCCTAAATAGCCCAAAACAGCCCGCAGCCAAAGGGTTAAGCTTGATGGAGGTCTAGGGAGGAAACTAAGAAACTAATATATACAGTATATATATATATAAATACTTCCCCTTAGCCCTCTTTCGTTACTCACCAGGACAGCTCGGGTTTCGGGTAGCCTGCAACCTTGGCCTCCAACATAGCCGAGCCTCCGACAGAGACTTGGGTGTCGACCATCTCCTCCTTGATGCTTGGGGGTTCGGGGTCTCGGAGTAGGCGGTTGATGGAGCCTGCAGGTGTGAAGCAGTACAAGTGAAGATATTACAAGTAGCAATAAACCCTGAAGCAGTACAAGTGAAGCAATTACAAGTAGAAATGAACCCTATTGAAGCAATTACTAGTAGAAATGAATCCTGAAGCAGTACAAGTGAAGCAATTACAAGTAGAAATGAACCCTGATGCAGTACAAGTGAAGTAATTACTAGTATAAATGAACCCTGAAGCAGTACAAGTGAAGTAATTACAAGTGGAAATTAACCCTTAAGCAGTACAAGTGAAGCAATTACAAGTATATATGAACCCTGAAGCAGACAATGTGAAGCAATTACAAGTGCAAAATGAACCCTGAGGCAGTACAAGTGAAGCAATTACAAGTAAAAATTAACCCTGAAGCAGTACAAGTGAAGCCATTACAAGTAGCAATGAACCCTGAAACAGTACAAGAGAAGCAGTTACAAGTAGAAATGAACCTTGACGCAGTACAAGCGAAACAATTACAAGTAGAAATGAAGCCTGAAGCAGTACAAGTGAAGCAATTACAAGCTGTTTTCGTTATTAAGAGATGTTCAAGTAATATTACCACGAATGCATTTTTAACCCATACTGTATCGGTGACGTCCTTTTTATTCTATTCTGACAACTATTAGATGATTTTAATCAGCTTATGAAGGACCTCCGACAATTATAAGGCTACCTACCATCCCAATTAATCCTTTTAGCTACCACAGATCCTTCTTAAGCTGCACACAATTATCAAAATACTGCTAGAATGAAATATATAAGACGTCACCGGTACAGAAGGGGTTAAAATTAATCTAATCACATCAGAAAGACCAATATGTAAACTGGATATATATTTTAGTACAACTCGGACGCTAACTGTCACAATTAACTACACATGTATATTAAGATAATTACATATTAATTCAGGAACACGTTGGCCTATTCATTGTTACATATAAAGGCGCACAACCACACCTACCAATTTGTTATCTTTCTTTCTCTCTCTCCATCACACACACAAATACACACACCCTCTCTCTCTCTCTCTCACACACACACTCACCCTCTCTCTCTCTCTCTCTCTCACACACACTCACCCTCTCTCTCTCTCTCTCACACACACACTCACCCTCTCTCTCTCTCTCTCACACACACACTCACCCTCTCTCTCTCTCTCACACACACACTCACCCTCTCTCTCTCTCTGTTTTAGCTCTCACTCTCTCTCTCTCTGTTTCACCTTCTACAAATCTACGATAAGCTCGGCGGAACAGAACTTACCACAAACTCCTGTCTCTCTGTCTCTCTCTCTCTCTCACCTGCCACGGTAAGCTCGGCGGAAAGGAGATCTTGCCGCTAACTCCTTATCTCTCTCTCTCTCACTCTCTATCAAACACATACACACACACACACTCTCTCTCTCTCTCTATTACACACACATCCTCTCTCTCTGTCTCCGTATCTATCTCTCTCTCTCTCTCTCTCTCTCTCTCTCTCTCTCTCCTTCCACGGTAAGCTTGGCGGAACAGGAGATCTTGCCGCTAACTCATTCTCTCTCTCTCTCTCTCTCTCACCTGCCACAGTAAGCTCGGCGGAACAGGAGATCTTGCCGCTAACTCCTTATCTCTCTCTCTCTCACTCTCTATCACACACATACACACACACACTCTCTCTCTCTCTCTCTCTCTCTCTCTCTCTCTCTATTACACACACATCCTCTCTCTCTGTCTCCGTCTCTCTCTCTCTGTCTCCGTCTCTCTCTCTCTCTCTCTCTGTCTCCGTCTCTCTCTCTCTCTCTCTCTCTCTCTCTCTCTCTCTATTCCACAGTAAGCTCGGCGGAACAGGATATCTTGCCGCTAACTCCTTATCTCTCTCTTTCTCTCTATCACACACACACACACATTCTCTTTCTTTCTCTCACTCTCTATCACAAGCACACCCTCACACACACACCCTCTCTCTGTCTCTCTATATTACACACACATCCTCTTTCTCTCTCTCTCACCCTCTCTCTCTCTCGCTCTCTCTCTCTCTCACTCCCCCCCCCCCCTCTCTCTCTCCCTCTCACCTTCCACAGTAAGCTCGGCGGAACAGGATATCTTGCCGCAGGAGGTGGAGGCGACGCAGGTGTACAGGCCGGCATCTTCGGGAGTCACGTTTTGGAACACCAGAGCCAGGGTGTCTTCGTCGTCCTGTGAGTGGGGAGTGAGTGGAGATTGTGGTATATTGAAAGGGAAGTGAGTGGGATAAGTGGGGAGTGAGTGTGATGAGTGGGGATTGTGATATATTGAAAAGGAAGTGAGTGGGGAGTGAGTGTGATGAGTGGTGATTGTGGTATATTGAAAGGGAAGTGAGTGGGATGAGTGAGGTATATTGAATGGGGATGAGCGGGGAGTGAGTGGATATTGAATGGGAAGTGAGTGGGATGAGTGGGGAGTAAGTGTGATGAGTGGGGAGTGAGTGTGATGAGTGGGGAGTGAGTTTGATGATTTGGGAGTGAGTGTGATGAGTGGGGAGTAAGTGTGATGAGTGGGAAGTGAGTGGGTCTGATGAGTGGGGAGTGAGTTTGATGATTTGGGAGTAAGTGTGATGAGTGGGGAGTGAGGGGGATGAGTAGGGAGTAAGTGTGATGAGTGGGGAGTGAGTGGGTGTGATGAGTGGGGAGTGAGTTTGATGATTTGGGAGTGAGTGTGATGAGTAAAGTGTGAGCAGAGTTACGTTCGCCATATCTTGATAGTCTTTAGTGTTTCTCGTAGCTCGGGAAGTTTTCGTTATTTAGTGTTGTAGAAAGGCTGAACTAAGTTTCCTAACAAATTGTTACTTAAGTTAAATAATTCACAAGACAAATGGTTAAGCATAATTAGTAATCCTGTTTCTTTTTCTTATAACCTAAGTTGTAATGTAATTATTGAATCTTATTATATTTTAACATCGTTTTTAATTAGCACCAATAACACCCCAAATGAAAATAATGAAAGCATGTGATTCTCCCAGGATTCGAACCCTGGATATCACATACAGAACTTACAGGCTTTAGCCATTACACCATCAATACACATATTCGCACATATTCCTGACCACGACTGTACAGTCGTTGGAATAAATTCTTAACCACACCATATTTAATTTTGCTAATAAAGTTTGTATAATCAAATATCGAATTAACTTTCCTTTGCATATTTTTACAAACAGTTGAACGAAGTACTTTTTACCTATTAATTCTTGATTGTTCTCAGCAATATGTGATACTTGCATACTAAAATTCAAAGGTTGGTAAAGAAATTATTCCGACGACTGCTCATCATCGTGTTAGCTCTGACCTTGAACATAACGTTGAACCTCTCCAGGGGGTCGAACTCCTCTCCGTCTCTGAACCACTTAAACTCTGCCTTCTCCCCCTGGGCCAGGAGGGATCCCTTGCCAGACAGACTCTCGTACACCAACTCCTCGTCTGTAACAAGAGACATGTGCACCCATTAAATATAATAATATTTATAATAAAAATAATGACATCCATCCTATTCATAACTTTCTTGCTTTTTCTATGTGGATGAGGGAGACAAAATTCAAAACTGTCTGTGACGAGTGCCTCATTGAATTGAAAGAATGACAGGGTCAAAATCAAGGAACGTTCGATCCAAAATGCCTGGACACTCAGAGTTTGAAGCAGTGTAAGTTATAAGATGAGGGAAAGATGGAAATATATTAAATATATATTTTGTCTATGTGAGTGAGGGAGACAAAAGGCAGAACTGCCTGTAGCGAGTGCCTCCCCCAATGTTGAAAAAGTGACAGGGCCAAATTCAAGGAACGTTCGAGCCAAAATGCCAAGACACACGGAGTTTGAAGGAATTTAAGTCATAGGAAGTGGGAAAGACTGATTCTGGGAGAGAGTTCCAGAGCTCAGCAGTTGAATAGAAGAAAGACTGAGAGTAACGTTTCAATCTTGGGTTGGAGAGTTGCACAGAGTAAGGGTGGGATTGTGTTGCAAGACGAGTATCACGTACCCTACGTAGAGGAGGTGTTATACACTGGGAAAGCTCTGAGGAACACTGATTATTGTAGTAGCGATAGAATAGCGAGAGAGATGCAACATTGCGGCCAAGAAAGAGAGATTGCAGAGAGTTGGTGAGTGGACGGGAATTAATGATACGAGAGGGCTTCCTTTCTACTTTGTCTAAGAGTGCGGTGTGAGAGGTTTCTCCCCACACATGTGAATAATACTCATACAAGGATGCACTGTTCCCTTGTACAGAGCAAGAAGCTGTGCAGAGGTGAAAAACCCCTTGAGGCGGTTGAGCACACCCAGCTTCTGGGAGGCTGGCTTAGCAAGACTGGTAATATGGTCCTTCCAAGTGAGAGCAGAAGAAAAAGAGACACCAAGAATATTGAGAAAAGATGAAGGATTGATTTTTGTATTATTGAAGTGTAAGGGATAGTCTTCTGGGAGTTCCGGACGGGTAGTAAGATGGATAAATTGGTTGTTGGAAGCATTAAAGGCAACAAGGTTTTCTGTGCCCCAGTTGTAAATAGTAGTTAGATCAGAAGATAAGTGTTGTATGGCTTTATTACGTTTGTTTTTGAGGGATTGCTGGCTGCGGTGTTCAGGAAAAGTAAATGAGTATTGTAAGGTAGAATCGTCTGCGTATGAATGTGTGTGTGTGGGGGGGGGGGGGGGGGGTCGTGTGGGTGTGTGAAGGTGATAATCAGACACGTGTCGTACACATCAAAGTCTTCTTTTTAAACGAGAATAATAATTGTTCTCGTTATAAATGTAGAGAAATGTGTTGTTGTTATTACTGTCTTTGATCATAATCTTGAAGTAATTGCTGTGGTATCCCTCGAACAAAAGCTAAATATAGTATGGATATTTTTTATGTCTTGATTCACTGTAACATTTATATATAATATTTATTTAAGGGGGGGGGGGCGTATTTATTTGCTTATTTATATACAATTTTAGTAGTTTTCTAGTTTCCTCCCTCGATCGCCATCAAGCTTAAATAAACAACTCAAGACCCCCTTTCAAGAGAATATCGAAACATTGTACGAAGGGTCTTAATATTTACAAAAGAAATGGGGTGAAAGGTCTTAATATCGCCAACCTAATGGGTCGAACGTCTGAAAATCTGGAAACTCATGGGGCTAACCACAAGAGAGAAGGGGGTCTAGAAAAACGACATATCTCCCCTTAAATAGTTATATGAATGGTCGTGAAATCTATATGCGGCAAATCGAACTCGTTATTCCCAACACCTGACACTGGTAATGTTTGTTTACAATAGCTCCAAGGGGAACTACTGTATATGACCACTAGATGTCACCCCAATCCCCCCCCCCCCCATCCCTCCTTCCTGTTAAGGGGACATTTTCACTTGAGACGTTCGGCCCATTAGTTTAACGATTTTAAGTCCGTTCGCCCTATTTCAGTCAATTTAATGACCTTTTGTGACATTTAGGTGTCGATTTTTTTCTGGCAAGTGATAGCGAGCCTGTGATTTAAGAGGAACTGGCATTCGGCCGGGACACCCTTCTAATGAACAAAATTACACAGTTATCTCGAAGGGGATTTGGAGGTATTTTTGTTTAAGCTTGATGGAGGTCTAGGGAGGAAACTAAAACCCTCCCCTTAACAGGAAAAGGAGTGCTCTTATCCACGGCCTACTGCTATTCCCCAACTAGAACACAAACAAGAACAATATAATAGTCAATCTTTCCTAGGCCTATATTTTCGGCGCAGGCAACAATACCTCGATTGTACAGTTGTTGTTAATAAGTCTGGTACACTTGAAGCCTCGAACTGGTTTAACAAACCTAAAAGACGCAAATATCAGGGTAAAATATCAAGGACATTTGACTCAACGCGAAACAGCTTTAAAAATGAATTTATCAACCATTTCCTTGAGTTCTCTTACCTCTGCACAGCTTCTTGCTGTGAATAGAGGTGTAATGCGCCAGTGTATCTAGTATTGTTCGCATGTGTGGGTAGGTTCCACCCATATTGCACTTCTCGAAAGGGTAGAGTCAAAAACATTTCGTCTCATCAACTCACCTCTTACTAATTCCCTACAATATCTCTCTACACACCACAATGTTACATATCTCTCACTCACTCTTCTACTGCTATTACCATAATCAGTGTTATTCAGAGCTTTATCAGTGTTTACCTCCTCTCTTACGGAGAGTGGGGCACCCACCTTTCAACACACTCCCACCCCTAATTTGTCCAAATCTCTAACCAAAGAGTGAACCGATTTTCGCAGTCTTTCTTCTACTCAACAATTAAGCTATGGAACTTTCTTCCTCAATATGTGAGAGAGAGCCTCAAAAGGGAACGATAATAAACTTGCCCATCGAAAATTGCCGGAGAATATGCTTGTGTGACACTATCTATACTCCCAATTCTCAACCATACTATAAGACCTTCAATCACCCCTCCAACACCCTTCTCCCAACTCACCCTTGACAAACACCCTTCTCACTTTTTTTTTTTTTTTTTTTTTTTTTGTTGAGACAATGAACGGAGGAAGGAAAAACACAGATAAAACAAAAAGGTCCATGTGCCTAAAGGCATCCTCCATTCATAAAATGTTTGTAACAACTGGATTTAAACATTTGTAGATTGACAAAACCTTGACAAAAACCCTTCTCCCAACTTACCCTTGACACATACATTTCAAACACCCTTCTCCCAACTCACCATTAACAAACACCCTTGACAAACACCCTCATTCCAATTCACCCTCTCCAACACCCTTCTCCCAACTCACCCTTGACAAACACCCTTCTCCCAACTCACCCTTGACAGCCATAGTCGCCTCACACTCCGCCTTCCCATACTTGTTCCTGGCGATACACTTGTAGGTGCCCTCGTCGACTCGCTGGACGTGGGATATGAGCATCTCGTAGTGACCGATGGCGTGGTCGCGGTGGAGGGTCACGCGCGAGTCCTCCTTGATCTCTTGGTCGTCCTTGAAGCTGGAGGAGGAGAAAAAGAGGATGTAAGAGAGAATAATGAAGAAAAACAAAAAGAGATGGAGAACAGATGAAAGGTAGCAAGAACAGAGACAAAGGTGATGTATAAGAATAACCTTGATCTCCTGATCTTCTTTGAAACTGGTGGGTGGAGAAAAAGAGGAATATAAGAGTACATAATAAAGAGAAGGAAAGGAGATTTAGAGGAGATCAAGATAAGCAAGAGAAGAGAAAGAGGAGATGATACAGGTAGGAGATGAAGGGGACAGAGGAGAAAGAAAAAAAATATATAGGATGAAACACTAAGAAGAAGGAAAATATATGAAGAGAAGATAAAGACAAACGTATAGAATAAGAAGGGGACCACGGGGAATAAAGAAGGATGTAAGAGGGAATAATGAAGATAAACAAAAAGAGATGGAGAGCAGATGCAAGGTAGCAAAAACAGAGACAAAGGTGATATATAAGAATAACCTTGATCTCCTGGTCGTCTTGAAACTGGTGGGAGATACGGGCACGATAAGGATAAGAGGAGAGGGAAGAGGAAGAAGATAACATGAAAGGAGACATAAAGAAAATAGGAGAGAGATAAAGACGAGATGCAGGGAACAGAGGAGGAAAAAAAAATATACGAGGAAATACTAAGAAGGAAAATAGATGAAGATTAGATAAAGACATACTGTAGGTAGGATAAGAATGGGACAAAGGAGAAAAAAGAGGACATAAGAGGACATAATAAGGAGAAGGTAAGGAGATGGAGAGCAGATAAAGAGGAGCAAGAGCAGAGAAAGAGGAGATGATACAGGTAGGAGATGAAGGGGACAGAGGAGAAAAGAAAAAAAGGAAATAAGAGGCAATGATATTATTAAGAAGGGAAGAAAGTGAAAAGCAGATAAAGACACTGGTAAAGAATAAGAAGGGGACAGAGGAGGAAAAAAAAGGAAATAAGAGGACATAATATGGATAAAGAAAGGAGATGGCGAGCAAATAAAGAGGAGCAAGTGCAGATAAAGAGGGTATATACGATAAAAGAGGGCATAACGATCAAAAGAGGGCATACCGATTAAAAGAGGGCATAACGATAAAAGAGGGCATAACTATTAAAAGAGGGAATAACGATTAAAAGAGGGCATAACGATAAAAGAGGGCATAACGATAAAAAGAGGGCATAACGATTAAAAGAGGGCATAACGATACAAGAGGGCATAACGATAAAAGAAGGCATAACGATTAAAAGAGGGCATAACGATAAAAGAGGGCATAACGATAAAAGAGGGCATAACGATTAAAAGAGGGCATAACGATTAAAAGAGGGCATAACTATTAAAAGAGGGCATAACTATTAAAAGAGGGCATAACGATTAAAAGAGGGCATAACTATTAAAAGAGGGCATAACGATTAAAAGAGGGCATACCTATTAAAAGAGGGCATAACTATTAAAAGAGGGCATAACTATTAAAAGAGGGCATAACTATTAAAAGAGGGCATAACGATTAAAAGAGGGCAAAACTATTAAAAGAGGGCATAACTATTAAAAGAGGGCATAACGATTAGAAGAGGGCATAACGATTAAAAGAGGGCATAACGATTAAAAGAAGGCATAACGATTAGAAGAGGGCATAACTATTAAAAGAGGGCATAACTATTAAAAGAGGGCATAACTATTAGAAGAGGGCATAACTATTAAAAGAGGGCATAACTATTAAAAGAGGGCATAACGATTAAAGAGGGCATAACTATTAGAAGAGGGCATAACGATTAGAAGAGGGCATAACTATTAAAAGAGGGCATAACTATTAAAAGAGGGCATAACTATTAGAAGAGGGCATAACGATTAGAAGAGGGCATAACTATTAAAAGAGGGCATAACTATTAAAAGAGGGCATAACTATTAAAAGAGGGCATAACGATTAAAAGAGGGCATAACGATTAGAAGAGGGCATAACGATTAAAAGAGGGCATAATGATTAAAAGAGGGCATAACGATTAAAAGAGGGCATAACTATTAAAAGAGGGCATAACGATAAAAGAGGGAAAATAGCATCATAAGCCAATATAAAAATACGTAAAAATAATGACATGAACATCTCTCTTAATTAAGGGGAGATGGGCCGTTTTTCTGGTCCCCTTTCGTCCTCATGCTTATCCCCATTAGATTTGAGATGTTATGACGTTTGCCCCATTAGTTTGTCGATTTTAAGACCTTTCGCCCCATTTCTTTGTCAAATTTAAGACCTATCGTGCCCTTTAGGTGTCGATTTTATTCCTGGCGAGCGATAGCAAGCCTGTAATTGTGGAAGAACCGGCCTTCGACCGTGAAATTGTTCTACCGAAAAATGTACAAAGTAATCTCGAAGGGGGATCTAATGGATGTTTTTTAAGTTTGATGAAGGTCTAGGGAGGAAACTAAGAAATAAATGAATATAATAGAATAGAAATGCAATAAATAGACCCCCAACTAAAAACACTGTCCCCTTAATGGCCGAGAGCATTCTCTTTGATCTCCCGAAGGTCCTGGAAGCTGGTGAGAGATACAGACGAGATAAAGGGGAGATAGAGGAGAGATAAGAGGGAATAGATAACGTGAAAGGAGAGAGAGAGAGAGAGAGAGAGAGAGAGAGAGAGAGAGAGAGAGAGAGAGAGAGAGAGAGAGAGAGAGAGAGAGAGAGAGAGAGAGAGAGAGAGAGATAAGAGGGAATATATAACGTGAAAGGAGAGAGAGAGAGTAAACAAGAGTATGAGGAGATACAGAATACAAAGAGGATATACATAGGAGAAGGAGAAATAGTAACAGACATAAATATAATTAATTCCAACAACCTCCATCCAGCTTAGAAAAACACCCCCTAGACACCCTCAAGATAAATTTGTAAATTTTTCAGTAGAAAAATTTCCCGGCCGAAGGCCGGTTTCTCTTAAAATTTCAGGCTCGCTCTCGCTCGCCAGGAAATAATCGACGCCTGAATGGCACGAAAGGTCTTAAAATTGACGTCGAAATGGGTCGAAAGGTGTTAAAATCGCCAAACTAATGGGCGAACGTCTTATAATTTCAAAACAAATGGGGCTTAACACGAGGGAGAAAGGGGGCCAGAAAAACGACCCATCTCCCCTTAACCTCAACAGTCCATCAAGGCTGCGGAACGGAATATATGCGACTCACTGTACATTTATTTATATTATCCTCTGATTTTCACACATCTATGCTATTACTATCTCTCATTGATCTGCATGTGATTAATTTTACATTTGTATATATTTTCTTATTATTTTCCTGCATCCAATCTATTTCCATCTCTTATTTAGATTTGTGTTGTTATTAGTTATATATATGTTACTTCTTATTTGCCTTCATCCATTCTAATTCCATCTTATAGTACAGGAACGGAATATGTGCGGCAAACTGTATGTCAAACTAATACCATGAATATATACGACTGAACAGGTGTAAGACAATGAGATAATATACCAATGTATGTACAATTCACAACTTAAATAGTATTAAGAAAAGATGCAAGTAAATTAGAAGAATATATGTGTAAATGGTCAATAGTGCATCAGCCTTATTTTTTGTTTCTTTTACTTTGAAGTTTGAACAAAATATGCAAGACTCCCCTTCGAGATAAATATGTACATATTTCGGTAGAAAATGTGTTCCAACCGAAGGCTGGTTCCTCCTATATTACAGGCTTTCTATCGCTCGCCAGGATAAAATAGACACCTAAATGGCACAAAAGGTCTTAATATTGAAAAATTGGGCGATAGGCCTTAATATCGCCAAACTAATGGAGCGAAAATCTTAACATATCAACACTAATGGAGCTAAACATGAGGGAGAAAGGGGCTCCAGAAAAAATAAATCCCAGTAAGCCCTCCTCTAAGCTGATAAGGTAGAAGAAAAGTGAAATCTTATATAGTACATAATTATATATAACTTTGTCAGCCCATATCAACATTCTATAACTATTAATGTCAATATGTTTCTATAGGTCTCAAAGTATCTATCCGTCTAGCTATCTCAAGCGATGTCTATAATTAAGTCTCAAACGATATATCCTTCTATAAATATCAACATTTGTCTATCTATCTCAAACAAGCAATTATTCTATTAATCTCAATATATGTCTATCTGTTTAATTATCTATCCAACTTTCCGTCTCATTATTTGTCTATATGTCTCAAACTATCAATACATTTTTCCGTCTCAATATGTGTCTCTCAAACTATCAATACATTTTTCCGTCTCAATATGTGTCTCTCAAACTATCTATCCATTTGTCCGTTTCATTACATGTCTATAAGTCTCAAACTATCTATCCATTTTCCGTTTCATTATATATCTATCTGTCTCAAACTATCTATCCTTCCATCAATTTCAAACGCTCTCTGTCAATCAACCTATATACAGTATACCATCGCACACTTCAAATCAATGGACAATAACATATATCGGAGTCACAATATCGGAGTCACAATATCGGAGTCACAATATCGGAGTCACAATATCGGAGTCACAATATCGGAGTCACAATATCAGAGTCACAATATCGGAGTCACAATATCGGAGTCACAATATCGGAGTCACAATATCAGAGTCACAATATCGGAGTCACAATATCGGAGTCACAATATCGGAGTCACAATATCAGAGTCACAATATCAGAGTCACAATATCGGAGTCAAAAAATATAAAAGTGAAAAAACTGTACTGAAGTGAAGTCTTGGTGTAATGGTTAGATTGTCTATAATCTGTATGTGGTATCCCAGGTTCGAATCCCCGGAGGATCACACTTTTTCATTAATCTAATTGGGAGGTGTTTGGTGTTGAGAGTGAAATGAATGAATTCGATTATTTGTGTTGTTTTTTACCTCTATTGTACAAGTGTCCTAAATCTTGCAAACTATTTATTATACGGCAGACACGATTAAGGGGACATGGGCCGGTTTTCTGGACCACTTTCTGCATCATGTTTAGCCCCATAAGTTTTCAGATGTTAAGATGTTTGCCCCATTAGTTAGTCGATTTTAAGACCTTTCGCCCCATTTCGTTGTCAACATTTAGACCAATTGTGCTATTTAGGTGTCGATTTTTTCCCTGGCGAACGATAGTGAGCCTGTAATGTTGGAAGAACCGGCCTTTGGCCCAAACAAACGGCCAGTCTCCCCTTAACACCGCTCACCGATACTGAATATACTAAAGTGTTCCTGTGTTTTATTATCTGTTCGTATTATAGAAATCCATCACCCCTCAGGATTATTATAAAAGCTTTCCTTTGTTGAATAATGTCATCCTTTAGGATATGTAGGACGTTATTTCTGACTGTATTTTAGTTATCAGAATTATATCCCAACGTATTTACCTTTAAAGGTGTTAATTGGTTAGTTTTTGGTCTATATAATTATTTATTCCTTTATTTTTTAGTTTCCTCACTAGACCGCCATCAAGCTTAACAAAACACCACTAGACCCCCTTCAAGATAAATGTTTAACATTTTTCGGTAGAAAAATGTCTCGGCCGAAGGCCGGTTCCTCTTAAAACTACAGACTCGCTTTCGCTCGCCAGGAAAAAATAGACACCCAAATGGCACGAAAGGTCTTAAAATTGCCAACAAAATGAGGCGAAAGGTAATAAAATCGCCAAACTAATGGGCCAAACGTCTTCATATCTCAAAACTAATGGGACTAAACATGAGGGAGAAGGTGGTCCAAAAAAGCAGCCCCCTGCCCCTTAAGTCAAAACAGCCACATTCCTATTCGGCCACATCCAGAACGGCCACATTCTCCAGACTTAACCCCTTTTGTACCGGTGCCGTCCTTTTAACTTTATACTCGTTACTATTAGACGATTTTATTCAGTTTAATAAGAGCCTCCAGCAAATAAACAGGCTTCGAACTACCTCACTTAACCCTCTATACTACCACAGATCCTCCTTAAGGGGGGATGGGCCGGTTTTCTGGACCACTTTCTCCCTCATGTTTAACCCCATTAGTTTTCAGATGTTCAGATGTTTGCCCCATTAGTTAGTCAATTTTAAGACCTTTCGCCCCATTTAGTCGTCAATATTTAGACCTTTCGTGCTATTTAGGTGTCGATTTTTTCCCTGGCGAACGATAGTGAGCCTGTAATGTTGGAAGAACCGGCCTTCGGCCGGTACATTTTTCTACCGAAAAATGTACAAATTAATCTAGAAGGGGGATCTAATGGATGTTATTTTTAAATTTGATGGAGGTCTAAGGAGGAAACTAGAAAAATAATGAATACATGCAAAAATCTCCCAAAAAGTAAACCATCACAATCGTCTATATACAGTATAAGTAAGATCAAATTTCAAGAGAGTCTCCGGTACAGAAGGGGTTAACCTTGTTCAATTTAGCCTAACACTCTAACCAAAACACACCTCACCAGACCTTACCTACCTAGTATAAGGTAACCTACTATAATCTATGACATTTATAACTTAAGAAACACCTGCCTTCGACCAAGACATAGTTCTACCGAAAACTGTACAAATCAGAATTAATGTGGGTCAAGGGGGACCATCTTTGTTTTTTATCTTTTTCTTTCTCTCTCTTAATATATATATATATATATATATATATATATATATATATATATATATATATATATATATATATATATATAGTATAGGGAGCCTAGGGATTCTTTTTTATTTTTATCTTATATTATTAATAAAATATATATTATTATTTTGTTGTTTACCTTGAGGGGTGTCAAAGGGTCCAACTAAGCAAATAGATCCCTTCACAAAATGGCCATTGACCATAATAATAGTATACTCACAACTGGACCTCGGGCATGGGGTCGCCCTTGACGTGGATGGTGTAGGAGAGGTTGGTGTTCTCGATCACCTCCGTGGGTTTCATACGGACCAGGAAGAACGGGCATTTCTCCGCGATACGTCGGGCGCGCTCCTCTTCAGTCACTGGATAGAAGAATTGATGCATATATTAATAGACAGATAGATTGATTGATAGACTGATAGATACATTAATAGATTGATATATAAAAATAGAGATGAAAGTCGACAGTAAAACTAGATAGATTAGTAGAGAGAAACTTAAATTCGTTGCACACTAGGAAGAATATACTGTATATATATATATATATATATATATATATATATATACTGTATATACATACTGTATATACATATATATACAGTATATACTGTATATATATATATATATATATATATATATATATATATATATATATATATATATATATATAAACTTAAATACCAGCCAGTATTCGTAGCCACACAAGATGATAATATACCTAGTGGATCTGAAACACACAGAGCTATAATCATTTACTGCTGCCCTCTTATTATTCTGTGTAATCAGAATGTCAAAATTGAATATGAAATTAATTCAGAACTTTCTAATAATCATATAACTCTGATGATTAAAAATCCTTGCAATTCTAAGCCACTTCACATAAAAACATTGAGGATATTGAAGGGGGATAGGCTGTTTTTATTTATTATTTTTTTTGCCCCCTTCTCCCTCGTGTTTAGCCCCATTTGTTTTGAGGAGTTAAGACTTTCGCCCCATTAGTTTGTCGATTTTAACATTTTCACCCCCTTTCGTTGTGCCGGGAAATGTTTCTACCGAAAAATGTACAAATTGATCTTGAAGGGTGTATCTAGGGGGTGTATTTTAGGCTTGATCGAGGTCTAGCGAGGAAACTAAAAAAATAACTGAATAAATGAATTAATAGACCCCCCCAAAAAAACCCAGCCATTATCCCCCTAATGAACTATCACCATTATGAGAGCCCAAAGGAATCTATAATCATCAAAGTTATGAACGTTAAATCAATCCCTTTTGAAACACACCCTTGATATTTTTGCTTTGAGCAAAAGCTTCCCTGGACTCGGTCATTAGTGTGTCTCATCACATCTGTGTCTAGTCACATATCCATTTATGTATCTATTTGTGGATCTAATTATGTATCTATTTGTGTATCTATTTATGTATCTATTTGTGGATCTATTTGTGGATCTTTTTGTGGATCTATTTATGTATCTATTTGTGTATCTATTTGTGTATATATTTGTGGATCTTTTTGTGGATCTATTTATGTATCTATTTGTGGATCTATTTGTGTATCTATTTGTGGATCTATTTGTGTATCTATTTGTGTATCTATTTGTGGATATTTTTGTGGATCTAATTATGTATCTATTTGTGGATCTATTTGTGTATCTATTTGTGGATCTATTTGTGTATCTATTTGTGGATCTATTTATGTATCTATTTGTGTATCTATTTGTGGATCTATTTGTGTATCTATTTGTGGATCTAATTATGTATCTATTTGTGTATCTATTTGTGGATCTATTTATGTATCTATTTGTGTATCTATTTATGTATCTATTTGTGTATCTATTTGTGGATCTATTTGTGTATCTATTTGTGGATCTAATTATGTATCTATTTGTGTATCTATTTGTGTATCTATTTGTGTATCTATTTGTGTATCTATTTGTGTATCTATTTGTGGATCTATTTGTGTATCTATTTGTGGATCTATTTATGTATCTATTTGTGTATCTATTTGTGGATCTATTTGTGTATCTATTTGTGGATCTTTTTGTGTATCTATTTGTGGATCTAATTATGTATCTATTTGTGTATCAATTTGTGGATCTATTTGCGTATTTATTTGTTTATCTATCATATTCTCTCCCTCTCTATGCATCTATCTGTCTATCATCTATTCAGCTAACATGTTAATAATATATCTCAGTTTCAGTTTAACTTTCTGTTAAGGGGGGTCACTGTTATTTCCATTCGACCCCATTCAGCCAACTGTTTTAAGACGTTTATCCCTATCCAGGTGTCGATTTCTTCCTGGCGAGCGATAGCGAGCCAGTACTGTATGGAGAATTCCGGCTTCGCCGGAGAAATTTTTCTATCGAAAAATGTACTAATTTAGCTTGCTGTCAAAACAAAAATTATATACTGGCTCGCTACCGCTCGCCAGGAAAATATTGACACCTGGATGGGGGTAAACGTCTTAAAACAGTAGGCTGAATGGATACAAGCCAAAGAGAGAGGGCGAGAAAGAGAAAAGAAGCGAGGTGGGCTCCCTTAATTTGCTCTGCACGACCATATTTTTCAAGTTAAAGACCAACATAGGTGTTGACGAACAGCGATTGTTATTGGTGGGAGGGGACTGGTCCATATCCAAAAAGTAGCAAATAAAATACAATATATACAGTATATATACTGTATATATCTATCTATAGATAGATAGATAGATAGATAGATAGATAGATAGATAGATACATCACTACAAATACAACTAATATTATACTCACATTCCTGAACTAAAAGCTGAGCGGAACAAGTGGAGGCTGCTCCGGTTTCATCCGTAGCCTTGGCCGTGTAGATACCGGAGTCTTGCTTCCGGCAGTTGAGGATCTGTAGGTGGGGTGAGTCGGAGGGAGGGGGAGGTGGGGTGAGTCGGAGGGAGGGGGAGGTGGTGAGAGTCGGAGGGAGGGGGAGGTGGTGAGAGTCGGAGGGATGGGGAGGTGGGGAGAGTCGGAGGGATGGGGAGGTGGTGAGAGTCGGAGGGAGGGGGAGGTGGGGAGAGTAGGAGGGATCGGGAGAGTCGGAGGGAGGGGGAGGTGGGGAAGAGTCGGAGGGATGGGGAGGTGGTGAGAGTCGGAGGGAGAGGGAGGTGGGGAGAGTCGGAGGGATGGGGGAGGAGGGGAGAGTCGGAGGGATGGGGGAGGTGGGGAAGAGAAGGGGGAGGAGCGGCGAGGGTGGAAGAGAAGAGAGTAAAGAAGAAGGGAGACAAGAAGAAAAGGGAGAGAGCGAGATGATAAAGAAAAGAGTAGAGACAAGAATAACAGAACAGAGGGTAGAAAGAAAGGGAGAAGAAGAGAAGAGAGGAGTGGAAGAGAGGAGAGACAAGAAGAAAAGGGAGAGGAGAGATGAGAGGAAAGAGTAGAGACAAGAATAACAGAACCGAGAAGAGGGTAGAAAGGAAATGTGAAGAGGAGGAGAGATGAGAGGAGAAGAAAAGAAAGGAGTAGATCAGCGAAGAGTAGAGCATAAAGAAGAGAAAACGGCAGAAGGGCAAAGAGAAAAGAGGAGAAACGAAAGCAGATGGCATACGAAGGGAGGAACAAGGCAACAGGAAGGGAGGAAAGGCGTTAGTGATGGTTTGCGTGTCGAAAAGGGTTAATACAAATATGAGCAGGTAGATGGTTAGATAAGTAGATAGAAAGTAAGGTAGATAGATAAATAGGTAAGTCGATAGGTAGATACAAAATATGTATATGGGTGTGGAGAGGGTAGGAAGGTAGCCAGGCAGGAGGAGGCAGAAAAACACACACGTTAATATATGATCTTGCATTAATCAGATACAATAGTAATCAATACAAAGATAGCTACACTACTGGACCCCCTTCTCCCTCATGTTTAGCTCTTTACTTTTGAGATTTTAAGACGATTGCCCTAATATTTTGGCTATTTTAAGGACATTTGCGCTCTATTTCTTTGTCAATTTTAAGACTTTTCGTGCCATAGTGAGTTAATTGCTCAATAGGTGGCGTTCTTTGAGTGAGGGTCCGAGCCTGGGGAGTGAGACTGTGAAGCGCAGTGGCGGAGCAGCTTCAGAGATGGGATTGCTTCGAACCGAACCGGGGTGCTTCGCATGTCTCACTCCCTAGACTGGAACAAGACCTCACGGGCCTCACCGTGTTCAGCGGTTGAGTGTGCAGGCTCTCAGCCTATGCCCGAGAGGGAGTAGTTGGAATATAGAAAAAAAAAAAAAAAAAAAAAAAAAATATATATATATATATATATATATATATATATATATATATATATATATATATACCGGTATATATATATATATATAGGTATTGCATATTTTCCCGGCACGCAATAGCGAGCCTACACCGAAAAATGGACACATTTATCTCCAAGGGGGATCATAGAGGTATTTTCTTGATCTTTATACAGGTCGAGGGAGAAAACTTTAAAAACCATAAAATTATAATAAATATATAATCAGAAACAATAGTAAACAAAATGAAGATAATTTCTCAACTGTTACATTAAAACCTCAAACTGTAATACAAACTTAGCACACGGATATAATTATTATAATCATAATTAACCTCAGCAAGAAACAAGATTTTGAATATTAGTAAGTGATAAAAGCATAACCAAGTGATTTAAGAAATGGTTTGGTAATTATATAATCTGAGACAAATCACGCAAACCGCTTTATTACCTATATATATATACTGTATATATACACTGTATATATATATATATATATATATACATATATATATTTGATTTTGAACAAATCATGTGAGCACTGTTATCATAAACCAAATTATTGAGTTCATGATGTGTATTTTGAAACTATGGTAAGTGAAAGAACATTATGATGACAGAAAAGTAGGTTTGGTGATTATCCAAAAAGCCATTTATATAATTTGATAGGCAATCGTAGGATACCGTAGTAGGGCTTTCACAGATCATAGGAAGAAATGATAATTCATGTTCAATTCGAAACGATAAAACAGAGAAATAGTTGACATCTCCTTATAGATGTCAAACGGGACATAACATAAAAGAGGGCACACACATCGGAACATAGGGAACTGGAAAAAGGAAATGATATAACGAATACGGAAAATCACAAAACAAAACAAACAAAACGGGACATGGAAAACTGAACAGAAACCGCAATAAATGGTACCGTACTTTGAACGCATCGAAGCCTAGCATACTGTATATTTGCAGAGAAAATAAAATTATGGACATGTAATTTTACACGGAAAAAAATATATATATTAAATATTCAGTTTTGCAACTCGCAAACTCTGAAAACGTCCCGAGGCCAAATTAACAATATCATATTAACTAGAGTAATTATTACTGGGCGTTATTGGAAACCGAATTAAATCAAGGTCGGGGTTGCACGGAACAATCAAACGTCCCGAGGCCAAATTAACAATATCATATTAACTAGAGTAATTATTACTGGGCGTTATTGGAAACCGAATTAAATCAAGGTCGGGGTTGCACGGAACAATCAAACGTCCCGAGGCCAAATTAACAATATCATATTAACTAGTGTAATTATTACTGGGCGTTATTGGAAACAGAATTAAATCAAGGTCGGGGTTGCACGGAACAATCAAACGTCCCGAGGCCAAATTAACAATATCATATTAACTAGTGTAATTATTACTGGGCGTAATTGGACACAGAATTTAATCAAGGTCGGGGTTGCACGGAGCAATCAAATATAACTAGAATGAAGGCTGGAAATAGTCGAATGGAATATCATAATATATATATATGTTGGTCGTGCAGCCTATGCAATTAATGGGAGGTATTTTTTTGTTTTTTCCTCTAACCCATTTGGTATTCTAGGATAGCTATATGATGCAATAACTATATATGCTCGATTATATTCACCTGGCTAATGATTTATCGATAATGAAATGAAAAATAGTAAGAGCCATGTCTCTGTTTCAAGTTAATGCCAAGTTTCCATAATTAATGACATACTTGGCTATAAAGAAACACAAACAAATGTAGACGTTGAGCAATTAAGATGGGGACAAGACATTTTCCCTCCAACTAAGAGACAACGGAGCATAGCATATGATAACAAAATTCTACATATGCATTAAGGGCAGGTCTCCACTTGAGGGATTTTTTTCTTGACCCATTTCTCCCTCATGGTTAGCCCCATTGCTTTTGAGATTTTAAGACGTTTGCCCCATTAGTTTGATGATTTTAAGAATGTCCGCCCCATTCTGTCAATTTTAAGACCTTTCGTGCAATTTAGGTGTCGATTTTATCCTGGCGAGCGATAGCGAGCCTGTAATTTAAGAGTAACCGGCCTTCGGCTGGGACATTTTTCTACCGAAAAATGTAAAAATTTATCTTGAAAGGGGATCAAGGGGGTGATATTTTAAGATTGTTGGAGGAGTAGGAAACAAACTAGAAACCTCCCCTTAAGGGCAGGTAAGCGCCTATATATCACCGAATTACATATTAACTTGATGACTAGAAGACACCATATTGGAATGATGTGAAATATAGATACAAGATAGTTAAATTGTCAATAAACAAGTGCTTGCTTATCAGACATTTAAATATACACCTGAAATAGATTCATGCATTAGAAACAATTTGACACATACAGAACATGAACTCTAAACATGTTAACATTTAATTAGGAAACATTTATCATATCATATTTACATTTATCTACAGAACGCGAACTTACACGTAATTTACATTTATACATAAATTTAACATACACTCAAACATACACGTAACATCCATGAACGTTAACAAGAGAACATATTTGGGATATACTCGCATTTCACAGCCATACACATACACATACACATACACTTACAGTGTAACTTACAGTTACACATGCACTTGAGCCATACGCTCAACAGGTGGCGTTGTGTGTGTGTAAGTGTGAGAGTCCGAGTGTAGGGGATGAGACAGTGAAGCACGGGAACGAGGTGGCTTCAGAGATGGGGTCGTTTCGGGCCATGAGTGAGCACCGTGCCTCATGTGAAGGCAAGATGCTTGGTGCTTGTTGTACTCTACGTGCTTCACATGTCTCACTCCCTAGACTGGAACAAGACCTCACGGGCTTCACTGTTCATTGTAAAGCGGTGAATGTTAAGGCTCTCAGCCTATGCCCGAGAGGAAGTAAGTTGGAATATATAAAAAAAAAAAAAAAAAAAAAAATATTACACAATCACAAGCCAACATACAGACACATACATTATCATACATTAACCCATTCAGTACCGGCGACGTCTCTTTAACTTTATTCTGGCTACTGTTAGACGATTTTATTCAGTTTTAAAAAGGCTTCCAGCAATGAACAGGTTTATAACTATCTCACTTAACCCTTTTTACTGTCATATATATTTCTTTAAACTGCACAAAATCGTCTAAATATGGCTAGAATAAAATTAAAAAGAGATCGCCGGTACAGTAAGGGCTAAGCATAGATCACCAGCAAAACATCGTGGTGTTGATTATTTCCGTCAAAATGTAAATACATGTAGAAACAAAATTGCACAGAAAAGGGGGGTATGTAAAACCAAAATGCAACATAAAGTGCAAGGCAAAGTAGCCTATTGTGCAGCAAACAGAAAGAAGACGAAAACAACTGCATTACAAATATTGATAAATTAGGAAAAAATCACCGTGTTCAGATTGTTTCAGATAATGTGTGCAAGGAAGACACATAGATGTAAATACACTGTACAAGTTGAATAAAACAACATTGACAGCAAAATACGATTAATAAACTCAATGATGTTAAAAACATGTCATTATGTTTGTTTCATAAGATGGGTGAAACTTTCAGAAAACTCATGGTAGGTAAGGAAACTGAATACATGAATTATTACTGCTTTAAGGGGAGATTTTCACCCAAAGGATTTACCTTTCGTGCCATTTAGGTGTCGATTTTTTCCTGGCGAGCGATAGCGAGCCTGTAACTTAGGAGGAACCGACCTTCGGTCGGGACATTTTTCTACCGAAAAATGTACAAATATATATCGAAGAGAGGCTTAGGGGGTATTTTTTTCAAGTTTAGGAAGCAAGTTAAAAATCTCCCCTTAAGGGAACAATGCAACACAAGAAAACGGGATAATTAGCAAGTTCCTTTAATGAACAGTAACAATCAAAGGGTATTGGATAACAGCTGAAGTAATAAATGGGACAATAATTATGCATAACAAATATAATAATAATAGTATATCGTGCCGTAGGGGGTTAAGTCTGAATCACATCAACAGCTTTGACCACGGAATTTATTAAAGTCTCAAAAACCGAACACAAATAATGAAGATAATGATCATAACATTTATAAACACCTTGAGGGGAATCTGCTGTCGTATTTAATTAACATACATAGTGACGGGAATGACATTTTACAGGTTTTCCCACACACCAGCAAAATCACATAATAAACATTTATTGATTTCCATATTGTGATTTTGATCATTTATTTTGCCTGTATACTGTGTCGTCCCTCTTTTGGTTTGTTTATTTTGAAAGTTTTACATTATAATATGTAACACCCCGTTCTTAGTATTAATCATCAATTACAAACCCAAATGTACTTGAATAAATTAATGAAAGCATATGGTCCTCTCGGGATTCGAACTCGGGACACCACACCCAGAACATAAGCATCTAAACCATTACACCAACAAAACAGTTATACCTTAAAACATAAAATAAATGAATGCTCGTATCGGATTGTCAGACTTCAATAATTTCCGTCGATATTGTTGCTAGTGTGATTCTGTTTATATTATAGATTCAGGAGGATGTGAGGCTAATAACACGAGTATACCTTGACCGTGTGTTTGTTGTTGTGGTCGTTGATCTGAAGGTGGAAATATCAGGGGTTAAGATATTTGATGTATATGTGTGTGTGTGTGTGTGTGTGTGTGTGTGTGTGTGTGTGTGTGTGTGTGTGTGTGTGTGTGTGTGTGTGTGTGTGTGTGTGTGTGTGTGTGTGTGTGTGTGTGCGTGTGTGTGTGCCTGTGTGTTTGTGTACCTGTGTGTGTGTGTGTGCGTATGTGTGCCTGTGTGTGTATGGCTAATAAAGAACGATGAATATTATAAAGTTCAATTAATGCATGTTTCCTGTGTGTGTTGGTGTATGTGTATGCGTGTGTGTGTGTGTGTGTGTGTGTGTGTGTGTGTGTGTGTGTGTGTGTGTGTGTGTGTGTGTGTGTGTGTGTGTGTGTATGTGTGTGTGTGTGTGTGTATGTGTATATGTGTGTGTGTGTGTGTGTGTGCCTGTGTGTTTGTGTACATGTGTGTGTGCCTGTGTGTGTGTGGCTAATAAAGAACGATGAATATTAAAAAGTTCAATTAATGCATGTTTCCTGTGTGTGTTGGTGTATGTATGTGTATGTGTGCCTGTGTGTGTGTATGTGTATGTGTGTGTGTGTTTGAGAGCTTACATTTCTGTGTGTATATGCGAGGAATATTATGGATAGAAAATGTACGAGTTTGCGAGAAAAAAGTGATGAATACAAGTACTGTAGTCAGAAATCTGTTTTGTTCAAATGTGCATTCTGCCTGTATGTTGAGCTCCTGTGATTTTGTAGAAAGGTTGTCTGTCTGTGAGAGAAATATTAGTGAAATAAACCATAATGAAGGCATATGGAAATTAATCACCTTCCTTCAAAATAAATAAATTCCTAATAAGTAAGATAAAGAAGCAAGAGGTAGACAATAGCGAACTAATCAGGGTTAATAATTTGATATAAGATAATTAATATAAAGCTACGGGTATAATAAAGAAAGTAAAATAAGGTAATGTACTTAAAACCAAATAATATTGAGCTATGCTAAAAGGAATTACGGCAGTAGTGAATGTTTAACAGAGGAATAATGGTGCACGTGTCTCTTAACTTTGTCTGAGGGTGCAGAACATGGTATATACATGTATAAACCTCTAGTTCTCGCTCTCTTTTTTGTTCTCTCTCTCACACACACACATA